>CM035816.1:46262234-46877234 GCA_020458035.1 Magallana ariakensis
AAAAAAATTCCCGACCAATCGGCCCTTGATTTTTATGCCCCTGGATCGAAAGATCCCTGGGGTATATTGTTTTTGTCCTGTCTGTCTGTCTCTCTCTTATCAACTATAACCTAGCCATAACTATTGCGCTGTCAAGGGTAAGGCTTTAATATTTGACATGAATGTTCATTATGACAAGACCTTTCCATTGGTACAGAAATTTTTTATCATGTGACCTCAACTGTGACCTTTGACCTACATTTGAAAAACTTTAACATTGGCCATAACTATTGCAATGTAGTCTACGTCCCACTCCAGAATGTGTTACCATTGGGGGATAGTGTTTCACAAACACATCTTGTTTGGGAATGTTACAGGAAACAAACATAATTTTTTTTTTAGGCCTTATATGGACAGATCCTTAGACATTTGTATATTTATGTAGGTTAAGTAGTAGATAGAAAACATTGACAAGATTAAGTCACATAGTTATATGGACAGATGTCACATAAAATATCCTTAGATTTGTATATTTATGTAGAGTTAAGTAGTAGATAGAAACCATTGACAGGATTAAGTCACATAGTTATATGGACAGATGTCACATAAAATATCCTTAGACATTGTATATTTATGTAGGGTTAAGTAGTAGATAGAAAACATTGACAAGATTAAGTCACATAGTTATATGGACAGATGTCACATAAAATATCCTTATAGACATTGTATATTTATGTAGGGTCAAGTAGTAGATAGAAAGCATTGACGAGATTAAGTCACATAGTTATATGGACAGATGTCACATAAAATATCCTTATAGACATTGTATATTTATGTAGGGTTAAGTAGTAGATAGAAAACATTGACGAAATTAAGTCACACAGTTATATGGACAGATGTCACATAAAATATCCTTAGACTTGTATATTTATGTAGAGTTAAGTAGAAGATATAAAGCATTGACGAGATTAAGTCACATAGTTATATGGACAGATGTCACATAAAATATCCATAGATATTGTATATTTATGTAGGGTTAAGTAGTAGATAGAAAACATTGACAAGATTAAGTCACATATTTATATGGACAAATGTCACATAAAATATCCTTAGACATTGTATATGTAGGGTTAAGTTATAGTCACATAACACCTTGACATAAATCACATAATATCCCCTTAACCATGTGACAGGAAGGTCTTGGGCAGCCATGTTGACCAGAGTCAGCTGAAGTGAAAACATGGATGACGAACTTCCCATTGGATTTTTAGCATTTGATTCAGATTTTGAATTTTCACAAGCTTGTTCTTTCTCCTCAGATTTTTCCCTTGATGTTCTAGAGCTTTTTATTAATGGAAAAAATTTTCTGTGCTTTTTCTCTGCAGCTGAATTCACTGCATGTACATTTTTTTGTCATCTATTGGGATTTCACTTTTCAAAATATGTACTTGAATAAATTTTAATGCCATTATTCCACATCCATTCAATGAGGACACATTGGTGAAATACAAAAAGGTACGGCCATGGCCACATTATTTTACGTCATCACTCTCACACAAAACCCATTGTGATGTCACAAGGGGGGGGGGGGGATATCAAGACAATATTCAATGAGGAATATCCATGGGATATAGGGGTAAACATGGGATAAAGAGATCTATGAATTGCTCCTGTGCAGCATGGACAAGAATCCCTAAGATATTAGGGGTGAAACGATACGCCTCCTTCAAGATACGATACGAATCAGAAAACTTTTCTAGGTTTGGTTTTTTTCTATACAATACATTTTGATAGAAAGAAACAAATTCAACGTTGTTTTATGTATTGTATCACTGAATCCAGTCACTTAATCTACTTGCAAATTAACTAGAAGAAGTAAATTAGAATGAATTGACTGTTTAAGATTATTTTACATAGTATCAGTCCTCAAAAAATTACCTTTTTAAATATTTTTTATGTTGAGTAGCGTGTTTTACCTATGCCAAACCCGACTGAATAACGATCGATCCTGACCGAAAAATGAACTGAACCAAAAATGGAGATTTTGCACCGTGTATCAAACTGAGAAAAAATACCACAGTGAACCGTTTCACCCCTATAAGATATGTGACAATGTCTTGTTGAAACAAAATTAAAAAATAAAGAAGTTAATAATAGATAGTTTTCAGTAGACCCAAATTAACAAGAGTTATTTCCCTTCGGCTGTCATATTGTGGGTCAACATGCTCATATTCCTTCATAATTCAACCAACTTTAACTTTTTATACTGGCTATTGTGGGCTGGAAAGCATTGTTTTTCTGACAATTGTACATTTGTTGGAGCCTCCATTATTTCATAATGTTTATTCCATAACGATTTTTCCCCAAATATTTCTGCTTCACCTTCTTATATTTGGTAGGACAAAGAAGGAAAATTACCTGGTTGACCCACAAGATGGCGGCCGACGGGAAATAACTCTTGTTAATATGGGTCTACTGAAAACTATTATTTTTGTTTGCAGGAAACTGATCACTTTATGTTTATAATGAATACTCGATCTCGGCTAATCAATACAACAGTGACAAAATCTAATTGGAAGGAGCCTGATGGGATACGAAGAAGGTCAAGGTCACAAAACTCCATTCGATCCATAACATCGTTGAATTCTGTTTTGGATCATAACAGTTGTGAATATCCAGACATCAGTGAAAATGCTTATGAGAGAGGAGAACATAGTAGAAATATGGAAGATGAGAAGACAGTTCGGCTGGTTCGCAGACCAGCCAGAAACACAACCACCTACAAGGAGTGAGGAGCTGCAAAGAGCCAGGAGAGAATAAGTGTGCAACAGAAAAACCGGATAACAGCTTTTCAAGAAGTCGGGTATGCTGATCTTTTGTATAGCGTGGTATTGTGAAATAATGCACCTAAATAAAGGAAGAAAAATGGTGATCACGATGGTCAGTACCTCAACTTAAAATTATAAATGACATAAATATTAATTCTGTTAAGGCACACCCATTATTTTGAGATAGGTTTATTTTAAAAAATCAGACAATTATTGACATTAATGGTGATAAGTACAGGTTTATTTTAAAAAATCAGACAATTATTGACATTAATGGTGATAAGTACTTTAAATTTGCAGTTGAACTGAGCCACATCAAGGATATTCCCAATAGAAAGGAGTCAACATTTGATCTTGAAAATCTACATAAAATCAATTTATTTTTCTCAAAAATATACAAGCTTCTTGAGAATAAATTGTATTTAAACTGTCAAAATCTTCAAAACTGTTTAATCTCTCGTTAATCGTAAAATTCATGTTTTCGATTTTAGGTATGAAGAAGTGCCACTGACTTACTAGAACGACTTAGGTCATACAACTGCATGTGTTAATTATAATTATAAATGTGTTTTTACAGAATGAAGAGAGTTCAGTTTTGCTGGGCCAGGCTACCAGGTTTACCAAAAACAATGATGTTGCCAGTGCGCCGGGAACCTGGTAGCACCATGGACTCTGAAATACAAGTATATTGTAAAGCAGATAATGCTATGTAAGTACTACCATACATGTTCATAACCATAAAAGTAAAAATTATATATTCCGATGCTGATCTACACATACTCATTTTTTTCTTACTACATTTTTATATATATATCTAGATTTACAGTAAAAACATCCGACACAGATGAATTGCTCACAGAGCATTGGGCAGATATAGGACTAAGTAATATTTTGTATCATTTTGCATGGGTTAAAGATTTTTTAGTTATTTTTTTTGTTGTTGGCTCAAAAGGCTTAATTGAGCTTTTCTGATTGATGTTTGTCTGTCTGTCATCTGTCAGCTTTTTTTTCCCCTTCAATTTTTCATTTATCCCGGTACATTTTTTCCAGAATCACTGAGTTAATTTCAAGCAAGATTGGCACAAAGCATTTTTACTAGGAGGTATTCTAATAAATGGTTCTCTTCTTTTTTGGTGTTGGGTAGATAATTGAAAAATTGGATTGCAAATCTATGCCAAGCTTGCTTTTTTTCCCTTCCAATTATTTCCATCATATGATATAGTATTTTATTCGTTATTCTATAACCAATTTTGAATTTGCCAATAATGAAATTGATGAATCTCAGCTTGAGTACTTTTGTGTTGGGTCATTGAAAAATCTTTCTCTGTAGGACTATTGTGGCAGAAATAATCACACTAATATGGAAGCCTCATGATACACTGTAGGCTCTTATTTATTCTAACTAGGGCATTGATGCCAAAGGGTAGTAGAATTCTACAATTTTTACAAGGAAATTTATTTTCAAAAATCTTTTAAGAGTTTTTGATCCAAAAATTTTGAAACTAATATGTAAGCATCATCATGTGGTGTAAATCTTTGAAAATTTTCTTCTCTGTCTCTGGGTATGAAGCAGATGAACTACCTATATAGTTATGATGAGCAAGGGCCCTAATCTTGCAGATTTGTGAATTTCAAGGCCCCAGGGGTGGGGGTGGGGCTCTACTTATATACTGAAAATGAATTAATTGTTTGAAATCTGCTCCTTTGTATTTATAAAACATTTATTTATTTTTTGATAGGCAATTTTAAGGGTGCCTTTTTAAAATTTGCGCAATGTGTGGACCTAGGGTCAGGGGTTTATTTAGCAGTGTTAGGGGCACTACTGATTATTGCTGAATATTACTGATTAGTTGGAATGCATTTTTTGTTCCCCTACCTTGCATATGGGTATTCAGTACCCCTGCGAGGTGATCATGAATAATTCATGAATTTCCTTGAATTTTTCATGAATTTTATTTATGAAATGTTCATGAAACATTCATGAAGATCCTATGAACTTATTATTGGACATTTTCAAATCAATATATAAACCAAGCTAAGCAATTGCTAAGTGTATTGTTATGATGATCAATGGTGCCTCTTTCAAAATTGTGAATGCCATATAGCATCTGGCTTAAAACATGAATCAAATTCAATAACTGGAAAGTTGTTGCAGAATGCTCAGGTGACCTATAAGGCCCGTGGGCCTCTTGTTTAGGACTTGTATATATGATTGGGACTACAATGGTGGATCAAAGTTTCACATGGGAATATATAGGGAATATCTTTTAAAAATCTTCTTCTCAAGAACAGGAAAGGTCTGATTAGTCTCATTTTCTAAATTTTATAGTTATTCATCAGTTACAGCCATTAACTGTAGGCAATCATAATTCAGCATATGTTCATTTCCTTGCATTCACTATTTATAATACAATGTACCATATTACTTACCTACATTGGTTTATGGACTTTTTGATTTGAACAGGGCTCTTCCAAGTGATACAGTGGATGCCACTGAAAACTGCTATTTAGAGGAGGCAGGATTGGAAGAAGAAGAGGAGGAGGAAGAGGAGGAGGACGAAGTTCAGACCAGGAAAAAAGTGAAGAAAACAACGCGGCAACGGTGGACTGATGATGAAGTAAAAGAAATCAAAGAGTATTTCAAAGATTTCCTGAAATCGGGTACCACCCCCAGATCAACGTTCATAGATCGAATGAAGCAGAAAAGCAAGGTCAACAAGGGGGTGATACACTTAAGAGAGAATCATTTAATTATAAAGAAAATTTCAAATATGAATCATTCCAAAAAATAAGTTAATATCTTTGGCCCTTCCCCCCACCCCCACCCCCTTACCCCTTTTCAGCTTTTGGTCTCTAGTTCAAGGATGGATGTAGCTAAGAATCTAAGTTTATTGCTACAAGTTCATTTATTTAGAAAAGGGGGAAAAAACCCTTAAATGTGTACTTATGCATTTGTATTTGGGGAATGTTTTCCTTGACACATGTATACATTATGTACAGTATTTGACTTTTTTTAATATTGCTGTTTCACAGAGTGAAGGTATCTTGTGAAATATGTATGAAAACAAAAAACATATAAGGGAAATTAAGGTAAAGACACATAATGTATGGACACTTTGCTATAGCCTATAGGCAGTGCCACATGATGTGATTGAAAATCTAGAGACATTGCTGTATTATAGTTTGGTAAAAAAAAAAATTGCACGTTTCAGGATGGACTTGACAAGAATTTTTTTCCCCCAAAACTAAAACCAAATGGAGGAATAGTTTTTAATTCTGATATCTATTATGTTTGTGGGACTTGCATAAAAGTACCATTGCTTTTTATGATGTTTAGGCATTAGTCAGTGCCTTTTAGGTCACCTAAGTCACCCAGGTGACCTATTGCTATCTGTTTCTGTCCCTTGTTTGTGGGTTACAAACTAAACATTTTCATCTTCAACAAAACTGCTGAACCACTTTTTGGGGGAGCAAATATTGTTAATTTCCTGGTTGTCCTATTACATGCAGAGAAGTAAATAAATGTACTTTTGAAGTAGTTTTAGATTACCAGAAAAAACTTCAAACAATCATTGATTGCCCATTTTCTTTTGTTTGTGATTAACATACCTTCCCTTATCAATTTAGTTCGCTATATTATATAATTATAGAATGCTTTTCTGTGGATCTTTACAGAGTTGTATCATACTCAGGTGACTATTAAGGCATTTGGGCCTATTGTTTTTAACTTTTTTTTGTTCATTTGTGGAATAACTGTAAGGTATACATTTATGGTAATGAATGCTTGAGGCAAAGATTTCTTATTAATGATTTATATGTACATTGCAAACTGTTAACAAAGATCTGCAAGATTTGGTATTGGAATATTTGCGCTAGAAGAGAATTTATAACAAGTGTACTTGTTAAACTGAAAGTTCGAATATGAAAATTGGATTCCAGTGTCAGTATTTTGTTTTTATATGTATCGGACAACTTGTTGAATGTGTTAAGCAAATGTAAAGAACATCTGCTATCTATGAAGAAAGTCTTCCTTTTTTTTTCCTCTTACACTTGTGACCAACTTGTCAATGAATCAAATGTTATTGAAACTGATTTTTAGGTCACCTGAGTAAACTCAGGTGACCTATTGCTATCTGTTTTCGTCCGTCGTCGTGCGTTAACAATTTACATTTTTAACTTCTTCTTAAAAACTACAAGGCCAATTGTTCCCATTTTTGGTGTGAAGCATCTTTATGGTAAGAGGAATGTAAATTGTGAAATTGGTGGCTCTACCACCACCAGGGTGCCACAGGTGGGGCCAAATATGCAAAAACAGCCAAATTTTCAAAAATCTTCTTCTCTACTCCTACACATGTGAGGAAAAAACTGATTGCATGGTTATGATGTCCATGAAGCCCTCTACCAAAATTGTGAAATTCATGGCCCCTGGGTCAGGGTTCAGGCTCTAGGGTGGGGCCAATATGGCCATATAGTAATAATGTATTAAATCTTAGAAAATCTTCTTCTCTACTCCCATAGATATTTGTTTAAAACTAAATGCATGGATATGATGTCCATGAAGCCCTCTACCAAAATTGTGAAATTCATGGCCCCTGGGTCAGGGGTTCAGGCTCTAGGGTGGGGCCAATATGGTCATATAGTAAAAATGTATTAAATCTTAGAAAATCTTCTTCTCTACTCCCATAGGTATTTGTTTAAAACTGAATGCATGGATATGATGTCCATGAAGCCCTCTACCAAAATTGTGAAATTTATGGTCCCTGGGTCAGGGGTTCAGGCTCTAGCTATATAGGGTGGGGCCAAAATGGCCATAAAGTAAAAATGTATTAAATTTTAGAAAATCTTCTTCTCTACTCCCATATATATTTGTGAAAAACTAAAGGCCTGGATATGATGAACATGAAGTCTTCTACCTAAATTGTGAAATTTATGATCGCTTGGACAGGTGTTTAGGCACTAGGGTGGGGCCAATATGGCACAGGAAGGGCCCAAATATTTTGAAAACGGTTAAAATCCCCACCCCTAAACCATATATATTCTTGTTCCTTGTAATAAGGGCAATCAAATGGTATGTAGGTCATGGGCCTCAGGGGTGGTTCCTGACCCCCCTCAAACAGGAAGAGCCTAAATATCTTGAAAACGGTTAAGAACCCCACCCCTAAACCATATATATTCTTGTTCCTTGTGTCAAGGGGCATCATATGGTATGTAGGTCATGGGCCCTGGGGATGGTCCTGACCCCCCTCAAACAGGAAGTGCACAAATAACTTGAAAACGGTTGAGATCCCCACCTCTAAACCATATATATTCTTGTTCCTTGTGTCAAGGTGCATCATATGGTATGTAGGTCATGGAACTTGGGGTGGTCCTGACCCCCTCAAACAGGTAGTGCCCGAATATCTTGAAAAGGGTTGAGATCCCCACCCCTAAACCATATATATTCTTGTTCCTTGTGTCAAGGGGCTTCAAATGGTATGTAGGTCATGGGCCCCAGGGATGGTCCTGACCCCCCTCAAACAGGTAGTGCCCGAATATCTTGAAAACGGTTAATATCGCCACCCCTAAACCATATATATTCTTGTTCCTTGTGTCAAGGGGCATCATATGGTATGTAGGTCATGGGCCCCGGGGATGGTCCTGACCCCCCTCAAACAGGAAGTGCACAAATAACTTGAAAACGGTTGAGATCCCCACCCCTAAACTATATATATTCTTGTTCCTTGTGTCAAGGGGCATCATATGGTATGTAGGTCATGGGCCCTTGGGGTGGTCCTGACCCCTCTCAAACAGGTAGTGCCTGAATATCTTGAAAACGGTTAATATCCCCACCCCTAAACCATATATATTCTTGTTCTTTGTTTATGTTAGTTCACCTGATATATAGTTAAGGACCCCTGGGAACCACATGAAACTTTGTGGGTCATCCCTACTCTATATGATAGCCTCGTTCGTTTGGGAGACTTTATAATCGCCCCGATTATAATTACATCTTGTTTTCCCTTGCTTCTTCCTAATGGAGTTATCTTCCTTTGCTTGTTCATATGTAGTAATTAATCGTTGAATATAATGTAATTATAAAGAAGTTGTATGATCAAAAGAGTTATGCAAGGCTTTTTATCATTTGAAACAAAAACAGTTTTTGAACTTTCAAAATAAACAAATAGACTTGTTAATAGTAAAGTAATAATTGGCTAACTAAAATCACTGATATATAAAGGTAAAATGATTTTGGTATATATGCCAGATGGTGATTCTCAACGAATGTTGAATATTCAAAAACTGGAACAGGAGAAGTGAGTAACTCATGATGGCTTTTATCGATAAAGCTGGGTTTTTTTTTCGTTTGTTTAAATGCCCATAGGGAGAGTTTCTGTCTGCCCCGGAGGGATGGGAGGTTGTTTTAGATAAAACATGAATAATAGCCACCTTGTTATTATTATTAAATTATTTTCTATCAGAGTCTTGCACCTTTTCAATATCAGGTCATGCATTCTTTTATGATCTTTTAAGTTTTTCGCTAAAATTATAGGTTTAATAGTCGTTTTTGAAAGATTTCAGGCAGGGAGGTGGTCGTCATTACAAATTAAAAATTTTTCTATTCCAGAATAAAACTTAACTAAATGCATATATGAGACTCCTTGACAAGTTTGTGTATGGGTTATGCTACTCAGGTGACCGTTAAGGCCATTTGGCCTCTTGTTAAAGGAAATTGGTTATTTAAAAGCTTCAATCCCAACAGAGATTTGATTAAATGCAACAAATATATCACCACCTCTTAGTGATGGGCAATCAGAATTTTTTTTAGGAATAATTTTTTTTTAACTAATACTTTGATTTATCGATTATCAAAATTATAATGGGGGGGGGGGCATTTTGTTTGGATAATTGATTAAATAAATTAATTGCTGCATCACTACCAGCTCTTTATACAGTTAACATTTTCCAAGATTGATTTTGGCATCATACCTAGGATAGCATAAAGTTTGGTATGTACTGTACACATTCTCTTGTACATGTCATGGAATTGCATGCATGTAAGACAAAAAGCAGCAAACACATTTTTTGATGATGCATATTTTTAAAAAAAGAATTAGTAAGAAATGTAAAAATTGTGAGGTCTGCAAAATTAAAGAATTAACAGTGTAAGATACTTATATATATTGTGCAGTTATCTTTATCTGATTGTCTAATAGTGCCCTTTGATTATAGCTTCCATGTTACACTGCATTACTGTGGACAGAAAAAGCAATAAGGGTGGCAGTATGATGAGTTGGCACTATATATGTACATGAATTTTGTGTATAATAAACACATACCAGGTTTATCAATAGATTTTTGTTCCACATTTTGTTAAAATATTTTTTTTTAATACCTGGAATTATGAATTTTGTGTATAATAAACACATACCAGGTTTATCAATAGATTTTTGTTCCACATTTTGTTAAAATATTTTTTTTAATACCTGGAATTGTACAGATGATGTACAGTGTACATGTACATTCCTTTAGAATGTGAGGTCATCTTAGACTAATGGAGGAGTTTTGGTTGTTATTTTTTTTTTTATTTTATGTTTTTTTTTACAATACAAAGTATTAAAAAGTTTTTATTGTGGTTATTTTTTGAGGTTTATATTGAGATTCCTGAAAATTTAAAAAACTACTTATAATGGTAGGGACTAAAAAGTTGTGTGAAAACTGAAGACATATCCGACTAGAAGCTGTGTTTCTGTAAGCTACAAGAATTTCTGATTAAGGCTTGAGGACTCTTATTCAGCAAACCATTTTTATGGACATTAATATTTAAGAATTTGTGCTTCCTAGAGTTGTTCAGATGTCAATTTCATACCTTCCAAAGCCATGATTGCCCATATATTCGGCAATAACTTATAATTAGTTCATCATATACATACACAACAATTTTGGCAAATGTAGATAATGGACGCGACTGGGCATGTTTATAGGTTTCAACCATTTTTGGCCTATAGCATCTATGGCTGAAGGGGAACAAAAAAATGAATTTCATGGTCCCCCCAACCCCCGGGTCCTGAGGGGTGGGGCGAAAACCACTAAAATTAATGCAATCTTTAAAAGTCTTTCATCCTGGATATCAAGCAGTCAAACTGTTGCATGATTGTATTGAGCATTGAGCCCTTTACCAAAATTATGAAATTCATGGCCGTTCTGGTGCTAGGGCAGGGCTCTGTTGAATATATAGTGAAAATGCATTATTTCTTTAAAAATTTCCTCCTCTTCTCCTGGGTATTAAACAAACTAAATGCATAGTTATGATGAGGAAGGATACCTCTTCCAAAATTTTGAATTTCATGGCCCCTGGGTCATGCCTAGGGTTCATATCTTAGGTACCATGTGAAAGTTCAACCAGACGCTCGGCTGTCTCCGTAAACTCTGACTCCGCCGCTAAATTTGGAAAGACGACAAATACAAAGCTGTAAAGCTTGCATGCAATACAGATCATTTCAGTTGTTAATGAAAATATAGAAAGTCAACGCTTTTTAGCCGGGCTTATTGCTCAAAGAGCAATTGCCGGCTTATGTGATCCTGTTCAACGCAGGATGTTGACCCCATAGTCGCCATTTTAAAGTTACGTGCAAAAATATAGTTCTTACTCTCAACCGCTTTTGAGATAATACAAACGCTAAATAAAGCAACAAAAATAAAACGAAGTTTTATCTATATAAAATAAACATTAGTAGTAATGACTTTGAAAACTTCATAAGTCGAAGAACATAGCTCATTAGCGTAAGGGTTTTTGATAATCAGTGTTACCGTAGTTCTCTACACAAACGAGGTAAAGCAGGAGAGGGAACCAGACTGCCCTGTTTGTTTACATTCAGCTGCGGTACCAGATTAAAGCTGAACACTTCTAATAAATAGGCACTGTCAGACGGGTATATAAACCGTTCGCTTTCGTTACACCCGATTGCACACTTGAAACTGGGGCATGGACACAGATTTGAAGTTAATATTATGACTTATTTGTTGCTATAGCATTTCACACGGAAATATAATGAAAAAAATATTTTATCTGGAAATTATTGAAATTACGAATTTCGGGACGCGTTTGATTGACACATCTTTGCATTTTCACAAAGTAAACTTTATCCTTAATACTTAAGAAAAATAGAAATTTTGTTGTGTATTAATGAAAAATATTAAAACTATAATCGAGAAAATTCAGAGTAGAAATGTGAGAAAGCAAAACCAACTCATCTGTATTGTCAGTTCGTGCTCAGTGATGTGTGCAGAGTTTAACAAATTCAACACCCCCGGTGTTTTTGTAAATAGGGCACGAGCTCTTGTTATTATAGGTGTGTTCCCCGACCGTCTAAAACCTATATAAACAGTATAATTATCACACTCAATTAAGAGGCCCTCTGAGGGGCATAGGTAGCGTTTATTTGTGTTACCTGTGTCTTAAACTGGATGAATAAACTACCTGCATTTATATGACTGTGCCAAGACTTATAAGTTATATAGGAAAAGTCTTAGCGATATAAGTCCTATCAAATGAATTAAATGTTGTTCAAAGTTTTAAATATTTTCACAGACTTATATGTATGGACATTTGTATACATGTAAATCGTTAATATCAATTAATTGTGCTCCTGAGAATGACAAATATGCTTATCAAGATAACATTTTACTGTCCCGGGCAGATGTTGATTTAGAATATTATCTACCCTTGCCCCTCAGAGGGCCTCTTAATTGAGTGTGATAATTATACTGTTTATATAGGTTTTAGACGTTCGGGGAATAAACCTTATTATACCCCATGCAACGAGTTGCATGGGGTATAATGTTTTTGACCAGTATGTCAGTCCGTCGGTCCTGTTTTTAAACCGCTACACAGAATTTCGTCAAACTTTGCAGATATTTAGGACACAGGAAATTCCGATTCCATTATTTTTCTGGGAATTTCGACACTTTTCAACTTAGAATTTTTGCCTTATCTTGAATATAGAGATGAACAGTTTGTCAGCGCAACTCCTCTTAAACGACTGCACAGAATTTCGTCAAACTTTGCAGATATTTAGGATACAGTGTGTAGATGTGCATATTACCAGTAAATTCAGATTCCCTTATTTTTCTTAGAATTTCGGCATTTTTCAACTTAGATTTTTGGCCATATCTTGAATACAGAGATGAACAGTTTGTCAGTGCAACTCATCTTTCCTGAAACTCTGTAGGTATTTTAGACATGATGTGTAGATTTGTATATTACCAAGAAATTTTGATTCCATTATTTATCTAGGAACTTAAGCCCAATTAAATTTTGTAACAGACAAAGATTTAAAGGTCCTTATATGCAAGAAGTTTGATGTGATGAATTTTTGCAAGTAATGCCGCTTTTTGAATTATACTGTGTTTTTAAAGTGCACCGTATCATTCATTATGTGTTGCATTTTCAAGTTTTGGGGGAGAGTGGGGTATGTGAGCTTGCTCACTTTTTCTTTCATTGTTAATGTTTACATTTCACGGGGTGTGTTCAATTTATTAAACTGTTCACATCACTGAGCAATACTGGTGATTTGGTTTTGCTTTCTCGCATTTCTACTCTGAATTTTCTCGATAAATGTAATCAGTTGAGAATTTGGACAATTTTCCAAACTTCTCAAAAATCGCCTATATTTGTGACTTGCAACATGCTGGATGCATCTTATTTATGTTGACATGCAAGATAAATGTTGATATGCAGGATATTTTTGTCAACATGCAACTTATATATGTTGATATGCAGTTTATTTATGTTAACATGCGAGATAAATATGTGAGTGTCGACATGAAACTTATTAAAGCTGACATGAATTCATAAAAGCATTTGGTCGCCATATTAGTTTCGATCGCTCCTCGACTGCCACTGGGGTATATATACCGGTTGAGAAAGTTACGGTCGGTTGCTTTCCGATCGAGGCATTCACGTTGCACGGACTTCTAAATGCATGAACTACACATTGTAGTAAAATGTAGTAATAAAGAAAACAACAATCAATGAAATACAAATATATTTATTCTTTGAAATGATGTTCAAGGTATCCGTATTATTTTGCACAGACAGTGCTGCCTTACTTCGCATGTACATCGAACACGTGTGCCGTTCATACAGAGTGCATAACGTCTGCATCTTCTTTAAAACCCCGGCGACACTACATCCAACACAGTAGATAAATGATAGTAAATCCAAGAAAGTAACAACGTTTCCATCCGTTCCTACAAAAACTCCCCGTTTATAAAATCCATGCGATTATTGACATTGCTCGATCTGCCACAGTGTGGGGTTTGCGCATGTGCGATGTTATACACATGAACATACACAGGGAAACGGTCTACAATTATCGAGGAATTTTTGAAGTAGCAGCGCCTGGATTTCAGTCTGTCTTGTTTCGTCGTTTATTGGATATATCTTGCCTGTGAAGTGGTTGTCATATTATTTTTGTTCCAAACGCGTTTTTACAAGTCTTTTCGTCCAAGGTAACGTGTTCGGATGTATGAAATTCCTGAATGCGGTGAAGCAAGACGAGAGCTCTCGGCCTTATATAGGGGGTGTTTAGCGATGAACAGAACAATAGAAATCGACAACTAATATGGCGGTAGTCGGAGATAAAAGGGAAATAATGCGTATTTATGAATTCATGTCAGCTTTAATGTCGACATGCAAGTTATTTATGTCAACATGCAAAATAATAATGCACGTATATAACACAAACTCTAGTACATACTACTTCATACTACTACATAAAATGTACAATATGTATATGTTTGCATGAAAGTTACTAATACAGTCGCCTCGGATATAAAGGATGTATTCGCTTGAACAAAAGAATCAACCTACAGGAGAGAATTATTTCCTGGAAAAAACGACATTTAAAAATCAATATGTATTTGTTGTTTTCTACCGTATATATGTCTAAATTTTTCAAATTTGTATTTGATACCTCAAATTTATTATTTACAACTTTACAATAAACCTCCAAAGTTGATCGAAACACCATTTTGTCCATAAAAGCATTGATTTTTGCATGAATTTTGGCCTTGAAGTCCTTCAGGGCAGGCCTGCCCTTAAATAAAATTGTGATATTTTGATAGGTTAGGATGTAAGGAATACATTAAGATAAGATTTTTTTAGGGGCACCCCTGCCCTGGGGTCGAAATTTACAAAAAAAAACCTACAAAAAATAAGGAAACCTGATTTTCATCACCTGCTTAAGATTTATGCCAATTCTTCTTATAGTCAGACTAGCTCATTTGATATAAGCGCTGACTTTTGCACCTTGGATACTTTCTTTTTGAAGTCGGGGGTTCGAATCCACCTGGTACAACACTTTTAAACTTTAAAATTTCGCCTTTTCAAAGACTATTTAGATTTTTTATATAGATTTGTGTATTTTTCCTTCAATTATCTATCCTTTATGCATGCCCATTCCTGATATATAAGAAACACTGAAGAGATATCAAATCGTAACAATCCAATGTACAGTTCTCAGTCAGGCGGAACGAACCTCAGTATAAGCAAACTTTCTTCGAGGACAAGAATAACTCACTCTTTGTTACTCAATACGGGTATTCTTGGCAGCATTGAGCTGCAATGAATTTCAGTTGTATATATTCCTTATAATTAAATCACATTGATTTTGGCTACATATTTCAGAAAATGCACTCCCTTGGGTTTCATTTAGGCCTATATATTTTGCACACATTAATGACTATTATATCCACGGATAAATGGCCTAGACATGAAGAACAGAATTCAGAGACAGTTGACACTACCTTTATGAACCATGAGAAGTAAAGACAAATATCAATTAGCACGTATGGAGATAAACTCAGAAAATCAATGAAAGGGTTCCTCCTACCTCTACTAACTGAAATAAAAAATTAGGAAAAACAAATTAATATATGTATTTAGCCTAATGTCATTAATCGGAACGGAAATCGACAAGCTTTTTGTAGAGAAAAAAACCAAGCCCGGTCCTATAGGTCAGATCCCTATTTATAATGAAGTGATCCTTTGTACCAAAACAACTATGTTTCTTCGAGCACCAAATTTGTACCCGACGGTCCTTAAAAAAGATCGTTTTTCTTATAATTTTTTAAATATTCTTTAAATATTTTTTACACAGAAGTTCAAGTTCAGTTGTATTGTAATGCTGAAGGTGCTCTATGTTGTTGTTTAAGTAATTCCAACACATCCATGATTTAATAACCCGGGTTGAACTCATCGTGACGGGTAGCTGCAGAACTCAGAAAAAAAAATTGACAGACCGGATATCTGGTCATCCATCCCAATTTTTTCAGACCAGCGAGCTACAGATCTGCAGCTACGTGACGGGTAAATTGCGGAACGCATGCTAAGGGAGAATTCCGCACATTTGGAAAAAAAATCATTTGTACTTTTCCGCAAAAGTTTCATTCGGTTTCCGCAAAAAGTATACAGCTTATATGTATATCACGCCAACATAATTACCTCGTATGTAAACATAAATAAGTTGCGTGTCGAAATTATTATCTTGCATATCAACATAATTATAATGCATGTAGACATAATTATCTTGCATGTTGACATACTTTTCTCGCATGTTAACATAATTTATCTTGCATGTAGGGGGCAGAAATATGCCGCCATAGAAGTCACATACCGGCGATTTTTGATATTTTTGGAAAACAAAACAAATTCCTAGTTCATAATATTTATGTTGCATGTCATCATATTTATGTTGCATGTTGACATATTTATGTTGCATGTTGACATTATTATATTGCATGCTGTCATAATCTATAAAAGAATAACTTTCAAACAGGTGGCAGAATTATGCCACTACACTCTTTATCTTTTCCATCGTCAACTTTCTTTATTTGTGAAGTAATATCCCGCTATCACCTGTATATATGGCGTTTACTTATTCCAATCTATTCGAGGACATGTTCTGAGTACGATCAATTTTTAAGCCGAGGCAGGCTACGGACAAATAAGTTTATATCATAGGGATTTCAGCTACCTTGTTTAAAGTCAGCTTTACATGAATTCTATGGTCGCTATATTGATCTTTACAAATATAACCTTTCATTGGATCTAATTTGGCTTATGTGTTTTATACAAATTGTAAGGTTTTTTAAATACTGAATTTGACTACAATGTAAAAAAAATAACTAGTGAAAGTCACTGGGAAGACTAGTCCATACAATCACTATCTTAAAAGTAGTTTACTAGGTATTGGATAGATTTACCATATAACATTAGTAAATCTAAGAACTTATAAGTAACTTTCTCTAGGTATTTAAGTATCTTTACGACCACTACTCCACTATTCACTATCTTAGCTAGTAAACAGAGTGATTACTAATCACGTCAAACGCTTTACTAGGCACACTAGTTAAATCAACTAGGTATTTCTTTCAGTGTACGGAATGTTATGCCTATCTGATCAATAATAATTAGGGCTCACAACCGGGGTGTGACAGGTCAACAGGAGATGCTTACACTTCATAGACACCTGATCCCACATCTGGAATTTCAAGAGGCCCTATTCACCGAGATGTGTATTACTTATTTAAAATTAAAATCTGAAATTTAAAAAGAGTGTCAAAAGTAAGATTGTCATGCATGAAAATAAGTTAAATCGTGAACTGATAAACAGTATATTTATATACTCGGACTGATATGCTTTGTTACAACGCGAAATGTAATAACAATGCAAAATGTAATAAACTGGGATTATTACATTTTGCGTTATTATATTTTGCGTCGAGATCAACGCAGAATGTAATATCGCAAAATGTAATAACACGGTTTTTGGATTTTTACATTTTGCGTTGGGCTTAACGCAAAATGTAATAATGCACTTTTTGGTTGTTACATTTTGCGTTACTTAATTTTTGCATCGAGGACAACTTAAAACGTAATAAAACAAAATGTAATGAAACAAAACATAATTATATTTTTGTATTGTGTTCAACATAAAACATCACAAAATTAATTTAAACATATAACAATGGGGAAACTCGCTTTACTAAATATATAGACAGACCTATGACTATGAGGCAAACATTACGGCTTTTACGGACATTACTAAATCTAAATATTTTTTCTAATTCTGTAACGCAGAATGCAATAATCCCGGTTTATTACATTTTGCGTTGTTATTACATTTCGCGTTGTAACAATGCTTATTTGTTTTATTCTGGAAAAAGGAAAATTTTGAAAATTTTGAACTGAAATATAAATAGACATAGATAATTCCGTAAAACAACTTCCAGTTCAAAGACAGTCAAAAGTTCTCTAGTTAGAGTCATTATTCAACAGGGTCAATTTTCAACGTGTTGAGGTCATAAGGTAAGGGGAAAAATACCAAGCTGTTGAAAAATAACCCCGGGTAAAAATTCCACGACTTTTGTGGTCTCAATTTTCAACGGTGAAAAAGCACCCTCGGTTCAATATTCAACGTTGAAAAATGAACCCCAGGTCAATTTTCAGCCCGAGTTAATATTCAACGTTACACCGGAAAAGTCTGCTTATCTGTAGGAACTACTGCGATCTGGAACCTCTGCTTACCGGTATATGTTTTCATTCAAAGTGCCATTCCATTCTGTTTGTTCATATGACCAATACATTGATTTTAATAGGGGGAGGGTATTTGACGAGGTCAGATGTTTTTTTCATGCTTCTCCTGTCAGATAATTTTTTCCTATTTGAATAAAAATGCAGGAATTAGGGGAGGTATTTACAATGAGAGATAGTTCATCTTTGCCAAAGGCCAGGCAAAATGCCTTAAAATTTTTGGTCGAAATAGGGGTAAGATCCCCTTCCTCTCTTTAATATATATATATTAAATATGTAAAATCAGGAATTTCATGTATTTCCTAATCCATTTAGTAAATACATTTATCATATACTTAGTAGTAAATACACCGATTCTGCACGGTATGATACGGATGACGTCACAATACCCCATATCACGGACCGGTCCGAAAAGCCATATCACGTATCGGACCGCCGGGCCGAAAATCCATATCAAACCAGAAGCAACGTTTGTATTAAGTTAAAAAGTTAATTTACTTGATTTTATTTAAATATTCATATAAAATAATTCTTTAATGACATTTGTGGTCTTAATTTTTTTCCCAGTTATCTAGAATTGGCTCTATTAAATTTCAAAGAAAAAATGTCACTAACAAGCACAAACATTCTTCAACGACGATATGTGAACTCGCATATTAAGTATTTTAAATATATGATAAATAGAATACTACATACTAAAATCCATATCATATATCACATGTATGTTTTTAAAGCAGCATTTATAAGAATTGTTCTACAAAGCTGACGTTATACACTAATTTCCGATTCTGGGCAAGACTCAGTGCATTGTCTTTTTAAAATTCCATTTAACGAGGCCCGATCTAGTTGAAAATTACGAAAAAGGAATGATAAAAAATTTTAATTCTTGGAAATATACTTGTATGTTTTATGCTTAGAAAAATTAAAACGAAATTTTGTTACCTTGCCTTAATTGTAGTGAAATGGGGGCACTGTCAAGATATGGACCATTTTTCGTGTTTTTATCCACAATTACATACTAAAACTCTTCAATAAACAAAGAAATTTACAAATAAAAAAAATACATGATGAAATTCTTTGTTTTTAACATATATCATGCAATTTTCATTCTTCTTATAAAAATGAAAAGAAAATTGGAGGTAGCCTTTATTGCAGTGAAAAGGGGGCATGTAAAAACACAAAATATGGATTTATTCTGTCCAACTACGTGTTTCATAGGTCGCAATGGGTTTACATAACACCAACAAACGATTGCAATACTGTATATTAAGTTTCTAAAAGATAAATATTATTTACAATTTGAAATAATTTTCTCGCCATGCTTTATTTTTCTCTTAACTCGCGACGCTGTTTTTCGTGGAAAAAGGGGGTAGAAGGAGGAGGGGGGGGGGGGTGGTAAAGGCGACAAAATTGCGATTTTTACTAATATCATGTACTATATCGAAAAAGAAAATGTTTTTGGGATTCAATTTCAATGATTTATAGACTTATTTTATTTTTTTAAACTGAAAATAATCCATGCATATTCAAGTCGGCATTAAAAAGAGTGTGTATATAAACACTTCAACATGTTCAAAGAGAAAGACTAAAATCGTTTACTTCTAGTTGCCGTGTTTGTTTGTTTAAACTCACAAATTGAAACTAGATGCTGTCATTAGACAGTTATACCCGCACCAAGTGTTTGCCCCTAAATAACACTGTTTTGTACCAGTTTTAGTAAAAACGAAGGCCACGTGCACATAATACACCATCATCGGAACCCAGGGGTTTTCTATCCGTTACAATGCTGTGTAACGGATAGAAAACTCGTGGGTTCCGACGATGATAATACACATGAGCGGCCCTTTATGTACAGTTGTGGTTGAACTGTTTGCATGTGAATTTTCAGTTAATCAATAATCTTTTCATTTCATTTCATAAAAAGTATGGTCTATATAATTATTACAAACAAAATTAAATTATGCCCCCTTCCCTCGGCGGTTGCCGGCTTAATTTAGATTTGCTTCTAGGTGCCAACATCATAGCGTGCACAGATTTAGAGAAGGGATTGGAGTGGGTGGGGGGGGGGGGTCCAGACCCTCCCACCCTTGAAAAAAATAATTTATATTGATACATGTAGTAAAAATACCAAACAATACACCTCGGACACCAATCCCCCACCCCCTGCAAACACAGTTACATACTACTTTGCCACCCCCCTCCCCACACACACACTCCTCATGGATAAAGAAACATCAGAACGAAAGCCTGTACATGTAGTAAAGTGCATTATAATCAAAATTCTTTCACAGTGACGTTTTATAATTTTAAATTTTTACAATACGGGTATGACGTAGCAAAAAAAGATAAATTTTTAAAATTTTGGAATCTGAAGTAAAAAATAGAAAAGCCCCAGCAGCATTTGAACTCTCTACAGACATGTAGTTAATGCTTTAACCCATTGCACTTCACTGTTAGGTAACATTATTTTGGGGGGAATTATTATATTTATACTTTATTGTTTATTTCTGCAATAGGGAGTTCATTACAATATGCCTGCAGGTGTCCTGTACCACCTTAAAGCTGAAATGTGTGCTTTACATATTTTTACCGAATAAAACAGTACAAGGTGTTTAAAAGAATAAAGTCATGAAAAAAAATGCATGTTACAAGAAAATGATCTTTGTCCGAAGTTACGTACACAACACAGGTCTACAGGTCGCATTACCGGGTACTAGTT
Source organism: Magallana ariakensis (assembly GCA_020458035.1). NCBI lineage: Eukaryota > Metazoa > Mollusca > Bivalvia > Ostreida > Ostreidae > Magallana > Magallana ariakensis. The sequence goes on from CM035816.1 coordinate 46,283,335, forward strand.
TTACCCAGCTCTTCAGTTTAGATGGGTTTCACGTGGTGTACATAACGGTATGTGTTTTCCATGTGCAGAATAGGATTAATTAACATGCATAAACATTTCTTTTGTGATGATCAGCTAATTAATGGATTCATATTGTGCTCTAATTGGATTATCATTATGATGTTGACCAATATAGGTAAGCATAATACATGTAGTACTAGCACAATATTATGAGACACCGGTATACATATTTATTACTTTCACTTTCTAAATAAGTGATCTCCCTTTGCCAGCATACTGTATCATCTTTTTTAAAATATCTAAATAAGCTCATCATTGTTACATATCCTATCGCATTTGTACAGTTTCTGTCATTTTAATTGCAAAAGTTATTTTTTTATTTGTCAGATTTAAATATTAAGTTATTAATTACCGGTATATTGTAAATAACTAAATTAAAAGGTGAATTTTGCATAATTAGTACCTACAGAGACCCAATAAGAATCCTTTGATTTTTCTGACGTCTGGTGGCTTTTGTATGAAGCGTGCAAATTGTATTGTATGTTACAACAATATTATTTTAAATGAAAACACAAACATATTTAACAGCTTTATTTACTTCTATTACTTCTATGGAACTTGGCAACATCATTTGGACGCTTTTATTGATTTTGGACCTGTTGATGTTGACATGCCGAAAGAAAGTAGATCATGTAAAAAATATAAAATCTTTGATATGTGCGTCTTTTAAAACATATGTGGCAATCTGTTGGGGATTTATTACAAACGAACTATTGACTGAAAGTTGTAAGGACCGAAGGATCATATGAATTCCAACTTTACTTTGAAGTTATTGTTTCTACGACGATGTGCTCAGCCAGTCAGGGTGCTAGGCTACTTGTAGATCCATGGTAGGTTATAATGTATTCAGTATAATGTAAGAAAGCATTGTTGAAAGTGACTATAAGACTTCTCTGCATGGCCAAACTGTCAAAGGTTTCTCATGAAAACGATTTAAGGGGGGGGGGGGGGTGTAACATCCGTCCTCGCAGGTAGGCTAGCCAGTACAGATACATTGATCAAATTTGACAATTCACTAACGTATATGAGTTTTTTTATTGCTTTTAACGAAATTTTAGTTCATTATCATTCAACTTTTAAGGCAAGAATTTTCACAAATCGAATTTTCGATAAATGTAAATCTTGAAGCGAGGGATTGTGTCAAAACCGGAAGTGCTATTGATAAAGCACCTAGCCCTGGATAAAGCATAGGCTTATCTCATGGGTAGTATCATCCACACATATGCGATAAATATATATATCTAGCTCCTTGAAAATCAAATGGTCATCTTTCTTGTAAGAACTTGATTTCCTGCCAAAGTAACTTAATATATTACATTACTTTATTTCCTAACATCTACGCAAGGCATTTCAAATGAATTAAATATGTCAATTAACGACTCCCTCGTCGTCGCAAACCATAGCCAAAATGTACAAAACAACCCTCTCCCATTCTTGTAGGAGAGGGCTTTAGGTGAACTCCGGACCGTGGCTTGAGACTTTACGATTCACTTTGCTCAAAAGGTTCCACACCTCGATATCTCCGATGTAATTGTAAAAAATCATAATACATATATAGAAGTACATAGTTCTTGTCCGCCATTAATCTGCCTTGTTATTTTAGTTGTAAGATCGCACATTTAGTTGTTGCCGATTGCCGAAACATTTGATATACGTGTGTACTCATGAAATCATACTTTGATGCTTTCTGTTGGAAAATAAACACATATGTAATGAAAATTTTTAATACGTTCTAGAGTCAGAATTACTACTTAGATGTACTTTGTAAGTTACATGTTTGAATATTTAGATGTTTATTAATGTAATTGGGAGTAACATGTATACGTCTGATTTGGTGTATTCCATGTTATATTTTATAAGAACAAGACAATAAAAGATCAACCTAAAAAAAGTTTGAACAAATATAATCATAACAATCATATAATTGAAAAAAATACAAGTAGGTTCAGGGGAAGGGGTGGGGGTGAGGGTAATATGTAAAGTCTTAAGTTTAAAAAATATCTATACAAGGTGCACGAACAGAAAGTATAACCTTTTTCAACTGTAAAGGAAAATTTTATGTTTTTGAAGATTTTCACTGGTAGATCCCGATAAATTATAATTAGTTATTAAGTGTCACTGTGTTTCAATTACACTCGTATTGCGTTTATAATATACATTATATACCAGATCTACTCAACAAAGATATTATTTGAGCATCAATGTGTGTTCTACGTGCAATTATTTTTTTTTCCTTTTTAAAGTGGCCTGTAGAATTTTTTTTTGGGGGGGGGGAGGGGGGGGGGTATGTTATGTAATGGTTACCTAAGTTTTATTATATACCACTAGGCTTATGTGACATAGCATTAAATAGTGAAATTAAGTTACATGACATATATTTATGTGACAGTAAACTAATTTTCAAGACATTTATGTGACATTTACCCGTAAGCTTATTTGACATAATAAAATACAATGTCAAATACCCTTATGGACAATAGTCACATAAGCATTAATTCGACTGAATATGCAGTTTATGATGTCACATTTTTTTTTTTTAAAAGTCACATAAATTGTCAGTACAGTGACCTGCATTTTGTGGATAAGTTATGCAACAGTTACCCAAATTTCAGAATATTTATGTGGCATTTACCCCTTAGCTTAAGTGAGGTAACAATAAAAAGTTAAATTAAGTTTTGTTACATATAAGTGACAGTTAACTGTTTAAGACATTTATGTGACACTTACCCATAAGGTTACGGTATGTGACATTACATAATCAATACAATGTCACACACTTATGGACAAATGTCACATTACCATTGATTTGTTAGAACAGTTTATGAAGTCACATATATTTTTTTTAAAAAGTCACATAAATTGTCAGTCACATGACCTGCATTTCGTGGGTCTGTCCGTCCGTCCGTCTGTCTGTCCGTCCGTAACAAAAATTTCTGTCGCATTTATCTCAGCAACTATTTATCGGAGATGCTTGAAATTTTAACACACTATTTGTATAGGCATGCTTTATCGTTGGATGTATTTTTGTACCAATCGGACGTCAACTTCCTGTTAAATGAGTACTTTGTTTATATTTAGCCAAAATTTTCAAACAAATTTCCGTCAAAGATTTCTCAGCAACTAATTATCGCAGATGCTTGAAATTTTAACACACTATTTGTTTAGGCATGCCATATTGTAGGATATATTTTTGTATCAATCGGACGTCAACTTCCTGTTAAATAATGACTTTGTTTATTTTTAGCCAAAATTTTCAAACAAATTTTCCTCAAAGATTTCTCAGCAGCTATTTATCGCAGATGCTTGAAATTTTAACACGCTATTTGTTTAGGCATGCCATATTGTGGGATATATTTCTGTACCAATCGGATGCCAGCTTTCTGTTAAATGTCGACTTTGCTTATTTTGCATATTCACATCAGAGCGGGGGTATCACTAGTGAGCATTGGCTCACATATATCTTGTTGATTTTAAAAGTCATACAATCTGTACATATAATTGACTGCCGTCATGAGAAAAGGGCCCTTATCTTTTGACGTCACAATGCTCAGAAAACGACGTCATAGTAGCGGCATTGTAAACGCAGTTTTTTTTATTTTCTGTTTCTTTTTTTTTTTTTGCGTCTTTGTTGTGTTTTTTGAATAATTAGAGTATGGCCTTGTTTAAATACCGATAATAATAATTGATAACTAATAATAATATATAAAAAATAATTAAAAAATAATTTATAATAATAAATAATAATAATAATATAATAATTGACGTTCGTGAGGTCGTGTCGTTTTCGACCATCTACGTCAAAGTCGTGGTAACATGTCTTACTAAAATGTCATAAAATGCTTAAAACACGGAAGATTTTGGATATCTTTGTATATATTTGTATTCAAAAAGAGTTGACTAATCGGAATTGAGAAAAAATTGAGTTTGTGAAATTTTGACCTTAAGGGCCCTTTTCTCGTGACGGCAGTCATTATTGTTTTGAAATAGTTGTGAATTGCCCATTGTCGCGAACAACAGTTTTATTATTCGGTGAAGTTATGATTAGGCGTAAAACAGAGAACGGTTGAGAACATAATGTGCTGTAAAAATATATTAAATAATCAAACATAATTCATCCTCACGAATAAAAACTTACTGAGGTTGTGACGAAGAATATAGTATATATACATTTGATACCAAATGAGCTTACGTATAAGCAGCAAACTATATACATAAAAAACAAAACTCGGGATATAAAAGATGGCACCTATTGAAATGAAATTTGGTATACAGATTTATCATATGCATATCTAGGTTAATTTCGACTTTGGGTACGATCAAGCAAATCTTGACAGAGCTATACATCTTGGACTTCGCAAAATTCCAATTATTTGAAGTCTCCGTTCATTTTCGTCACAGAGATCCTCAAGGGAGGGGGGCATATGTGTTTCACAAACATTTCTTGTTTTCTTTTTCGTCTCATTCCCTTTAATTTCACGTTGTATAGATATGCATATACTAAAATATATCATGGTTAAAAAATCAAATGGTGCGGGAAACGCTTATATTTAAAAAGGGTGGATAGTCGTGGCCATTTTAAGACTATCTTGATCTCCTTTAGAAGAAGAGCTCTGTTTAAAAGAAAACACTCAAATTTAAAAGCTAAAAGTTATTGAATTTTTCTTTACTAAATAATAGTTTTTAGCTTAACGAAGCATATCTTAAAATTAAAGGTAGATCTGATGGGTAATTTGTTGACCATCTAGCCTCTTTAGGACATTTTATTGAAATAACAATTGTAAAAGTATGTCTTTATTTATAATCATTAATTACACTGTCAATCGTACTCTCCTGAAATGAAGCCCAAAAGAGTGAACAATTTCTACATCATTAATAAAAACTTAGCAGCAATCAATTTTGTTTTCAAATTTAATACAAACAATTACAATACATTTTTTATTAACCAATTAAGGGCCCTCAAGGGGCAACAGGGAGATTGTACAATAAACATTTATTATGCACAGTAAAACACATACACAAGAGGGAAAGGGTTGGATGTTTGAAAGAAGACATACATAAACATTTAGTTAGCATTTATATGTATCTTTCTATACTTAATATGTAATATATGTACATGTATATATAGATTAAACCCCCATATATAAATATGTCAAAAACATACAAATCGGAAATACATGTACCTGTTGTGTAACACATGATCGGATCCCAATTTTGGAATAATACAAATTATATTAGGACAATGTCTTTTGTACAAAAAATACCAAGAGAGTTTAATATATCTAATTTTTCACAGTTTAAAATCCAAAATAATTTTTGTTCATCTTGCAAACTAGTTAAGTGTTTTACTTTTAGACATATACATGTATTTGATATATTCGGTTTATACAAACTTCCAAATATCGAGTGTGAATACATTGTACGTTGGAGACCAGTTACATGTATATAAATAATGGTCTTTATTTTTAGTTATTTAAACATGGTTTTAACATGGTTACATGAAAGCTGTTTTTGTTTTTTAAAGTCCGACAATCTGTACATATATTGTTTTGAAATAGTTGTGAATTGCCCATTATCCGGAACAACAGTTTTATTATTCGGTGAAGTTATGATTAGGCGTAAAACAGAGAACGTTTGAGAACATAATGTGCTGTAAAAATATATTAAATAATCAAATATAATTCATCCTCACGAATAAAAACTTACTGAGGTTGTGACGAAGAATATAGTATATACATTTGATACCAAATGAGCTTACTTATAAGCAGCAAACTATATACATAAAAAACAAAACTCGGGATATAAAAGATGGCTGCGGATCAGGAGCCGAAAGAAGTTGATGCTGATAACCGTTTTGAAAGTCAAAAGCTGGATAGTGATTACATGTAAGTTAACGCGTTCGGCAAATTGCTACTAAATTTTGCACAATAAATCTGTTTAAACGCGCTATTTAATTGTATATGAATAGTTTATATTGTACGTGCATATCATGACTTGCGTAAAACAACAGCAATAAAACAGACAATATCGTTTTTGACATCATTTTACAAGTAATTTTCAATTTCCAAATGATAATATAATATCTTCTTTAAGCTAAACACAACCCACAGAGGTCGCAATCCCTACGTCATCTATGCATGTATACGCTACATATATCTTACATGTAAAATGGTTGGATGGTCATGGTCAATATATAATTAAAACTTCTTTATAAAATGGTACAAAATTCTTCTATAAACTTAAAAAACCAAATTTGAAACAAGCAAACAAGGTTTGTTGTTATTATAGTATTATTTGTTTCCCTGGAGTGAAAAGACGCAAGGTCATTGGATTAAACGCGCCATTCGATTGCCCTCTAAATCTTTTTAGACGTTAAATGACAAAATTTATGGGGACAATATCCTCGTTTAGACTATACCTTAATTAAAACAAAACATTGAAAACAATGAAAAAAAAATGGAATGAAACTTTCAACATTTGTAATTGTTAAATAGTATATCATCTCAACAATAGCAAAGATATAATTTAAACAATGCTAAAAAACGAAACCTTGGACCTATATATTATTTCAAGTCAGAAGAAAAATCGCATCAAATATGCAAATCAATGCATTATACACTGACATAAGTGCACATAAAGCAAGAAATCTAAGCGAAAAGAACGTAAGGAATGTCACACGGCTTGGAGTTTCGGTCTTTATTCGGGTGTATCGAAATCGAATAGATATCAGTATACTGGTGCCTAACAACGAGACGTGTTATGCTTCAATTACCATGTAATTCATATAACATATAAAACGGTACAAAATTCTTTTATAAGTTCGAAACGAGCAAACACTGCTTGCTGTTATTATAGTATTATTTGTATGCCATGGAGTGAAAAGACGCGAAGACATTGGTTAAAACGCGTCATTTGATTGCCGTCTAAATGTTTTTAGACGACAAATGACAAAGTTTTGATGGGAAAATATCCCCGTTTAGTCTTCTAGGGACGTTTCCAACCAGACAAATTTAGTGTGACAGTCAGTTACGAACATAATAAGTAATTATATATTTAAACCTTAATCAAAATTGTTTTTTTTTCCTGCAGATATGGCCGATGGGGTCCATACCAGACGATTCAGATTTGTTTTATATACTTTCATATATGGCAGACGGGTTTTCAACTTTTGATTGGTGTATTCATCGGTAAGAAAGTAAAGCTGCCTATTATAAATATTACACATGAAAAAGGTTTATGGCATAAAAAAGGAGTTGACATGAACTATACTTTAAGAATTGGTTATTGCATAAAACAATAGGTTTTTTTTTTCTTGCGTTCCAAAATCATACTAATAAATCGTAACTGTTGCATTTATGGCATTTCACTCTCACCCTGGGAAGTTTTCATTAACTGATAATTTCTCATAATTTGATTATAAACCCAGATTTTTCACTATATCAATGTATGAAATTTAAAGAGTCTGTGTTCTTCTTATAAAACATGCATTTCAGTTTCGTAAACTTGGTTAAATATAAAAGATTTCATTAACTGATAATTACTCATTAAACCATGTATTTCAGATTTTTAACTTGGTTAAATGTAAATGAAACGCGATAACGAAGGACGATAAATATATGCTCAAATAAGGATTATACAAAACTTTATAACCATGTTACATAATCAAAATGACAAAGAATATGTTGGAAGCATGATTACATGCATAGAATATTGAACCATTTCGTTTTTCATATCTTTGAACATTATTATCGTTAGTTGATAATTTGTTATTAAATGTTGACAAATTTTGATCGAATATTTTATTTAAATTATGTTAATTTCATCTTCATATTTTATGTTATGGCTTTACGTTTATTTACCAGAAAGTGTTTGGGAAACGAGTATTTTAGCGATCCAGTGTTGACATTAACAAAGTAAAGCAAATGCATAGGCCCACGTAAATTCTGCAAAACTTTATTGATGTAGGGATGTTTTGTTAATTGTAAAATACCTTTTTACGTAACAAAATCCGATTTTAATATAATTCATTATAATAATGTCCCAGTAAATGTAGTTTTCATTAGATTGTTTGATTTGGTTTCAGCTTATAGACCGGACTTTCAGTGTGCAGCACCAGCAACCTTCGTTAACCAATCGCTGTTCAATCATTCCAGTCAAGTCTTATACGAAAAATGCCAGATTAAATTACTCCACAACGATACGAAGGGTGCTGAGGGTAATTCAGTTCTGGAATGTACAAACGGATACAAGTATACGCTGGATAAACACAGTACAATTGTAACGGAGGTATTTGTTGATGATTTTACATTGATAAGTATCATTGACCACTTTTAAGTCAGAGATTCAATATTTTTTTGTATTTATACATGTAATACTTATGTACGATATAAAGATGCAAGAAATATTATTTTGATAACTACAATATTTATTTGTTGCATAAAAAATAATTAAAAAACACAATATACGCATACAGAAATCAGTAGAAGGATCATATATCCATCCAAAACAAAAACAAATAAGCACTCTGACGTAATCTCAGAAGGAAAATACAATCTTTGTACAAGTAATTCATGTTTCATAAAACCAAATTATAACGCTCTTCTGCAGTTCGATCTGATATGTGATCGATCGAGTTTGGCTGAGCTACTTCAGACCCTGGTTATGGTTGGGCAGCTGATTGGAGCAGCCTTTGCTTCCTCCCTCAGTGATAGAGTAGGAAGAAAAACCGTTCATCTCTGTTCCAACTTTTTGATCTTGGTCTTTGGGATAAGCGTTGGTTTTGCTACAAACTATACAACACTTGCTGTATTAAAGTTTATCTTGGGCGTCTTGATACCGGTAAGATGTGATTTAAGACAGTGAAAAAAACATAATTTCTATGCATTCACTTTAAAAAAAAAATTGTCTTGTTACATCTATTCCGTAGTATTAATACTGTTTATTTTAATAATCAGGGAATGGTTTTGCCTGCTGCTGTTTTTTCGTTGGAACTTTTCCCGGAAAAAACACGATTTGTATGTGAAATCATTGGATCAATGTTATGGACTACTGGTCTTGTCATTATGTCTGGTATAGCATATTTGCTCCAAGACTTCTCTTGGAGATATCTACAAATTATATTGAGTTGTTTTTCGCTTTTGAGCTTGATTCAATATTGGCAAGTATGAACTATATAACATTTAAAATACTTGTTAAATTTATTTCATCATCTATTGGTGAATAATGACAAATTTATAAAAATGTAACTAATATGGTATTTGAAGGGTTCAAGACGAATCATTAAGATGGCTGATTGTCAACGGAAAAACAAAAGAAATCGACAGAATTTTACTAAAAATATCTAGGTGGAACAACGTAGATTATAGGGAATTGAAAGCTAACTTAAAGAAGACAATGAATGCTTCTTCGAGCAAAGAAAGGCTAGACTATGAGGAATCTTTACTGCATAACAGCAACAAACTAATCATTGTAGAGAAGTATTCATTATTGACTATCCTACAAAATAAATCCGTTCTACTGATATCACTTCTGATGTATTTTGCATGGTACGTATGAAACAGTCTAAAACTATTCAAATTTTTAAAAATATATTATTAGTTTCAGTGTGTTAGTTTCAGTGTGTTTGTTATAAAACTCTATCTAATTTTTACCTGTAAAACATACAATCATATTTAAACGGCGTTACATGTCTTATGAGATGTAAAACTGAATAAATTGTAAGTTATACTAAATGCGCGATAGATGGATCTGAATCAAAACTGTTTAACAAATTATTCTTTTAATCAATATTGGTCAATTCATTTTTTAAAATAAAGAACATTTATTTTTGAACATTTCTTTTCACATTCAATTGTTAACCATACATCTGGGGTTTTTTCTTCTTGTTTCGAACTTTAACAGCATTAATTTCAGGTTGACAGTAACCTTGACATACTATAGTCTAACATTGACATCAACATCTTTGGCGGGAAATCGCTTCCTTAATTTTTTCTTCTCGGTTTGTGTGGAATACATAGCAGTGGTCATAGAATATCCTATGCTTCGCTGGTAAGACTGAAATGTACGACACGACACGACACTTTATTTTATTGTGAAAGATAACAATTCATTTCTATAGTTTTTGAATATATGTTCTTTTAATACACTTTGGTCTTAACACAGTAAACACTAGATAACAATCAAATAGCGTTGCTGTTTTTCTTAATTAAGGTTCGGACGACGAGCTGTCGCAATGTTTTTTCACAGCATGGCAGGAACATTCTTAGCACTAGCTACACTTTTTAACTATTTTTCAGGTGAGTTCTGTTTTAATGATGTAACCGACACATGGTGAAATTGTTTTGAAAAGATTTTAATTGACACTTTTAATTCATTTACTGCAGATGGAAATCAATCCTTTATCATGCTATCTGTAATAGCTACATTTGTTGGGAAAATGTCAGTTGCTGGTGCGTTCAGTGTTTTATTTTTGTTTACACCTGAACTGTTTCCGACAAATTTAAGGTAACTAGAATTACAATGGCTCTGAATTTTGACAAAAATCCTATTCATAAAATATATGATTGTACAATTAATTTTCTCAACTTTATTTCTTTCAAGAAATCTTGGATTTGGAATGTGTTCGACAGTATCCAAAATAGGTGCAATTATATCCCCATTTGCTGGAACTTTGGTAAGTTTTGTTTCTAAATATGTTAATATTTGATTTCATGACTTGAAATGACACGTATACTTGTTTATGACATTCTAAACCAATTACAGGCTACACATATACCATGGGCTCCTGGGATGATAATGTCTACTATGTGCTTTGTTGTCACTATCATAGTATTGTATCTACCAGAAACACGGGGAATGGAACTACCCCAGACATTAGCAGAAGTTAAACTATGGTATGCTGAGAACGGAGGATTTCGATTGCGAAAATGTCGAAATAAGAATGAACACAAATCTGAAACGATCATTGTTTTAGACGAAAAAGATTAAAACCTATAGAAATGTTTATTGTTTTTTTTTTACATGACTGAGCTGATAATTATAATGATTGAGTTAAATTTAGCCCAATTATTGTACAAGATTTTTCTTCTTTTATTTTGAGTTACGAAAAAGGTTTTCGGGCACAACCCAGGATTGTCCCAAAACAACAGTATTCTAAAATGCCATGCAATATACATGTAATACGCCAACAAAAACCATGCATGTTTTTAGTAAGCGTAAGTATTTCTCTTTTCTATATATGAGAATCAACTTATTTCTTTCATTGAAATTCTTGAGCAGAATAAAATAATAAGACAAATATATACCTCTTCCAGCCAGGCTTGGGGCGAATTACATTGTAAAGTTTTGCATTACATTATCATTACTTCATGAATTTGGGCATTTAATTGCCATTACCATTACTTAATGTTCTTGAAGTAATGCATTACATTACCATTACATGAGTAAAGCAATGCATTACCATTAGGCCATTGCAAGATTTTTTCTTTGTTTAGCGTCCACCCAAAACTCAAAAACCCATCTTTCTATCAGTTAAAAAAAACACAAACTTTAAAAAACCCATAACTTTAAAGGTTCAACAAAATAAAATTTAGTATATATTTTGAAGTATTTTCTTCATGTTCTAACAAAAATACAAATTAACAAATAATTACTATGGTTTCCATTTTGAATGTTGTTATAATTAGTAGTTGATTTCCGACATATGAAAAAGCGATCTAATTTTATGAACAACCATCGTGGGTTTTTTTTATTTTTACATCTCAAAACCAATCCGTCCGCGGACGCTAAACATAGAAATAACTTGGAATGGCCTTACTTTGTGAAAAGTCAATAAGTTTTTAATCAAAGTACTGAAATTACTGAAAAGCGCTAAGCCTGGAAAAAAGTGTTAAAAATATATCGATTGATATGAAAATACATGTAGAGAATCATATTTGAGTCGGGATTTATTACATATATTTATTGTAGTATTTCAAGTAGCTCGACAGTTATACTTTGTATAAATTATATTCAAACCATTGCTTTGGGTAATTATCAAATTACAGGTCAATGCAAATTGATAGAAAAATATTCCTGAAATATTGCATACAGAAAACGAAGCCTAAAAAATGTTAATAAAGAACTGCATCCGGAGAAGTCGTACCTTGGAGAAGTCATACTCTGGAAAACTCTTACCTATGCAGTAGGGAGAACTTAATATCTTTAAGTTATCCTGAATGCATATACATTTGTAACTACCAGTATTAAATTGGCAATAAGTTTCGTTTTAATGTCATTATCATATATCGGATACCGGTGCTCCAAATCAAACCATGATGATTTCTTTCGAATTGGAATTTTGAAGAAAAAATGGACGTTATTTGCATTGAGTTGTGTTTTATGTGTTAAGTAATAATTGGAATAATTCTACGATATGCATAGGTTTTGAGTGTTTGTAAACGGAATAGTCTTGAAATATCTCGCCCGCCGTACCAAACGGAACTATGATTATTGCTAATTATATCCGGACGGAAAAAATAAGTGTCAGTAGACACTTAATTGGTTTCCGTATCTTATTAAAAGTGTTAATTATTGTAAAACACCTGGCGGTATTTCGGAAACGGGAACACGAAAGTGGAAGTAGGTTTAGAAATCTGGCGACAAAAAGCGCTGCAGCTATGCTTAGCGCTTTAAAAAGTAATTTAAAAGCTGAATAAAGAGTTTTTGCAAATGTTTCATATGTTCACTATCAGGTTCAAATGTAATGATTTAAACAAGATTGCTGTTGCACTTTATGATCATCAGAGTTTCAAAGGTTTCATCTTTTTATTGCATCCTGTCGGGTTTGAACATCTAAAATATAATTGTTCAGGCAATAATAGAAAAAAATTAAATGAATCTTGTATTTTCTATCAGTCCAAACTATTGTACTTAATATAAGAGAGAGAGAGAGAGAGAAGAGAGAGAGAGAGATTATTTTCAAATGGATTGTAATACTGGAAGTAATTTTTAAGTATCCAGAGATCATGGTTGGACACTTGGTTCATTCTTTTAAATGCATTCATTTTTGCTTTTACGGGTGTATGTCTGTTCTCTATTCTAATGGAACACAGTTACATGTAAGAGAAGGGATTGGGGTATTAACACCTCTTAAAACGATAGATTGTTTTGATATTTAGATTTATCCTGGGGCAGTGTGTGTTGTTGACACATTCTTCACAGTAAAGAATTCATTCAATGCATAATTTTTCAAATGACATAAAATTCTTGATAACAACACTCTTAAAATGTTATAAAATTGTGTTGTTCTAGCTAGTTATATTGACAATTTAAGAATTGATTTTTTTTTAATCATACAACTAAAATATTTTCATTTCAAGAAAAATTTTTCTTCTTTAAAACATTTTTTAATCGGATACAATTTCAGTTATCCAATTCATCCCAATTTAAAAAATAGAAAAGCATAGTAATGTAAAGTAATGGAAATAATGCATTACATTACCATTACTTGTAATGACAAATGTGTGGCATTATACATTACTAGCATTTCTTTGAAAACATGTAATGCATTGAAATGCATGCATTACCATTACATTCAGCATTACCCCAAGCCTGCTCCCAGCCATAATCCTTGTCTTACATATATGTGAAATGAAATACCATTAAAAATGACATCTTAATGGGTTTTTCTTCTAAATATGCAGTCAGTTTTAATCTGTGTCAGTAGATGTTCTTTAAACATTATATACATTTAAGACTAAATGACCATTTTTTGCCACACCCTGCATTAGGAACCATTACCCTATACACAATATGCATGACTTAGCTCCGCCCTAGATTTGAATCCTTACATTGGGATTTAAAATGAAAATTTAAAATTTAAAATGCTGATAGACTGCTTTATTTTCTTTTTTTATGCAGTCAGTTTTTATTGAGTATCAGCAGAAGATTTAAAACATTAAATGCATTAACACTATATGACTATTTTGGCCCCGCCCTAGAGTCAGAACCCCTTCCTCGGGGGACATGAAATTTTTGATTTTGGTAGAGGGTTTTAAAATTTAGACACGGTCACTTTTCATCTCAGTCTCACTTTTCCACTATATGTTCCTTTTGTGAAAGTGAGACTCAGATCAAAAGTTAGCTCGTCTAAGTTTTATGGCCCCGGGGCCTGGTCTAAAAAATTATGAACTCAGTTTTCCTTACAGGTGTGTGGGGGTGTAGAGAAGATCTTTTTACATTATATATGCATGTACGTTACGTATACATTATACATCCATTTTGGCCCCTCCCTAGGGTCCAAACCCATAATCCAAGGGACATGAAATTTACATTTTCAGTAGAGGACTTCCTTGTTAACATAATTATGAAGTCAGTGTATGAGAGTAGAGAAAAAGATTTAAACATGTTATGCATGAACACTATATTGCAATATTGCTCCCTCCCCGATACGGCCGGAATCCATGATCCAGGGGCCATGAATTCCACAATTTAGGTAGAGGAATTCGTGGACATTATAACTATCATTCAGTTTTTTCCCAAATGTGAGGGAGTAAAGAAGATTTTCTAAGATTTTATACAGTCATACTCACTATATGACTATATTGGCCCCGCCCTAAACCCCTGTCCCAGGGGTCATACATTTCACAATTTAGGTAGACTTCCTGGACAAGGTCACCCTACATTTATTTTTAACAAATATATATGGGAGTAAAGAAACCGATTTTGTACATTTTAACTATATGGTCATATTTAGAAAGAATAATCATACCGTGACCAGGCTACGCTCTGGCCACAGTAAGAATTCGTCCCATATACCTCCAATGTAGCAGCCGCGAAGCGGATCTGCCTCGCATCTATTTTAAGTCTGTTTAAAATATTCTGCAGGAGAAAAATACATTTTTATACATTAAAAACCTTATTGATCATGCTTATGAAGTTAAGTCCACAAAATACCCATTTAATGCACATTCAAACACGTTTGAATGTGCATGCGATTTTGTCTGAAATCGCACTGTGAATGTCTCGGTCAGTAAACAGCGAATTTTCAAACGTGATGTTAAAAGTGGCAGTGATTTCGTTGCGAAAACAGTTATGGATTTTTAAGATGGTTGACGGTTTGTTATTGTCATTTTTTTTCCCACACGATTTCCTTCAGGAAAAGATCAATGGTGTATTAAACGACATCTTTCTTAGCGACAATGCCGATAGGTGATAATCTTAAATTAGGCATCGGTACTTGATCAAATGGACCTGCATCGCGACCTATAGTCTGTCCTAAGACACTTATGCTGCACATTTGGACAATTTTTAATGAAAATACACATACCTGTGAAAGAATGGCAATTGAAATAAAGTCGTTGTCAAACGGGGAGATAGTTGATTTTAAAAAACCCATATTCAAAGCCATACCTCAACTCACTAGCTTCCAGAGAAAAAGGTATAGATCCATACTACAGGTGTTGTTCCTGATTTTTGATAGTTTGTTGTATGGGGCTTTTTCCGTGAGCCACGAAAAAAAAATTGAGGAGCGGGCTTGTCGGAGCTTGGTTGCGACATAACTGGTCTGTTGCTTTGATATTTTTCATGACATTTATAGTTGCCAGGTGCTTACCAGAACATTTCAAACTATAATGACAGTAAAAACGCATACAAAACCCATTTAAGTTATTGTTAAAGGGGCATGGTCACGATTTTGGTCAAATTCTATTTTTATTATTAACAATGCTTTAGGAATGCATTTCCAATGACCAAATTAAATTGGAGAGTCAGTAGTGAAGTTATAAGCAAGATACAGGGCTCACAATTCTTTGTCATGTAAACAAAGCTCGTGCCCTGGTTTTGTTTACATTAGTTCAATATACCGGTAAAAGTTCTTTTTCAAGGTGATTTTCCCATCTTCTTATTCATTTTAAGCATATAAAAACAGATCCTGACGTTTACCACATTCATTTTCGGTCTAAAACTGGAGGTTTTTACTTCAACGTTCAAAATGTAAACAAGAATGTTTACATAGCAAAGAATTGTAAGCTCTGTAACTCGCTTATAACTCAACGAATGACGCTCAAATTTGTGTTGCCTATTAAAAATGTCTTACTGAAGCATTGTAAACACTAAAATCTGGAAAATAATTTTTGACCAAAATCGTGACCATGCCCCTTTAAAATCAAAGCATGCATTTCGCTGAGGCGATTGTTGCGCAGGCACGCTTGCCGTTGAATTAATATGCAAGAGCCATAATTTTTATATCGATTTGGTTCCAGGGAATACACTACATTTTGCTTTCTTGATACGAAATTGATACGATATTTCCTCCAACCAAATCCGGTGCGTGTGATCGAGAAGCAGCAGTCTTTACATTTGCCATATATTTTAGCATACCCCTGTATAAGTATATGCTCATGAATGTAAATGAATAAAGCATCTATAATCATGTTTGGATATATCAAACATTTTGTTTTGATTAAACATTCACCGGTTTGAAAGAAAATTGACCGTTATTCAAAACAATTTTGTTTTCGTTGTCATTATTTGATGTCTATAATGAGTTGTACAATTCAATTAATTCCCCTTTCATATACTTTTTTATTTTTTTTATTTTGTAGCAATAGCTACGTGCATGACTAGTTTATCATTAACACTATTTTTAGCATTGTTAACTTTTAAATCTAAATCTGCTTTGTTTGAAAAAACATTAAGGCAATCAAAGCTGGTACCTTCACAAGAATCCGGCTGATGTGGGTTGATAATCGTTTCAATGTTTTGCTCGCAGTCCGTACTCGTGTCAGCCAGGAGTTCCATTTTGATTGCTGCTGAAGAATTTTCAACCGGTTGTAGGTTTCTTCAGACAACGCCAATATCTTCCCTCTGTATCGTCTGTCAATTCCGGGAGAATAATTTGTAATACAGATGCAGCTACTTCCTCGATGCTGACTCCGCTGTTCGTCGGGTCTGTTTAGTCCGGTACGTTTTGAAGTTTGGTACCGCTTATAGTCCTACCCGGTATACGAGCTTTCCCGGCCAATTTCCTTGTTTGTACGCCCGAACGTCCTTTGGATGGGAAGCCTGACTGGGCCACATTTCAATCAATCAATTTTCCTTTACTCTGTTTACCCAGCTGATGAATTTACAACCGTTGTAAAATGTGACGCAATGAGAAACAAGGCACCGCTTAGCGAAGCATCACCTCGCGACATGACTTATTGTAGGGGGAAGACATTATTTAGGAAAATACATGTAAATTTATCAGATCAAAATGAATATGACGCAAGTATTTCTTAAAACCACTCTTAATTCATAATATATATTTTATCCCAATCCCCAAGCTGTGTGGTGTATAAATTGGGAGGGGGGGGGTACATTTACGTGGTTGTACAATAAATTTTCCTATTCCTAGCAGAAACGCGACACATATGTTTTAAAGTTTAATAGTTTAGATTCAGTTAGTGACATTAATTTTTATATAAGCATACATAAACGATCCGTATACATTATGAAATGTAGCTGAAGATCTAGCGATCTGTAGTCTGCTCTGATTGACGATTCTAGTTGCTTGTCGTATGTTAATTAACCCATAGTAGTAGATATGCAGCTATTATTAATATGAAACAATTTCCGCGTGCTAAATGTGCGATATCTGTCAAAGTCTCAACTGAATTTTGGACTAGGCCTAGTTCTATTGTAAGTAATACGTGAAAATTTGTCCGAAAGTCGACTGCTTGTTTCGATGTAAATCGGATGATTGTAATCTCTTGCCCGCTTAAACTTTTAACTATGGCCAATCGTCTAACGCTCCAATGCTACAAAACGTTTGGTTTTTTTTTACCTTTACTAGATTTAAATCCCCCAAAATGTCAAGTTGTTATTTGAACTGCATACGGTAGCGATTAACTTCAAGTCGTACATAAAATTACCGGAAATGTCTATTGTCAAGTCGTACATAAAATTAATGTTTTAACTTCGTTTTTTTACGATAATTTAAAAAAAATATTTAATCAATTGACTTCGAAATCAATAGGGTTTGTCCTTTTACTATGCCAAACAAGTGTACAAAGTTTGATGGATATTCATGAGAGGGTTTTCTTGGAATTTTGCTAAAGAGCTGACAATGGACACACATACATACACACACACGCACAGCAGCGATGCTATATCCCCCTCGCAACAAGTTGCGCGAAGGTATAAAAATTATGACGTCACAATATACACGGTATATGATATTTCCTAGACTTATTAATAGTGCAGTAAGGTTTTTTCATTGCCATAATAATCTTTTTTAATTTTGAAAGAAAATAAATTTTATTATTGGGGAAATTGTCTTAAGGTAGTCCTATGGGCTCAATCATTAAAAGCTTAGCTTTAAATTATAGAAATACTTTTGTGCAAATTGTTGAAGTGCGATTTATGGACCTGATGTATAAAAGTAGAATACAAAACATAGTAATCACATATTACAAAGCTCACCGAGACGAGGCATCACCTTTATGAGGAATCACCTTTTTGAGACCACCTTTATCGTATTATATAAAAATCATAGTTAATAATGATCTTGGATATACATGGATACTGTTTTGACACAATATCGTATAACTATATCATATCTTAAGAAATTGTATTATAAACATATGTTTATTTCATACGGTATTATATGATACAATGTTTATCAATACAATAATATAAAATACGATATTGCATCCTATTATACTTAAAATATATATCATATAATACAATAAAATACTGTAATAAATAATGATGAAATATAATATTGTAACATATGATATGACATTGTATTGTGTTATACATTATTGTATTTGATCACATAATACAATATCATAATATAAAATATATGATACATTATAGTATTATATGAAACAATATCATCACATAATACATCACAATATTGTAACATATGATATTATATTGAATAATATTATAGTATGATATTGTATTGTATGATATTGGATCATATTTGATACATAATAGGATATTGTATCATGATACAACAAAATTAGATACAACATTGTATCATATCAATTGATACAATATAATGTGATATATCATATTATACAATATCATATAATACATTTTCATGTGATATAATTATATATTATACAATATCGTATCATATGATACGGATACGATATATGTTATACAATATCATGTCATATGATACAATATTATATGTTGCAATATCATACAAGAGGCCCATGGGCCACATCGCTCACCTGAGCAACAATAGGCATGATAAAATCAGCTTCATGGAGTCATAATACAAAATATCTGGACAATGTGGTATAATACATGTTGATCAGTTTTTTCCTGAATAATCTTATATTTATAATCAAGTCCCTTTTCTAACCTGATGATTTTATAGTCATATCACATTCAGCATTGCAGTTCTCAAAAAGACCCTAACCAATTGTTTATATACAGGATATAAACCTACATCAAACACTGAACCCCTTGTGAGGCCCAATCTGAAGTTGCTTTCACTAAAGTTACAGCTTTTCTAGGCAAATGGTTTTTTTGAAAACATTACAGGATTTTAAAGATTTACTCTATATATTCCTATGTAAAAAGTTGACCCCCATTGTGGCCCCACCCTACCCCCAGGGGTCATGATTATCACAACTTTGAATCTTCACTACCTGAGGATGCTTCCACATAAGTTGCAGTTTTCCTGGCCTAACAGTTTCTGAGAAGATTTTTAAAGATCTACTCTATATATTCCTATGTTAAAATTCAACCCCCCATTGTGGCCCCACCCTAACCCCAGGGGTCATGATTGTCACAAATTTGAATCTTCACTACCTGAGAATGCTTCTACACAAGTTTAAGCTTTCCTGACCTAATGGTTTCTGAGAAGAAGATTTTAAAAGCTTTACTCTATATATTCCTATGTAAAAAGTCGACCCCCATTGTGGCCCCACCCTACCCCCGGGGGTCATGGTTTTCACAACTTTAAATCTACACTATCTGAGACTGCTTCCACATAAGTTTAAGCTTTCCTGGCCAAATGGTTCTTGAGAAGAAGATTTTAAAGATATACTCTATATATTCCAATGTAAAAATTCTACCCCCATTGTGACCCCAGCCAACCCCCGAGGGTCATGATTATCACAACTTTGAATCTTCACTACCTGAGGATGCTTCCACATAAGTTGCAGTTTTCCTGGCCTAACGGTTTCTGAGAAGAAGATTTTTAAAGATTTACGCTATATATTCCTATGTATAAATTCGACCCCCCATTATGGCCCCACCCTACCCCCGGGGGTCATGATTTTCACAACTTTAAATCTACACTACCTGAGGATGCTTCCACGCAAGTTTCAGCTTTCCTGGCTTTATGGTTCTTGAGAAAAAGATTTTTGAAAAATTCTTGAAAATTTTTAATAATTCCTAATTATCTCCCCTTGTTAAAGAGCGTGGTCCTTAATTTCACAACTTTGAATCCCCTTAGCCTAAGGATGCTCTGTGCCAAGTTTGGTTGAAATTGGCCTGGTGGTTCTTGAGAAGATGTTGAAATGTGAAAAGTTTACAGACAGACAGACGGACGGACAGACAGACGACAGACAAAATGTGATCAGAATAGCTCGCTTGAGCTTTCAGCTCAGGTGAGCTAATAAAACAATTGCATGTGATAAAATTGTATATAATACAATATCATATTATACAATATTGTATCATATTATACAATTCTATACATAACAATATCATGATATCATATCATAATGTACAAAAATTGATACAATATCATATTGTATCATATAACTCTTTACAATATATGATATAATATTGTATCATAAAACATAAGTGTATCATATCATACAATACTATATCATAGAAATCATATTATATCATTTAACAACAAACACATCTATCAAGCAGGTTTGAGTGAGGTAGGAGTTTTTTTTAGCATCCTTGATAATGGAGATCAGGCTCTGTATCTAAAGCTACCTCTGCGATTCATTAATATTATAGTTTAATCAACTATGCAAGCTATTATCTATAAAATATGTGACCTGTTCCAAAAACCAAATTTCATCCAGCATCCGAAACCTATGGCTCAGATTCAGCATTCATGCCTGCCAGGTGTATCAGTATCGTAAGACGCATCATCCATACAAGTTTGGTGAAGTTAGGACCTGTAATAACTAAAATATAATCATCAAAGGGCACCTGGTCCAAAAACTTTAACCAGCTCTAAAAACCTTAACCTCATCCAGCATCCGAAACCTATGGCTCAGATTCAGCATTAAAGCATGTCTTGTGCATCAGTATCATAAGATGCACCATCCATGCAAGTTTGGTAAAGTTAGGACCAGTAGTAACTTAGAAATTGCTATCAAAGGGCACCTGCACAAAAACTTTAACCTGCTCCAAAAACCTTAACCTCATCCAGCATCTGAAACTCATGGCCCTGATTCAGCATCCAAGTCTTTCAAGTCCATAAGTAGGTCAAGATGCACCATACATGCAAGTTTGGTGAAGATAGGACAAGTAATAACTTAGATACAGGACCTGCAACAAAAACCTTAACCAGGTCCGGACGCCGACGCCGGGGGTATAGCATAAGCTACCCCCGACTTCGTCTCGGTGAGCTAAAAAAGCGATGCATGTATTGTGTTTGGTCCTTTTTTTTTTAACGGACTCAATCTTAAATTCATTGTGTTTATTCTAAAGAATGACATCTTAGGAAAAAGATTTGGAAAAATAAATCACATGTTGACGGATTACTTTTCACGCTATAAGCTCTAAACCAAGTAGACCTTGGCGAAAAAAACCGTAAAAATCAAATTTTGCTACAGTTTTCTGCTCAGATCTGTCAATGTTAGATATTTTTTAAGGTATACGTTTACTCAGAATGAAAAAAAATTTCCAGTGATGATAATGAAAAACCATATATTGTGTGTTATAGACCTTTCCTGGTAGTGTTATTTTTCACTTTCAAAAAAGTAGGTCAATAAATCAAAGTACTGAATACTAAGAGCCAGGCTCTTTTGATGTGTTAAATGCACATTGTGCAGTAAAGACTGACAATCTCTCTCTCTCTCTCTCTCTCTCTCTCTCTCTCTCTCATGCTTTTAATGTCGGCAAAGCGTCAGATAGTGACTAATTTTAAAAGCGGCTATTAGCAAAAATATGTCTGTCTAGTAGAAAAAAATCAACGGTGCATTGCACTTTGAAACAAGCGTTATAAACTCAATTCCATATTTCTTAGATGTGCAGCCGAATACCAATGCTTTGTAAAGTAGTTCATGCGCATTGTATGTGTCAAAAAAGCATACTATAAGTCTTGTTTTTAAAACACGTAATTAATAAGAAAACAACCAATCTTCGCTAAATTTATTCGCACCCCCCCCCCCAAAAAAAAAACAAAAACAAAAAACACAATACATTTCACAAGACATGACCCTCTGTGTAACTATTTGGTATAGCGGAAACTTTTACTTTGACTCTGTTCGGTTTTTTGTTTACTTTTGAAGTTGTGCTATTTATAGTAACTTTGGCGATTTGCCTGCCTACAGCCAGGACTCTGCTTTCAGCAGAGCCCGGCTAAAAATATCGTTGGCCATTCAGGTTTTGGTCATTTTAAAGATGGCCGCCTCGTATTTCAAAATGGCGTCTTTTTCATAATGTTTTCCTGATATTTTAAATATTTCTGGGTAACATTTTAATTTTCTGTGAAATTAGGAATAAGAATTTGTTGTATAATATAAATTGAGGTTCATTCTACAAATGAACACTCTGCG
This sequence comes from Magallana ariakensis, assembly GCA_020458035.1. Lineage (NCBI taxonomy): Eukaryota > Metazoa > Mollusca > Bivalvia > Ostreida > Ostreidae > Magallana > Magallana ariakensis. The sequence goes on from CM035816.1 coordinate 46,306,122, forward strand.
CATGCGTTTAAAAACATGCTTCATTTTTTTAACGTATATGATATAACCGTCTGAGCAGTTGCAGCTGCAAAGAGCAGTGCAAAGTAATCGGACTTGAAACATTTGCAATTCCCAGAACTGATTTTACATCCATATTTCAGTAGCTCTTGACATGTAGCCGCATTTGGTGATAAGGATGTCCATATGAAACCCTCAAACCGCAATCTTTTTTCCCAACTGGAAGAATATGGTGAGGAGTGCCACTTACATAGTGACAGACCCAATGCATGTTTAGCTTGCGATCTCTTTATATGCTCTACAAGAACAGCTCTTGAGGGAAGGGTGTCTTTATATTTTCGCTGCTTACGAGCAAAGAGGCGAAAGCGTGCGTCATTTACTCTTTTGGCAGTGCTGGACTGATCGTACATTGTGACTACACATTTTTCTAGTTTATTGATTATATGTTCTGTCACTGTCACAAGCTTAAGGAGAACTCAATAATCTGAATACTTCTGTGATGTTCTCAAACACATATCAGCCTGCCATGCTGTCTTTTACCTATCCCAACAAATGCTGTCACTGTATCACGTAAATGCATGAAAGAATGAGTGCTTTTGATCTTGGACCCAGTGACCTAACAATATCATGAATATGTAGCAATCGCAAATCCTTGCCATTTTCAAATGACATCCATAAGTCATCCACTTTTAAATCATCAGAAACAACCACACCAATAACAACATTTGTATCCGAACTCACCATTTTGATTGATCTAATACCACCCAAGGCTGCATGTTTTGCAAGCATCTTTTTAATGTCAACATCAGTGTACTTGAGTGCACAATCCGAATGGCTTTTAACAAAATAATTTTTCAAATGACCGATGACAATGTAAGTAAATTTACGTTATCCATTTTTATTAAAAAGCCATCTATCAATGATGTAAAAAAGACGGAACTTTTAATTTATCGTTGGTAATGGTTGTATAAAGTGTAGAAAATACGTAAGATTTGATGCTTTTGAATTTGGTAAAAATTTGTGATTTTCTTTAAGTTCCTTGGAATTCTTAAGTATCCACATCTGATTTACACCGCTTCTTGAATATATACTGTTGCACAGTACTCGTGAAGTTTCTCCTTTACTGCTGTTAATATTTTGGTAAGGAGTAAAGAAAGAGGCTTGGTAGAACATTTACTGGAACCTGCTATATATCTTTGTTTGTAAGGATTTTTATGAAGTTTAGGTATCCAATAAAGGTAATGTAATTCAAATTGATTTTGGTTGTTGGGAATATTGAAAATATTCGCCTTTTACAACAATGCCATTATAAACGCTGAGAGTTTTACGTAGGTCATAGAAATGTTTGACTCAATCTTCTTCTAGGTTCTTTCTTTCAGGTCATCCTTCAGTGATGTTTGTAATAAGACATTGTAATTCGCGATCTTCTGCTGTTGCCTTGCGAATCTCTTCAAGACGTATGTCTGAGATGTCAAGATCCAGGCATACACTTATGATCCTTATGCGATCACCGGATACATCTACAGTCGCTCTGCTTAATGTGTCTACTAGACAAGATTTACTCCTTTCACATACTTGAAAGTTATGTCATATCTGTTTAATGTCAACATAATATCATGCAGTCGACCAGGAGCAGCTGATAAAAATTTCTGGGGGACGCTTTGAGGGGCTTGTGATCATTGTAAAACAAGTATTCCTTTTAAAGGAATGATCGGCAATAATGATATATTGATAGCTAGAAGCAATCAACATGATCAGTTTGATGTAAAATAATAAAAAAAAAGTACTGTATTTTTACAAAATATAGAATATTTTGAATCTGTACACCATAATTTCATTATTATAAACCGTCAACAAATTTTGAAATAAATTTGGGAAAAGCCGTTCGTAAACTCCTTGTCTAATTTTATATTTTTAACGTAATTATTAAATGTTAATGTATCTTCTTCTTCTTCAGAATACTGAGTAGGGCTCTTCAAAGAGCATTCACACGTATACAAAGAAAAAGTAGTATTAAAATAATTTAATGCGACTGAAAAACATTGAATGCCATCATAACTTGCTATTGAGGTCGCATTATAACGTAACATTGTTTATAAATCAAGCCGTCTTCCTAGCTACTATTATGCAACCTCAATAGATCGAGGTCAGTTCATGGAGCATCTTCTTATGATTGAGGTCAGTTCATCGAGGTCAACTGCAGGGTTACTGAATGAATCTTTCGATCGAAATTCTTACGCGTGAGACAAAATGTGCATTCTTGAATTAACAGGTCGAACTGTATTTTATGTATGTTTGCATCTCTTAAGGTAAATGAATTGAAATAAAACCGAGTAAAATGTTATATAAATACTAAACCAAACTTCAAGTTTTTATAAGAACTACTTATGCAAGCGGAATGTGCGCGCACGTGGAAGCATTTGCCGGATGCCTCATATGGACACAACAGTGATCGGCCGAAGCCGATCACAAAAATAATGCCAGTGGGGCAAGGGGTTCAGGCTTGCTATTTGTTTGGACGGGTGAGAAATTTGGCCATATAATAAACATATATTTTTTTTTTAGGTCACTTGACTTACTCCAGGTATTCTGATTATTTCCCCTTTTTAATTTGATGTTTTTTTTAACACGATTATAGCGAACACGCTTATAATAAATTGACGCTTACATCGAAGTGATTTTTATTCCCTGTGACTTTATTACATGCTGTAAACTTGACGGATATAATAATTTACGCTTATAACGAAGCAAAATCGCCTGTCCCTGGCACCTTGTTATAAGCATGTTTTACTGTAATGTAACGTACGGTTGCGCCTACTGGACTATCTGCTCTATTTCAAATATACAAAGATCGTTGAAAGTTTTTACAAATATATTACTCCTGAAACAGAAACAAACAATACAGTTCCATTCACAAAATCTCTGATAATTCACAAACTAACTATAATTTAAATATTACCCAATAATACATTCAAACTATGTGCAAGTCTATGAAGCGTAGACCTAATAAGGTTTTCTAAGAATATTTCCAAACTGATTAAATAACCAGCAATAATATAATTCAAACTGCAGCTGGTATAAATTTAACCAGTTATATTATAAACACTCAAATTTTTTAGTAAAGACCTCCCTCTGCAACTCTAGTTTTATTATTAAACACGTCATTGAATACACCCAAATAGCGCAAAATACGCCGACCAATCAAACGCATCGCGCAACTTAACATCAACCAATCACTGGCGATGCGCGATGCCCTTATTCTTTTGGGTATAAAATATGAACAAAAATTAAAATAAATTAACAAATATTAATAGCATATAATTGAAATCTCCGCTAAATAATCTTATAACTTCTTACATAAGAGTGCACCATGGGAAACCGCACTTCCAGAATAACAAAGGAAATGCCAGGTAACAATATACCGAATAATAGAACAATAAACGGCTTTTTACTTATGTGATCATGTAAGTACATGTACTATTGTAAATTATCAGTAATACTTTGTTTAACGTTATGACAACATCGAAGTCCTAAATTTATAGCAAAATAACGGCGAAACACATCGTCCGACACAAAATCAAGGGAAAGTGTCAAAACACAAAGATAATAACACAGCGTATGTAAGAAATAGATAAACATCTTGTTAAATGCACAATACATGTATTTGTCACATTTTGCCCCCTGTTAAAATTTTCCAATTCTATTTGAACTTATTTTACGATGATAAAAATGACAACAATGCAAGGATAAATATATGACAACAATGCAAGGATAAAAATAACAACAGTGCGGGTAAGTAAAACAATTAACATGCAACATAGGTCATACTATAGCTAAGTATGTTAAATACTATTAGAGTATGATAATAATGAATAATAGAATATATATTGATATTCAATAATAACACATCATAAATAAATAACACACAAAGTAAATATACCCACATGTATTAATCTCACAAGAGAATTAATACAGCTTACCAATGGGGCTAATCATCTCATCAAGAAATAAGTAACAATTTTAAAGGGAACACAACATATACTATTAAGTATTCCAACAAGTCTTTCTAGAATTATTTAAGTTTTCCAGAAAGGTAGAATACACAACAACACAGGAACTCATCCACTTCAGCATTGCAAGTATAACAATGTGGACATAAAATAAAAACAAAACTACTGATATCATGACACTTCCGGTACAAATTCAAGCAAGAACTTCAGATACATTAAAAAAACCCATTAAAGACGTTTGAATTCATACAGAAAAACCACCACCCACCCTTGTCCTAACCTTACATCCTAATTAACAGTTTCACAATCCTAATACAGTAAATCAACTATCTAAACCTAATATACTAAACCTAAACTTAATGTCTTTATCTGGTTTCCTTGTCATCTTCGAAGGGTTTCTCAAGAGGTGAAGGTCGTCCATATCGCTTAGAATTCCTAGGTGGCGGTCGCCTTGGCATTTGGTAAACAACAGACTTCATCTTTGGTGGTGGTGGAGACTTCCTTCTGAAAAATACGTTTGGTCTCTCCCCTTGGCCAGGACCATCATGAATCGATCATTCTTTTGAATTCTGCATTGGCTGCTGGTGTTTGATTAACTCCCCAAGATGGTTTTTTGCAAGGGTATTGTTCCGCAACACTCTCTCCTGCCTCTCGATGATCACCCACAACTCATTGACTTCATCCTTCAATGGCGAAGTGTTCACCCCAATGTCCCTGTGTCTTAGGAGGGACATTTCCAGGTCGAATTTGCTACTGTCCTCCAAGATAAAAAAACTCATCCAGAATGGACATTTCTGAGGTTGAGTACTCTTGGAAACTAGATGGGAGGGTGGTACAGTCGAAGAAATGGAGGTAGGCACATTGGAGACTGGGAAAACAGGTGCTGACTCAGTACTGGGCACAACCTGCGATGTCTTGGAGGGTTATGGCATCAGACATGGCAATCTTAAAGACTGAGAAGGGAGAGTAGAGGGTACAGCGCGAGGCATCACTTAGACAATGGCAGGCTTCCTCTTACTCTCCGAGAGTACTGGGCACAACCTGCGATGTCTTGGAGGGTTATGGCATCAGACATGGCAATCTTAAAGACTGAGAAGGGAGAGAAGAGGGTGCAGCGCGAGGCATCACTTAGACAATGGCAGGCTTCCTCTTACTCTCCGAGTGATGTCGAGATTCTCCAATGATTCACTGACGCATCATAGAGAAAACAACTTTGCCTTCTGGACGAATCTCCTCAATCAGCTATGTAAAGGGCGTCCATAAAATAATAGCGGTATTTATCACATAAAATATTAGCCTTTGAATAATCTTGATATTATATTCCAAAAAATTGTTACACAAAGTAATTCTTTATCAATATACATATTAGATAATTTGCTATCGCATGAGCAATTTTTGAGTCTCTTGGGAATACCCTGTCACGTGATACTGCTAAAAATAGATGAACCACAAATAATACGAAAAAATGTATAATGCAAGGGCTTAACATTAACAAATATAAATATTTCTGTTTCTAACTTGTAAAATGAACATCTAAAATTTCGAAAAGTGCTGGGAGCTTGAAATATTCAAGTAAGAACAATTATTAAATTCAATATAAACAGTGAATGAACAGAAATTTGCAGGGAGTTCCCACAATTAATGCTTATTTATGTGAAATGCGTAGCGATTTCATGTAGCTCCCAGCACTTTTTGATATAATTGGGATATAATAGTAACACCTGTAAAATTTCAATATATTTGATAAAGTGTATGCCCTTGCACTACTGCATTTTATCTGACCCATTTCACTTTCGGCGTCATTTGCTTGAAATTCAAACGCAACACTGACTAAGATCATGATTTTAATTTTCGTTCATAAAATAATTACACGCTGTGAATTTCATTAAAATAATGTTAGAATGTTGTCTTGTTCACACCAGTCATCATTACCAAATTGTTGAAATTGGAAACATTAATTCATCTGTTGCCCTCACCAATAACTATTGATGTAAGGGTGGGGTGGGGGGAGTAGTTTAAGTGTATAAGTTTGTAATTTACACATATGTTTTATAATGGTTTATGTTACTCTGCTGCTAAAAAAATAAGAAATACCTTTAATATATGATCAGGGTTACTTGTAATTATAGTTAATATTTTTTGTAATAATTAAAGAAAGCAACAAAAATCAATCTTTATCTAGAATTTATTATAATAATCAACTTGACAAATACAATGTACTATATAGAGATTGCTTTTTGATCTCTAACAAACTGTTCAACAAAACTTGTGTTTTCTGATTTTCAGTATTACTCAGTCACGATGTGGAATCTATGTCCATTGACCATATTCTTTCACACTACATGTACTTCTCCTCTTGTCTAGTTGATGTACATTGTAAGGAGGCAGTGCAGTTGATAAGAAAACCAATGCCTGAAATTATGAATTTTTTTATCAATTTCAAATTTAATTTCAATAGATATCAATGAAAGATATTATGATAAGTTACAATATAGTTATGTGATTTAAAAAGAAAAACAGACCAAATATACACATTCTCACAGTAATCTTTGTAGTGCTAATACAGTGTTTGGACTTTCCATTGTTTACATTTTCTTTGAACACGGAGGAAATGCGAGCTAATGTTATTGCGATATAAGAGACCAGTAAAAAGCTACTATGAGCCTCAATACTCTTAATGATCAAAATTAGCGAATCGCGGAACATTTCTTTTGCCTGATCGAGTCACCAAACTGATGTTTAAACACAATATTACATGAAAAACAAATGTAAACAAGTAAACAAAATCGAAGCCGAGGAATTTCACTTCGTTTCTGTTTCATCCTACAGCATTAGACAATATAAAACAATATCTAGGGAAAGTACAGATACCTTTAATCCTACCTTGTTCAGTTGAATCATCTACCGATTTCCGTCTAGGCTGGTTGTAAATGGGTTAAATTCTCAGATATATCACTGAAGTCAACATGTTTATTCTGATCACAGCTGCAAGCGCCGATGTGACGTAGTCAACCTCGACACGTCATCAGACGACTTAGGAATTTCATAATTTCGCAAGATATAAAGAATAGTTGAAGTTTTTATTTCAGTACATCTTTCTTGATACAATCAAACCCAATAATTAATCATATTCATTTTGGTAGATGTTTGTTAATTACCGAAATACAATATCTCGTAAAATCTCATGAATAAGGGGCGGGGCATATGCAAATTTTCCTAAATCTCACGTGCTAGAATTCTGATACCTTCCTTAACATAGCTGAGCATGACCTTGAAGACGGAAATTTGGAACTTTCGCTGCCATAGACGTGTGAATTTTTACCACCTCACATGGGGCTGCTGAAGTTGGTGTAGTTATAATGGCTATACTGACACAAAGGGCACTGGTAAAGGTAAGGCCACACGTCCAAAGTAAGATGCCTTGCGAACATATGCTTCATGACGCTTTGGCGTTCACCACCGTAAGGGCAAACAACACAACTCCACAAACGACCTCGTCTCCCATTTGTGGTCATCAGGGACAATTTTGATTCGGCTTGAAGCCTTTCAAAGGTAATATCCTGAAATAGAAACATGGAAATTGCCATGTAATTTATATTTACATATATAAAAACATTGATATGATTTGTATTAGTTAGCTATCATATTTCTTTGTAATATCTATAGAATTCTATAAACAAGAATACACCATTTATCTAAATCAATGGTTGGACTTGCATCATGCAAGTATGAAGATCATAAACTATTTTGTTGTAATCATAATTTTTTTCTGTATTTGATTCCAGTTGGAATTGTATAACAAAGAAAAAAAACCCTAAAGGGATGGTAAATTTAATTGCCTTTTCTCTTTATCTCCAACACAACTCTCTGTATCCATTTGGTTGGACAGTCACCTTCATATGGCAACAGCTTGTTGTGATTGACAACTCGGCTATCTCTTCTCGCGTCAAACTAAATCTTGAAAACCAAATCACTAAAAGTCTCTGTAACAATGCAAGGTCCTACATATGCCTGTTTAAATTTTGGGCACTTATTTCCAAGTTTCTCATTAAACAACCAAACTACATCACAAGTTGTATACTTGTGTATCAACATCGTTGCATTGTAAACATCATACTGTCTTTGTGCAGCCTGTTTTAAGTGTCCTGCAAATTTCATGAGCATTATAAAGGTTAGACTGATTTCTTCCACAGATTTCCCATATGAAGAAACTTCTTCGCCATTGGATGCCACTGGATGATGAATAGCCTTCTGAGTTTGCGACCAAACATCAGTAAATTTGAGGTAAGTCCAGTAGATTCATGGCATGTTGATCTGTAAGCTGATGTCAAGCAGCTTAGATTTAGATCCCATTCGTCATGAGCATCAGCTATGAAAACATTTCAAATCATTTTGATTAGCGTTCTGTTGAAACGTTCTACCATTTCATTGCATTTTGGATTTCGAGCAGTAGTTCTGGTTTTATTGATGTGTAATTATGCAAATATTTCCTGAAGGATGTTTGACTGATAGTTACGCCTTTGTTCTGAATGTAGCATCATAGGACAACCAGATCTGGAGATGATTTCGTTCAAAAGCTCTCGAGCTTTGCATTCTGCTGTCTGGTATGGAACTGGGAAAGCTTCGACCCATTTGAAGAAGTAGTCCATGAAAACAACAATGAACCTATTCTTTCGTTTTGTAATAAGTAAAGGACCAATATAGTCACCAAAGAACATACTTCCTTGAGGAGCTTTTGGTTTGTGTGCTGGAGATTTGTTAATTGCACAGGTATCACATGAAATGACAAAAATTCAAATGTCTTCCCTTAATGCAAACCAGTAAAAGTTCCTGGTAAATCTAAATTTTGTTTTCTTTATTCCCAAATGTTTTGACAGTAGGGAACAATGACACATGTTGAGAATGTTATTCATAACTTCTGGAACAATAGGTTGTTCAATGGTACTGCCTAATGTTGTTGTGCAACATTTATACAAGACTTCATCTTTGACAATTATCTGGTCCCACGAGCTAAAATAATATTTAGTGCCAACAGAATAAGTATTTTGTTCATTTCTTGAAGGTCGCTCATTCTTCTTTCTGTTGTAAAACTGGATTAATATCGGGATCATCCATTTGAAGTCGATGAAAAGTAGAAGAATATCGGCTTCTCCAAGCTGTGAAATCTGACAGAGTAGATTCCTCTTCCTGTTTCCGGGTGACTACTCTTTTTGCAGTATTTGAAGTTGTTGAAATGGAATATGTATCCCTTTCAATGACATTAGCTCGTGAAAGGCACACATTAAAGGCCCTCCACTTTTTCAACAATGTCACACGAACAGTCATCTGGAGAGGGCATCTGCATTTCTATGTTAAGGACAAAGTCTGTACTCTACTTAAAAGTTATAAGCTGATAAAATTTCTAGCCAACGTGCTAATCTTCCTTTTGAATCTTTAAGATTGATAGCCAATTAAGTGCTTGGTGATCTAACCTGACTATAAACTCTTGACCAAATAAATATTGTCGGAAGTATTCGATAAAGTGCTTCACAATAATTCCTTGTCAGTAGCACAATATCTTCTCTCAGCTTCGTTGAAAGTTCGACTGGCATAAGAAATCACTCTTTAGCGGCCGTCCTGTTTTTGGCTTAAAACTGCCCAATTTCAACATCACAGTCATCAGTATCTAAAATAAAATTGTCTTGGCTCGGATTTAGGTAGCCCATGATATCAGGTCCCATATATAAGAGCTTCCTTTAAAACAGTGAAGGCAGTTTGGCAATCTTGACTCCAATAAAATGGTTCATTTTTCTTTGTTTAATTTGTGAGAGGCGTTGCTTTAATGAAAAAATCTTTAATAAACTTTCTATAGAAGGATGCCATCCCTAGAAATTGGCGTACTTCATTTGATTTTTTTGACAAGACCATTTGACTATTTTTTTTACATTCTGCATAACTGGAGAAACACCATTTTCATTCACTGTGTGTCCCAAAAATTTCACCTTTTGGAAAAGTTCGCATTTTCTGGCTTCAAATTTAGACCAGCTTCAAAGAGCTTCCCTAAGACTTGTATCACTCTATCGATATGTTCCTTGTAGGTCGTGCTGAAAATGATGTCATCCAGGTAAATTAAACAGATTTCCCACTGTAGCCCACACAGAGCCTGCTCCATTACTCGTTAAAAGGTTGTCGGAGCGTTTTCAGTACAAATGGCATGCTAACATACTCAAAATGGCCATATTTTAACGAAATATGTTTTAGCTATATCCTTCTCCTTTTCTTTGACCTGATGCTTGCCAGAGGGAAGATCCGTTTGGGGTGTGCTTTGTCATACAAGCGACTTTTGCGATTTAACTCAGCAGCGTAATCTTCCACACTTTTCTCCAGGTTTTTGTTGACGGTTACTAAACTTGGAAAAAAGGTCTTTCTGGTTTCTACTCCGAAATCTGCTGTTCAGTTTCTGTGTTAGTTTCCTGTAGTTTCTGCGAGTGGCCTTCGACAATTGGCCATGTACAAATTATGCTGCCACTCCATGGAAACGTGTTAATAACTCGTCAAATTTCCGTTCCTCACGCCATCTCTTTCGTTCTGTTGTGAACTATGGCTGAAAAGTCATCACCAAATTCTGTGTCTTCTAGATCGGAGTCAGAACTGTACTTGTACTGAAATTCTTCGGTTGCTGGTCTTTTATGCCGCATTTCTGTTGACAGTTTTTGCACCGCCTTTTCTACTCACTTCATTCTGAATTAACTTAGCAATGTCTGGGGTTGATGCCACATAATGGACTTGTAAGGAAACATCATTGGATGGACTCTGGTAACTTGGATATTTGTGACAGTCCTCGAGTGATGAAGAGCTGGAATTTGGCCTCCTCCAAGGGTACAATGGGCAAGCTTTGAACTGCATGAGATGATGGGTAATTATATGAGCAATTCATACTAGGAACAACAGGCATTTTACCTAAAGACGAGATCAGGTATGTAATATCTGCCCACAGCAGGTAAAATACTTGCTGATGAGGAAACTGGTAGAAATTGACCAGTATGATTTGTGACAGTCACATAGCCTTTAATATGTGCAGAACTTGCTGATGAGGAAACTGGTCAAAATATACCAGTATGCGTTGTGACAGCCACATACTAGTAGTATGTAATGTGTGTATTGGACATTAAACTGACTGGTCCTAATGATCCCTCTTTTTGGCCAAATTTTGAACTATTTGGTAAACATTCTGACTGGACTGAGTGATGTTGATCATGAAGATGTGTGAATGTGGTGAGAAGCATTGAGGGGCTATGATTGTGAGCCAAAGAATGTGCAGCTGAGTGTTTACCGGTATGTGCCAAATATTATGGTGATGTATTGGCCACACTCACAAAAGGTGAAGCAACTGGACCTCTTGCGCTTTGTAATAATAATGGTGATCTGTCACCTTCTTTATGTGACATTGGCAAATGCACTGAGGTGTTGACTTTGGCTGAGTTTGGTGTGTGATCATCACTGAATTGATGAGGAGCTCTAGTCTGTGAGCAGGGTATCTGGATAACATCAGAAAAACTTGCTGGTGTAAACGAGCTTTTGCATGTAACAGGTGCATTGCTTAAACTGTTCGGTGATAGGAAAATGCATGTGACAGGCATTAAACCTGTATAATCTGTAACAGGCACATTATCTGCATTGATAAATAAATAAACAAATGTTTGTAGGGGAGGAACTGAGCTAACAATTGTACAGTCCCTAAAACGGTCTACTTTCCCATTTTTTCGTGCGTTCACTTGCGCTCTACGTTCCGTTCGCGCTCACCGTTCTCAAAGCGCTCACCGTGCGTTCACAAAACGTTCACCGTTCGTTCAGCGTTCACTTATAGTTCATTCATTTTCATTCGGAACTCCAAAATAAAAGGATCGGTCTTTGAGGGTCACAGGAAAATGATAAAAGAACCCGTGCGTAAAGGTGGAAGAAAACTTATATTATTCATAAAACATCATTTTAATAAGAATTCAAACCGTAGAATTTAACGTACACATTCTTGAGCATGTCCGTTTTTTGTTGTTTTTTTATGACTTCATTCAGCGATAAATTACTACACAAATAATATTTATTGATTCATTTAAATACTTCAGTCGCTTAAAAACAGAAGAATTCAATCAACGAACGATTCGACACATTTATAAATAGACAAAATTATAAATAAGAAACGGGCGATGTATTAGTAATTTTTGCGATTCATATTCCTTCGATGTCCGTTCACAAACGTATCCATGCTCGACAATAAACTGAACAGGTAAACTAAAGAAATCTAAACTATGAATGCGTGTAAATTTATAGATTAACAATAAATACAAACAATTTATCAATAAATGCAATGCTTTTAAAATGATTTATAAAGTACTTATAATTTCCCGAATCTTGTTTACATATTTCGCCGAACGAATCGGTCGATTACCGTTAAACTCATTTAATTACTATACAAAATGTATGATTTGGGGGGAAAAAAATTGATGTAAATGTTTGTTTAAACAATAAATAAAAGTTCGTAATCTGCTTTATTTGTTATAATACATATATCTAAATGTAATCGCTAATTTGTTTATTTACGTAATTGTGTACTCCGTGTACGATTTAATATTTCTGATGCACATGTATTTAAGTTACCTCGTTCTAAAGATTTTCGGTTTTACATGTACATTTATGTATTAATAAGATATTTTTATTATTACATTATTCGTTGATAAAATTACTATTGTTTTAAATTTGGTTTTATTTAACTGTTATTCCTAAACATAAATGATATGGTATAAGATAGAATAGGATCAATACTATTTGTAGGATATTGGATAGGATAGGATTGTTTTGTCAACTTTCACGATAGCAGCACCGTACATTTAGTTTATAAGCTATTTTTTCCTGATTACCGACGAAATACAATGTAAGGATAACCCTCGAGGCAGTCCGAATAAATCGTTCATCTCACGTTCAGAAAGCGTTCACATATCGTTCACCGTTCACTTTGCGCCCCGTTTGCGCTCTGCGTTCGCTTATCGTTCACGTTCATAAGCGTTCACCAAATTTCGTTCAGAGTGCGCTCACCGTTAACTCACCGTTCAAGTGGGAAAGAAGAACGTTTCAGGGACTGTAGATTAAGACTGATTTTCAGATTTCACTCTGAATTTTGTTTTATCTTTTTTCAGACTGGACAATACGTCAGAGCTGTGATCTTTACAAACCAGCATATCCTCTTCTGTGTCTCTGCATACTGGAGAATCCAAAATCTCGACTTCTTCTTGCTGCACGGATGCGAGCTTTTCATTTAGAACCCGTGACAAATTCTCTAAAGTAAACACGCGAAGGCTTGTACTTGTAATATTTTTAATAAACAGTATTGTAAACCAGAGTTTTGTAATAACTAACCTGTAATTTACAGGTACATGTAAAACAATATTGAGGTAAATAATTTAATCATTGTATATGTAAATTTTACAGATCCGGATGTGGATGCCAAACTTTTAACGTACGGATACGCTAACTGGAGTATCTGCTCCACTTCAAATATACAAACACTGTTGAAAGTTTCTATAAATTTATTACTGACCGAAAACAGAAACAAACAATACTGTTCAATTCACAAAATATCTGGTAATTAACAAACTAAAGACTATAATTTGAATATTATCGCATACTACATTCCAACTAATGTGCAAGTCTAACAAGCTTAGACCTAATAGTTTTCAAAGAATATTTCAAAACTGGTTAAATAACCAGCAATAATATAATTCCAACTGGTATAAATTTAACCAGTGATATAATAAACATTCAATCTTTTGACTATAGTCCTCCTCCGGATCCCTGCCTCCAATATTATAAAATAAACCACCTGCTACCGTGGTGTTCATTTAAAAAAAAACCCGCTCTGTAGCTCTCGTTTTACTTTTAAACACGTCATTAAATACCCAAATGACACAAAATACGACGACCAATCAGAAACATCGCGCAGCTAAACATCAACCAAACACTGACGATACGCTATGCCCTTATTCTCACGGCTACGATAAAGTTTCACATGAAATGAACAAAAATAAAAAAATAAAGAAAATTATTTGGTGAACATCGCAAAGATTAATTATAATAGCATAAATTGAATGTTGAACAATTCGTCATGTTTCCGAAATATACGTTAACGATATATAAAATAAAACTGTTCTGTAGCATTTCAATGAACAAAGTTGAAGTATTAGACTCTTCGCGAGTTTGAAGATTTGTGAATTGGCTTTGGGGTTTTTTTGAGGGGGGGGGGGTTATTTCAGAAAAAAGTCTTCACCTTTTCAAAACGATGCTTCATGACTCGAGTCCACATATTTCAATATCGAAATTTGTCTAATAAAATCTGAACACGTGCGCTGAGGATTGAAGAAAGTGGTGGGCAATAATATGGTAAAAGAATGGATCAACGTGGAAGATTTCTCAATATATTGATAACTATTAATAACTGATGGTATACTAAGTAAAATTAAAACAAATTAAGCGTTACCAAGTATTCCTTTTAAAGGAATGATCGGCATGTTTTATCATTGGCTGTTAATGTAATGCATGCGAGGTACATGCACCGTTTTGTTGATTTCCGAAAAAGCAAGGCATGAATATGCTTTACTTTTGGTAGGCGAACTGTATTAATTTTCCGATTAAATTCTTACGCATAGGTAAAGAAAACCGTGATTTGAATAATTATGTATGTAACTGTATAAATGTTTCTCTCTCAAGGCGAACGCATTCGAATATTTTTTTAGTAATCCACATGTTATAAAACACTTGCATGAGGCTGTCATTGCATACTAAATAAAATAGTGCAAGGCGAAATGCGTGCGCAATTAGTAAAATTTGCCGGATGCCTTATATGGACACAACTGTGATCACAAAAATTCTCTTTTACTGTCATTAGAACTGCTGCGATGTAATTCATTTTACTTTTATCAGATTTTATTCTATTTACAATGGTCAGAGAAGATGCTTGTCTTATAAAAATAAGCACAACATTAATGTTATCGAAACAATGTTAACTTGTTTCTCAGCCGTTAAAAATGAGTACGGCTAACAGGAATGTCATCCTTCTGATTATGTTTAGTTATGCAACATTTATTGTTTGATATTTTTCATACTAACAATTTGAACTCTGTTAAGAACCCCCCCCCCCCAAAAAAAACCCCACATTCTACAATATATTTAATTACAGTCTTTAGATATCTTATTAGTTCTACGGCTTCCAACAGTAATAGTTCCATACCTAAGATTAAGGAGATGAAATTGTAATATAAATAAACACCAACCTTGGACAATTCAAAATTGTAACATGTATAGTGTTCAACTCTATTTTTTTTTAAACTAATATAATTCGTCATCACGGTTAAAACTTTGAACCGAGACGATAAACTAAAAGTGTAAAATAGAATGCTGTAAAACATTAGTACCCAAGAAGCAAAGTTTAAAAACAAGACAAATTTGGATTCTAAAATGGATTGTGAAGGCAACGGGAAAAAGAAAACGGAGCTAGACAAAGATTACATGTAAGAAGTTATCGAGGTATTTGGTAACGTTCTATGTTCTCTGACTGAAAATAATAGTCCGATTTAGCCGAAAAAACCTTTTAACGGCAAATAATTATTATTTGGTCCAACATAGTTTTTTTTTTATCATAATTGAAGTGTGCTGAGTCCGAACAAATATGCTGGTCGTCCTGAAAATGGCGTTAAGTAGGTTAAAATGGCGGACAACCAAACTTCGTGATTTTCTCTTTAAGTTTTTTAATTATTGAAAACTTTAAAATCTTTTAATTAATGACAAACAATAATGAATTGATCCAGCATATTATTTTATCACATCTAAAGTGTGCAAAGAATGAAAAAATATGCTCCACGTCCCCCAAGAAATCATGCAGATCTGGTTTATTTGATAAATTTAAAAGATATAATAGGTTTAGGTAATATCAAACATCCTGATGTACATATTATAAAATCGTTTGAGTAAAAGTGTTTATATGCCTGATATTACACATGTTTTGTTCTGTCGTTTTAAAGGCACATTTCACTATTTTACGAAAATATTTGATACTTGAGAACTATTTGACCACGTGTAAATATGCCATAGAAATAATGTTATGCCTTTGGTTGTACAAACGCTGTACGAGAAAGTTTATTAAAAATTCTGTTTAGATTAAACAAAACTTGTACCCAATTTAAGTGCTTTTAAAGTATAACTTTAACTTACAGACCCTGAAACGTTCAACTACACATCTAAAACAAACCGTACCGTTCCATGCAAGAAACAAACTGTACCGTTCACAAAACGAACCGTACCGGGTAAGAAATAAATCGTTCGTTCAAGAAGCGTACCGTACAGTGCAATATGCGTGCAACTTCCAAACACGGCTTAATCGTTTTTGAAATCGTTACAAAATAAATGTTTAATTTGCAGTGGCGAATTCAGGGGGGCACACCTGGCGCCTCCGAAAATTGACAAAATAAAGTTAAATCATACTCTTGGCAAAGAAAATGTACAACATAGAAAACCCATTTAAGTTACTCTCTCCATGGGTTCAGACGTGACCAGTCACCCACCTAGTACACAATCTATTTAAATACAAGATAGTTTAATTACAGAACATTGATAATATGCGGGTGCATATTTAGTTTGCACCCTTATTTTAATGGCTGCACCTGTAGGTGAGGAGACATAAGCCTATAGTGGTGTACATGCAATGCATGGCTGCACATACTTAAAGTTGTAACTTTGCAAAGATAGCTCTCTGAATCTCATGGTCTCGTCGCAAACCACTGCCAATATATTTTCTCTCCAATCTCATTAAGAGAGTCGGGAAGATATACGCGGACTCCGGGCCGTGGCTGCAGACGATACCCATTGACAGTCGATGCGCAGTTTGACCTAGAAACTGACCAGTTGCATAATTTTTCAAACAGGGCTTGTCTTATTCGTTCCCAGAATTCTAATTTACGCAAGCTCAATTGAATTTTCATCCCAACTTAAGTAGTCAGCTCGCGGGCTGACTAAAAAAAAAGAACGTTGCTTGTACTGTATCACTCGGAACTAGACACTCGACTCGACAACAACATCGGACATGCGATGGCATCCGCAGCACGCTTTGAATGTTGGGAAAGGAACTACTTTTTACCTAGTTCCTTGTTTTTTTTTGACGTCATATTTATGTTGGTTTTCTTCACGGAAGACGATTGAAACTCCACAACAAACTTATTTCATTTAGTTCCTGTTTGCTACGTGCGTATTTTGCCAGGAGGCTGCACTCATTCACGAAACAAAAGGTATCAAATGAGAACTATCAAATCACAGTAAGGATTTCTTATGTAATTTTTAAATTATGAATTGAACAGGTCCAGAATAATCTCTCAGTTTCGCTGATAGCTTGTAGTTTTTAAGCTATTGATAATAGCTTAATAAAACTATATAGTTTTAAAAAGCTAGGTTATTTAAATTACTTTATATAAGTATATAGCTACTATCTATTGTTATGGGTCAGAATAAACCCTGAATTCCAGCAAAGATCAATCACAAAGATTAAACTTTAAACTTAATAATTTATTTACAGTAATAAATATATATAAATACAAAAATACAACGTACACTATAAGAATCCTAACTAAAGAGTGTTCGTTGATCAAATCACAATGTCCCAGTAATTAGATAACTTCTCAGTTTAATGTCTTTGAACCAGAGTTCAAATGAGAGTCTCACTTATGAGCCCTGTTTACAGGTTATTTATACTAAAATATAAATCTAGCAAATTCTAGAAATTATATGTACAAGAAGTTACATGAATTACCTGGACACTCAAGAATGTTCTAGAAAGAAAAACTGACCACTTTAGAATAGTCCAGAATATTCTATTATACGAACCTACTATATATAACACTATTTATAACTAAATCCGGGCCTTTATTATTTGTACTTTTGAACGTTAAGTTGTGTGAAAATTAAACTGAGTGAACATGGCAGCATGTGTTTTTATTGAGTGTTAATCGGATGGTATCCGACATATAAGAGGCCCTAAACATAATATTTGGCGACGAGGATAACAAGATGGCGAATCCTATTCCCACTGTTTCCACAATTTGATGCGGATTCAGACAAAACTAACGCCGGAGCGAGGTGGGATCGCTGGATCGGGCGATTGGAAAACCTATTCATCGTTTTGAAACTCGTGATTGCTGATGATGCAGACGAAGGTGCAGCGAAGTTGATCGACGACAGGAAGAGAGCATTACTACTACATTATGTGGGTGAAGGAACATTTGATATATACGAAGCGAACAAGGTAGATACAGAATTGACTTATGATGCGACAAAAAAAGTCATATCAGAATAAGAACACTCAAATGGAAGTTTATACGTTTAGGTGCTGTAAACAAAAAGACGGACAATCACAAGATGAGTTTGTGACGGAACTCCGTAAGCGACGGAACTCCGAAAGCTATCGAAAAATTGCGAGTTTAATGAGGTCGACAAAGAAATTCTGTCACAGCTGATACAAAACTGCAAATCAAACCAGCAAAGACGGCGTGCACTCAGAGAAAGCGATATAGACACACAACACACAAGCTCAAGCCATGGAGAGAGAGTCGACCGCCAGTGTTAACAAAGTTAGACACAACAAGCCACCGCCTAGAAGAGACAATTTTAAACCACGAGGAGGACAGAGATTCAGAAAACCGCACCGTCCGAAACAAAAAACAACTTGTTGGGATTGTGGGGGGCCATATCCGCACAGAAATAACAATTGTCCAGCTAAAGACAAGACATGTTATGCTTGTAAAAATACTGGACATCTCGAGAAAATGTGTCGGAGCAAGGATAGACATAAACCTTCAACTACGCAGGTGAAAACTGTTGATTTAACAACCATTTCACAAGACGACAGTGATTCGGACTACTGTTATGGTATTCGTACACAGAGTGAAGTAAACTCACTTAAAGGACCCTTCGTCAAAGCGAAACTTAATAACTGTGAAGTGAAACTTTTAGTGGATAGTGAATCCTCAGTAAACATCCTAGACGCGACCACCCACAAGAGGATCAGGAAACAAAAACTACGAAAGGGAAAAACGACATTGACCCCTTATGGAGGAAAAGGTGAAATAAAAGTAATGGGTGACTTGGCAATGGAAACCAGCAAGTCATACTCTATGATACCATTTCATGTTGTCGAAGGTGAAGGCGGTTCGATTCTTGGATACCCGACGGCAGATCAGCTGAAAATATTGACTGTTTTAAACAAAATTGACTCTCTCTGTGTCAATGGAAACGTAGAGGATAACTTTAAGGAACTGTTTCATGGAATATGAAAGCTCAAGGGACGACAAGTGAAGTTACACATTGATGAATCTATTCATTCAGTGGCTCAGAAACCTCGTAGAACCCCATTTCATTTACGAAGTAAGGTGGCCAAAGAAATTCAATATCTGGTGGACACTGACATCATAGGGAAGGTAGAAGGATAACCAACACCCTGGATTTCTCCTATTGTTACACCCCCTAAGAAGGATGGAGATGAAATAAGACTTTGCGTAGACATGTGGGAGGCAAATAAGGCTGTGAAACGTGAACGACACATTTCTATTGATGAGCTCATACTAGATTTAAACGGTGCTAAGATGTTTAGCAAACTCGATCTGCGCAGTGGCAACCTTCAGTACGCACTTCGGGATTTACAGATATTAGCGTCTCAATTTCGGGATATCATCCGCTTCCGAAATCTTTCATAAAACCGTCAGACAAGTGATTCAGAACAAACCTGGAGCTAGAAACATATCTGATTATGTTGTGATCTTTGGAGAAAATAGGGAACTGCATGATGCAGCACTTAAAGAAGTCATCCAAAGACTTTCAGATAGTGGACTTACTCTTAATGGTAAAAAGTGTGTATTCAGAATAAACAAGATTTCAATTTTCGAAGTTTTTTTCTCAGAGAATGGAATTTCACCTGACCCAGCAAAGGTCAAGGCTGGTCGTGAGTTTAGCCATCCATAGAATGTGAAAGACCTGATACGTTTTCTCGGAATGACCAATTATTGCTCAAGATTCATTGAAGGTTATGCCGAGATTTGTCGCCCTCGACGAAAACTTACTCACAAAGACAAACCATGGAAGTGGACTCAAGCATGTGGAAAAGCATTTGTGACATTGAAAGATAAGTTGTGTAGTGACACTGTAATCTCATATTATGATCCAAGGAAACCTGTAACTGTCCGAGTGGACGCAAGTCCAGTTGGACTTGGGGCTTTTTTGCTACAGGATGAGGAAAATGTTGTGTGTTATTCAAGTCGTGCGTTATCGCCTGTGGAATCGAGATACAGTCAAACCTCTTCGACCTATACCTGCGAGGACTGCAGCACTTCACTATAATCACGGATCATAAGCCACTAGAGACGATTTGGAAGAAACCATGTCTGTAACGGGATGAGCGGAGGCTACTCCAAACAACAACAAGACATCTTAAATTTAACAAAATTTATTAACAAAAAAAAAATAAGAGAAAGAAAGAAAAGATAGAAATATAAACACTAAACCACACAAACACTCACACACCTTTCACACAACTAGAAAAAAAATATGATGCATATACAAATGACCAAAAAAATATGATTCAACAAACACCTCTTTACATCTTAATAATTATCATCTATACTAGAAGAGTATCCGAATCTCCGGGGCTGTAGTCCTGGACCAACTACGGACAACCACAACTAAAGTACGTTACGTCACCACAATCATCATCGACACTATCGTCAACATAATCATCTACAACACCATAATCATAATAGACATCATCGTTATCACCATAATCATCTACATCATCGTCACCATGAACGACATCATCTACTTCATCATCGACATGACCATCAACAGCATCGTCGTCATCGACCTCACCATAACATCATCAACAGCACCATCACATCGTCATCGACATCACCATCGTCGTCGTCGACCTCACCATAACATCATCGTCGTCATCAACATCACCATCACATCGACACCACCATCGTCGTCGTCGACCTCACCATAACATCATCGTCATCAACATCAACAATATGACACTACAATAAGTGTACAAGTGATACCATAACACCATAATTAAAACAATATTGTATAATACATTATATAAGTACCTCACTGATAGTATCAAACTATAATACTGTATAAATAGTATTATATTAAAGGCAACATCTCAAAATATTCTAAGTATATGGTCACTAAGTTATTTGTTTACAATAAACAATATGGCGTCTGAAACTTCCGGTGACGCACTTCCGCCCAAGTAGTTAAAGTAGTGGAAAAAGTGACAATAAATTGTAAAATAAAATAACGCATAGAAAATAGCCCTTTAAATCACCGTTTCTTTATACAGCAATATCAAAAACTGTTCTATAAAAAAAGACGAATTCTATCTAAACACTCTAGCTAAAGTCACACCTCAGTGATCACACAGGTAACTCTACAGTGAACAATGGCCAAGGTGACTTTATAGGACGACTGTGTAAAACTAATAAAAAGGCAAAAATTTACAAATAAACTACACAAAACTAAATAAATACTTACCACGGTCAGCTATCCGTGTCCGCGTCAAATGCTAAACTTGAGAGACTAAAACATGCCACACAGGCTTCTACCACAATACCCCCTTTTAACACTGAGCACGTCTTTATCGCTGGACAGCTCGGCCGGGTATAACCTAGCGCCTATTGTTAGGGTCGGCCAAGCCCGTTGCAAAGAATTATGGTTAAAAAAAACAAAATCGGGTGCGTTCGATATGAACAGTGATTGTCACAATGTCCACCTCTCAGGATTGAAAGATGGGGATTGCGCCTTCAACCATACAAGTTTACAATTCGATACTTACCAGGAAAAGAGAACATGGCAGATTATATGTCAAGGCACCCCATTCCCATGGATATACAAGAAAAGAATCTGTCGGAGGAATATGTGAATTTTGTTACCTTGGAGTCGTTACCAAATGCAATAAGACTGGATGAAGTACGAGAAGCATCCTTGAACGACCAAACAATACAGACAGCCATACTCTATACTCGTACAGGAAGGTGGTACCAGATGAAAGACCTCTTACCTGAAAACGGTGTAAATCTTGAAGAATTAACAGCAATCAGATCAGTTCGTGATGAATTAACAGTTCACAGCGACAATGTTTTGTTACGCAACAACAGAATCGTCCTACCACAGACGTTAAGGAGAAGAGCTGTACAAGTATCTCATGAAGGACATCAGGGGATGGCAACGACCAAAGCATACTTGCGATCGAAAGTATGGTTTCCAGGGATGGATGGAGCCGTGGAAAACTCTGTTAAAAACTGCGTCATGTCAGTTACTTACCCCAGAACCGCGTGCGATGGAACCGTTAAAGATGTCAGAATTACTTGGGAATGCTTGGGAAAATCTCAGTATGGATTTCTGTGGACCGTTACCAAGTGAAAAATATTTATTTGTCATTATTGATGAGTATACCCGTCACCCAGTCTGTAAGGTCGGTTGCCGCTAAAACAGTCATTCCCGTGATGGACAAAGTGATTAGCGCCTATGGTATACCACATGTGATAAAGACGGACAATGGAAGTCCATTTCAATCTTTTGAATTCAGAAAATACATGGAGCACATGGGAATAACACATCTTAGAAAATACTCCTAGATGGCCTCGTGCCAATGCTCAAGCAGAAAGTTTTAACAAACCATTGATGAAATCATTACGTTCAGCTAACATTCATTAGCTCAATTGGAAACAGGAAATGTTCAAATTTCTCAGACAATACCGATGAACGCCACATGTAACTACAGGCCAGACTCCACACAATCTTTTGTTTGGGAGAGAACCAAAGACCATGTAACCAATGGTACCTTCGCGTACGATAGATCCTCACATAGAGAAAAGATTCGGGTCAACGACAGTGAAGCAAAGTCCAAGATGAAGTGCTCTGCGGACGCCCGAAATTCTGCAGATTACCGTGACATTAAAGTTGGAGATTCAGTTGTGATGAATCGTGATGAATATAAAGGAAAATTACAGCCAAAGTATGAAAGACCAGGAATAGTGACGGATAAGAAATAACCGATGATAACGGTGAATAATGGCGTTACACGGAATGTCTCTCGTTTCAAGAAAATCAGTCCAGAAGTTAGGAAGGAACTTTCTAAGAGATCGGATATGGATGAAGACGAGATAGTCATACCAAACCCGCCAAAGGAATCAATTTATTCCGGTACTCCAGATGCAAAACCATCTACTCTACCAGCGCCGTCTAGTCCGCTACAGATTCCGATACCAATCTCAGGCGGAGGTCATCGAATGAAGAAACCTCCCGGAAGATTTAGAGACTTTGTAATGAAGTGAAATTTTGTGAATGCGTGTGACCTGTGTTAAGCACTGTATTATGTTAGGTTGGCTAGCAGTGAAAAGGGGCACATATAACAGGCCCTAAACATGATAAGCACTCGATTAGTTGAATATATATTGATTATGAATTGTGTAGTATAAACTTGGCAACTGCTATAAGTCAAAGTTTACTTCCAGCATAAGCCTGTAGTATGTGTATGTATAAAAATATAAAGCACTGTATTATAAAATATGGCATCTGGGGATGATACTGAACAAATGATTAGTATGTATCACCAGATGTTTAATATTTTATTATGCACTTTAAGTGACTTTAACATTCTGAAACTTTTTTTTTGACTTTTAGGAGTAAAAATTTCAAATGGTTATATCCCTCTAACTATTTTTAGAATCGGTAGAACAACAAAGTAGTGCCTTTAAGCAAAATAATTCCTATACTTGCAGAGTGTATATACATTTTTTGGGACATTTTAAAACCGAATGCTCGACATATGTCAGAAAAGAGGATTTGCAATTTTAAAAGCAAGTGTCAAAATTAAATTATCATTTGAATGAAATAATTGAAATTGTTTGAAGTACACCTTTTCCAAAACTGTGATATTCCCTTCTTTTACTTTCACTTTTAGAGTTTTTCAATACAGTTGCATTTTGCCGGAAAACGAATCTGACTTTACACCACGAAATTTTAACAGGAGAGAGACAACTTGATGAACTTTCATTCAAGAGGTGCTTCGTTGCTGATCGAAAATTAGGGCCGGAACTATGAACCCGAACGTTAACATTACCGCCTATGGAAGATGCATTAGTTGACTATACCCAAATGCCCTCCTTATGGCAGGCTTGTAAATGTGTGAAAGCTGCTTCAAGATATCGTCAGGTGCAGTAGCGTTTAAAAAAAAATGCATTGTTAATCTATTAACAGTAGGTGAATTCAATAGAGCGCACCAAAAGACTATTGAAAACACCACCATCTGCACTAAAGAAAAATGTTGTGTGATATTCCCTTCTTTTACTTTCACTTTTAGAGTTTTTCAATACAGTTGCATTTTGCCGGAAAACGAATCTGACTTTACACCACGAAATTTTAACAGGAGAGAGACAACTTGATGAATTTTCATTCAAGAGGTGCTTCGTTGCTGATCGAAAATTAGGGCCGGAACTATGAACCCGAACGTTAACATTACCGCCTATGGAAGATGCATTAGTTGACTATACCCAAATGCCCTCCTTATGGCAGGCTTGTAAATGTGTGAAAGCTGCTTCAAGATATCGTCAGGTGCAGTAGCGTTTAAAAAAAATGCATTGTTAATCTATTAACAGTAGGTGAATTCAATAGAGCGCACCAAAAGACTATTGAAAACACCACCATCTGCACTGAAGAAAAATGTTGCAGAAAATCGACTTTGTGGAAAAACAAAAAATATTTAAGATTAGCAAAAATTATGTTGAATCTAAAGCTCGCAGATGTTTGACGACCGTCATCAATGAACCTGAAGATAGAACTTTACCTTATCTAAGTTTTCCATTTGAAAGCATAGTCAAAAATCCATCACCATGTACCAGTAATTCTTGTGATATTCAAGGGAAGTTTTCACAAGTTTCTACGGACTTTTCCCGATTACGAAAAGAGCACACGGCGGGTGTGACCGGTCAGCAGAGGATGCTCAGTCCTCCTAGGCACCTGATCCTACCTCCATCTTTTTTGAGGTCCGTGTTGCTCTGCTTTGAATTTGTATTTCGTTTTATGGATTTTTGAGATGGTTGACGGATTGTTATTGTCATTTTTTCATTTAATCAGACCATGACTATATAGTTTCATCAGTGAGGAATCGGAAATCAAAAACAGTTAGGAGCTTCGGAGATCCTTATCTGCTTTTAATTCAGTCACAATATCAATGTCCGATATCTGTGGCCCAAATTTTTACATAAGTTCATAATACATAATTCAAACATTAACGCATCTTCGCTAGCCAAGGGTTTTCGGTCCACTCTGCTCCCCATAAACCCTTGGCAGATATCATTACGAAAACTCGGTGACAAGCTTCTTTTTCTGATTGGCTGCAGCTGCGAGTAGCTGATCCAATCGCAGCACGCTTGTAAATAAACTTTGAAAGAAACACACGTGTGATCTTTGGTAAAATATTCGGTGCTTTTAACAAGTTGAGGCACAAGTGCTCGAGTACAGTGGATCCTCAACGATGGTCTAACCAGATCGCTTTAAAAAACGATATATATATTTTATGCATGGGATTTAACAAATTTTCAAACTTGATGGTATGGGAAGTAAACATGGCGAATGTAGAAGTTGCATATCCCGTTAGTATATACATGTACGTCCCTGCTTATGGTTATTGCTTTTAAAGGTTGAATGAGCTGTATTTTTAAAAAATTCTTTTGTACGCAATATTGAAGACGACGATACTTGGTTTTATGACATGAGTCTTAGCGACTTTTTCACTCCCGGTACAGGTTCCTACAAGCACTACAAAAAAAAAAACATTCCGTGCTTTCTCTATGTTATATCTTCACTCCTATTTAATAGCATCGCTAAGTACGTTCCGATTCTTGCTCGTCAACATGTTTACAAGTTGTTTTTATGCCGTAGCGTGTATATATCTCGTTGTTTCATTCGATTAAAATGTAAATATGCAAGGGGCGCAACTCAAGTTGCTCGCTAGTTAGCGCCACCGCATCATCGAGTTTTCGTAATGATATCTGCCAAGGGTTTATGGGGAGCAGAGTGGACCGAAAACCCTTGGCTAGCGAAGATGACATTAACGCTTCTTAGCTAAAGCCAATTGTGCTAATATTATATGTTTACAGTACTGGTATTTTATACGGCGGCGTGGAAGGGCCAGGTGGAAAAAAAAATTATTTCTTCGGACAAATAAGTTATTTGTTCGGACGAATTACGATTTGTTCGCACAAATTATAATTTGTTCAGACGATTAAGCTATTTGTTCGGACGAATTAGGATTTGTTCGCACGAATTAGCTATTTGTTCGGACGAATAACGATTTGTTCGGACAAATCAGTTATTTGTTCGGACGAATTACGATTTGTTCGGACGAATGAGGATTTGTTTGGAGGAATAAGTTATTTGTTCGGACGAATTAGGATTTGTTCGGATGAATTAGATATTTGTTCGGACGAACAAGTTATATAAAACAGATTTTTGATGAGCAATTTATAAGACTATCTGATCTGGCAATGATATAAATGATGAAGGGGGAGAGGGTCTGTGATCAAGCCGCCCCTTTCCTAGAATGTCGTTTTTCCTTCAAATGATAACACCTCAATGTTATACATGTATTAGTCACTGATATTTCAAGGGTGTTTGGAACAGGGGCGGCAGAAGCGGTCGCCGCCCCAATAATTTTGCCAAAAAATGAATTATGAAAAAATAAGACTGAATTGAAATTTAATAACGGTGATCTGTATTAATTGGAGCGGCGATGATAACGGCGCACTATCTGTGCAAAATGATACGGAAACCTTGGAAATTCTTTCAAAGAATAAATATATTTTGTGTTTTATTGATTGTAGTTTCCTTTATTCTTTTTTTACAAACATTTTACTACAATGTGTAGTTCATGCATTTTGCAACCTGAATGCCTCGATCGGAAAGCAACCGACCGTAACTTTCTCGACCGGTATATATAGCCCAGTGGCAGTAGAGGAGCGATCGAAACTAATATGGCGACCAAATGCTTTTATGAATTCATGTCAGCTTTAATTAGATAGGTTTGCCATTAAAGAAATATCGTTTTTCAGCTTTGATGATCAATTACAAGTTGTAAGTTAGAAACAACTGATATTATATTACGGGCTGTAAAAATATATAATATGTCACCACATGATTCACGGAAATCCATTTAAGGATTTTTAAACGTCTTTAAAGTGCAACAGAGACTGATAAGTTATATCAAATTTACGCGGACATAATTGGTTCTGATATATGTGCGGATCCAGAAAATTTTGTGGGCTGGAGGGTGAGGGGGGTTTCAAAGGGATATCTATGTTTGTCGAGGGGGGGGGGGGGGGCTAATAAGCCTATTTTTGGTAACTTTACTATGTAAAGTTAAGAAATTTGAATTTTCAAAGCTCTAGATCCGCGCATGATGCACATAAACTTCTTTAATATAAATGTGAGTTGCGTTATCTTGATATACATTCTATGTCGTCAAAGGTAAGAAACAAAGATTAAGTGTAACTTTGCTTGGTTTCTTTTATAGTGCCATCAAAAAAGCGACAATATAATTTATCAAATTCAAGAATAATTTGACACACTGTAGAATAACAACTTGCATGAAAACCTGGCTCACCCCCCCCCACCCCAACTTATCGATAAAATTCGCCGCCCCAATATGAAATATCTTTCGACGTCTCTGTATTTATATAATATCTGACATATTTTGCTGCCAGAATATAAGCTCGTCTCAAAATCTGTCAAAATTTTGCATATCGATAAAGGGCGGAAAGACTAGTATTTGTTATGGCATAGCGCGAAATTTTGTTTTAGTTTCTTTAGAAAAACCGGCGTTGCCTAGAATGGGCATCTCCATGGGCATCTAAATGGGAGTCGGGGGGGGGGGGGACAAACAATTTTATCTATCGATTAATGGCTGAATAGCATTATTTGTTATGGCATAGCCCGAAATTATTTTTAGTTACTAAAGAAAACCTGCGTTGCCTAAAATGGGCATCTAGACAGGGGCGGGGGCGGCAAACAAAATTATCTTTCAGACTCCTCAACCCCCTCCCCAACCGGGAAAATTTCGTGGATCTGCGCATGAGCTTGTAAACTGATTAAGACTTTTCACATCTGCGTAACCATGATTTTGAAATATCTCTCTCTCTCTCTCCTCTCTCTCTCTCTCTCTCTCTCCTATTAATTAACATACAGACCAAATATCCTAATTCTAATCCTAATTCGTCCGAACAAATAGCTAATTCGTCCGAACAAATAACATTTGTCCGAACAAATAGCTAATTCGTAATTTGTTCGGACGAATCCTAATTCGTCCGAACAAATCCTAATTCGTCCGAACAAAGTCTAATTCGCCCGAACAAATAACTTATTTGTCCAAACAAATAGTTAATTTGTCCGAACAAATCATAATTCCTCCGAACAAATCATAATTCGTCCGAACAAATAACTTTTTTGTCCGAAAAATCCTAATTCGTCCGAACAACTAATTCGTCCGAACAAATAGCTAATTCGTCCGAACAAATCCTAATTCGTCCGAACAATAGCTTATTCGTTTGAACAAATACTTTATTTGTCCGAACAAATCCTAATTCGTCCGAACACCTAATTCGTCCGAACAGATAACTTATTCGTCCGAACAAATAAGAATTATTTATTTTTTCATCTGGCCCTTCCACGCCGCCGTAATTTTAAAATACGTTTGATATTTATAAAAACATGTACATGTAATATTGTATCACAGACCCTTTTCATCAAGAAGTTCTTATAAATATTAATATTATTAAGCAATATCAGATTACCGTTAATTAAAATTACTGGTAGATTCCACTTTTTATAGCGAAGTACGTAGAAGGGTTTACTAGGGGTTAACTCTAGAAAAGTTTCTACGTAATGTTTTGACTGACCTTTGTCCAATCAGATCGTAGCTGGGCGGAGTTAAGACATTGCCGCTCGTGACTTGAATGAGAGAGAGAGAGAGAAAGTGAATTGAGTAAATTATCGGTGGTGCCGATGAAGAAATAATCATTAGTTATAAACTGGCAAACAAATTTATTAAGGTCTGTATATAAAAATTACATGTATATCCTATATTGGTATAATTTTAAAGTGTTTTAAAGAACGATTGTGAAATTTTCTTGGGCCGAGCGCCTTCGACAACATGTACAAGAATGACGTAGCTAACCAACTAAAATTCCTGGCATGGAGTCCGAGAATACGGGCAATAAATATTTTGAAATGCGAACGAATGATCACTTATGAATTTAGATATAGTGAAAAGGAAAGGCAACGCAGGCAGATGCTTAGTGGAAAAAAAAAACAATGGCGGACAAATTCGTCCTTAGGTAAAGAATGTTTCACACTGAGAAACCATGAAGAAAGTTTTTATACAAAGTAAATTAACAACCTATGTTTAATTCCAGGAAGATTCGGCATACTTTGAATAGAATACTAACGGTAACACTTGTAATAAAAACAGTTTCTTAAATATTCGTACAGTCTTCGACGTTTGACATTACCTCATCCCATTATCTATATATATACATCGTTGTTCCCTGGTTAAAGAATCAAAGTTACATAAATTTATAAGATATACTAGACCTTGATTTGTCACTTTATAACTTTTGTTGATAGATAGTTCGCTCATCTGCGTCATCTATAATTTACTCCATTAACCAGTTAACTCTCTCTCTCTTTCTCTCTCTCTCTCTCAAATTAAGTCACGAGCGGTAATGTCTCAACTCCGCCTTCTACGATCTGATTGGTCAAAGGTCAGTCAAAACATTACGTAATCTAACTATATGTGACGATACGAACTTGTACATGAAGTTTGAATTAAAAAAAAAACACGAAATGTTCTGTTTAATTCGAATAAACCTCCAAACCAAAAAACATAATAATATAGATAAACTGACCTTAGATATTTCCTAAGGGTAACCTCTAAAGTTAGAACTTTTTCATGCACATAAGAAGAAAAAAATCCTTTAAAGAGCATATCAGGTCCGGTACAATCAATAGATATAGCTACGTCGCTCGATTTACCTACAAAGCTTTATTTACCAACTAAAAAGAGGATAATTAGCTACCTATATGTAATTTTGCTTTTTATGTAAAACAGACAAAAAGTCACAGTGAACTGTCAACCTATATTTGTACTGTTTAATAAAAGCAACCCAGAGCAAAATTAGTTAAAACATCGCTGCTTTTGAGCAGTTTTAAGGAAAACATGCATTTCTATTGTTTAATTAATCGAAATACTCTAAATTCCTTATTTTACGCGAGTACTTAATTCTGCGGTTTGGCTGTATCAAATCGCGAGAACTTTAAACCGAGATCCCCATTGCGTTTGACCTATTATTCGCGTCTAGGTTTTTAACTAACAGTAAAAACAAAACCGAAAACGGTATACTGTTGTATTTCGAAATGAAAAAGAGTTACATGTATCTTTTTTGGTTATTGATTAAAAGAGTCATCTTTCATTGTTTACTGTTCTTGAGGTTTGGTCAATCACATGTGAACATGAGTATCTTTTATACAATTAAATGCACTCCTATACTTAGATAGGTTCAGTTGTAAAAGATGACCACTCAATCGATCAAAAGGTGTTTTTTTCGCAAAGAAGAGCTATATTACCTTCTGCAATCTCGCCATTACAACAGACTGTTAACAAAAATGTGGAAAGATAAATAGTTTTATCCAAGTGAATCGATAAAAATGAAAAAATAAGGGAATTACTCGGGAGAACTTAGAGCCAAAATTGCAAGATATGCCATCGACCACGGAAACCCGCAGCAGTGCGCCACTTTTCGTCAACACTTGACGCAAATATAAACGAAAGTACTGTCCGTGGCATGAAGTCAGCCTACGAAAAAATGAAAAAGATAAATGAAAAGTTGAAAATTGCAACCAGTATTACTTTTATTCCAAAATCTCAAAATGAGGACGTGGAAGTTAGCGACATGGACACTAAAGTGTGTGACTTTTAAAAAAAAAAATACATGTCAGACTGCACTGAAGTCTACAATCGACGATGTTTTTGTACGTTTAAAACGAGCCTGACAATCATTCTGATAATAATGCTGTCGCGAGTTTTAAAGACAGAGAGATGACTAATAGATGTGCATATCTACCAAAAAAAAAAAAATACGCGAAAGTTATAGTGCGATTGTTCGAGGAAAACTTGCCACATGGTTTGGTATACCTTAAAGCAATGAACAAACCTACCAAGTTTAGTCCTTACTCCGGACCGAAACAGCGATGCGATTTAGGGTTTAAGACAGATAATGAATACATTCCAAAAATAAATTAGCAATTGTTGGAAGGTCACGGGATTGATCTTATATTTTAAATATGTATAAAGTAATAAAAACAAGAAACTTCTTTTTGTCGTCATTTGTTTATTTATTTGACTCATATTTGTTAAATGCATGGTATATGTAACATTTGTGGGTCTATACCAACAAAGGAGAAAATCATAAAAAGAAATCAACTGCTTCTAAAACACGTTGATGCCATGAACAACCCCTCCCCATAAATTAGTTCTTATTATGGAAATGAGAAAATAATATATTCATTTTTGAGGAGGTGGCGGTCCAGAATATATTATTTTAAGTTACAAGTCAGCAGAACCCCATCCCACCCTGTAAAATTTGCGTGTCATGTGTCATATTTCAAAGAACTATAAATATTTTATTTCGATTAAATGTGTTTGAAAAAGGGCGTATTAGCAGAATTTGACCTCTGCGGAAAACAAACATTTATAATAAATAAAATATCACAACCCCGATTTTGACTTAAAGATCAACTTTACTATGACAAAACTGAAACTGTCCTTAATAAGAAGCGGGGACGAAAATAACAGCAATACTATCATTCTGATATGGTTAAAGCCGTGAAGACAGTGTTTTCTAATCTAATGTCCATTAGAAAAGCTGCCGAAACATTTCATGTCCACAACTCAACAAATTGCGATAAACTGACTGTAAGAAGCGAAATTTACGCAAATATATGGCAAAAACCATCTCTTCCTAATTGTGCTGAAAATAAAATAGGTAAGATGTCGTCGAAGCTAATTCAACGTACGGCTCTATTATGCAAACGCCTTCGGGTTTCGACTTTCAAAAATGGTGCTCCCGTATGAAGGTTGTGAAATTCCTTTATAAAACGTCACCCAGAGCTTGCCATCTGAAAACCAGAAAAACTGAGATATTCCTGGGGCAGGACTTTGAACCACACCGTCGTTGAAAAATACATGACTCACTTTGATCAAACATTTTCCGAGTTTAAGGGTCCTCCACACCCGGAAAAAAATCTGCAGACAAGCCCATTCTCCTAAATTGCTAAATGACACGGATTTTTAGCATGTGCTCGAATTGAAAATGACCTTGGGACCTACGGGTTGGTAGACCTAAGCTAAACCCACTGCACCACAGAGATACTTACTAAATATTGGCGATATAAACCGGTTTACAATGCGTTAAAATCGCCATGTTGTGACGTAGTGTCATAAAAAGGTGAAGTTGGGGTGTCGAAGATCCTCAATTTCGAGCATAGCCTAATCTAATCTGCAAATGGGATAAGACTGAAAGTTTCAACATATAACCAAGTAAAGGAAATTGCGCAGAAAGTTGCCAAAAATGTTGATAACAGGTTTCAGAAAACAGGACTAACATCACCATCATGGTTGGTGTTAACGGGGCGGGGGATAAGATGGTCCCAATGGTCATTGTAAAGGGGAAACTTCTGCATCCCTTCATGGTTCGAACGTCCTCGATGCCCTAGATGGTATGATATTTGCCTTTCAAGAGAATGGGTGGATAAATAAGTAAATCGCGAAGAAATGGTTTCTGGAGGTATTTTTACAATACCGTGGGCCCGATCGCCCCCAACTGCTTCTTTTGGATGGT
The DNA here is from genome assembly GCA_020458035.1 of Magallana ariakensis. Classification (NCBI taxonomy): domain Eukaryota; kingdom Metazoa; phylum Mollusca; class Bivalvia; order Ostreida; family Ostreidae; genus Magallana; species Magallana ariakensis. The sequence continues at coordinate 46,339,147 of CM035816.1, forward strand.
CAATCTTTTCAAGAGAGCATTGGCTTAGCTTGAAAAAAAATGACCATTCAGGAAAACACAGATATTCTTTCTCCCTCTTCGCACAACCCATGCACTTTAGCCACTTGATCGTTCTGTCTATAACCCCTTCAACAAAGCATACTGCCTGCTCTGATATTTTGTCCCAGTCTCAAGTCTTTTTAAAAAAGCGTGGGAATCTGGTGTCAACAAAGAATGAAGGACTTCATATGTGGCGCCTGAAATACTAGTAATGTCAATCATCAGAAAAACCACTCTGATACAAAGATGGTGACCTAAAATGTTCATTTGTTTTATTTGTGGCCCATGTCACATGCCATTTTTTTAAATATAGGACCTCGAACAGAAATGTCATTTTTCTGATTTTTTTTCTAAAATATGGTATGGAAATTGATTATATAACGCAAATACTAAAAAATAAAAACATTGGTAATGTCATCAAATTTTGCATACACATAGACATACATTTAATGTCTCATGTAAAAGTAAAAATAGTAGGGTTCACATCTCAAAAATTTGAGATATAGCATGAAATAAGCTTATATTAGGCCAAAATTAGAGTTATTTTTTCTTAACTTTTAAGAAATATAAGCTAAATTTGCCAAAATATATCGATATAAATATCAAAATATTGTTCAAATATGTTTTTCAGAACATCCTGAATATATCGTAATATACAAACTATCTAGAAGTCAACTTTGGTCTCCGCTAAAAATTAGGAAGCTAAAGTAGCAGTACTCTAAAACTATTGAGTTACGAAAATTTTTCATTTTCTTCTTAAAAACCTTCCGCCACAAAATAAAGTCCTTTACTAAACTCTGTAAAAATGTATTTTTTTTTAAACAACTTTATTCAATAAAGTTTATTTGGTATTATAAAATATAAATATACTACTAGAATTAATATGCGATGCAGAAATTTCAGACTAGAGGTGACCCTAAATGGCTACCCAAAACCTGAGGAGCGAACCTCTTAAAAAAGTTTTAATGATTTGGAAAACGCATAAGATATTTAAGAGGGCTGGATGGTCGTTTCAAATCAAATACATGTATTTAAAATATTCGGTTGATACAAACTTCCTAATATCGAGCGTGTATATGTGAGAGACAAGGTACATGTATATAGATGGTGGTCTTTAATTTACTTTATTTATGGCTGGTTTCATGGTACATTTTTTTTTAAAAACCCGTATTTTTAAAGTTCCGAAAATCTGTACATGTATTTTTTGATTAGTTTTGATTGCCCGTTGTCAGAAACAACAACTTTATTTTCGGCAAAATTATGCATAAAACAGAGAACGTTGGAGAGCATACTGCGCTGTTAGCAAAACATATTTAAAAACCAAATATAATTCATTCTCACGAATCAAAACTTCCCGAGACTGTGACATAGAATACAGTTTATACATTTGATAATCAATGAGCTTACTTTATAAGCAAGCACACAATGTACATTAAAAAACAAACAAAAAGCTCGGGATATTAGAGATGGTTTAATAACACAAAGCAGTGATGTATACAGGAATATATTCGCCTCCGTTTTATTTTCGCCCCTTTCTCTCTCATGATCATTGTCAGCGGGCGAATTCCAATGTCCCATAATATATTTCTTTAAACACAACTGTGTCTGGGCGAATTAAAAACGGGGCGAAACAGTTTGAAAGTGTAGAAGGGCGAAAATTATATGGGGCGAAAATAACCCTGTATACAGTATGGAGATGAGAACCGTATTGAAAAGAGAAATAGTGAATAGTGGATAGTGATTACATGTAAGTTAACAACGCGTTCAGCAAACTGCTACTTAATTTTGCATAAGAGATATGTTTAAATGCGATATTTAATTGGCTATTAATAATTTATATCGTACGTGCATATAATGTCTTGCGTAAAACAACAACAACAAGAAACGGTCAATATCGTGTAAAAAATTTTTTTTTAATTTCCAAGTGATTGTCTATATTAAAGAACATTACCCAAAAGTGATTCAACCAAATCTGACCATATGATTTCTTTAAACTATAAACACGACTCGTAAAAGGCATTGTTTGCCATAATTCTTTTTATTTTATACATGCATAGGAGTCGCAATCCTTACAACGTCTATGCGTGTATAAGCCACATATATCTAACATGTAAAATGACTGGATGTGGTGGTCATAGTTTGACTATACATTAAACAAAACAAAACAAGAATTTTAAAATAATGAAATAAGATGATCTGAAATTTTCAACATTTCCTAACTGATAAATGTATGTCATCTCAACAATTGCAATGCTGAAATACGAAACCTTGGACGTATAAATTATATCAAGTCGGGAGAATAGTCACATCAAATATTAAAATCAATGCATTATACACTGACAGAAAAGCACATAAAGCAAGAAATCCAAGCGAAAAGAACGTAAGGAAGGTCACACGTCGGCTTAGTTTCGGTGTTCATTCGAGTCTAACGAAATTGAATATTTATCCGTATATTGGTGCCTAACAAGGAGTCGTGTTATGCTTTTATCACCATGTAGTACATATATAACTAATTAATAAAATGGTAGAAAACTCTTTAATGAGCTTAGTAAACAAAAATTTGAAACGAGCAAACACGGCTTGTTGTTATTATAGTATTATTTGTTTGCCCTGGAGTGAAAAGACGTGAGGTCATTGGAAAAAACGCGTCATTTGATTGCCGTCAAAACCTTTTTAGACGGCAAATGACAAAATTGCTAGGGGGAAATATCTCTAGTCTTTTAGGGACGTTTCCAACCAGACAAATTTTGGTTGACAGTCAGTTACAAACAAAAGTAACGATGTTTTAAAATCTAAATCAAAATGAATTTTATCTGTAGATATGGTCGTTGGGGTCCATACCAAACGATTCAGATTGCTTTTATATACTTTCATGTATGGCAGACGGGTTTTCAACTTTTGATTGGTGTATTCATCGGTAAGAAAGTAAAGCAGCGTATTATAAATATTACACATGAAAAGGGTTTATTGCAAAAAAAGGAGTTGACACAAAACCTACATGTGTACTTTAAGAATTAGTTATTGCATAATAAAAACCGAATTTTTCTTGCGTTCCAAAGTTAGGCCATTGCAAGTTTTTTCTTTGTTTAGCGTCCACCCAAAACTAAAAAACCTATCTTTCTATCAGGAAAAAAACACAAACCTTAGAAAAAACACACAACTTTAAAGGTTCAGCAAAATAAAATTTATTAAATATTTTGAATTATTTTCTTCATTTTGTAACAAAAATACAAACATAACAAATAACCAGCATGGTTTCCATTTTGAATGTTGTTATAATTAATATTTGATTTCCGGTCCCAACTTAAAAATGTGATCTCGAGTCCGGCACATGAAAAAGCGATCTAATTTTATGAACAACCATTGTGTTTTTTATTTACTTTTACATCTCAAAACCAAATCGTCCGCGGACGCTAAACATAGAAAAAACTTGGAATGGCCTTATACTAATAAACCGTAACTGTTGCGTTCATGCGGCATTTCACTCTCATTATTTTCATTATTATAACTGATAATTTCTTATAATTTGATTTTAAACCCAGATAATTCACTATTTCAATGTATAAAATTAAAAGCGTCTTTGTTCTTCTCATGAAAACATGCATTTCAGTTTTGTTAACTTGGTTAAATGTAAAAGATTTCATTAACTGATATTTACTTATTACAAACTCAGCCATTTTACTATGTCAATTTATGGAATTTAAAGCGTCTTTGTTCTTCTCATTAAACCATGCATTTTAGATTTGTTTACTTGGTTAAATGTAAATGAAACTCGATGGTAATTACGAAGGACGATAAATGAATGGATAGCACAAAACTTAAAACCATGTAACATTTAATAAAATGACAAAAAATATGTAGGAAGCATGATTACATGGATATAATATTGAACCATTTCGTTATTCATAAATTTTAACATCATTTTAGTTTGTTGATCATTTCATGTCAGATGTTGACAGATTTTCGATCGATAATTTTTAAGTTATATTCATTTCTTATTTTATATACATTTAATCTATACTACACTATATTATATTTAATTTATTGTGGCTTAAAGTTTATTTAACGGAAAGAGTGTTGGAAACAATAATTTTTAGGAAACCAGTGATTGCATAAACCAAGTTAAGCAAATGTTAAGGCCCATATAGTCTTACAAATTGTAATTGATGTAGGGATTTTTTCTTAATCGAAAATACGGTTTTTTACTTAACGAAATCAGATTATAATATAAATCATTACTGACATTTATGTTCCTGTAAAAGTGGTTTTCTTTGGATTTGTTGATTGGTTTTAGCTTATAGACCGGACTTTCAATGTGCGGCACCAGCAACCTTCGTTAACCAATCCCAGTTCAATCACTCCAGTCACATCGTCTACGAAAAATGCCAGATTAAATTATTCCACAATGATACGAATGGTGCTGAGCATAAATCAGTTTGGGAATGTACAAACGGATACAAATATACGCTAGATAAACAGAGTACAATTGTAACGGAGGTATTTGTTGATGATTATACCTTGCATTTCATAAAATTTCATTATAAAGTATCGTTATCATATTTTAAGTCAATGATTCACTTTTGTATAAATAATACGTATTGAGATGCAAGAAATAACATTTGCATAGCTCAAGTATTAATTTGTAGCAAACAAAAATATTAACAAATCTGCAAAGACAATATATGCGTAAAGATCAAATATCTATAAAAAAAATAATACTGTACAATCTTTGTACAAGTAATTAAAAATATTTCATATTTGTTTGATATATTTAAAAAAAAACTATAACGCTCTTTGCAGTTCGATCTGATATGTGATCGATCGAGTTTGGCTGAACTACTTCAGACCCTTGTTATGGTTGGGCAGCTGATTGGAGCAGCCTTTGCTTCTTCCCTCAGTGATAGAGTAGGAAGAAAAACCGTTCATCTCTGTTCCAACTTTTTGACCTTGGTCTTTGGGATAAGTGTTGGTTTTGCTACAAACTATACGACACTTGCTGTATTAAAGTTTATCTTGGGCGTCTTGATACCGGTAAGATATGATTTAAGACAGTGAAAAAAAACATATTTTATATGCATTCACTTTAAAAAAAATATACTTGTTACATCCACTCCATTATTTTAATACTAATTTTTTAATAATCAGGGAATGGTTTTGCCTGCTGGGGTCTTTTCGTTGGAACTTTTCCCGGAAAAAACACGATTTTTGTGTGAAATCATGGGTTCAATATTCTGGACCACTGGTCTTGTCATTATGTCTGGTATAGCATATTTGCTTCAAGACTTATCCTGGAGATATCTACAAATTGTTTTGAGTTGTTTTTCGCTTCTGAGCTTGATTCAATATTGGCAAGTATTAACTATACAACATTTCAAGAACTTGATCAATTTATTTCATTTGGGAGAGGGCGGTCTAAGTTATGGAACTTGTGCCCAACCCCAATAGTATTTTTGTACAATAAAATTATGTTCAAATCAATTTATTTCATTATGTATTATTGAAGAATGACCAATTTATAAAAATGCAACTTATACTGTATTTCAAGGGCTCAAGACGAATCATTACCATGGCTGATTGTCAACGGAAAAACAAAAGACGTCGATAGAATATTACTAAAAGTGTCAAGGTGGAACAAAGTAGATTATAGGGAATTGAAAGCTAATTTAAAGAAGAAAACGAATGTTTCGAGCAAAGAAAAACCAGACTATAAGGAATCATTACTGGATAACAGTAACAAACAACATGTAATAAATGTAGAGAAATATTCATTATTGACCATCCTACAAAATAAATCCGTCCTGCTGATATCACTTCTAATGTATTTTGCATGGTATGTATGAAACAGTCTAAAACTTTTCAAATAAAATGTTAAAGTATATCATTATTTTAAGTATGTTCTCATAAAACTCTTTATCTAAAGTTTAGTTGTAAAACATACAATTATATTTGAACGGCGATGATGTGAAACCGAATGAACTGTTAGTTGTACTAAATGTGCGATAAGATAGATCTGAATCAAAATTGTTTAACAAATTATTCTTTTGATCAATATCGATAAATCTATTTTTTAGTATAAAGACCATTTGTTTTTGAGGATTTTTTCACTTTCAATCGTTAGTCGTAACGAAATTTAATAGCATTTAATTTATTTCAGGTTTACAGGAACCTTGACATACATTAGTCTAACATTGACATCAACATCTTTGGCGGGAAATCGCTTCCTCAATTTTTTCTTCTCGGTCTGTGTGGAATATATAGCATTAGTCATAGAATATCCTATGCTTCGCCGGTAAGACTAAAATGTATAACACAACACTTTCTGTTAATGTATAAGTAAACAATTCATTTCAACAGTTTTTGAATTTTTATTTTTATATCCTCGCAAACAAAGTTTGGGTGGTATATAGGAATCACCTTGTCCGTCCGTCCGTCTGTCTGTGCAAAATTCGTATGCGGTCCATATCTTTCTTATGGTGAAACATTGGAAGTTTTTACTTCATACAAAGATTGCTTATGACCTAAGGGGGTTTTATGACTTTGACCTAAAGTCATTCGGGCAAGGTCAAAAGAGCAAAATTCGTGTCCGGTCAATATCTTTCTTATGGAGAAACATTGAAAGATCTTACTTCACACAAAGATTGCTCATGAACTAAGGGTGTGTCATGACATTGACCCAAGGTCATTTTAGCAAGGTCAGTGTCACTGGCAGTAAAAGTGCAAATTTTGTGTCCGGTCTATATCTTTCTTATGGACAAATTTTGGGAGTTCTTAATTCACATAAAGATTGCTTACATGTATTATCTGAGGGTGTGTCATGACCTTGACTCAAGGTCAATTGAGGAAGTTCAAGGTCATTGTTTAAAAATAATGCGTAATTCCTGTCTGTGTCATGTCTTGTATTAATGGAAATAATTAGAAGCTAAATTTGACACAAAGCTTGCATGTGTCAGGCCACATAAAATAAATTTTTAGAATATCATCCCCGCCCGTCTCTCTGAAAATGGCCTGCCCCGATGTATTTTTGGGGGGGCAAGTGGAAAACAAAAATCGGAAAAAATCGGGCTCGGTATACTAAAAATTCTAAATGTTTAATGGCTGTTTGACATGCGACATGATTATCGAGTAATGTTTGTTAACATAGGATGCAAATATCCTCAAGCATTAACAGGTAAGTTTAAATAAAATGTTATTTAAAGTATAGAAATTGGTTTGTGTACTCATATTAGCATTAACAGTTTTAAAAAAATAGAGCAGTTATTTATAGAAAATGGACGGTGAAATAGATTAATCCATTATTTTCTATAATAGAAAAAATACAGGAGATTTTTTTCCTAGCGGGGGTATCGATTGTGAGCTTGCTCACAGTACCTCTAGTTTTAAATACAATCTTAAGATTTCAAATAAATACGGTAAATACTAGATAACAATCAACTATCGTTTCTGGTTTCTTATTTCAGGTTCGGACGACGAACTGTCGCAATTTTGTTTCACAGCATGGCAGGAACATTCTTGGCACTAGCTACACTTTTTAACTATTTTTCAGGTGAGGTCTGTTTAAATTATGAAATCAACACATGGTGAGACTGTTTTGATAAGATTTTAACTGATACTTTTTATTTGATAAACTCACAATGACAAGAAAACGTGTATAACAATGCATCGTTTTGAAGAGCAGGGTCGGGTTAAAAGAAAGAAGAGTTGAAATAATTATATTTGCCATAAAAATGATGTAATAATCACAATTAAGCAACAATCACTGAATAAATATCAAAGTTTTACAAAGTCACGTAAGCTGTCATTTTTATACCCTTCACTGTTTAGAGTAAAATATGTTGTGGCTTATCATCGGATTTTATACCAGCATCCCGTTAACTTTCAAATGCTCTGTGATGTCAGCACACCCCATTCACAGTTCTAGTCAGTTTACACGTGTTGTCAATGTCTAGATAAGTACAGTAATGTGTTTCTAAATATGCCTGCTTGTTGATTTATAAATGTAAATGTTCACAAACTGTCTTGTAATTTATTGATAATTATATATAAATCATTCTGACTGTTTAGATAATCCTTCTGGTGAACGTTCTTGTTGTTTCTTAAACATCACAAGTATATTAAACCAACGGAAAGAACATCATTCTGGATTTAGAAGCGGTAAATTGGTCGTTGTCATTAATTTTATACACTCTAGCTCTCCCAAATTTTCAACAGTATAATCAAAGTGTTTACAACACATGCATTCTTCGGCACCTGGCATCACATTACACTGTCCACAGTAGCACCACTCCTGTAATATTGGAATAATTGGACTTTATAATTATTATAGGAAGTTATAATATAAAGTTCTTTTGTATTTTTTGGTTCAAATGCATTTGGATCTATGCATTATATTTTCTTGCAGAGTTATGTTATTGTCGGTCAGTTTATTGAAATGGTGTGCTGACGTCACAGAGTTCCTATAATGACGCTTGCGATTAACCAAGTTTTACAGCTTAATTAATATGAGATAAGAGGAGATAAGTCATATGGTGGATACGTTAAAAACAAACTTTATTATATCTATTTCACTAGAAATGTTATTCATGACCTTTCCCTTTAAAGCTGCATTAGTTTCATGAGTTGGAGTTGTTTGCTTCGATATGTCAGAAATCTTAAGAAATCGGTGTATTTTTTTTTTACGGCAGATGGAAATCAATCCTTTATCATGCTATCTGTAATAGCTACATTTGTTGGGAAAATGTCAGTAGCTGGTGCGTTCAGTGTTTTATTTTTGTTTACACCTGAGCTGTTTCCGACAAATTTAAGGTAACTAGAATTACAATGGCTTTTAGTTTTGACACTAAATCCTATCAATACTTATATTTACAATTAATTTTCTCAACTTTACTTTAAAAAAAAAAGAAATCTCGGATTCGGAATGTGTTCGGCAGTATCCAAAATAGGTTCAATTATATCCCCATTTGCGGGAACTTTGGTAAGTTTTGTTTCTAAATATGTTGATATTTGATTTCATGACTTGAAATAACACGTATTCTTGTGTATTGCATTCTAAACCAATTACAGGCTACACATATACCATGGGCTCCAGGGATGATAATGTCTATTATGTGCTTTCTTGTCACTATCATAATATTGTATCTACCAGAAACACGTGGAATGGAACTACCCCAGACATTAGGAGAAGTTAAACTATGGTATGCTGAAAACGGAGGATTTCGATTGCGAAAATGTCGAAATAAGAATGAACACAAATCTGAAACGATTTTTGTCTTACCCGAAAAAGATTAAAATCGATAAAAATGTTTGTTCTACATGTATGAGCTGATAATTGTAATGAATGAATAAAATGTTGCCCAATTATTGTAAGATTTGTTTTCTTCTGAGTTACAAGGAATGCATTCGGGGATTACCCCAAAACAACAGCTCTATATAATAAATCCATATTCTGGTAAGCCGGATGATAAAAAGCGTGTGACAAAAATATAATGTCATGTTTGTTAATTAAAAAAAAAGTTTAAATATTAAAGAAAAAAGATAAACATAGTATTAATTGCTAATTGATAATTAATTGTTCATTGATAATTAATTATTGGCCGGCAGAAGGCAGTCGGTTATAAATATGATATAAAAGTTAAAACAAGAGGTCCATGGGCCACATTGCGCACCTGAGCAACAATAAGTATAATGTAATCATAGTACAAATTATATGGATAATGTACTATGATACATGTAGATACTTTATAAAAAAATCTATTTTCCCCTTGGATATTCTTATGCTTATAATCAAGTCCCTTTTCTAACAGATTTTATAGTCGTATCACAAGTTGAGCACTGTAGTTTTCAAAAAGACAATTGTTTATATATTGGATATAAACTAACAACGAACTCTATTTACTTGTGAGGCCCAAGAATCGACCAGGGGCCAAAGTCTAAACAAGTGAAAAGAATCAGCAATTTGTCAAAATGCTTCAATATAAGTAAACCCATATTTTATAACAGTTCAGTTTTTGTTTTCCTATGTAAAATTAAATCCCAAATGTGGCCATATCCTAATCCTCAAGAATTTCATTTTCACGAATTTTAATCTACTATACCTAAGGTTGCTTTTACAAAAGTTAGCTTTTCCAGGCAATTGATCTTGAGAAAATTTTAAAGATTTTTCTCTATATATTCCTATTTAGACATTTGTTCTATCTCCTCTTTAGACATTTGTCCTATCCCCCATTTGTGACCCCATCCTAATCCCGGGGATTTTGATTTGATCAAACTTGAATCTACTCAGTCCCTATCTGAGGATGATTTCACACAAGTTTCAGCTTTTCTGGCCAATCGCTTTTTGAAAAGATGATTTTAAAATATTTTTCTCTATATCATTCCGTGTAAAAAAAATCAACCTACTATTTTGACCCCACCCTACTTCCGGGAATCAGAAGTAGAACAAACTTGAATATACCTACCTGAAGATGCTTCCACACAAGTTTCAGCTTTTCTAACAATTCGGTTTTTGAGAAGATGTACTCTATAAAATTTCCTATGAAAAATCTTGCCCCCACATTGTGCCCCCACCCTCACAACTTTGAATCTAAACTGCATGATGATGCTTCCACATAAGTTTCAGTTTTGATGACCTATTAGTTTCTAAGAAAAACATGTTTTAAGATTTTTTTCTTTATTCCCATGTAAAAATTCAACCTCCTCCCCCTCCTGTCATGTATACAACACATGTATGTTAACTGTTTATTAATCAGCATCAATTACATGTTTAACATAATAATAAATGAGGCAGTGTAATAAAACATATTGATGACAATGATTACATAATGATAGATAATTCTTACTTTGATATGATTTATTACTTTGATATGATTTATAATTAACTTGTTCTTTAAATATGTCACATCTCCCTTTCTTTCAAGAATTTAGTTTTAGCCAACATACATATATTAAATGGAAAGAATTTCGAGCGTTACTTTAAATGTCTAATAAATGAAAATTCACTATTTTGTAAATTGTTCTGCCATTTATACAGTTCCATCGCTGAAACCTTAGGAATGAATACACAAGTTGCACCGATGCTCTATCTGAGCCACTACAACTTTCACTGATAATTTCAAACAAAAATAATATATATATAACACATTATTTATCACTGATTTCACATCTAATCACGGAATCTCGATGGAACTTTAACTTCACGTCCTGATCTGGTCTTCACTGGACTCTGAATCTTCTGGGTCCTCTCTGCATTACCAGTAATAGGTTTCTTATCAGGTTTACTATCAACACGATCCATAGATCCATGCTGGGTGGTATGATCTAGGAATGGCTGAATTTCCAGGTTTTCTTCTTCTTCTGTCACTTCCGCAGGATTAGAGTTTGTTGGCCTTAAGTCTCGTCTATTTCTGCGATATTTCCTTCCATTGTTTCCCTTCACTACATAGGAACGTGGCGATTCATGTTTCTCTGCAACTGATCCATGTATCCACTGATCATTGTGTTTGATCATAACTTTTTCTCCTGGAATCAATGGTTTCAAGTCAGATTTTGGAACATGTTTATCAAATTTCCTTTTCTGCTTGGCCTGGCGAGTCTTTAGACTTTCCTTGACAAATCCAGCATTCTGTAGTTTCAAAAGTGTTGCTGATACAAGTAACTTAGTCCTTAACCGTCTCGCTAGAAATAACTGAGCTGGCGATAATCCAAGTTCTTCTAAAGGTGTGTTCCTATAATCCAAGATTGCCAGGTAAGGATCTTTCGCTTTTTCGAGTAAGTGTTTAATTGTTTGAATCATTCGTTCCACTTGTCCATTGGATTGGGGAAAATGTGGACTAGATGTCAAATGGCGAAATTCATAGTCTTGGGCGAATTTCCTAAATTCAGCACTAGCAAACTGAGGTCCGTTATCAGACATGACTTCATCTGGAATACCGTATCGTGCGAACTGGCTCTTCAGATGTTGAATCACACAACTGGAGTTAGGCTGTTCCAGTTTCGCTATCTCTGGCCACTTTGAATAACAGTCTACTGACAAGAGATACTGGTGTCCATTGAATTCAAACAAATCCATGGCTATTTTAGACCAAGGTCGGTCTGGTATTTTATGAGGAATAAGACTTTCTCTTGGGTTTTGTCGCTGATGAGTAGCACAAATGCTGCATTTGGAGATAACGTCTGCAATGTGACTTCCCATAGATGGCCAAAACATGACTTCACGTGCCATTGCTTTGCATTTTACAATGCCTAAATGAGATTCGTGTATCCTCGCCAACATTTCCTTTCGACAGGTTTGTGGTATCACTAGTCTAAGACCTTTGTAGACCAAACCATCTATACATGCAAGTTCATCTCTGTAATTCCAGTAAGTGCGTATTTCCACTGGAAGTTGATCGCGACTCTCTGGCCATCCTTCTAGAATAGCTTTACTGAGTAGAATCATTTCAAGATCTGCAGAAGCAGATTTCTGTAATTCTGCATACTTTCCAGGTGATAAGGGTAAGTATATATGACAAAGCATTGACGGAAAATTCATCAACTAACTTCTCTGTTGTCTCGTTCAAGTAATTTCTGGATAGATGATCAGCTACAACAAGAATATTTCCAGGTTTGTATGTTACATCCAAGTCATAACATTGTAATGTGAGAACCATTTTCTGCAGTCGAGCTGGAATGTCATGTAATGGTTTACGGAATATAGATTGAAGAGGTTTGTGGTCAGTTTCAACTTGAATTCTTCTTCCGTATACATACTGATGAAATTTCTGACAGCCGTAAACTATAGCTAGGGTCTCCTTTTCCAATTGTGAGTACTTCTGCTGCGTTGTAGTCAAAGCTCTGGATCCAAATGCGATTGGTTTACCATCTTGAATTAATGCTGCTCCAAGACCTGTTGAGCTGCTGTCCACGGTAAGTAAGACGGGTTTTTCAGAATCAAACTAGAACTGTCCTATTGGGACTAATACCCCCGCAAGGCTAATTTCAAATGGGACAAATAATTGAATTGTATAATAAAGGTTTGCGACACATAAATAAAAAAAAATTCTAGAATTGTTAAAAAACTCAATTACACAGGTAGTTAACAAAGAAAAATTAAAATCAAAATTTTCAAAACTTCACTGTAAATACATATGTATAACAGTAATACATTTACAAATTTATGTATCTGGTGATATTTTTTTATTTCATTGTTTTAAAGAAAAACCAACAAAGTGACAATAACCCCTCCCTTTGCAGTAAATGAAAATAGCCAAGCAATGCTCTTCTGTTGATAACACTTTGAATATCTTTCTAATCAGAGTCTTGACAGATGCAATTAGTTGTTTCAAATTTTCCTCACTTTCTCCTATGGTACAATGCAACTCACTATCAGAAAATTGATCCCATAGGACTATGATTTTCTTTGATGAGCTTGTTAAATTGGATAAAATCCCAAAACATTATCATAATTAGCATACTATGTAAAAATATGAAAAAAAGAAAATTTAATATTACAAACAATTTTAAAATTGCCTAAACACTACAATCATATCAGTAATTTTGAATTTCATTTAAATTAATGCCCTATAGGGTCACTTCATCAATTTACTTGACTATTAAATTTAAACAGCTTCTAATAATAGCTAACTTCTTTATTAATAATGATATTATTTTATTTCATTATAATGATGGAAACTTTTGGTTTACATGAAGCAGTATTAAAATAACCCCAAAACCACCGCCCATTTTACAGATTATCAATTTTCCCTAAACCCATGCCCCATCTAAACCATGGCTCAGATAATTGCCCCCTTGGGACAACTGAATTTAGCCACACTTGTCTTTGATGTTCTTATTAGCTCCTAAGAATTTATCAATGACAAACAAAAATTTTGCATTGTCAGTTGATAGAATACTTATAAAAAATAAATTTAAATTAAGAAATAAAAACAAAAAACCTCCATCTGGATGTATTAATATAAATATATTTTAAAGTGTTTACTATTAATTAATTAATAACCGAAAGTCTGTAAGGATTACCTCCCTTACTTTTCAACATCAGTGTATAATATATAGAATAAGGAAAATGAAAACTGTCATAAAATCATTAAATCTTGTCTGATCTTAAAAAAAATTGCAGGTGCACATCTTCAGATGGTGTTCAACATATGTACAAATTTTCAGACTGTTCCATGCAGTAGTAAAAAATTCTATAGGGGGGACAAAGTTGCGTCTACAGACAGACGGACAGACGGACAGACAGACAGACAGACAGACGGACAGGGTGAAACCAATATACCCCCCTAAACTTCGTTTGCGGGGGTATAAATATGTCAAAACTGGAGTATTTGTTACCATCTCCTTAAGTTTCTGGAAACTTTTCTGCTTGTCTCCATCCCAGTGCCATGCAACATCCTTAGAGAGTAATTGACGCAAGGGTGCCGATTCCTGAGACAAGTTTGAAAGAAATTTGGCAAGATATTGGATGAATCCCATGAATTTCCTTAGGTCCTTTTTGTTAGTTGGCGGTGTCATTTCTGTCACGGCCCGGATCTTCTCTGGATCTGCCTTGAGTCCCTCAGAACTGAGAACATGTCCAACGTAGGTCACTTCCTGTCTGCGGAATTCACATTTTTCGGAACTTAATTTTAAATTATAGTCTCTTGCTCGTTCTAAGACTTTCTTTAATCTTTCATCATGTTCCTTAAGGGTTTCACCCCACACAAGAATATCGTCGACAATGACTTCAGCACCGTCTATGTCTTCCACCATTCGGGACATCACACTTTCGTATATTTCTGATGCACAGTTGAGACCAAATGGCATCCGTAAGAATCTGAATCTTCCAAGTGGTGAGTTGAAAGTACAAAGTTTGGAACTGTCCTCGTCCAGCTGAATCTGCCAAAAACCGGAAGTTGCATCCAACTTGGAGAAGTACTTGGATTTGGCATGCGAGAAATAATTTCCTCAATGGTAAGCATTGGATAGTGAGGTCTTCTTATAGCTTTGTTGAGATCTCTAGGATCAAGGCAAAGTCTCACTGAACCATTGGGTTTTATGACTGTTACAAGACTGTTGACCCACTCGGTTGGCTCTATCTGTCGAACAATGATGCCGTCTTTTTCCATGGTTCTTAGTTTGTCTTTCACTTTTTGACGAAGTGCAACTGAGATACGTCTCGGTGGATGGACGACTGGTTGCACATCTTCCTTCAAGTGTATCTTGTGTTTGCCAGGTAAACGACCAACACCAATGAATAAATCTGAATAGTTCTTGTGTATCAACTGTTCTGTTAGATTTTGTGAAGCCTGTGTTTCGTATTGTGACACGCTAAACATCTTCTGAACAACTCCTATCTGTTGACTTGTCTCTGATCCAAGTATTGTTGGAGTTTTGATGTCTTCAACTTGAAATGGAATGTTGAATGTTTCTTGGTGAATTGTGCATGGTAGCACTACTAATCCTGTGGATTTCATGGTATGTCCACTGAAACTTTTCAATACGTCTTCTGATCTCTGAATTGTTTCATTGAATTTCAGGCGCTGTAGAACATTCCGACTAACGACATTACACTTGGCTCCAGTGTCCACATGCATTGTTACACTTTGGTCTTTCACTTTACAGTTAACTGTCCAGTCTGATTCTGGATTTACCGAATTCACTTCATGTATCATGCCCATGAATATTTCAGCAGATATATCACTTTCTTCATAACTTTCACTGTCTGCATCAGATATTTCCTGTATCATATTCACTTTCTTCTTCTGTTTGTGATGTTCTTTGGTTTTAACATGTTTGTGGGAGTACGACTGTGTTTTAGTTTTGCACATGCTTGCGAAATGGACAGGCTTCTGACACAAATTATACAACTGTCCAATAGCAGGACATCTATCTTTATAGAAATGTTCATATCCACATCGGAAACACTTCTTCTATTTTGCCTTGAATGCGCGAGGTTTAACTGCCTGCGACTTCTTCTTCATGATCATATTCACATTAGGGTCCTCCCCTGATGAATTCATAGATTTCAGTTGCTTCTGTGACAGCTCAAATGTTCTTACAATGTCTGTACATTTCTGTAGGGTCAGCTCTGATCCTTCACTAATGAGTTTTTTACGAAATTTCTTTGATTTTACACCAAACACAATGTGATCTCTCAACATCTCATCCTCAATATCAGGATTATATCCACAGTCATTAAACAACACTTTCAAATCGGTATTAAACTGTTCAAAAGTTTCTTCATCATCTTGAGTGCGACACTTGAACTTGTAACGTGCATATATCACATTAGATTTAGGATTGCAATATTGTTCAAAACGGTCAAAATAAACTTTCAAATTTTTTTTATCATCACCTTGCAGATTCCAAGTCGAGTAAATGTTCCTACCCTTTTCTCCGACCCATAACATTAGGTAATTGCACTGTTGTTCCTACGATTTCCCTTTGAGAGGTCCACCAAACATAAATTCACAATGTGCTTTGAATGACTTGAATGCGCTCGGGAGGTCCTGAGATTCCCACGCCATCTTCGGATTTGGCTCCTTGTCCGATGCCATCTTTTTAAAATGACATGAAATATCAGTTCAAATGTTCACTCTTAACTAACACTTCATTTCCATAAAGGATGCTTCAGCTTTGCCTGGGTATCTGACCGATTGTTGCAGCCACTTCTGACACCATGTCATGTATACAACACATGTATGTTAACTGTTTATTAATCAGCATCAATTACATGCTTAACATAATAATAAATGAGGCAGTGTAATAAAACATATTGATGACAATGATTACATAATGATAGATAATTCTTACTTTGATATGATTTATAATTAACTTGTTCTTTAAATATGTCACACCTCCCCCATTGTGGCCTAACCCTATCCACGTGATTTCAAAACTTTGAATTTACTTTACCTGAGGATGATTCCACTTAAGTTTCAGTTTTTAGACGGTGGCTATAAATAGCCACTGTCTATTGCTATCGTCCTGGCCGGAAGAGTATTTCTCACGGGGACCCTAGCGGATTAGGAACGATAACTCTGTTAGGTATGCAGAGTTACTGGCGATGTTTTACCTATGTGTCGATTTCAGCTTGAGAACTAATTTACATCTTATCAGATATTTTAAGCATTATAGCTGCTAATTATTTTGTACATACATTTAAATAATGTATGGAATTGTGTTTTATTTTTAATGAGCCGTTTCCCTGTCTGCTTACG
Source organism: Magallana ariakensis (assembly GCA_020458035.1). NCBI lineage: Eukaryota > Metazoa > Mollusca > Bivalvia > Ostreida > Ostreidae > Magallana > Magallana ariakensis. Next base: position 46,356,378 of record CM035816.1, read on the forward strand.
CGGTATTGATACCTTATGCACCAACTGCCAGCTGTGAAGTTTAACTCAGTATCAGGACTCCAAAAATTATATCACTGCGATAATTTACCAAGAGTTCTCACAATAATCGTGTCTTTTTTTATGGTGTAAACAATTGTCAGAAACACACTATTTAAACAGGTTTGCCATTTAATTTTTCAGCAATTATGCTTCATCGATAAATACATGATCAATCATTTTCAACGCATCAATTTAAGTTGAGGCAGTATTTATTTTGTTGTAGCTTATTCCAAAGAATTTACAACATATACTGATAATGAATATTACATAATTACATTTTATTGAACTTCAAGCGATCAATGGCAAACTTTCTTCTACAAGTGTGCATGTGTTTTCAAACATACAAAAAACTTGAAATTTACGATACAAACATGTTCAATTTTGTACTGATCTGTGATTAACCTCATTTTGTAACCCACTCAGTCTGTAAAATCATTAATTTTATTACATGCACCTCAATATTTACTACTGATGTTGACGCTCTACAAGGACTTTATCTCAAACACGCTAATCGACATCGGATTGTAAAACTCACGTTCAAATCGAGTCGCCATTTCACACAGTTTTATATGTATATAAACACAGCACACTTCGTCATTTTACGGACCTGGTGACGATGTTTCAAACATTTTCAGTACAGATTTGTTGTAAGGAAATAAGGAATCGAAGATATATGCTGTAAAACGTCTTATGGATTTCACGGCGTGTAAACCCGTGAATCTCCATTTTGCAGCAAGCGCTAGCTTTTTGTGAGGAAAAACAATCGGTTCAACTCATGCGATATTCCATATACATGTATGGTACATTGTGAACGGTAATGTAAAATATATTTGCTCACTAAACAGTTTCTGACGAATTTCTTCACAATAAAATGAGTAACGTAATTCGATGAGCGAGGTACAATCTGTGACTTTTCTCCATATGCGCCCGTCCTTGCCTTTTTCTTTTTTTTTTAACTGTAACATGTACGTAAACATCGCCCCGTTTGTTCTCAAATAAACTCTGTAATTTTTAACTCGCGAGTACAACTTTATTATGAGCTTTCTTCAGCATTTGTTTCCATGTGTTACATGTAGCATCATGTTCTCAACATGCATTTATAAATGGGCGGGTATGGAACGCCTGCACTGTCTTATCATGACAAAACTAAATTCGTTATGTGCTTATATTATTATGTAGCGTGCTTTAATCGTTATGTGATGTCCTTGTATCATTATGTGGTGTGCTTTTATCATTATGCGGTGTACTTCTTCAATTATGTGATGTGCATTCATTATTATGGCATGTGCATTTGGTATTATGTGAGGTGCATTTGGCATTATGTGATGTACATTTGGCATTTTGTGATTTGTATTCATCATTATGTGGTGTGCAGTTATCATTATGGTATGTGCATTCATCATTATGGCATGTGCTTTTCTAATTATTTGATGTGATTCCGTCTTTTCATTATGTGTTTTAAACATCATTACGCGATGTGGTTTTTTGTTGATTACGTCATGTACAAACATCTTTATGTTATGTACAAACTTCATTATGTGGTGTGCAAACTTCGTTATGATGATGATCAAAGTCACGTGACAATTTTTAAAGTTAAAAGTTGGCGGGTTTAGATACAGTGGCAAAATTCAAAACTGATACTGTAATGGCAAAAAAAAAAAAAAAAAAAAAATAGGACGGCTCTCATCCGCCACGCAAAATCACTTGCATCAACACTATTTTAGTGTTTCGGCGCTGTGATACGATGTTTATTATTTATTTATTTATTTATTTATTTATGTTATGTTATATACCGTTTACTTTTAAGGACACACAAGACGTTCCCCAGTTTCAGTTAATTTCTCTTGATAGAATATGTCTTCCTTATTTGCATTTAAAACTGCTAGAGCCCAAAAATTCAGGGTGCATTACCGGCCTACTTTTGCAGTTAGAATATTTTTAATTTTTCTTATAATAACATGCAAAATGCAATTGAATGTTTATTAATAAAGTCATAGTACTGGTATATATTTTTAATTGAAACTATATATCCAAACAGAAAATTATCAAATAACATGTAAAAATTATTATTCAGCAATGAACTTCGTTTTCCGATCGCAGGCATGTAGCATAGGGGGGGGGGGGGGGGGATTGGCATTTTTTGGCGCAGCAAAGATTTTTCTGAAATTTACATTAAAAAATGTTAGTTATCATGCAGTTGCATCCCCCTCCCACTTTTTTGGGACCATGTAAAAAAATTGAAGTAAAAGTAAAGAAGGAAAATTGAAGTTATAATATATATACTACACCCCCCTCCCCCGGATTGGGATTTTCACGATTTGGGGAATTTCTCGGGGGGTTTTGTTTTTGTTTTTTAATTTTGCTTGTCAAGATTTTTTGGGATGAGTCTGCCCCCCCCCCCCCATTCAAAAGCGATGCTACGTGCCTGGATTCGGCCCATCAATACCTAAGTTTACAACCGGTTCAACCAAAACTGTACATTACACCTGTCATTAGTAAATATCGCCCCTCAATCTGCATCTACTGTCTGCAATTTTTACAGAATTCATAAATTATTAGCAATTATTCATGTATGTTTATTTTTTTTATTTTTATTTATTTATTTATTTATTTTTTTTTTGGAATTTTGGGCAAAAACTAATAAAAAATATTTTTTCCTGGTAATTTTGATGAAATTGCGTTGCGACACATTTAAAAATTCTTTTACTTCTCTATATTTTATTTAAATGAAGGAATTCTGGCAGGACCATCAAATAAATGTGTCTTTTGGAATTGTTAATCTGCTGCCATGGTTATACCAAAAGCTGTGACAATAATATGTTTCTTCATTTTTTTTTTTTACACCGGTTTACTTTATTTGTCAATTTGCTGTTTAGCACCCGTTCATATAACCGGTGCATTTCAGATATGGGACAAAAGAAGTCCGCCCTAAAGACAACCCGGAACACTGGAACAGTCATATTTAAAAAGACAAAGACTGCAGTGTGGTTTTCTCTGAATTGCCAACTGTGTCGATGAGAATTTGGGTGATATGCTCACTTCCTCACTAATTAAAAATTACTGAGTATGTATAACAGATGTGCAAATAGTATCCTGATGATAGCGGATTTGCAGATTTAAAAAAAAATTAATGTAAAAAATAAAATTAATGGATAAATCATGAAAGCGTATCACAACGCCAAAACATTAAAATAGTGTCGAGACAAGTGATTTGAGGTGCGTGGCGGGTGAGAGCCACTTTTTTAAAAGAAAAAAATTATGTGTTAGTAAGACGTAGCATCGTTAAATCATGTACGTTTCCGTTAAGTTTGTAAACAAACTAGGGGAATAAATATCAGTTTTGAAATTTGCCGCTGGGTCTACGACTTAAAAAATTGTCACGTGACTTTGATCATCATCATAACGAAGTTTGCACACCACATAATGAAGTTTGTACATAACATAAAGATGTTTGTACATGACGTAATGAAAAATAAAACCCTACATCGCGTAATGATGAAAACACATAATGTAAAGACGGAATCACATCACATAATTAGAAAAGCACACGCCATAATGATGAATGCACATGTCAAAATGATAACTGCACACCACATAAGGATGAATACACATCTCATATTGCCAAATGAACATTACATAATGCCAAATGCACATCACATAATACCAAATGCACATGCCATGATAATGAATGCACATCACATAATTAAAGGAGTACACCACATAATGATAAAAGCACACCACATAATGATACAAGGACATCACATAACGATTAAAGCACGCTACATAATAATATAAGCACATAACGAATTTAGTTTTGCCATGATAAGACAGTCCAGGCGTTCCATAGGCGGGTCTATATAAATGCGTCAATTGGATTCTTTGTTGCGAATCGCAATTGAAATACACACCGGTTAGATAGTGTCATCACTCAACGCAATGCTAGAATGTGCTTCATAGATGATTGTAGTATTCTACTGAGCTACTGAACTGTAGCTTTTCGGAAATACTGTCGAGATTTGCGAACCCTAGATCTATTGTCTAGTACATGCAAAGAATAAATTTAAATATAATTTATATACACAGATGTACGGTTTAGAAAAACGTGTGTTCAACTTGGGTTTTGTTTGTGTTTTATGTTTTAAAAACTGATTTATCCCGTTAAAACATAAGATTTAATTTTACCACTACTGTTTTATTCGTGTCCTGGAGAAATTGAAAAGATCCCTGAAAACATTATATATTTCTATGCTCATTTTGCTTAAATCTGACATACCTTTGTACACAAATGATCTAGAGGTCATAGGTCAAACTTTAGGACGAAGACTCCTTTGCTTGTACGCTCTTATTATACTATGGACATGTTCCAACATGTCCCATTAACAGTATTATTTTACTGCAAAAAATCAAATCGGATGCAAATTTGAAGACCTCGTAAAAATTAAACATATTAGTGCAAAACTCCTGACATTACACAGTTTTTTGAATGAAAATAAAAAAGATTCTTCAAAATCTCGGATATTAAATGCAAGATTAAACAAATATGTGATTTCCAAACAAAGGAACTGATTATAACTTTATGTAAAGCAAATGTTTTGGTGAATAATTAATAAATACTTGTTGTATTTATACTAGAAAAGTTAAATGTAGCAAGTAAATTATGCGTTTTAGAGTGTACTGAGAAGCAATAAAATAATTATACATGTGACTATCCCGAATTCATTCAAATGATTTGAATTAATCTACAGCTAAATACAATAGAACAAATGTACTTTAAAACGTTGATTAATGAAACTGCCGCGACTGAATATTGTATGATTTTTTTTTATCAAATTTTCATTCACTTTCGTTGTGAGCTAATCGAAATAAACCACTCGAAGTCGAAGATAAAATATTGATTGACTCTGCGGTTTCATGATGACGTGCATTCCAAAAGCATTTTCCAGTTTTATCAAACAAGTTCTTGTAAACTCATTCCGTTTTCTATACACCTACATGTATTAACTGGCTATGAAGACAAATTAAAGTAAATGTGTTGGCCCACGAGACTGCAACTTTTTCCCCGTGAAGAAATTGAGGGAAAATGCTGTCGAGAGGGAAAATAAACATACTACATGTATGCATAAATAGTTAGTAAAAATCTGACAAGTATTTTATCATACCAAAGCCTTATTTGTTCTCGTTACTTTGAAAAATCTACAATATCTTTAAAGCACAATAGTCCAATCAACACTTTTCAAAAGTTGTTCCCCTTTGCGGGGTCAACCCAAAGATCTAAAGGAAAAACCCCCACAAATGTCCCTTCTTTATACAATCAAATATTTGGGCGTATTGTGATGAAATCGCTTTGAATTTTATTTATTCATTCACTATGTGGTGGCAACCCACATATTGAATGAGGCATTCTGGGGCAAACAAAATACATACCAAAAACGGATTTTAATGTCAAATGATATAAATACAAACATATAGATGCAAACTTCTATACTACAAAGGCTACTGTAATAAATCTACGGGTTTTCCCCCAATTATGTAAAGTGTGAATAGAGATTACACAACTACGATTTCCACATAATTATCCATGTAGGAAACTCACGACCAGTTGTGCATGTAAGCGTTAAGTATTAGTACATGTATGCGATACTGGCCGCGGGTTTTCGACGACAATAATTATCATACATTCAAACAACGCCACCGTCTAACAGTACTTTCAGTACTTTGATTTTAAAAATGTATTTTATATCTTTCTATGTAAAAAGTTTGACCCCCATTGTGGCCCTACCCTACACCTCGGGGTCATGATTATCACAACTTCAACTCTATACTAACTGAGAATACTTCCACTTAAAACTCAGTTTTCCTGGCTGATTAGACGATTTACTCTGTATATTCCTATGTATAAATTTGACCCCCAATTGTGACCCTACCCTACCCCGGGTGTCATGATTTTCACAACTTTGAATGTACACTACCAAAACATTTTTTCACATAAGTTTCAGTTGTCCTGGCTGATTAGTTGCTGGAAAGAAGCAAACTTTTTTTAAAATTCCTAATTATCTCCCCTTGAAAAAGGGCGTATTCCCTATTTTTACAAATTTGAATCCCCATTGCCGAAAAGAGCTTTGTGCCAAGTTTGCTTGAAATTGACATACTGCTTTTGCTTTTGGAGAAGATGTCGAAAATGTGAAAAGTTTACGGGTGGACGAACAGACAACAAAATGTGATCAGAAAAGCTCACTTCAGCTTGAGCTTTCATTTCAAGTGCGTTAGAAAAAGCTGCGTTTTTCTGCGAAGCTATTATCATAATATTTTACAACCAGACGTTTTACAATACGCGCAACGCAATTTTATTCAGAGACTTCATGTACATAAATAAATGAATATTCTTTTTAAAAAGTAATAAAAAGTAAATTTAAATGCATAGTTATTAATCATTTTCAAGAATAAAATCTAAACTTATAAATTAAGACATTTTGCCAATATACTACGAAATGCCTGTACCAGAGTAACTGCTTACACATTTGGTATTTCAACACATGTGAGTTGTTGTCCGTAAGCTATAATTGAATTTTACGTGTTAAGTAATTATTGTAAAATAAATTAAAAACCTACTTTCATTTTCGATAAACCAGCCCGAAATAGTAAAGATGAGAGTAAGGTGGTGGACACGCTTTGACGGATCCAAGTCAGTGGGAATTTGCATCAAAATATATACTAGCAATGAAATAATGTTGAATAAAAGAGTGAAAAAAATTATTGGGAACTTATTTAGGGTATTTATAGAAATTTAAATTTGGCAATTGTTGAATAAATAAAATGAGCCAATTCATTTCTTGAATGCGCGATTTAAGTTTTGATGAAAGAACTTTCCAGAACGGGGTAACCAAGAACGCGGATTGACTAATTAACGTCATGGCGTAGTACGGGTTCGTCATGCATCGCGGGCAGATACCTTGGATCTGACATCTTTGGTTAATATAAAAAAGTTAATAAATAAAATTTGTCAATATTTGATGCGATTTTAGTTTTGATGGAAAGAACTTTTTAGAACGGGGTGCGGAAAAAACGTGAGTTGACTAATTAACATCATGACTGAAAGTGTAGGGCGAATTACATGTAATCATCGGGCAGATACTTTGGATGACAACTTTGCTTTAAGATATGAAAATAAATATGCGTACACGTTTAACATAAATCACATACATTTTTATACAACGACAGATTGGTAGTAAACCTTATAAATCAATTTCTGAACCATGAACAAATTGTGTTAATGTATATATTAATAAATGATGTATGCATAAAGGGGGAAGTTGAATTCGGGGGATGTGGATTAGTTGACAGTCTTTTATCTGAAATTCTTATTTGAGGCAGTGTTAAAAATTATATAGTGAATTTTGACCTAACGATCTACCAATCTGTCGCGGTATAAAAATGTATGTACTTTATAAAGAGTTACGACGCACTACACCCACTCCCTGATTTGAAATCAAATTTAAAAAAAATCTAAATTCTTTCAGACAGCTGCAACAAAAGGAATTAAGATTAAGGCCACGTACATGTGCATGTGTATTTAATCAATTCCAGATTAGATTTTCATCACAGCCCTTCCCTCTACATATCCAGCCATGTAGTTGCTTTTTGATTTCAATTTTATAGAATAGATTAAGAAAAGCAATTAAGAAACATTTCGGACACAGTACATACAAAAATGAAGAAAATAAAAAATATGGTTCAACATATTAATGTATCGTATCATATTAATGGGAATAAGTGTTAATTCTCGCGTTTGCGCGGGATATCATGAAGTTTAATTTAAATGTAAAATCTTTTTTTATTCTACAAGAGTTAGAATCCCAGCTGGCAACATTAAACCTAAGCACAAAATGTTTCATGGAGCAAAAAAGCACCCTAGGTCAGAGCCTACAAACTTTTGAGAGAGAAATCAATGAAACAGGATCAGAGATTCAAATTGTTTATTGATCAAATGGAAAAGAAAATGCATGAAAAAAAGTTAGAACTGTTTAAAGAAATTTTTGGATCAAAGAAGGACTAAATAAAATGTCCACATTTTTGTTTGTGTGTTAGTTAATTATTTTGCTGTTATTTTCATGTGTTCAAAATGAAGGGGAAAAGATGTTTTGGATGTTGATGGATAATTTGGAGCTAAAAATGACAATGTTTCCTGATACACTAACCTTGTTTTGTAAAAATAATTGTTAATTTTGAAATATGTTATTTTTGATATAAGTACCGTCGAGAGCCTCTATCACATTAAGAAAACCTCTCGTTCTTTTTAAATCTAGTAGATTAGTTTTAATCTCGACTCTATTTGGCCACCTAATTACCTTAGATATGACTGAAACAAGGCCATCAACAACGTTTCGACGAGCTCTGATTTCTCTAAATTGGTCACGCCAAATCTGTCCGCCGTCATAAGAACCGTTAACTGTGTGCCCAGGTACCACAGTATTATCAAAACCCGTTTTTTCCGGACAAAGTGGAGGTCTTCCTCTAAGAGGTACTTTGTAAATGAGTCTTCCACTAATTTCTTGTAAAAAAAAAACTTCAACGGATGATCTTGAGTCTGAACATTCTTCTAAATGTAATATCATCGTATTCTGGAACTACTGACTCAACATTAAGACTAATTTTTGTCTTCTCCTGTCTATCATCACCTTAAAAATAACAAAAATGAGCATATTTTTTCATTTTTAAATGAAAGTTACTGGCACATGGTAATGCTAAAACATGTTAAAGTTTATTATTTAATTGCGCAAGAATTGCGGGTACGGAGGGTCACTCTCTAGTTACACTGCCAGAGTATACTTATCAGGTAATTCACTATTTATTTATTTTTTTTTTGTAGTAATGTGCCTCTCCTGAATAAAGTTTCATATCAGCCATAAGGGAACAAACACACCGGCTGTTTATCTGCAAACAAGGGTGGCAATGAATTGCAAAAATATATTTTCAAAAGCAAACATAGAAAAAATCGCCTTCAAATAGAAATTCCTCAGCTGATGTTACCTCTTTGGCGTATATACTGTAAATGATACACTACACCAAATTGCGCTTGATTATAAGGTGTAAATCGTGTACACCGAGTGTACAACAGTGTAGACAAATCAAGCGCACCCTTGATGTACACGCTTTTGAAAACTACGAAATTCCCTACCTTTACTTTCATCATCAGAGCTTTTCAATACAGACACATTTTGCTGCAAAACGAATTTGACTTCACGCCACATTTTAAAAGGGAGCTCGATAAACAATTAAATGAGCTTTCATTCAAGGGGTCCCTTGTTGCTGAACGCAAATTAGGACCGGAGCTATGAACCCTAATGTTAACAATACCCCTATGGAAATTGCATTAGTGAACTATACCCTTTTGGCTTGTTTCTCAATATTTTATGCATTGTTGCTCTTATATGCTTGTATGATACCAATTACTTAAAAAATATTGTTCCCCAAGTTCCTTTTCAAAAGGGTGATGTTCTCTTGCAGTTCCTGTCTTTTTGTTGTTGTCATTGACATTTTTATATCCCATCAGCAGTGTTTTGTTTCTTGTTGTCACTTGTATATCTGTAAGGGCAAGGTTGTTCTCCTTGTTCAGTTTGGCTGTAATTTCCTGAAACATTTTCTTTTAATGTACTTTTGAGTTTCCCTTTGGTGTGCTTCATCTATTAATAGCTTTTTCAATTCGGGGGTCCACTTATACAAAACTACATGAAGAAAATGAATTGGTACATGTTAAATGTATATTTATATATGCAAATAACTGGATTATTAATATCATAGAGTTAATCTTGGCATATTATACCGGTACTTGGAAAGGGAATACGTGGGGTTTTTTTTACCTGCACTGTCCTCTTCGTCTGAAAATCGTTGCTCTAGTTGATCATGATCTGGCTCCGTCTCCTTGACGGTCTTGATGTCCTCAAGAGTTCCATCATCATTAACGAAAACGTTCAAACACCCATCATTACTTTTTATGAAATTTGCGATTTATTCTTTAAACATGGATCCGGATCTACAAAACAGCGCAGTTATCTTTGTCAAACTTAATGAAAGTAAGAGAATCGGAGGCTACAGTAATTAATGACATTGAATTTAAGATCTATTTACATTAAACAGTTCATATTATTTTTTCATAATATATTTGAATTCAATATTTATAAAAAAAAAAATAATAAGGCATAATTAAATTTACGAAATTACAAAATTATCTCTCTATGCGTTTAAATGATATTACAAACCTGTTTCAATTTGTTAGCATAGTTTGTGGGCAAAATATGGGTACCTGTACGTAAATAACAAAAATAAGAATTCTAATTATTTATAGTTTTGTGTTTGTTGTTTTTTTTTATAATTGTCGTTTTACTATAATTGATAAGAATTATTTTTTTTCCACTTCATTGAGATATATGGGAAAAAACCATGCATGCCTCATAAGTCCACCATTTCTGGATTCAGGCACAGTTGTTACAAAGTATATCGATGTCCTTCTCGTTGCGCAAAACTTAACCCTAAATCAAAACTTTTACAAACAGCGTTGGATACTTATTTACAGGCTTTACACCGCAGGAAAGCCCTAAAACACACAATCTTGATTAGTGTTTTATTGTATTATTATCTTAAAAACGTTATGCGCTTTAATGTTTATAAATATACATTGGAGTACGAATATTCGTAAATTTTACTTATTGAGATAACAAAGACTGTAATTTGCATCAACAAAATCTTTAACTGCCGCTTGTGTTCCTTTTTCTTGCTCGTCAAACGCCGGGAGTGAAATTAAACTTGGGAGGTTTCCACAAATATAACACTTCCAGTTTTTGTTGACATCGGACTATAAGTATCGTAATATTTTAAAATTAAAGTACCGATATAGTACAAAAGTCTTTCTATAGTATGTCATAGAAATTTAAGTTGATTTTCGTATTAGCCTCATGTGCATTTATACACATTATGAAATAAATGAGTTTAAAACTATCTTCTCATACCTCATAATACATGTAGCTGTTGAATATTGCCGCCAAAACATTTTTAATTGATAATGTCATGTGCTACAATATCAAAACTCTATTGTATTTTTGTGTTGAAAAAAGAAACCCAGATTTCGCAGCTAACCATTTCGTCGCCATATTGGAAAATGAGGTGTAATTTTCAACACATGCCCTGCACAGAGTGTACACGGAGTACACCTAAAGTGTACATTTTTGCACTTAATTTAAAAAAGTGTACACCGGTTGTAAGGTGTAGACAAACCAAGTGCGCCCATAGCTGAACTGTATGTGTAAATCAAGTACGCTTATTTGGTGTAGTATAATACAAATATGGCGGACATTATAAATGCGGTATAAGCGGATTACTTTTTTTTTTTATCATTTATTAACTGAATGTTTTAATAATAATGGAACAATTGTTACTGCTGTTTGTTGGTAAAAGGTCAATGCGATCATACAATTTTTATAAAATGAACTAATCTTGATGATTTTTTAAAATAATGTAAAATTCAGATTAACTTTTCACTTCTTTGCTTCAGTGCACTGAGACAAAGAAGGAAAAGGGTGCGAATAGTTGCAGACGTTGAAACTGTTACTCCTGCATATGATAAACTGACCTTTCGAAGAATGTTTAGACTTGCAAGGTCAACAGTCGATGCAGTTCTGCGAGAGATAGCTGAACCTACAAAAGAACAGCCTCATCGTGGTAGACCTCTAGCTTTGCCCCCAAAATAGCTTCTCCTTGCATTAGGGTTTATGGGTACAAAATCAACATTATTAGCCAGTCACTGCGGACAAAATTTAATGTTACTGAATTCGGTGTAATCCGTGTCCGTAGAAATGTGGTCAATGATCTTGTTTCTTTAGTTGGAAGAATAATAAAATGGCCAAGCAGGAACAGTACACAAGACGTTATAAATGATTTTACAAATATATAAGGGTTTCCTGATGTAATTTGGGGCTCTTGATGAGAGACACATATTTGTACCCCTGTCACCCTGCCTTCTCACCACCCAGAGCATAACAAAAATGATGTAAAGGATTTTCTTCAATTCAACTACAATATGTTTGAGAAACTAAATTGTTCTTCACACACGTGTACTAGGGGTGGTCTGGAAGCGTACATGATGTGCGAGTTTTCAGGAACTCGGACTTCTGAGAAAATGGATTAAATTGGTGTGATGGGAAAAACATCCTTCCTGATTCAACATACCCACTACAGGAGTGGGTACTTATTCCGTATTGACGGGTCGGCATTTTAACCAGAGAACAAAACAACTATAACATAGTCCATTCCTGTACTAGAGTTGTGATAGAGAGTGTCTTCGGCTTTTAGTCTAGTCAACCTAGATTTGAAATATAAGAATTGAAAGGGACAAAATGGATATTGTGAGTATGCTGAGATTTAAAAAGGAGAGAGATCCTTTTGGGGAGTTGTCATCACTAAGAAACATTTAAATTGGGGTAACATCAGACAGATTGTGCAAAAAAGTTAGCGAAATATTTATTAAGTCAATGAGTTAAGAAATGAATTTAATAATTTTTCTATTGATCGACGTATCAAAGGAAAAATTTACCGGAAAACTTCATCAATGCGCGTTAATGACATTTGTAGAAGATATATTGAATATGTGTCGAACAGGTATCCTGGCGAAGTGATTGTCTTTGTATTCTGATAATCCAAGCACAAAAGACATTGCCCTCATGCGACGCAGACCTTCTTCTGCCACAGAAGTGAGTTTTTTCTGAGAACATGCCAAGTCGATCAAACAAAGATGATTTCCTCACATATCTCCGTCACAAGCATCGCTATTTAGTCTAACAGGAGGTAAACTCGAAAATACAAACTCAACGTTTTAAATGCTAAAGATGATGCAGATGTTTTATAGTTAAAATTGGGACAAAGTTGGAAAAAAGAACAAAAAGAACTGGTCGCTGCAGAAGATATCGATATTCTTATTTGTCTTAAAGATTTTTAGATAGATGTAATCTACTTTTGAGATGGCCATCTATGACAACTATAACATGAGCGGACCTAAAGTGTGGGGTGGGGTTGGTCCCCTTGAAAATTCAAATGTCTTAAATTTACATAGTAAAATTAAAAGAAAGATCACCCGGACCACCCCCTTTGATAAAAGTTTCTAGATCCGGGCATACTACAATCTTTTCCCCCAAAATAAGGATGGGTGATGCACCGGTAGTTCAAATGTCCATATGAAAGTATTTAAAGTTCTTTTGTTTGCTTCTTTTTACGTTGATTTGTCAAGACGTAATTAGCATAACCATATGATATAAGCAGCTCAAGAATTCTAGGTTGTCTAAACAAAGGTTTGAATGAAGGTTATATGTAACACTGCGCGCAGTCATAATGGTTTAAGTAGTCCAATAGTCCAGTAGGCGCTTCTCAAGATAAAGCCGAGGTTAGATGAGATACTAATCAGTCGAGTGGCGCCTATGATTACAGCCTGCACGTACACCTGATAAAAGGTGAAGTTCTGACAATATATCCATTCTTTCTTCATTTTGCAAACCTATATCAAATAATTGTCAATATGTGCCCAATCCCAGTCGTAAATTTTTACAATAAAAATATATAACCAAATTGTCAAATAAGTACACGTACATGTACTTGTAGTATGTGTAAAGGGTTTTATAAACAGTAACTAGAAATGCAAGGTATTTGTTCAAATAAATTGATATATATCTATAACTTGACACCCCCCCCCCCTACTTTTTGTTTTTGAGTTTTGCCAACCCCCTTTTCATAAAACTTTATATTTACATGTATACAACACATTTTATTATCTGTTGAGATGTTATTAGATGTGAACTTAACTTCATTAAAGTCAATGATATACCCTAAATTATTCCACAGAAAAGACAGAAGACTGTCTATCCGAGACTTCTAACATCCGGTAATGTCAATACATCTGAGTTGTTTTTCCAAGCTCTGCCGGAAAGATGCGAGAAGTTGCGATTGATCCCGCTAATTGCAATACAATCTGAAAGATTGAGTTGCACACCTTTTTCACGTGATAGACCACAATGAAAAGTTTACATAAACCCTTTGACTTCCCAAATCAATTTAAAATGTAACGACATTGCTGGATAGAGAGGATTAGTTACGTCTCACTGCACGTGGCTTGGGTACTTTACTAGTGCATTTGTCAAGAACAATAACGTGTGTTTATTTAAACATTATTGTGCTTATTAAATGTAAGAACAGTGGAACATAACTCTGTTTTTAATTTATTTTAATTATTTTTTTTTTAAATTATCTAAATAAAGCGAATTGTCTCATGAATGCCTTGTTAAATTTATTCAAAACCGAAAATACAGGCTAGGACGAAAACAAAATGAAAGCATGTCGACTCGTTGGAAATGCATTGGCGGATCTTGTAATTTCTTTAAATTGTAATTTCTTAAAATAAATTTTAAAACTCATCCATAATTGTGGTAATTAGCTTGTCTAGAAATAGCTAGATAGTTAAAACAGAGCCTATTAAACATGTAAATTTTCACATATCTCACTTATACATGATGAATTGGCTAGATTTGGTTGTAACTGTTATCATAGTTCAATTTATATTTTTTACAACATAATATTTTATTAAGCTGGTTCCCTTGTAAAAAAATGAATCTCATCGGACAATTCTAATTTGTTGCTATTTGGCATGAAAGGCAAATAATGCAATATAAACACCCATTTTGAACAAATATATTATCATTAAGACAAATATACATATTTTTTTGATATCAGGACGCTTCACCTATCAAGACGATTAAACTAAAAACATGAGCGTCTCGATAACTGAGGCTCCGCTGTACTTCAACTTTATAATTAGGCATATTTAAGTTAAGTACATACAAATGTAAATAAATTACACAAATACTGAAAACACCTCTAGGTTGACATCATACACGCATTTGAACAACATTTAAATTAACCTCGAGTATTGTGTCAGTACCCGACAATACACCTTACTGATTATTCGCTTATTTATTAAACTTGCAAAGATAAAAAAAAAATGTTTGTCTTGTTCTCTGCAACCTCTAAACTTGGTCCGAGAGTCAATGCACTAAGTGTGAAATATTTGGATATATTGTTTGTTCAAAGTATGATCTATTGATTCCTTTACAACAAGTTGCGCGAGGGGAAAATAAAGCTAATTACTAGTATGATTAATACACCACCCTTAAGGTACGTATGACGTAATTCACGCGTTATTACGTCTTTCCCATGCCCGATCTTTACTCTTAGCAACGAAATTAAATATAGTTTCCTCAAAATTGTTTTTAGAATTAAAATTATATATTGAAGAAAAGTTATTTCATTTTTTAGAACAGTCTTTTAAACTAGTAAAAATACATGAATATAGGTTTTGTCTTGAAAGCATATCAGGTAATTAGCGTTTTCCGCGTATGTGACTGCAATTTCTAAATACCGATCTCGATCGATAATACTTACCGATATTAAAAAAAAAACATCTTATGCGATTTATATAATGCAGATTGATCAACGGTTTGTTCAAATCATGTGTTCTATTTAACAAAATGCTAAATATACTTTTTAGAGAGATGAAATGATTAAA
The DNA here is from genome assembly GCA_020458035.1 of Magallana ariakensis. Classification (NCBI taxonomy): domain Eukaryota; kingdom Metazoa; phylum Mollusca; class Bivalvia; order Ostreida; family Ostreidae; genus Magallana; species Magallana ariakensis. Next base: position 46,372,015 of record CM035816.1, read on the forward strand.
ACTATGCAAAATTTTATTTTTACGGAACTTTTTTCAAAATATATATTTTAATGAATTTTACCAAAAATACGCTCATTGTGATCCTAAAAAGGCCGGTCCTTTAGGTAATTTTATTTTCTATTCATTAAGGGCCTTAAGGGGTAAACATTATCAATATTTCAGAGAATTCTGTAGGTAAATAAAATTTTAAGAGATTAAATTCCCTTTGAAAATTTGTTTCATTTTTTCTCATTTGTAAACAAATTTATCTATTTGTTAATGAATAAGCACGTGTAACATTAAAGTATTTGTTTTGAAAAATAAATTCGTTCATTTTACATATGATATCAGTCAAAAAATGATTTTCTGAAAGTCAAATTTCAGGCTTGGGCTAATGTTCTTAATGTATGAAAAAGCACAATTTTCCGCAATTGGTTCTAGCTTTTATAATACCGATGCACCAGCCAACAGGGTAAAAATTGATAAGGATATATCCCCAGATACATGTTTGAGAAATTTGAAAAAATTCTGTAGGTATTTTATTTATGTAGTGGGGTATGGATCATTACCTTAAACCTAAACCTGATAAATAAAATTTCAAATATCGTCAACTGGTGACATACCGAATCGCTAGAATGTATAGCATTTATGACAATATTCTGATTAAATCTGTTAACAAAATTTCAATGCTTAAGTTTTAAAAGTAAAAAAAAAATGTAAAAGTAGACAGCGGAGTATATGTGTCGATAATCTATTTATATAAAAACCCAAATAAACAAATCAATCCTTGTCCATTCGTTTTTCAAAGCTATCTTTCTTAGGTAGAAAAGAATTTCAGTAATTGAACTTCTGTTCATGTTGGTAATATCAGAATAAACAAGGAGTCTTTCAAGGGCCTCAGTAGTGAATTTACCATTTGGCATATGCTTTGCATAGCATCTACTATCATAGGGGATAAGGACATTTTTCCTCGAGAAAACCGAATTTCTCTCTGCTGGTGACACTACAATCAGTTTCGACCCCGGTCTCCTGCAAATAAAGCAACTAGAGTGACTTGTGGAGGTAGACAGAAACGATAGAGCAACGGACGGAGGACATCTAACATTACAGAAGTTAGAAGCCTTACTATGATGAGAAGGTGTGCATTCAACTTCCGTATGATTCGTCTCTGTCTTCTTTTTTGAGATACCGTGGCACTTAATTCTGCATACACTACATAGTACATCGTTCCCCTAAACGGTTAGTCCTAATTTTTCTAGTAGAAGCGTTTTATTATTTGCATCTTTTCTTCTTTCGTTTAATTTTGTTATCGTTTTTCTGTGCCAGACATTCTAAGAAAGATAAAACAAAAATTGTCTAATTGAATTAATTCATCCAATGTTTGCAATAGATCCATATGACTAGTTTCTGGTAGATATAATATGATAAAGATGACAAAACACATGCTTGAAAAAATGGTCCAAGGAGACCATGCTACTTCTCTCGCCTACAGCATAACAGTAATATATATACACTGTACAACAGTATTTATTTGAAAAATATTTCTTCTTTCTGTTGTTTGTCCGCCAATGAAAGAAAACGTTAGCAATCTCATACACAACGGTCTCCCATTTCTTGACAATTCTACACATAATGAATATCAGGGTACTCATTAAATTCACAAAATAATTTGATAAAAAGCATAGCTCGCAAACAATCATCAGATTAAAACTTCCTGAATATTTGCATACCTATGTTATTTGTCAACCACAAAAGAATAAAAATTACACATTGTGTCGCTGTTTCAAACAAAGTTTTACTTAATTCTATGCACCAATATAAGAGAAGTTGAGCTTACAAAAAAAAGGACTAATGGACTGATCATGATCTAACTTGCTGACGGACAGTTCAAAAGCATACTCTTCGCAACTTCGTTGCGTGGGGTATAATAGCTTACCAGTGACTGCGAGTACAATACATCTTCTGCATGTTATTTCGTCCACTGTTCAAGGTTTTTACGTATCTGTGTACACTTTTATATTATCATAAATAAATGTAAAAATAATATCCAATGGGAGAACAGATGAGATATAAGAAATATTTCTACCAAAGTTCCAGCATATGGTGACGTCATGGACCCAATCCTCGAGAAAGTTGAGCATATCCCAACACCAACATTTCTACAAAGAAAACAGATAAAATTCATTGTTAGCCGAAAACAAAAACAAGATGTGCTTATTATGTAATCCGTTTTTTTAAACATAATACCTTAAATTTGTTGGGAGTAATTCGGGTGTAAAAAGGAATAAAACACTAAAAGAGCCAGTTGATGACATTTTTCCAGCAAATGTTGCAATGATGGATAACAATGTCAGCGTTTTATCTCCATCTGTCACAAATAAAATAAATACAACATAGAAAAAATAACATTAAGCCTTAAAGGAGATAAAACAAGATATCTGTGAGCCAATGCTCACTAGTGATACCCCTGCTCTGATGTAAATATGCAAAATAAGCAAAGTCGACTGAGAAATCTTTGACGGAAATTGGTTTGAAAATTTTGGCTAAAAGTAAGCAAAGTCGTCATTTAACAGGAAGTTGACTTCCGATTGGTACAAAAATACATCCCACGATATAACATGCCTATACAAATACTGTGTAAACATTTTAAGCATCTGCGATAAATAGTTGCTGAGAAATCTTTGACGAAAATTTGTTTAAAAATGTTGGCTAAAAATAAACAAAGTACTCATTTAACAGGAAGTTGACGTCCAATTGGTACAAAAATATATTCCACGATATGGCATGCCTAAACAAATAGTGTGTTAAAATTTCAAGCATCTGCGATAAATAGCTGCTGAGAAATCTTTGACGGAAATTTGTTTGAAAATTTTGGCTAAAAGTAAGCAAAGTCGTCATTTAACAGGAAGTTGACTTCCGATTGGTACAAAAATACATCCCACGATATAACATGCCTATACAAATACTGTGTAAAAAATTTTAAGCATCTGCGATAAATAGTTGTTGAGAAATCTTTGACGAAAATTTGTTTGAAAATTTTGGCTAAAAATAAACAAAGTACTCATTTAACAGTGAAGTTGACGTCCGATTGGTACAAAAATATATCCCACGATATGGCATGCCTAAACAAATAGTGTATTAAAATTCCAAGCATCTGCGATAAATAGTTGCTGAGATAAATGAGACAGAAATTTTTGTTACGGACGGACAGACAGACACACAAGGGTAAAATAGTATACCCCCTTCCCCTTCGGAGCGAGGGTATAATAACGTACATCAATATAATAGTATGTCGTTTTAAAATTGATTATAACTTACCTGAGTAATAGTTCAATACTGTTGCTTATGCAAAACATGTTCCAGTAAAGCTATGATAACAAATAGTGGTGGTTCGTCTACCAAAGCTAGAATAACCAAAAAGAAAAACAAATCAAGAGATAACTTTGTTAGGGAACGTTTTGATAAATTTTGACATAATAACAGGTAACTTTATAATAAATCTTAAATTCAGAAGGCATGTTAAAATCATCATTGCAAAATGTCAAACATGGATGCTTGCAAAACTTTTTTTCTATGTATTGTCAATACTTTTTTTCGATATTCTTTTAAACTAAACATTCACTATATGAGTCTTTTTGCATTTCACCAAACATCTAGCTTCAGTTTTTGTAAAATTCGGATTATACCGGCGAAGCATGATGCATTCCACTGCAAATGAAATATATTCTACCAAAGCCGAGAAGAAAAAGTTAAGGAAGCGGTTTCCTGCTAAAGATGTGGCGGTTAAGGTCAATCCAAAATAGGTCAAAGTATCTGTCATCCTATGAACGGAATAGTACAAATTTTAAAATACTTGCCATTAAAATAATAACTCATTATCTACATTTGATTTTAATTTTAGGAATGATGACAATCTGTAAAATGTCTTTTATGTATTTTTTCAGATTTAGCGTAAACTTGACAAGTGAGCAGCGCTTAGTTCAAGGCACGTAGGTGCAGGAGGAAACTGGCCATCTCCTTTTTCTCGATGGAAATTTTTAAAAAATAATGGAAAACATGGTGGTTTAAAAAGAAGTATAGTTTTAATTTAATTTTTTAATAGGAATATAATCTGTATAGTAGTATTGCTGGACTAAGTACCATATAACTAAAATAGACTAACCGTAGACTAATTGAGAATAGATTTTGATATTTTAATAAAACCTATCGGCAATAAAACTTTAACATTTTCACAATTTTGGTAGAAGGCTTCATGGACATCATAACGTGCACTTGGATTTTCTCAGGTATATAGTTATGCGAATAAAGATGACGATTTTCTAAGAATTTAAATACATTTTCACATATGGCAATATAGGGCCCCGCCATAGGGCCTGTATCCCTTACCTAGGGGTCATGACCATGAATTTCACAATGTTGGTAGAAAGCTTCATAGACCTATGATTTAGTTCTGTTTTAGATACGATTTTTGGAAATTTTGCTTTTTTACATATTTGGCCTCACCCATAAGGCCCCGGGGATGATGATGTCATGAATTTCACAATTTAGATTTCTCTTATCATAGAGATGCTTTAAACCATAAATGGTAAGAATTTGCCCAGTAGTTTTCAAGGAGAAAGTTAAAAGGTAACTCAGGTGGCCTAAAAAGTTAATGCTCTCCGCTAGAAACTCGTATTTGTATTTACCCGTATGTGGTAAGCTAGCACCGTTCTTACATATTTTTCTAAGTGTGTTCTACAGATATTTGTAACTATCGGACTACCTTAGATTATAATGAGAATGACAGCAGTTTAAGTTTTATACTGAAGATTAGACCGTTTTAATAATCTATTATAAAATATAAGCGGGCAGTTTACTGTGCATCTCACCAAATATACTAGCGGAAAAAAGAAACTGTGCATTATTTAATATTTGAAAAGACATTTAAAAATTACAATGAACAAATTTTATTTTAAGAAATACTGTTAACACATGTATTCGTAACAACATCTCATAACACATTAATGTCAACGTCGAATAACGTCAATTTCAGCACACTCGAAAGTCACTGTTATTTGAAATTGAATTAACAAAATTATTAACGCGTGTGACCACCATTTGCGTTCACGCATGCTTGACAGCGACGCCTCATTGATGCCACTCAAGTTTTCAGAAATGCTTGAGGGATGCTGTTCCAGATGTTGGTTAAAGCCTGGCTTTAATCAGCCAATGTCAATGGCTGATTTGGTAAACGGCGTAAACGTCTTTTCATTTCATCCCAGACGTGCTCGATCGGCGACAAATCGGGGGAAACAGCTGGCCAAGGCAAGACATCGACATTCTGTTGAACAAACAAGTCCCTGACTACACGTTCAACGTGTGGCCTTGCGTTGTCTTGCTGCAGAGTGATGTGATTTTGATGTCTCTGTATGAAGGGTATCACATGACACTGAATAATTTCATCTCGATAGCGTACGCCGGTGAGATTTCCATTGACAATTTGTAGAGGGGTCCTTCCACGTGCTGATATTCCACCCCACACCATAACGATACCTCCACCAAATTGTCGACGTTGCACAACACAAGCGTCCTGGTAACGCTCATCAACGCGACGATACACCCTACAACGGCCGTCACTGCTATCCAAATGAAATCTGGATTCATCAGTGAACAGAATATTGGCCCAGTCCTGTATTCTGAATCGCAGATGTCGTGTGCACCACGCTAGTCTGGCGATACGATGACGTTGAAGCAGTACTGGGTGCACCGCTGGACGTCTTGGTCTGATGTTTTGCTCGCGCAGACGATTACGCACAGTTCTTGGACTAATTGGTCGAAGCCCTGGAATGCTACGGGCAGTCAAACTTGCTGTCTGGAAACGATTTCTCAGATGCACAAGTCTAATGTGGTTGTCCTGTTGACATGACGTCACACGAGGTCGCCCAGAGCGCGGTCGATCCTGGGTGTTTCAAGATTGTTGAAAACGTCTCCATAATGACTGGATGGTGTTCCGATGAACTCCAAAGTGTCTTGCTACAGTATTTTGTGCCATTCTAGCTTGCAGCATCCCAACAGCACGATTACGTTGGTTTTCGTTGAGTCCTGGCATGACATAGGGGTAAATTTTGTTGAAACTAAAGTGATTTCCTTAACAAAAAAAGTTTAAACAAATCCTTTACAGTTCTTATTCAAATCAGTTTTGGCCCGTAAAACTCGTGCATACAAATTCTTCAATAAACAACAGGTACTCACTAACCATGAAAAAGCCCGTGCACCCGGACGGTTACCATCCGATATTGTAAAAAACAATACCATTATCGATTGTTTAAATTTTATAAATACAAACAATAGATATTGAAAAATTATACTAAATTTTATAATGCACAGTTTCTTTTTTCCGCTAGTATATATATACTAAGTACCAGACACATTTGAGATGTATTCGCGACGACGAGGTTTTCGCGAATCGCCCAAATTAACTTACGCGAATAAAACTAGTCCAGGTATACAGTATTTAAACTTGTATTCGATTTAAGCATACTTTTTTTGTAACGTGTAAAATTATCTGTATAATATTATATATGAATAATATTATGTATCATATTATATGTATAAAACATTTGATAAAAAAGTAAAGTATTTTTGTAAGAAACACAATTTTAATGAGGATATTATCAGTAGTATGTTACACATGAACAAAAAGTGACTGTACACTCAAATATACATTATTTTTCAATTAATCTGATAATTATTTTAGTCTATACAAATAATACGCCATTGACTACATATTAAGGAAAGTGCAATGTTAAAACAAGTGCATTGAAACTTGAAAAACGATAAATAAGAGCACAATTTTAATTCTGAAACTACTCACAATGTTGTTATTAAGACCACCGCTATTTGATTCGCATGCAAAATAATTTGATTAATTTTGTAATATCTAGTCATATAAATTGGTATTTGTTATTTACTTTTATTTATTTTACTTTTTTGGTTTTTCGGTTTACCAAAAGCCATCTTAATGATTCGTCTAGAACCCTTTAATTGAAAAAAAATAATTTTGATTAATGTTATATTATATTAGCAAACGTGTATGATTAAATAATATTGATGAAATTAATACACAATATAAAAATCACGAGATACACTAAATATGTCTAGATATAACAAACTAAAAATACTTACCAAAACTGAACCAAAATTTAAAGCGAGAAACAACTCAGAATAAATTGTAGGTATCTCCAAGAGTAGTTTTGCAACAGGTATGCCATGCCAGTCATAGTGATCATACCTGTGGTATTCAAAAAGGATCCAGTAATCTCGCACAAAAAGCGAGATTTATCAGGAAATAGCTCGAGCGTTAAAACGACTCTAGACATTACTATACCCTAAATGAAAAAAAGACAATAACAAACCGTCAACCATCTCAAAAATCCATAAAACGAAATACAAATTCAAAGCAGAGCAACACGGACCTCCAAGATAGAGGTAGGATCAGGTGCCTAGGAGGAGTGAGCATCCTCTGCTGACCGGTCGCACCCGCCGTGTGCTCCTTGTCACAATTGGGCATGTCATAATCGAGGTAAATGTCAAAGTCGGGAAAATGTCATAATAGGGAAAAAAGAAACGTTGATGATTTGGTTTGTTTGTGATAGTCAAAATACAAACCTTGAGCAAACACGGACCTCCATTACACTGGAGGTAGGATCAGGTGCCTAGGAGGAGTGAGCATCCTCTGCTGACCGGTCACACCCGCCGTGTGCTCTTTGTCGTAATCGGGAAAATAAAAACCGCAAAAGTCCGTAGACAATTAGGTAATTAATTATGGTCTAACAATTAGTATGAAAAACGTCAGTCAGCATGCGACTCAGTGAAAGATTGTATTTGCTGACATGGTCGTCGTATCGACCATAGAACTTACGAAAAGATGACTTTAAACGAGATTCTTGATAGTCCTGTTTTATCAACTTGTTTGTCAGTAGCTTGCCTCGTCTTAGAAACTGTTCATACGAAGAGCATGCCCTTGCGTATCGAATTAACTGAGAGACAAAAACACCATATGCAGGTGATGAAGGTATATTGCTACATAAGTAAGGAAAGTTGACTATAGAAAAATTGAAGTCATCGCGTTTATCATAAAGTTTGGTTGTTAGGTTACCATTAATGTCCATTTCCAGTAAAATATCCAAATATGAAACAGATGACGCTGACCCAGTGGTATCTTTTATTTCAAGTTCACTGGGATATATCGAGTCGACGTAAGTATGGAAATAACAATTGTTAATTGATAATACGTCGTCGATATACCTAAATGTTGAGTTGAAGGCCACAGCGAGTGATTTATTTTTTTCACGTACAAGTTTTTGAATAAATTCTGCTTCATAAGAATACAAATATAATATAAATCAATATACAATATAAATCAAAGCAATTAAAAAATGATCTGATGAAAAAAAAATACAGTAAAGTATTTGTTTTAGATATTACTAAGTCGAACTAGGATGATGGAGTTGTAGTAATACGGATGAAAAACCTGTTGCATTACACCTAGAACAAACTTCATGACAGCTATTGTCGTGTAGTCAGAAGCAAAAGCCACGGTAATCCCAAAGATTAAGGTCAATATGTTGCAAGATAGATGGACGGTCTTTCTTCCTATTCTGTCACATAATGAAGAGGCAAAGGCCGCCCCTACAAGCTGACCAGCCATGACCAATGTTTGTAGAAGTTCTGCTTGATTTCTATCACCACATACAAGATCTAACTGGAATAACAATGATAAATTTTGAAATTTAAAAAATGCTAGAGTCATGTTTTAAAGCAAGAGCACTTTTATTTTTAACATACAATGTGGTAGATTTTTTTACCGTCTACATGTATGTCGATAATAAAATTATTACTGTGTTTTTCCTATATAAATCTGAAATCATGTTGTCAACATGATGTGTATGAATAGGTAAAGTGAAGCGGTTTTGTTATTGAGAAAAATGCATAACAAAAAACCCTACAAATTTGTTACATCTGTACATTTTCAAATGCCTCAATAAAGAAATAACTCCGGATTTCACAAAGTTTAAAGACAAATACACCTATCGAATGATAAGATTCACTTTATAAATGTACGAGCGTTTCAAGCCTCTGTGATAACCAGTGCGATTTTCCTCTCGGTATAAACTAGTGTTGGTTTACGGCTCTACCTATATGTAGTATTCATCTTCGCAAAATGGGTTCATCTAACAACGAGAGTGATGAAAAACTTGATGAGAATTATATGTAAGTATTTAAAGTTATGCATTTATTACATCTTAACGACATCATATTTTTTTTCTATTTTTTTTGTATATATGTTATTGAATTGTTTCATTACCAAAGCAGTGGTCTTTCTACTCACTGTAAACACTAAATTAATTACCGAAGACGATTTACACTTCGTTGTGCTTAATTGATATTGTATTCATAATTATCCTAGTTCAAAGTATAAGTAAATAAATTATATTTCTTAAATGTATATGCGAGAATTAAGATTTAATACATTTTCACTATGTTCATACAAGTCTTTTTATAAATGAATATTGGTATTTTATTTGAATTTCCAGTATTCATTAATATGCAGTTTTAAAATGTAAGATGTGATTAAAATAATAGCAATACTTTTCTTTCTTTTTTTTATTTTTTTTTTTTTATATATTTTTAAATTTTATAAAATTTTCCTAATTTTTTTTCTGGTTGAACTCGATACTCTTCAGTAGGTTGTTTGTCTCCTTAAGAATGTATTTTTCACTAAGCAACCAAAGAATGGTAACTTATCAACTTGACAATCAGTTTTGTAAGTGCGTTAATCACATAAAGAGAAATAAAATAAGTGGTTTATACATGTTTGTAAAACTCAATCCTGAGAAGATTGCAATAGGCGGATAACATTTTTAATTCAAAATAATGTTAGCGTTTCGTTTTTTGTACGAAAATGTGTTACATTTTCACAGAGTTTTCTTTTGAAAGTAAATAATGTAAAGTTTAAATTCTTAAAGCTGATCACCGCTCGTAAAAAGGCAGGTATATAAACCATTCGATTTCGTTACACCCGATTGCACACCTGAAACTCGTGACCGATGTGTATTATTCCGTTCGTGGTCTTTGGATTTAATGCATTTATTTCTTATTTTATGTGCATATTTTGTTTGTAAATAATGCATTGACTTGTTTATTTGAAAAGTGCGTAAATTGTGGTAATTTCATCGCGACCGAGTAACACGGCGAGGCCTCTACAGCGAAATACATTTTACCTGTAAAGGTGTGTTACAACCCACTTTGAAAAATTTTTTCAAAGTGCGTTAAATTTTGGACCATCTTAACGCACTTTGAAAAAATATTTATTTTTTCAAAGTGCGTAAATATCGACGATATCAACGCACTTTGAAAAAAAAATTGTCGATTTCTTAAACTTTCAGATAAATTTGGTAGTAAAATTAATTAATGTTATACCGTCCAAGTCACACACACACACACACACACACACACACACACACACATATATATATATATATATATATATATATATATATATATATATATATATATATATAAATTATATAAAGCACTGAAAATGGCTAACGACACGAACAATTGAAATTGTCAAATTTTCGGGACAACCAGTCCCTTCTTCAGGACTTAAGAGAAACAAAAAGAATTACATAGGTAAAAACAAAGAAAACAAAATCTAGCACTACAACTAACACTACTAAAGAACCTATAGAAAATAACAACTACATTTTATACAGTTTTGGTGATAAATGTTGATAAGGTTTTGCCAATGTGGCCGATCGCTCTGGAGTAATCAATCGACTGTCATCTTCACGCCTGATCGAGTTAATTAGGCTAATTAAAATAGATGTCCGAATTAATAATGGAAAATTCAAACACCCGATGTTAAGTCGTACGGCGCTTTGGTTAAGATTCGGATCTTAACCAAAGCGCCGTACGACTTAACGCTTTGGTTAAGATTCGGATCTTAACCAAAGCGCCGTATAATTTTTATACTCTTTAGTGACCCTTTTACTGATTCAGAATATGTAATTTGTTTTAAAATCCATCAATGCAGTCTCGAGATATTAAGCGTCAAAGTCCTGAAGCGAGAGTCCGAGTAGCTCAGTCGTTATGGTCGTGGACAGTGCCCAGGCGACCCGGGTTCAAGTCCCGAGTGCCGCAAAATTTTTTAACTCATTTTTAGATAAGACCTACGATTTTATCTTTAAAATGATGGATTCTGTTCTTTTCCGTTTTAATTTTGTAAAATAAGTTACAATAATAGCGTTTTGCCCCGTATTTGTGTATTGAGATCCTTAGCTATGTATTCATACTGAAATAAAGTTAAAATGTTGAGAAAAATAAATATTTGCATCTTTAATACAACGCTTATACATTGTTCTAACATGTGTATTTCATTTAGTAATTGTGTAATATGTAATATTTAGAATTTAATATTCTACGTTTAATATATAAGTCATCGACTCCCTCCCCCCCCCCCCCCCAATTCATAAAATCACTTAGTTTTTCTGGTCTGCTTTTTCTTGATCTTTGACCTTTACTTTCAACCTAGTACCATTCTAGATTACTGTACTAATGACCAGACCAATTCGTTCATTTTTAACAGAGTTATGAATTTTTCGGCATTTGCGTTTCAATTGGCGTGCTTGACATGTACTGTAGAAAAAAATTCTAACTTCCGAGCCCTTCACTCAATCCTTATGAAAATTCGTGTAAATGTACCTCGGACCCAATTCTTATTGTCTGCCAAATATGTACCGGATTAAGCAATTTAGAAGAAATTCCTGAGATCAAACGGCGAGTATTGCCTGTACGTGGAGTTAAAATTTACACAGTACACGCACCGCCCCCCCCTACCTTCCGATTCACAAAATCATGTAGTTTTTCTGGCCCGATTTTACTTGATCTTTGATATTGGACCTTTACTTTCAGCCTAGTACCAATCTAGATTACTGTACTAATGGCCAGACCAGTTCGTTTTATTTTAACAGAGTTATGAATTTTTGGGCATTTGAGTTTCGATTAGCGTGCTTCACATGTACTGTAGAAAAAAATTCTAACTCCCGAGCCCTTCACTCAATCCTAATGAAATCTCGTGTAAATGTACCTCGGACCCCAGTCTAATTGTCTGCCAAATATGCAGCGGATTGAACAATTTAGAAGAAATTCCTGAGATCAAACGGCAGGCATTGCCTGTACGGGGAATTAAAATTGACACAGTACACGGGATGTAAGCAGCAGTGTAATATTTCTGGTGCATGTATATTTCTTGTTTTCAGTTTAGTCTGTATCTACGATAGCGTGTGAACTAGTTATGAATGTTAGAACTGTGAAAATTACTGTTATCGATTTTTTACCGAATAAATTTACATGTTACTGATTTCGTTATTTCTACATTTATCTAGATTTTATCAATCCTGGCGTAATAAAACAGTCAAACATAATAGTAAACGACACGAAAACAAATTCTCAACGCTGAAATACATGTGTAAAATGCATCAGTCATTGTTCTAGGATTCCCCTATTTGTCGTTAACCGAATCCGAGATCCACACCTCAAAATTCTACTTTCGATTTATTTACGACGAAAATCAAGCTCTGGCCTTTTCACCCCCCTCTACAAACAAACACGCATCAATATTTCAAATGACCTCGCATTGTTACAAAACCTGAATAGTCAGACATCTTACACTTTGTTTTTCATCTCATACAAAAAATCAGCTCCTGTCCCGGGCGGAAACGCCCCGAATTCAAAGAGAAATTCGGGAATTATTTTGCGTCAGCCATGTTTTGACGTGAACCTTCGCTGAAATTCTGCTATGACACCTGCATAAGTTGGGTGTTCTAATCTCGCCGGAGCCACAAGATTTGTTCTTTCTCTCCTTTTCTTTCTCTCCATATTTTTTTTTTTTTTTTTTTTTTTTTGATTTTTTAACAAAAATATTATTCACAAAGGGGTTGTTGGAATGAAGTACACATTGAAAAACACTATTCCATTTAGATTAAGACAAAAACAGACCTTATTTATTAGGGTCTTCCGTCTTCAGCGGAAGACCCTTCTATTATTCTATTGTTTCTTTTTCACTTTTCTTATTATTAGGGTCTTCCGTCTTCAGCGGAAGACCCTTCTATTATTCTATTGTTTCTTTTTCACTTTTCTTATTATTAAGGTCTTCCGTTTCTAACGGAAGACCTTATTGTTATTCTTCGGTTTCTTTTTCCCTATTATTATTCTTATTTTTTTTCTTCCGATTTTTGTGCACGCGATTTCTCAGAAACGGCTTGGCCGATCTCCATCAAATTTTCAGATATGATATACATTGGTCTGAACCTGATAGCAAATTTTTTTTATTGATGACGTCACATCCGTTTCTGAGATTTTGAGATTTTTCCAATTTTTATATGGGTATTTTGTCTTCAGTCGTTCTCCTAAACTATAAGAGATATTGAGCTTAAATTTCTACGGTTGGTAGAGGAAAGATTGAAGTTTTGCATGGTTGTTGTTTTATATGTCTAGCTCTAAATGCGCCAAAGCTCGGTAGGGGTCGAAAATTGAGATATCAAAAGAGTCGTGAATTTTCGTGTTTTTCTTTGTTTATCTCTTTTCTGGAAAATATTTTGTTAAAACATGTAGTGCAGAAAAAGTTTAAATTTACAAGATCTTTTGTTTGATTTCAAGAAAAAGGGGCTGGCCCCTCAAATTAGGGGCCTAGAGTGCTTTAAAGTATTTTATTTATAGCCCTTAACTGAGGGATATTTTGTAATAGGTTATAGAAGCAAATATGTTTATCTCTCAGGTATTTATCCAAGCAATGTAATGATTTTATCATGTGTTACGTAATTAGGGGTTTTTAGGGGCCAAAAGTCCAAAATTTTGATAACCCATATCTCAGAAAGGAAAAATATTTTGAAATGCATTATAGAAGGAAAGTTGCTCAAAATGATGTACTTAACAAAATGCAACCTACAAAATTTCGTTAAATGGCCCCTATAAGGAGATGAGGGGTCGGCCCCTAAAATGTTTTTTCCCCATATATCTCAATAACGGTAACGAATTTCTAAACACTTGTTGAACAAAATGTGTTTAAAATTAAAAGACCTTTTAATTGATATCAAGAAAAAGGGGCTGGCCCCTTAAATTAAGGGATCGGAGGTCTCTAAAGTATTTTATCTGTAGCCCTTTACTGAGAGATATTTTGTAAAAGGTTATAGAAGCAAATATGTTTATCTCACAGGTATTTATCCAAGCAATGTAATGATTTTATCATGTGTTACGTAATTAAGGGTTTTTAGGGGCCAAAAGTCCAAAATTTTGATCACCCATATCTCAGAAAGGAAAAATATCTGAAAATGCATTATAGAAGGAAAGTTGCTCAAAATGATGTACTTAACAAAATGCGACCTTCAAAATTTCGTTAAACCGCCCCTATAAGGAGATAATGGATCGGCCCCCAATACGTTCTTTGCCGTATATCTTAAAAACGGTAACGAATTTCTAATCGCTTGCTGAACAAAATGTGTTTAGAATTAAATGACCTTTCATTTGATATCAAGAAAAAATGGCTGGCCCCTCAAATTAGGGGACCAGAGGGCTCTAAATTCTTTTATCTGTAGCTGTTTACTGGGGGATATTTTATAAGGGTTATAAAAGCAAAATTAGGTATAATACGTTTATAAATCCTAACAATATAATGATTTACTTATGCGTTACCTAATTAGGGGTTTTAGGGGCCAGAAGTAAAAAGTTTAATCGTGTCTATCTCACTTGGAAGAAATGCTAGTATTTAAAAAAGCAACGTAAGAGAACTTATAAAAAGCGATGCAGAAAAGCAGTAGTACTCCACTCCTTTTTAGAGATCATGTTTTCTTGTCGAAAATCAAAGTCGATGATGTCATATCACATTCTTAAAATCGGACGGAAGACCTCCTCGTTGCTCGCAACGAGATCGTGTCTAGTTATTATTATTATTCTTTTTTTTCTTACCGATTTTGTGCAGACGATTTCTCGGAGATTACTGCATCGATCTCGTTCAAATTTTCAACATATACGCGCATTTATCTGAAGTTGATGTTTTCTAATCGAGTTTTAAAAATTCACTTCCGGTCGGAAGTTATCGTCCGTTTACGATTTTTAAAAGTCAATTTTGTCGGCTAGAGATCTAGAAAACGAATAAAGATAGAGGAGTGAAAGTTTAAGGGATGCTAGACATAGCGTTTTTGTCTTGCACCTGGGTCAAGAAAATGTCCGCCGTCACTTCCGGTCGTCACCAGACGGAAATTCAAAAATTCGAATTTTTGAATTTTTTTATTTTTTTCAATTTTTCTTTTATATTTTTGTAGCTGATAGAGACCCTTTTACTGATTCAGAATATGTAATTTGTTTTAAAATCGATCGACGCATTCTCGAGATATTAAGCGTCAAAGTCCTGAAGCGATAGCCCGAGTAGCTCAGTCGTTATGGTCGTGGACAGTGCCCAGGCGACCCGGGTTCAAGCCCCGAGTGCCGAAAATTTTTTTTTCGTTTTTTGTGCGTAGACTTAAAATTTTATCTTTAAAACGATGAGTTTTATTTCATTTATTCAAAAATCGGAAGGAAGACCCACTCGTTGCTCGCAACGAGAACGATCTAGTTATTATTATTATTCTTTTTTTTTCTTACCGATTTTGTGCAGACGATTTCTCGGAGATGGCTCGATCGATTTCCTTCAAATTTTCAAGATTAACGCGATTTTATCTGAAGTTGGTTGTTTTTTATCCATTTTTGAAAATACACTTCCGGTCGGAAGTTATCGTCCGTTTACGATTTTAAAAAGTCAATTTTGTCTGTCAGGTTTCTCAAAAACGAGCAAAGATATAGGGCTGAAATTTTCAGATATGATAGATCTACCGTTTTTCTGGTGCACCTCGGTCAAGAGAATGTCAGCCGTTACTTGCAGTCGTCACCGGATGGAAATTTGAAAACTTGAATTTTTCAACTTTTTTATTTTCTAATATTTTTATTTGAAATTTTTACACTCTATAGTGACCCTTTTGCTGATTCAGAATATGTAATTTGTTTTGAAATCGATCAACGCAGTCTCGAGATATTAAGCGTCAAAGTCCTGAAGCGAGAGTCCGAGTAGCTCAGTCGATATGGTCGTGGACAGTGCCCAGACGACCCGGGTTCAAGCCCCGAGTGCCGCAAAAATTTTTAACTCATTTTTCGATAAGACCTACGATTTTATCTTTAAAATGATGGATTCTGTTCTTTTCCGTTTTAATTTTGTAAAAGAAGTTACAATAATAGCGTGTTTCCCCGTATTTGTGTATTGACATCCAAAGCTATGTATTCATACTGAAATAAAGTTAAAATATTGAGAAAAATAAATAGTTGCATCTTTAATACAACGCTTATACATTGTTCTAACATGTGTATTTCATTTAGTAATTGTGTAAAATGTAATATTTAGAATTTAATATTCTACGTTTAATATAGAAGTCACCGACCCCCCCCCCCCCCCCAATTCATAAAATCACTTAGTTTTTCTGGTCTGCTTTTTCTTGATCTTGGATCTTTGATCTTTACTTTCAACCTAGTACCATTCTAGATTACTGTACTAATGACCAGACCAATTCGTTCATTTTTAACAGAGTTATGAATTTTTGGGCATTTCCGTTTCAACTGGCTTGCTTGACATGTACTGTAGAAAAAAATTGTAACTTCCGAGTTCTTCACTCAATCCTTATGAAAATTCGTGTAAATATACCTCGGATCCAATTCTTATTGTCTGCCAAATATGCACCGGATTAAGCAATTTAGAAGAAAATCCTGAGATCAAACGGCGAGTATTGCCTGTACGTGGAGTTAAAATTTACACAGTACACGCACCGACCCCCCCCCCCCATTCCGATTCACAAAATCATTTAGTTTTTCTGGCCTGATTTTACTTGATCTTTGATATTGGACCTTTACTTTCAGCCTATTACCATTCTAGATTACTGTACTAATGGCCAGACCAGTTCGTTTTATTTTAACAGAGTTATGAATATTTGGGCATTTGAGTTTCGATTAGCGTGCTTCACATGTACTGTAGAAAAAAATTCTAACTCCCGAGCTCTTCACTCAATCCTTATGAAATTTCGTGTAAATGTACCTCGGACCCCATTCTAATTGTCTGCCAAGTATGCAGCGGATTGAACAATTTAGAAGAAATTCCTGAGATCAAACGGTAGGCATTGCCTGTACGGGAAATTAAAATTTACATAGTACACGGGATGTAAGCAGCCGTGTAATATTTCTAGTGCATGTATATTTCTTGTTTTCCGTTTAGTCTGTATCTATGATAGCGTGTGAACTACTTATGAATGTAAGATCTGTGAAAATTACCGTTATCGATTTTTTACCGAATAAATTTACATGTAACTGATTTCGTTATTTCTACATTTATCAAGATTTTACCAATCCTGGCGTAATAAAACAGTCAAACATAATAGTAAACGACACGAAAAAAAATTCTCAACGCTGAAATACATGTGTAAAATGCATCAGTCATTGTTTTATCATTCCCCTATTTGTCGTTAACCGAATCCGAGATCCACACCTCAAAATTCTACTTTCGATTTATTTACGACGAAAATCAAGCTCTGGCCTTTTCACCCCCCTCCAGAAACAAACACGCATCAATAATTCAAATGACCTCGCATTGTTATAAAACCTGAATACTCAGACATCTTACACGTTGTTTTTCATCTCATACAAAAAATCAGCTCCTGTCCCGGGCGGAAACGCCCCGAATTCAAAGAGAAATTCGGGAATTATTTTGCGTCAGCCATGTTTTGACGTGAACCTTTGCTGAAATTCTGTTATGACACCTGCATAAGTTGGGTGTTCTAATCTCGCCGGAGCCACAAGATTTGTTCTTTCTCTCCTTTTCTTTCTATCCATTTTTTTTTTTTTGATTTTCAAACAAAAATACTATTCACAAAGGGGTTGTTGGAATGAAGTACACGTTGAAAAACACTATTCCATTTAAATAAAGACAAAAACAGACCTTATTTATTAGGGTCTTCCGTCTTCAGCGGAAGACCCTTCTATTATTCTATTGTTTCTTTTTCACTTTTCTTATTGTTATTATTATTAGGGTCTTCCGTCTTCAGCGGAAGACCCTTCTATTATTCTATTGTTTCTTTTTCACTTTTCTTATTGTTATTATTAGGGTCTTCCGTCTTCAGCGGAAGACCCTTCTATTATTCTATTGTTTCTTTTTCACTTTTCTTATTATTCTTATTCTTTTTTTTTTTTCTTACCGATTTTGTGCAGGCGATTTCTCAGAGATGGCTCGACCGATTTTAGTCAAATTTTCAGGGATGATGCCCCGTCCTATGACGTTTGTACCACCATAACTTTTTTTCCAAAATTCACTTCCGGTCGGAAGTGATCGTCGTTAAACGATTTTTTAAAAGTCAATTTTGTCTGTCAGGTTTCTCAAAAACGAGAAAAGATGTAGGACTGAAATTTTCAGAGATGATAGATCTATCTATTTTCTTGTGCACCTCGGTCAAGAGAATGTCAGCCGTCACTTCCGGTCGTCACCGGAAGGAAATTAAAAAAAAATATTTTTTCGACTTTTTTATTTTTTGTTTTTTTTCTTTAAATTTTTTACAGTTGATAGTGACCCTTTTACTGATTTAGAATATGTAATTTGTTTTAAAATCGATCAACGCAGTCTCGAGATATAAAGCGTCAAAGTCCTGAAGCGAGAGTCCGAGTAGCTCAGTCGTTATGGTCGTGGACAGTGCCTAGGCGACCCGGGTTCAAGCCCCGGGTGCCGAGAATTTTTTTTTTTTATTTTTTGCGTAGACTTACAATTTTATCTTTAAAACGATGAGTTTTATCTCGTTTATTCAAAAATCGGACGGAAGACCCACTCGTTGCTCGCAACGAGAACGATCTAGTTATTATTATTATTCTTTTTTTTTCTTACCGATTTTGTGCAGACGATTTTTCGGAGATGGCTCGATCGATTTTCTTCAAATTTTCAAGATTAACACAATTTTATCTGAAGTTGATTGTTTTTTATCCATTTTTGAATATACACTTCCGGTCGGAAGTTATCGTCCGTTTACGATTTTAAAAAGTCAATTTTGTCTGTCAGGTTTCTCAAAAACGAGCAAAGATATAGGGCTGAAATTTTCAGATATGATAGATCTACCGTTTTTCTGGTGCACCTCGGTCAAGAGAATGTCAGCCGTTACTTGCAGTCGTCACCGGATGGAAATTTGAAAACTTGAATTTTTCAACTTTTTTATTTTCTAATATTTTTATTTGAAATTTTTACACTCTATAGTGACCCTTTTGCTGATTCAGAATATGTAATTTGTTTTGAAATCGATCAACGCAGTCTCGAGATATTAAGCGTCAAAGTCCTGAAGCGAGAGTCCGAGTAGCTCAGTCGATATGGTCGTGGACAGTGCCCAGACGACCCGGGTTCAAGCCCCGAGTGCCGCAAAAATTTTTAACTCATTTTTCGATAAGACCTACGATTTTATCTTTAAAATGATGGATTCTGTTCTTTTCCGTTTTAATTTTGTAAAAGAAGTTACAATAATAGCGTGTTTCCCCGTATTTGTGTATTGACATCCAAAGCTATGTATTCATACTGAAATAAAGTTAAAATATTGAGAAAAATAAATAGTTGCATCTTTAATACAACGCTTATACATTGTTCTAACATGTGTATTTCATTTAGTAATTGTGTAAAATGTAATATTTAGAATTTAATATTCTACGTGTAATATAGAAGTCACCGAAACCTCCCCCCCCCGCCCAATTCATAAAATCACTTAGTTTTTCTGGTCTGCTTTTTCTTATCCTTGGATCTTTGATCTTTACTTTCAACCTAGTACCATTCTAGATTACTGTACTAATGACCAGACCAATTCGTTCATTTTTAACAGAGTTATGAATTTTTGGGCATTTCCGTTTCAACTGGCTTGCTTGACATGTACTGTAGAAAAAAATTCTAACTTCCGAGTTCTTCACTCAATCCTTATGAAAATTCGTGTAAATATACCTCGGATCCAATTCTTATTGTCTACCAAATATGCACCGGATTAAGCAATTTAGAAGAAAATCCTGAGATCAAACGGCGAGTATTGCCTGTACGTGGAGTTAAAATTTACACAGTACACGCATCGACCCCGCCCCCCCCATTCCGATTCACAAAATCATTTAGTTTTTCTGGCCTGATTTTACTTGATCTTTGATATTGGACCTTTACTTTCAGCCTATTACCATTCTAGATTACTGTACTAATGGCCAGACCAGTTCGTTTTATTTTAACAGAGTTATGAATATTTGGGCATTTGAGTTTCGATTAGCGTGCTTCACATGTACTGTAGAAAAAAATTCTAACTCCCGAGCTCTTCACTCAATCCTTATGAAATTTCGTGTAAATGTACCTCGGACCCCATTCTAATTGTCTGCCAAATATGCAGCGGATTGAACAATTGAGAAGAAATTCCTGAGATCAAACGGCAGGCATTGCCTGTACGGGAAATTAAAATTTACATAGTACACGGGATGTAAGCAGCCGTGTAATATTTCTAGTGCATATATATTTCTTGTTTTCCGTTTAGTCTGTATCTACGATAGCGTGTGAACTACTTATGAATGTAAGATCTGTGAAAATTACCGTTATCGATTTTTTACCGAATAAATTTACATGTAACTGATTTCGTTATTTCTACATTTATCAAGATTTTACCAATCCTGGCGTAATAAAACAGTCAAACATAATAGTAAACGACACGAAAAAAAATTCTCAACGCTGAAATACATGTGTAAAATGCATCAGTCATTGTTTTATCATTCCCCTATTTGTCGTTAACCGAATCCGAGATCCACACCTCAAAATTCTACTTTCGATTTATTTACGACGAAAATCAAGCTCTGGCCTTTTCACCCCCCTCCAGAAACAAACACGCATCAATAATTCAAATGACCTCGCATTGTTATAAAACCTGAATACTCAGACATCTTACACGTTGTTTTTCATCTCATACAAAAAATCAGCTCCTGTCCCGGGCGGAAACGCCCCGAATTCAAAGAGAAATTCGGGAATTATTTTGCGTCAGCCATGTTTTGACGTGAACCTTTGCTGAAATTCTGTTATGACACCTGCATAAGTTGGGTGTTCTAATCTCGCCGGAGCCACAAGATTTGTTCTTTCTCTCCTTTTCTTTCTATCCATTTTTTTTTTTTTGATTTTCAAACAAAAATACTATTCACAAAGGGGTTGTTGGAATGAAGTACACGTTGAAAAACACTATTCCATTTAAATAAAGACAAAAACAGACCTTATTTATTAGGGTCTTCCGTCTTCAGCGGAAGACCCTTCTATTATTCTATTGTTTCTTTTTCACTTTTCTTATTGTTATTATTAGGGTCTTCCGTCTTCAGCGGAAGACCCTTCTATTATTCTATTGTTTCTTTTTCACTTTTCTTATTATTCTTATTCTTTTTTTTTTTTCTTACCGATTTTGTGCAGGCGATTTCTCAGAGATGGCTCGACCGATTTTAGTCAAATTTTCAGGGATGATGCCCCGTCCTATGACGTTTGTACCACCATAACTTTTTTTCCAAAATTCACTTCCGGTCGGAAGTGATCGTCGTTAAACGATTTTTTAAAAGTCAATTTTGTCTGTCAGGTTTCTCAAAAACGAGAAAAGATGTAGGACTGAAATTTTCAGAGATGATAGATCTATCTATTTTCTTGTGCACCTCGGTCAAGAGAATGTCAGCCGTCACTTCCGGTCGTCACCGGAAGGAAATTAAAAAAAAATATTTTTTCGACTTTTTTATTTTTTGTTTTTTTTCTTTAAATTTTTTACAGTTGATAGTGACCCTTTTACTGATTTAGAATATGTAATTTGTTTTAAAATCGATCAACGCAGTCTCGAGATATAAAGCGTCAAAGTCCTGAAGCGAGAGTCCGAGTAGCTCAGTCGTTATGGTCGTGGACAGTGCCTAGGCGACCCGGGTTCAAGCCCCGGGTGCCGAGAATTTTTTTTTTTTATTTTTTGCGTAGACTTACAATTTTATCTTTAAAACGATGAGTTTTATCTCGTTTATTCAAAAATCGGACGGAAGACCCACTCGTTGCTCGCAACGAGAACGATCTAGTTATTATTATTATTCTTTTTTTTTCTTACCGATTTTGTGCAGACGATTTTTCGGAGATGGCTCGATCGATTTTCTTCAAATTTTCAAGATTAACACAATTTTATCTGAAGTTGATTGTTTTTTATCCATTTTTGAATATACACTTCCGGTCGGAAGTTATCGTCCGTTTACGATTTTAAAAAGTCAATTTTGTCTGTCAGGTTTCTCAAAAACGAGCAAAGATATAGGGCTGAAATTTTCAGATATGATAGATCTACCGTTTTTCTGGTGCACCTCGGTCAAGAGAATGTCAGCCGTTACTTGCAGTCGTCACCGGATGGAAATTTGAAAACTTGAATTTTTCAACTTTTTTATTTTCTAATATTTTTATTTGAAATTTTTACACTCTATAGTGACCCTTTTGCTGATTCAGAATATGTAATTTGTTTTGAAATCGATCAACGCAGTCTCGAGATATTAAGCGTCAAAGTCCTGAAGCGAGAGTCCGAGTAGCTCAGTCGATATGGTCGTGGACAGTGCCCAGACGACCCGGGTTCAAGCCCCGAGTGCCGCAAAAATTTTTAACTCATTTTTCGATAAGACCTACGATTTTATCTTTAAAATGATGGATTCTGTTCTTTTCCGTTTTAATTTTGTAAAAGAAGTTACAATAATAGCGTGTTTCCCCGTATTTGTGTATTGACATCCAAAGCTATGTATTCATACTGAAATAAAGTTAAAATATTGAGAAAAATAAATAGTTGCATCTTTAATACAACGCTTATACATTGTTCTAACATGTGTATTTCATTTAGTAATTGTGTAAAATGTAATATTTAGAATTTAATATTCTACGTGTAATATAGAAGTCACCGAAACCTCCCCCCCCCCCCGCCCAATTCATAAAATCACTTAGTTTTTCTGGTCTGCTTTTTCTTATCCTTGGATCTTTGATCTTTACTTTCAACCTAGTACCATTCTAGATTACTGTACTAATGACCAGACCAATTCGTTCATTTTTAACAGAGTTATGAATTTTTGGGCATTTCCGTTTCAACTGGCTTGCTTGACATGTACTGTAGAAAAAAATTCTAACTTCCGAGTTCTTCACTCAATCCTTATGAAAATTCGTGTAAATATACCTCGGATCCAATTCTTATTGTCTACCAAATATGCACCGGATTAAGCAATTTAGAAGAAAATCCTGAGATCAAACGGCGAGTATTGCCTGTACGTGGAGTTAAAATTTACACAGTACACGCATCGACCCCGCCCCCCCCATTCCGATTCACAAAATCATTTAGTTTTTCTGGCCTGATTTTACTTGATCTTTGATATTGGACCTTTACTTTCAGCCTATTACCATTCTAGATTACTGTACTAATGGCCAGACCAGTTCGTTTTATTTTAACAGAGTTATGAATATTTGGGCATTTGAGTTTCGATTAGCGTGCTTCACATGTACTGTAGAAAAAAATTCTAACTCCCGAGCTCTTCACTCAATCCTTATGAAATTTCGTGTAAATGTACCTCGGACCCCATTCTAATTGTCTGCCAAATATGCAGCGGATTGAACAATTGAGAAGAAATTCCTGAGATCAAACGGCAGGCATTGCCTGTACGGGAAATTAAAATTTACATAGTACACGGGATGTAAGCAGCCGTGTAATATTTCTAGTGCATATATATTTCTTGTTTTCCGTTTAGTCTGTATCTACGATAGCGTGTGAACTACTTATGAATGTAAGATCTGTGAAAATTACCGTTATCGATTTTTTACCGAATAAATTTACATGTAACTGATTTCGTTATTTCTACATTTATCAAGATTTTACCAATCCTGGCGTAATAAAACAGTCAAACATAATAGTAAACGACACGAAAAAAAATTCTCAACGCTGAAATACATGTGTAAAATGCATCAGTCATTGTTTTATCATTCCCCTATTTGTCGTTAACCGAATCCGAGATCCACACTTCAAAATTCTACTTTCGATTTATTTACGACGAAAATCAAGCTCTGGCCTTTTCACCCCCCTCCAGAAACAAACACGCATCAATATTTCAAATGACCTCGCATTGTTACAAAACCTGAATACTCAGACATCTTACACGTTGTTTTTCATCTCATACAAAAAATCAGCTCCTGTCCCGGGCGGAAACGCCCCAAATTCAAAGAGAAATTCGGGAATTATTTTGCGTCAGCCATGTTTTGACGTGAACCTTCGATGAAATTCTGTTATGACACCTGCATAAGTTGGGTGTTCTAATCTCGCCGGAGCCACAAGATTTGTTCTTTCTCTCCTTTTCTTTCTATCCATTTTTTTTTTTTTTTTTTTGATTTTCTAACAAAAATGTTATTCACAAAGGGGTTGTTGGAATGAAGTACACGTTGAAAAACACTATTCCATTTAGATTAAGACAAAAACAGACTTTATTTATTAGGGTCTTCCGTCTTCAGCGGAAGACCCTTCTATTATTCTATTGTTTCTTTTTCACTTTTCTTATTATTATTAGGGTCTTCCGTCTTCAGCGGAAGACCCTTCTATTATTCTATTGTTTCTTTTTCACTTTTCTTATTGTTATTAGGGTCTTCCGTCTTCAGCGGAAGACCCTTCTATTATTCTTCTGTTTCTTTTTCCCTATTATTAAGGTCTTCCGTTTCCAACGGAAGACCTTATTGTTATTCTTCGGTTTCTTTTTCCCTATTATTAGGGTCTTCCGTCTTCAGCGGAAGACCCTTCTATTATTCTATTGTTTCTTTTTCACTTTTCTTATTATTAGGGTCTTCCGTCTTCAGCGGAAGACCCTTCTATTATTCTATTGTTTCTTTTTCACTTTTCTTATTGTTATTATTATTATTATTATTATTCTTTTTTTTTCTTACCGATTTTGTGCAGACGATTTCTCGGAGATGGCCCTATCGATTTCATTCAAATTTTGAGGATCAACGCAGTTTTATCTGAAGTTGATCGCTTTTTAAATATTTTTGAAAATACACTTCCGGTCGGAAGTTATCGTCCGTTTACGATTTTAAAAAGTCAATTTTGTCTGTCAGGTTTCTCAAAAACGAGTAAAGATAAAGGGCTGAAATTTTCAGAGATGATAGATCTACCTATTTTCTGGTGCACCTCGGTCAAGAGAATGCCAGCCGACACTTCCGGTCGTCACCGGAAGCAAATTTGAAAAATTTTAATTTTTCGACTTTTTTATTTTTTAATATTTTTCTTTAAATTTTTTATAGTTGATAGTGACCCTTTTTCTGATTCAGAATATGTAATTTGTTTTAAAATCGGTTAATGCATTCTCGAGATATTAAGCGTCAAAGTCCTGAAGCGAGAGCCCGAGTAGCTCAGTCGTTATGGTCGTGGACTGTGCCCAGGCGACCCGGGTTCAAGCCCCGAGTGCCGCAAAATTTTTTTTTCGTTTTTTTTGCGTAGACTTACGATTTTATCTTTAAAATGATGGGATTTATCTCATTTAATTAAAAATCGGACGGAAGACCCACTCGTTGCTCGCAACGAGAACGATCTAGTTATTATTCTTTTTTTTTCTTACCGATTTTGTGCAGACGATTTCTCGGAGATGGCTCGATCGATTTCATTCAAATTTTCAGGATCAAAGCAGTTTTATCTGAAGGTGATTGTTTTTTAATCATTGTTGAAAATACACTTCCGGTCGGAAGTTAACGCCCGTTTACGATTTTAAAAAGTCAATTTTGTCTGTCAGGTTTCTCAAAAACGAGTAAAGATAAAGGGCTGAAATTTTCAGAGATGATAGATCTACCGTTTCTCTGGTGCACCTCGGTCAAGAGAATGCCAGCCGTCACTTCCGGTCGTCAACGGAAGCAAATTTGAAAATTTATAATTTTTCGATTTTTTTATTTTTTAATATTTTTTTTTGAAATTTTTATACTCTTTAGTGACCCTTTTACTGATTCAGAAGATGTAATTTGTTTTAAAATCCATCAATGCAGTCTCGAGATATTAAGCGTCAAAGTCCTGAAGCGAGAGTCCGAGTAGCTCAGTCGTTATGGTCGTGGACAGTGTCCAGGCGACCCGGGTTCAAGTCCCGAGTGCCGCAAAATTTTTTAACTTATTTTTAGATAAGACCTACGATTTCATCTTTAAAATGATGGATTCTGTTCTTTTCCTTTTTAATTTTGTAAAATAAGTTACAATAATAGCGTTTTGCCCCGTATTTGTGTATTGATATCCTTAGCTATGTATTCATACTGAAAAAAAGTTAAAATGTTGAGAAAAATAAATATTTGCATCTTTAATACAACGCTTATACATTGTTCTAACATGTGTATTTCATTTAGTAATTGTGTAATATGTAATATTTAGAATTTAATATTCTACGTTTAATATATAAGTCACCGACTCCCTCCCCCTCCCCCCCCCCCAATTCATAAAATCACTTAGTTTTTCTGGTCTGCTTTTTCTTGATCTTTGACCTTTACTTTCAACCTAGTACCATTCTAGATTACTGTACTAATGACCAGACCAATTCGTTCATTTTTAACAGAGTTATGAATTTTTCGGCATTTGCGTTTCAATTGGCGTGCTTGACATGTACTGTAGAAAAAAATTCTAACTTCCGAGCCCTTCACTCAATCCTAATGAAAATTCGTGTAAATGTACCTCGGACCCAATTCTTATTGTCTGCCAAATATGTACCGGATTAAGCAATTTAGAAGAAATTCCTGAGATCAAACGGCGAGTATTGCCTGTACGTGGAGTTAAAATTTACACAGTACACGCACCGCCCCCCCCCCACCCTACCTTCCGATTCACAAAATCATGTAGTTTTTCTGGCCCGATTTTACTTGATCTTTGATATTGGACCTTTACTTTCAGCCTAGTACCAATCTAGATTACTGTACTAATGGCCAGACCAGTTCGTTTTATTTTAACAGAGTTATGAATTTTATGGGCATTTGAATTTCGATTAGCGTGCTTCACATGTACTGTAGAAAAAAATTCTAACTCCCGAGCCCTTCACTCAATCCTAATGAAATCTCGTGTAAATGTACCTCGGACCCCAGTCTAATTGTCTGCCAAATATGCAGCGGATTGAACAATTTAGAAGAAATTCCTGAGATCAAACGGCAGGCATTGCCTGTACGGGGAATTAAAATTGACACAGTACACGGGATGTAAGCAGCAGTGTAATATTTCTGGTGCATGTATATTTCTTGTTTTCAGTTTAGTCTGTATCTACGATAGCGTGTGAACTAGTTATGAATGTTAGAACTGTGAAAATTACTGTTATTGATTTTTTACCGAATAAATTTACATGTTACTGATTTCGTTATTTCTACATTTATCAAGATTTTATCAATCCTGGCGTAATAAAACAGTCAAACATAATAGTAAACGACACGAAAAAAATTCTCAACGCTGAAATACATGTGTAAAATGCATCAGTCATTGTTTTAGGATTCCCCTATTTGTCGTTAACCGAATCCGAGATCCACACCTCAAAATTCTACTTTCGATTTATTTACGACGAAAATCAAGCTCTGGCCTTTTCACCCCCCTCTACAAACAAACACGCATCAATATTTCAAATGACCTCGCATTGTTACAAAACCTGAATACTCAGACATCATACACGTTGTTTTTCATCTCATACAAAAAATCAGCTCCTGTCCCGGGCGGAAACGCCCCAAATTCAAAGAGAAATTCGGGAATTATTTTGCGTCAGCCATGTTTTGACGTGAACCTTCGCTGAAATTTTCTTATGACACCTGCATAAGTTGGGTGTTCTAATCTCGCCGCAGCCACAAGATTTGTTCTTTCTCTCCTTTTCTTTCTCTCCATTTTTTTTTTTTTTTTTTTTTTTTTTTTTGATTTTCTAACAAAAATATTATTCACAAAGGGGTTGTTGGAATGAAGTACACATTGAAAAACACTATTCCATTTAGATTAAGACAAAAACAGACCTTATTTATTAGGGTCTTCCGTCTTCAGCGGAAGACCCTTCTATTATTCTATTGTTTCTTTTTCACTTTTCTTATTATTAAGGTCTTCCGTTTCCAACGGAAGACCTTATTGTTATTCTTCGGTTTCTTTTTCCCTATTATTTTTATTCTTTTTTTTTCTTCCCATTTTTGTGCACGCGATTTCTCAGAAACGGCTCGGCCGATCTCCATCAAATTTTCAGATGTGATAGATATTACTCTGAACCTGATAGCAAATTTTTTGCGTTGATGACGTCACATCCGTTTTTGAGATATTGAGATTTTTCCAATTTTATATGGGTATTTTGTCTGCAGTCGTTCTCTTAAACTATAAGAGATATCGAGCTCAAATTTTTACGGTTGGTAGAGGGAAGATTGAAGTTTTGCATGGTTGTTGTTTTATATATCTAGCACTAAATGCGCCAAAGCTCGCTAGGGCTCGAAAATTGAGATATCAAAAGCGTCGTAAATTTTCATGCTTTTCTTGTTTATCTTTTTTCTGGTAAATATTTTGTATAAACATGTAAAGCAAAAATTGTTTAAATTTACAAGATCTTTCGTCTGATATCAACAAAAAGGGGCTGGCCCCTAAACTTAGGGACCTGAAGGGCTCTAAAGTATTTAATCTATAGCCCTTAACTGAGGGATATTTTGTAATAAGTTATAGAAGCAAATATGTTTATCTTACAGTTATAAAGCCTACGAATATAACAATTTTTTCATGTCTTACGTAATTAGGGGTTTTTAGGGGTCAAAAGTCCAAAACTTTGATCACCTATATTTCACAAAGGAAAAATATTTTGATTAGCAGTATAGAAGAATAGATGCTCAAAATGATCATCTAAACAGTATGCAAACATCAAAATTTTGGTAAACGGCCCCGATAAGGAGATAAGGGGTTGGCCCCTAAAACCATTTTTCTTAGATATCTCAAGAACGATAACGAATTTGTAAACACTTGTTGAACAAAATGTATGTAGTTTTAAGTTACCTTTCATTTCATTCCAAGGACAAGGGGCTAGCCCCTAAAATTAGGGAACTAGAGGGCTCTGAAGTATTTTATATATAGCCCTTAACTGAGGGATATTTTGTAATAAGTTATAGAAGCAAATATGTTGATCTTAAAGTTATAAAGCCTAACAATATAATGATTTTCTCATGTGTTACGTAATTAAGGGTTTTTAGGGGTCAAAAGTCCAAAACTTTGATCACCTATATCTCAAAAAGGGAAAATATTTCGATAAGCAGTATAGAAGAAAAGATTCTCCAAATGATCATCTAAACAGTACGCAACCATCAAAATTTCGTTAAACGGCCCCGATTAGGAGATAGGGGTCGGCCCCTTAAACCATTTTTCTCAGATATCTCAAGAACGATAACGAATTTGTAAACACTTTTTGAACAAAATGTGTGTAGTTTTAGTGAACTTTCATTTAATACCAAGGACAAGGGGCTGGCCCCTAAAATTAGGAATCTAAAGGGCTCTAAAGTATTTAATCGATAGCCCTTAACTGAGGGCTATTTTGTGATAGGTTATAGAAGCAAATATGTTTATCTTACAGTAATGAAGCCAAACACTATCATTAAATCAGGTGTTACGTAATAAGGGGTTTATAGGGGTCAAAAGTCCCAATCTTTGATCGCCCATATCTCAAAAAAGGGAAAATATTTTGATAAGCAGTATCGAAGAAATAATGCTTAAAATGATCTACTAAACAGTTTGCAACCTTAAACATTTTTTTAAAGGGCCCCGATAAGGAGATAAGGGCACAACCCCTAAAGCAATATTTTCCAAATATCTCTAGATTTGTATCAAATTTGTTAACACTTGTTGAAAAAAATGAAAAATTAAGAAATTAAAGAATTCAAAGATTTCATTTGATATCAAGAAAAGGTGACTGGCCCCTTAAATTAGGGGTCAAGAGGGGTCTCAAGTTTTTTAACCAAAGTTCTTACACCTGAAACGAAATACTCTCTGATAGTTAGAATAAAGACCCCTTTTCCTCTTTTTTCAAATTATGTTCAGCTGTTTTATAGCAAAATCAAGATCTTACATGTATCAATTTCTAAAATCGGACGGAAGACCTCCTCGTTGCTCGCAACGAGATCATGTCTAGTTATTCTTATTTTTTTTCTTCCGATTTTTGTGCACGCGATTTCTCAGAAACGGCTCGGCCGATCTCCATCAAATTTTTAGATGTGATATACATTGGTCTGAACCTGATAGCAATTTTTTTTCATTGATGACGTCACATCCGTTTCTGAGATTTTGAGATTTTTCCAATTTTTATATGGGTATTTTGTCTTCAGTCGTTCTCCTAAACTATAAGAGATATTGAGCTTAAATTTCTACGGTTGGTAGAGGAAAGATTGAAGTTTTGCATGGTTGTTGTTTTATATGTCTAGCTCTAAATGCGCCAAAGCTCGGTAGGGCTCGAAAATTGAGATATCAAAAGAGTCGTGAATTTTCGTGTTTTTCTTTGTTTATCTCTTTTCTGGAAAATATTTTGTTAAAACATGTAGTGCAGAAAAAGTTTAAATTTACAAGATCTTTTGTTTGATTTCAAGAAAAAGGGGCTGGCCCCTCAAATTAGGGGCCTAAAGTGCTCTAAAGTATTTTATTTATAGCCCTTAACTGAGGGATATTTTGTAATAGGTTATAGAAGCAAATATGTTTATCTCTCATGTATTTATCCAAGCAATGTAATGATTTTATCATGTGTTACGTAATTAGGGGTTTTTAGGGGCCAAAAGTCCAAAATTTTGATAACCCATATCTCAGAAAGGAAAAATATTTTGAAATGCATTATAGAAGGAAAGTTGCTCAAAATGATGTACTTAACAAAATGCAACCTACAAAATTTCGTTAAACGGCCCCTATAAGAAGATGAGGGGTCGGCCCCTAAAATGTTTTTTCCCATATATCTCAATAACGGTAACGAATTTATAAACACTTGTTGAACAAAATGTGTTTAAAATTAAAAGACCTTTTAATTGATATCAAGAAAAAGGGGCTGGCCCCTTAAATTAGGGGATCGGAGGTCTCTAAAGTCTTTTATCTGTAGCCCTTTACTGAGAGATATTTTGTAAAAGGTTATAGAAGCAAATATGTTTATCTCACAGGTATTTATCCAAGCAATGTAATGATTTTATCATGTGTTACGTAATTAAGGGTTTTTAGGGGCCAAAAGTCCAAAATGTTGATCACCCATATCTCAGAAAGGAAAAATATCTTAAAATGCATTATAGAAGGAAAGTTGCTCAAAATGATGTACTTAACAAAATGCAACCTTCAAAATTTCGTTAAACCGCCGCTATAAGGAGATAAGGGATCGGCCCTCAATACGTTCTTTGCCGTATATCTTAAAAACGGTAACGAATTTCTAAACGCTTGCTGAACAAAATGTGTTTAGAGTTAAATGACCTTTCATTTGATATCAAGAAAAAATGGCTGGCCCCTCAAATTAGGGGACCAGAGGGCTCTAAATTCTTTTATCTGTAGCTGTTTACTGAGGGATATTTTATAAGGGTTATAAAAGCAAAATTAGGTATAATACGTTTATATATCCTAACAATATAATGATTTACTTATGCGTTACCTAATTAGGGGTTTTAGGGGCCAGAAGTAAAAAGTTTAATCGTGTCTATCTCAATTGGAAGAAATGCTAGTATTTAAAAAAGCAACGTAAGAGAACTTATAAAAAGCGATGCAGAAAAGCAGTAGTACTCCACTCGTTTTTACAGATCATGTTTTCTTGTCGAAAATCAAAGTCGATGATGTCATATCACATTCTTAAAATCGGACGGAAGACCTCCTCGTTGCTCGCAACGAGATCGTGTCTAGTTATTATTAAGGTCTTCCGTTTCCAACGGAAGACCTTATTGTTATTCTTCGGTTCTTCTTCCCTATTATTATTTTTCTTTTTTTTTCTTACAAATTTTGTGCACGCGAGTTCTCGGAAATGGCTCGTCCGATTTTCATCAAACTTTCAGATCTAATAGATATTGATCTGAACCTTATTGGAAATTTTTTATTTTGATGACGTCATTTCCGTTTCAGAGATATTGACGTTTTAGCGATTTTTAGAGGGTCAGCTTGTCCGTCGAACTCCTCCTAAACGATAAAAGATATCAAATTCAAATTTTAAGGATTTGTAGACGAATGATTGTAGTTTTGTCTAAAGTGAGCCATTTATGTCTGGCGCATAAGGCGCCGAAGCTCGCCTGGACCCGAAAATTGAGATATAAAAAATGTAGTGATTTTTCTTGGTTTTCTTTATGTATCTCTTTTCTCGAAAATATTTTGTTAAGACATGTAGAGCAATTAAAATTTATGTTTACAAGAGCTTTCATTCGACATCAAGAAAAAGGGGATGGCCCCTCAAATTAGGGGCCAAAAGGGCTCTGAAGTCTTTCTTCCATAGCACTTTACTGATAAATTATTTGTAATATGTTAAAGAAGCAAAAATGTTCATCTTAAAGTTATCTAACTTTTCATTATAGAAACAATTTCATGCGTTACGTAATTAGGGGTTTTAAGGGGCCAGAAATCCAAAATTTCGATCACTTATATCACAAAAATGACAAATATTTTGAAAAGCAATATAGAATAAAAGATGCTTAGAATGTTGTTCTAAACAATATTCAACCATCAAAATTTCGTTTTGTGGCCCCAATAAGGAGATAAGGGGTCGGCCCCTAAAACGTTCTTTCCCAGATAGCCTAAGAACGGTAACGAATTTCTAAACACTTGTTGAACAAAATATGTGTAATATCAAAAGACCTTTCATTTGACATCAAGAAAAAGGGGCTGACCCCTCAAATTAGGGGCCAAAAGGGCTCTGAAGTCTTTCTTCCATATCACTTTACTGAGAAGTAATTTGTAATATGTTTGAGAAGCAAAAATGTTCATCTTACACTAATGGAACTATACATTATAAAAAAAATTTCAGGCGTTACGTAATTAGGGGTTTTAAGGGGCCAGAAGTCCAAAATTTCGATCACTCATATCACAAAAAGGACAAATATTTTGAAAAGCAATATAGAATAAAAGATGCTTAGAATGATGATCTAAACAATATTCAACCATCAAAATTTCGTTCTTGGGCCCCAATAAGGAGATAAGGGGTCGGCCTCTAAAACGCTCTTTCCCAGATAGCTCAAGAACGGTAACAAATTTCTAAACACTTGTTGAACAAAATATGTTTAATATCAAAAGCCCTTTCATTTGACATCAAGAAAAAGGGGCTGACCCCTCAAATTAGGGGCCAAAAGGGCTCTGAAGTCTTTCTTCCATATCACTTTACTGAGAAGTAATTTGTAATATGTTTAAAAAGCAAAAATGTTAATCTTACAGTTATGCATCCATATATGATAAAAAAAATTCTCATATATTACGTAATTAGGGGATTTAAGGGACTAAAAGTCTTTTGATAATAACTTTTAATTGTGAAATATTTTGTAATACATTATAGAAGCAATTATATTCATCGAAACACTGTACACCTATGAATGACAATTGTTTACTCCTTTGTTACGTAATTATAGGGTTTAAGGGGCCAGAAGTCCGAAAGATTGATTTTCAATATATTAAAATGGAGAAAAATTTCGAAAAGTAATATTGAACAAAAGATGCTCAAAATAATGTGCTTAACAATATGCAATCATCGTTGTTTTGTTACCCGGTCCATAAAAAGAATTATAGGGCCGGCCCCTAAGATGATCTCTTCCAGATATCTCGAGAACGGTATATAATTTCTAAACATTTGTTGATCAAAATCTGTTTGACATAACATGAGCTTTATTTTGAAAAAGGGACTGGGTCTTCAAATTCAAGATCCAGTGTGTATATAAGGGGTATATAATCCTTCATCCATCGCTCCTTTAGGTCCCCCCGCATTTCCTGATATGTTTCGTTGATGAAGATCAAAGGCAATTTCATTTCCTTTTCTAAACATCGGACGGAAGACCTCCTCGTTGCTCGCAACGAGATCATGTCTAGTTATTATTATTATTTTTTTTCTTACCGATTTTGTGCACGCGATTTCTCAGAAACAGCTCAACCGATTTACGTCAAATTTTCAGATCTGATAGGTATTGATCTGAACCTTGTTGGAAATTTTTTTTGTTGATGACGTCACTTCCTGTCCTGAGATATCCTGAATTTATCGTTTTTTATAGGGGTATTTTGTCGGGAGAACTCCTCTTTTACCATTTAAGATATGATGTTGAACTTTTCAGGGCTGATAGACGAAAGATTGAAATAGTGTCTAATGGTCTTTAATCATCTTTATCTCAAAAAGCGCCGAAGCTCGCCCGAGCCCAATAATTAAGATTAAAAAGGCGTCATGATTTTTGTTGGTTTTCTTTGAATATCTCTTTTCTCAGAAGCATTTTGTTAAAACATGTAGAACAAAAAAACTTAATTAAATCAAGAGCTTTTATTTGACATCAAGAAAAAGGGGCTGGCCCTTCAAATTAGGGGCCGAGAGGGCGCTAAAGTCTTTGATTTATAACTTTTAACTGTAAAATATTTTGTGATATGTTATAGAAGCAATTATGTTCATTGTAGCGTTGGTTATCTATACATGATAAGTGTTTGCTCTTCTGTTACGTAATAAGGGATTTTTAGGGGCCAGAAGTCCAAAATTGTGATCATCAATATCTCAAAATGAAGAAAATTTTTGAAAAGCAATATTGAACAAAAGATGCTCAAAATAATGTGTTTAACGATATGAAACCCTAATTTCTTTGGTATCCGGCCCCTAAAAGGAGCAATAGCGTTGGCCCCTAAATCGATCTTTTCCAGATATCTCGAGAACAGTACATAATTTGTGAACACTTATTGAACCAAATGTGTTTAAAATGACAAGAGCTTTTATTTGACATCAAGAAAAAGGGGCTGGCCCTTCAAATTAGGGGCCGAAAGGGCTCTAAAGTCTTTGATTTATAACTTTTAACTGTGAAATATTTTGTGATATGTTATAGAAGCAATTATGTTCATCGTAGCGTTGGTTATCTATACATGATAAGTGTTTGCTCCTCTGTTACGTAATAAGGGATTTTAAGGGGCCAGAAGTCCACAATTGTGATCATCAATATCTCAAAATGAAGAAAATTTTTGAAAAGCAATATTGAACAAAAGATGCTCAAAATAATGTGTTTAACGATATGGAACCCTAATTTCTTTGTTATCCGGCCCCTAAAAGGATTTATAGCGTTAACCCCTAAATCGATCTTTTCCAGATATCTCGAGAACAGTACATAATTTGAACACATATTGAACCAAATGTGTTTAAAATGACAAGAGCTTTTATTTGACATCAAGAAAAAGGGGCTGGCCCTTCAAATTAGGGGCCGAGAGGGCTCTAAAGTCTTTGATTTATAACTTTTAACTGTGAAATATTTTGTGATATGTTATAGAAGCAATTATGTTCATCGTAGCGTTGGTTATCTATACATGATAAGTGTTTGCTCTTCTGTTACGTAATAAGGGATTTTTAGGGGCCAGAAGTCCAAAATTGTGATCATCAATATCTCAAAATGAAGAAAAATTTTGAAAAGCAATATTGAGCAAAAGATGCTCATAATAATGTGTTTAACGACATGCTGCCCTAATTTCTTTGTTATCCGGCCCCTAAAAGGAGCTATAGCGTTGGCCCCTAAATCGATCTTTTCCAGATATCTCGAGAACAGTACATTATTTGTAAACACTTATTGAACCAAATGTGTTTAAAAGTACAACAGCTTTAATTTTACGTCAAGAAAAAGGGGCTGGCCCTTCAAATTAGGGCCCGAGAGGGCTCAAGTCTTTTATTAATAACTTTTAACTTTGAAATAGTTTGAGATACGTTGCATGATCCTTCAAATTAGGGATCAAGAGGGGTCTAATGTCATCTAGCCATAGCTCTTTTAGATCCTTCCCCAATTTCCAGATTTTTTCGTTAACGAAGATAAAAATCAAGGTCATTTTACCTTCTAAAAATTGGACGGAAGACCTCCTCGTTGCTCGCAACGAGATCGTGTCTAGTTCAGTCGTCTGATTTGAATAAAGAAAAGTAAATTTGTTTGACAACTTTCTTGAATATGTTTTAAACATGAGTTTAAACGATCATTATTTACCGCTGAATTACATCTTTGCACTTTCAGCAGTGGGGGAAGTGACGTAATAAGTTTAAAATAGAATTTAACCCCTTTCTGATACATTATCATATCCCTTCTTTGATTTTACATATAATATCACTACATATAACATGTAGAAACGAATTTACTAAATTCTAGAAAATTCATAGCGTAGTTTAACGCCTGGTTGCAAAGAAAACGTTGAATTTTAAGCCGATAACTGGTACAGTGCCAGTATCCTGAAATGTTTGCAGGGCAACAACGATTTAAAAAAAATTGACGTTAGATGAAAGCCATATGTTATTCCATCTTGATAAAAAAAATTTTTAAAAATATATTTGTTTATTTATATTAATATTTGTCTATATAATTTGAAAAGTGTTGTATCATTAATTAAACTGTGCTAGTAATTAATTGTCTCGCCTAAATATTACAGTATTGGGACTACATTTTAAAATCAAAGTACTGAAAGTACGGACGAGAGTTTATTTTTTTTTATTTACGAGTTGATCCTTTCTGGCTCAAGGAATGGATATTTGCCATTTACCTACTGTGAAGATAATGTGACTCATGACTTAGTATTTAAGTATAGACATGCGATTCTTTTTAAAGCAGTAATTCTAAATCAAATTTATTCCTTTTAATTTCAACAAAGACATAAATGTCAATAAGGTATCTCTTTCTTCGTTAATTTTTTTGTGCATAAAGAATACATTTTTTAATAAACAAATAGCCCTCGCTCATATTACATATAACATATATTATAGATCCATATTTCAAAATATTTCAAAATCTCTGTCTACGCGATTCTTAGTATGAGTTCATATTTAAAGTTTTCTTTTCGAATTGAAGGGCTATTTCAACAGAAGTAGCCGTCAAATTACTAAGTGTTAAATTTAAAATTATACTTTTTATAACGCAATTGGCTGAAATGAACATTCAGTATAAAGAATGTTAAAATAGGATTTAAAAAATTAATAAATTCTTATAATGAGCCATTTTATAATTTTGTTTTCATAATTTGATGCTAAAAGATCTTCTTAACTCCATATAAGAACCGAAATTTAAATAATGAATATAAAATTCATTTTTTATTCTTTTATGTGGTGTTAAATTGATTTGAACAATCATCGCTTTATAACCCGCGAAGTTGGGAAGGGAAAGAAATATGAATGTCATGTACAAATTTTGATTCCCAATAGTCTAGATTTTTGTAAAGGACAGTAGGATTAATGTTCTATATAGGAAGCTCATCCAGTATGGATCAGCGCATGAGAAACGTCCTTGTCAATACGAACTGACGCTATTATCTCCCTTGCTGAAAGAATGGATCGCCGTATCGCTTCATCGAAAACGAAATATCAATTAATATTTCATATATAAACACAACTATAGATCTAAATGGTTATAAAAAAAAACTAGAATTTATTTTTTTTCAGTGTCATGATGTTACAAAATGGTCTACAATTATAACGCACTTTGAAAAATATTTCAAAGTGCGTTGATTTGGACCAAAATATAACACACTTTGAAAAAAATGTTCAAAGTGCGTTAATTTTCTCCTAAATTTAACGCACTTTGAAAAAATTTTTCAAAGTGCGTAATTATTTCAAAGTGCGTTGCCATAAAGGTGGAATAACTCACCTGGAAAAAATCACTCATATTAACAGTAAATTATTTGATTATGAAAGATATGATGATAAATAAACTGTACATATGTCAAATAAACGAAAAATTTGCAGTTGTGAATAAATAATAAATATTTAAAAAATTCAGTAAGTAACAACAAAATCCCCTGCGGGATTCGAACTAGAGATGTACGGATCACAAGCCCGACACTTTATCCACTCGGCTATGGAATAAGTTACTTGTTGTCGTCGATAAAATCCTTTTAATAAAACAAATGTAGTTTCAATCAGAGGTCAGCCATTTTGTGATGAGTTATTCCACCTTAAAAGGTCTGCTGCTTATATAGGGGTTGTAGGAATAGCGGTGATGAAAGAGAAATATGGCGGACAGTGCCTACAATGTATTTACGAAATTTTAAATTCTAGTTCAGCCTAAGAACTTTATACTTAAGCTCATACACATAAATACATGTAAAACAAACACGTTTATTATCTGTCAAACCATACCAATATCAATTTTATTTTAATTTACAGATACGGCCGATGGGGCAAATATCAAGTGATTTAAGCTGCCTTGATATTCTACAACATATTACCTACAGCATTTCAACTTCTGATAGGAGTTTTTATTGGTGTCAACATTACATCACATTTTTATGTATATTTTCACAAAAAATAAGTTCAGTATTAGGTAATAAATAATACTCGTGCAATAGGAAAAATAAAACCTCTTCATATTTACTTCTTCAAATATAGGTCAGATAAACATCCAAAGTTTCCTTTTGTATCTGTTTCCTGGTAACGTAACTCTTTCTACAATGTATACAAACACACATGTTTGTTACACTTTAAATTACACTGGGTTTTTTTTTAAGGTAAACCACAAACGATTTTTTCGTGGATATTTACAAAATGTAAACGTTGGCAATGATTTGATAATTAAAGGACATAAATATGCAACATATGGAGAAACAGTGTTCCGTTTAATCATTTCCATATATAGCGATTTTCATTAAAATAGAATATTTATATAAAAAGGAATGAGAAAAGTCACTTAGAATCAAGAAAATTTCAGAAAATGTCAAATTATCCCTCAAGGGGCCTCACTTACAAAAATGAATTTAGGTTGTAGCAACTCCTATGATAAACACGCAAAATACATGCTTACAAAATAATAACTGTGGTTATTTTAAAAACTTTGAACAATTATTACCTTGTTTTCCAATTTCTTCTTTGCCAATTCAGTCATAAGCAGGCCTACCCGGTCTCTTACTCGCCATGCTGGTTTGTTTGTTTGCATATTTTTCCTCATTTGGTTTCTTTATTTACTCCAATCTTGATCGGAATGTGCTTGTTTTGTTTACATTAGATGTTCAGATGGCGGTTTCTTTTGAATTCGAAGCGGGGCGTTGAAGGAATAAAGTGTGTTCTATGATGAAAGAGGTCATGTAGGGATTTTGGAATTAATTTTAAAAATACTTTATTGGTAAAGTTTTTTCGTCTGTCTAATAAGTTTAATTACATACATATTTGTGTTAGAAATGTTAACTCAGATTAAAGAAGTCTTGTCGGGTCCTTTTTTCACCAGAATGTTGTATCGAACTTGCAACAATTTCATATCATGATATATTGATTGGGAATTTCTAGATAATTATTCAAATTATTTCAAGTTATTTCATAACGATTCATTTATTTATTCACTCATTTCCCTATAGTTTTAGATAGATAGGTTGAACCGTGAGACATCTAGAGTACATTTAAAATGTGAATACATGAATCACTGAATGTGATGAAAAATCATACACTGTGAAAAAGAATCTTTAACATACCTTAGCACAAGTTTACAGTTTTTTAAAAATACGAAAGCAGAGCTATTTGTAGCAATTTTATACATGAAAAGAATGTAATTCCATTTGTAAGGGAGATAATTTGAAGACATGAACATAAATAAGAATAGTATCACTTGAAATTTAACTAATGAATAAAGTGTACGTGATTCCTCCATATGATATAAAAAGCCTGTTTGCAAGACGATACATAAGTCCATTTAATTTAGTTTTGATTAAGCAGAGAAATTAACAGTTTGTGTTCGTGAAAGTCAAACTATGTAATGTTTGTTTTAAAAAGGTTGATATATTTAACAAGAAATATCAAACTTGGAAATAAAAATACCAGCCTTATTTTAATTTGTTTTTTTTTTTATTTTGACTAAATGTAATTGGGTTTTTTTTATAATTAGGACTTCAACCACAATATTCAACTGCTTTTTGTACATAGGAACTAAACAAATATGTGAGAAATTTTATTAAAAATTGAACAATAGAACCTTAACATAAATCTCAGAAGAACCTTAACATTGTTTTTGTTACAACACATTTGCTTTCATTGATGTGATTTTAATAGGTTATAGGCCAACCTTCCAATGTTCATCGAGCAACACATTTGAAAATATTACTTTGACCACAAACAGCTCCTATTTCGTGTCCTACGACAAGTGTCATATCAAAGTGCTATACAATGGCACAGCTAAGAAGACGCATACGTTGGTCAAAGAAACAACTTGTTTTGGAGGATATCAATACAGTCTAGAAAAGGACCGTTCATATGTCCCAGAGGTATTCGTCGCAGTTATAAATAAGCATGAAAAATAATTGTCTTGGAGCTTAGCCCCGCTCTTACCAAGGTTCGACTCTGGGCCATGCGACACCAACTCTTCTATCAAATTGCGGTCACCGCGCTTACCACGTAATATACTACTAGATATTTAAGCAAGTTAAACATTTTTTTTTTGATAGATATCAAACGGAATATGTAAATACGTTCTCAAACAAATTCACTGCATATTTAAATTAAACCTTAATAAATTATATATATATATATATATATATATATATATATATATATATATATATATATATATATATATATATATATATATATATAAACTTTTTTTTTTAAATTTAAAATCTGTGACTACAAAAGTAATACCAAAACCTTACATAAGGTAAATAGGGCAAAACGACCCAACAGAATCTGAATCAAAACTAGCAGAGACAAGAAAAATGCATAGAATATTTTTTTTTATTTTACTGATTATTTATTACGAAATCATTTCAAAGTGCAGAAGTTCCCCATACCTCTTTAAACTATGTTATTCAAACACAACTTCAGAAAATGTGCTATATGATTTGCATATTCCTAAATCAATTGGTGTCGCTGCGATTCTTTCAAACTGACTCTCCTTGGTAGACGAGCAGTTAGTCCGCTAGGAGAGTGGACAATATCCAGTTACTGGTCGGTGTGGTGCACGTAGTAGAGCTCTTAAAAAGTTAATTTCCATGCTTTATATATCCAATGTCTTCACTATTAACAGGTATATTTCAGTTGGAAATATATTAAAATTACTTTTAATACCTGCAAATAACGTTCTTTCGGTTTATCCGTTTTGTTAATAGATGGATCTTGTGTGTGATCAAGCTTATCTTGGAGATCTGGTTCAGACTCTCATCATGGCTGGACAGCTAGTTGGAGCAGCCTTTGCATCGTCTCTCAGTGACAAATTGGGTAGAAAAACGGTTCATTTGACATCTCATTTATTGACTTTAACGTTCGGGATTGGCGTGGGTTTCTCACCCAACTACGTAACTCTCAAATTTGTTCTTGGTGTTTTACAACAGGTAGCGTTTACAAGGAGCATAGTTTAGCTACTATACATGTAATTATTAAAACATTGCTTGAATCTCATTTTAAACATTTTATGTGCATTTTTCAATATTAATTGTACATTGTTAGAATTATTAATTCGTCTAAAAGAAAGTCCAAATAAGATTTATTACATATACATATGTTTAAATAAATTACTTTTGAATGTTCAAGGGGATGGTTATGTCCAATACAGTGCTTGGATTGGAATTGTTTCCAGAACAAACACGTTTCTACTCAGAAGCTATTGGACAGTTTAGTTTGACCACAAGTTTGGTTATTATGGCTCCAGTAGCGTATTTGATGAGAGACTACTCCTGGAGATATCTACAAGTTATTGGGACGTGCTTCTCATTAATAAGTTTAGTCCAATATTGGTAAGCTACCTTATCAAATAACAACTCTGATAGCTGAACGAGACTAAAACTAAGTGTATGTGTGTTGAATGCTGATAGAACACAAGGGTTTTCTTTATATAAAACAAATATACTAGTAACAGCATTAAATTCTACTAATGCTATGGAGTGAAGCTAGTTTTTAATGACTATTTATTATTTCTCAAAGAGTAAATTTATCACATTCAATTATTTACATATACGTTCTTCAATATGCATGTGATTGATGTCTCCAACTAACCACTTTTGAAATCTTAAATTATTTTTTTTTATATCATTTTTTTTCATAATATTTGTTTATGAAATGTGTTTACGTTAACAATAAGTTATACACCGTTTTTAAAGCGTGTTCCAGGGGACGTGTGATAGTATTGATCTTTTGATAACGTCTGTTCGATTAATTATTATTAATTATATTATGTATGCAACATACATGTAAATTGCAATAAATTATAATTTTTAACAAAATCTAGGGTTCAAGACGAATCATTAAGATGGCTGGCAGCAAACGGTAAAAGGGAAGCCGCGGATAAGGTTATACAAAAAGTGGCAAGATGGAATAAAATTAACTACGAGGAACTGAAGAAAATAGTGGACAAAACAATGGCTAGCAACAAACACAACACGCATAAGGTCAACGGGATGGAGACCACGAATAGTGCGCTGTCGCTTGTTGTGGAAAAATATTCGGCCCTAACAATTTTGAGAAACAAAAGCATTTTTCTTATCTCTCTGATCATTTGGTTTATATGGTAATTTCAAGCTTAACAATTTCTTTTTTGCTTGTTAATATATTAATCAGTTTGTCATACTCAAATGCATGTAGTTTAAGTGTCAAAGAAAATGGATCGATTGATGTAAATTAATTTACAAGTGTTTAAAATATCAGTATGGATAAATATGCATTAGATTATTCCCAAGTAGCCCTTTCGATCGTTTCATTTTCTGAGTATGTATCTTAGGGTTACCAATACGGTTACCTACTTTGGACTAACCTTGACATCAACATCTTTGGCGGGAAATCGTTTCCTGAACTTTTTCCTATCCTCCATTGTTGAATACATAGCGGTGATTTGCGAGTTCTTAATGATGCGTAGGTAAGCCTGGAAGGTGGTATAATGAAATGTTCCAATATAAACAAACTGTTTTTAGTTATTTCTCTGCATATCATATCCTTTTTGTAAACATTTGGCAAAGCTGATTGTTGCTTGCTTGATTTTCTTTTGTAAAGCCTAGGTAGAAGAACAATACTAATCGTATTTCATGCTGTTTGTGGTGTATCTTTAGCTTCCGCCACTTTATTGAATTACTTTTCGGGTAAGAACAATGCATATTCCTATTGCCGATAAAAACTTTAAATAAGTAAAAGAACCAAAAAACCCCCCAAACAACAACTCGAGTATGAATGATTTGATTTACTTTACCCCTGCAAACAATAAGTCTATACTGTTATACAAAGAACAAAGTCTGAATTATGTCTAAATAGTTTATTGATTTTTGGAGCAAATTTTTCATAGAAAAAATATCCTA
Source organism: Magallana ariakensis (assembly GCA_020458035.1). Lineage (NCBI taxonomy): Eukaryota > Metazoa > Mollusca > Bivalvia > Ostreida > Ostreidae > Magallana > Magallana ariakensis. Next base: position 46,415,502 of record CM035816.1, read on the forward strand.
AATTCACTAATATTTATAATGACATAATGATGTAGCATTGTCAGAACATAAAGATAGATTTTTTAAAAATTTCAAGGCCCATCAAGAATTCGTAATAGACATAATTTCTAAATATACATAAATCAATTCATTTTATTTTTCTAGCCTTGATTGGAAACTATATGTGTTTCGTTTAGATGGAAATAGCCAAATGCAAATGGCCTCGGTTGTTACAACGTTTCTTGGGAAATCGGCCATTTCCGGATCATTCAGTACTCTCTTTCTGTTTACCCCAGAATTATATCCTACGAATTTGAGGTACATGCGTTTAAATGAATATCGTTTAAGACTTATTTATTATCTGCATAACGGCTCTTTTCGTCCTCACATAAATTTTTTTAAGACAAGTATAAATATTTTTCTCTTTTCAGAAATGCTGGTATCGGAGTTTCGTCTGCTTTTTCAAGGTTTGGGGCAATAATTTCCCCTTTTGCAGGAACACTGGTAATAAGTTTATTTTCGAGTATTGGTTCAAGCATTGTTGCATTGTTTAAGAAATTTGAGCAAAAAATTAAGCTTATAATTTCTTTCTTTTAGGCCGAAGAAATTCCTTGGGCTCCGGGAACTATATTTTCTGCCATGTGTTTAATAGTGACATTCATCATCTTGTACGTGCCGGAAACACGTGGTGTAGAGCTTCCTCAGACTTTGGTAGAGGTAAAAGTGTGGTATTCAGAGAATAGTGGTCTGCCAAAACGAAATAAAGAAAACGCCATTGAGCTTAAACTTTGATTGTTTTGAGTTTAAATACAATATGTTTGAAGAACTTCAAACGTTAAATATTTCTTTTATGGTGTCAACGAATCTATTGATAATGCCGGCGAGCCCATGAAACGAATGATATCTGGTAATTTGAAGTTAACTTTGATATGCTATAATTAGACAAAAACTTGCAATATATAAAAGTTTTTAAGAAGGAATTTTATGATGAAAAGTTTTTAAAACAATTGTAGTATGATTGTAATTAATCTGTTACATAAATGTATCAAAATATAGAAAGGTAGACTTTGCATTTCACATAAAGTAAGGATGAAAAATATTTAACAAGGTGAAACATCTAGAAAACCTAAATCACGTCATCATAATTAACCATTGTTATTAAAATCTCGCTTTGAAATATCATGTCTTTACTAGAAAAGAAACATAAGTTACACACAATTCAATGACAGAAGGCTTCATTGTACAAATGCCAATGAATACTGTAAACTAACTTTAATTCACGAGCGAGAAATTTTCGCGAGATTCAATGTCGTGTATATATTTCACGAAGCGAACCAGTCATCCGATGTCTTGGGTAACATTTTCTTCAGATAATCTACATTTAAATCCCGAGAATTAATCGTTGCGAACCAGTTTTTCTTCTGTAAATTGCGAAATAAAGTAGCCACGAACAAAAGTTGGTTTACAGTTCCATTCAAATAATTAAACATGTATAAGATGTACCTCAATGTTTTCTTTTTTAAATAAATGAAGGTGATGATTTACATTTTTCTCTGTTTAGATAGAGGATTATGTTTAAAAGTATGGCATTATATTGTGCTTTTGTGTGTTTTGTACTACTTTAAATATAAATGTTTTGTATGTTTAGCTTTAATTTCATCATATGCAATGTGTGTATAAATAATGTCTTTACTAGAAAATAAACATAAGTTACACACAATTCAATGACAGAAGGTTTCATTGTACAAATGCCAATGAATACTGTAAACCAACTTCAATTCACGAGCGAGAAATTTTCGCGAGGTTCAATGTCGTGAATATTTCTCGCCGCGACATTTTAATGATGGTTATGTATACGGATTTTTTTTTCATGGCAGCCAAATGATTATTTCTAATTATGTCATTTGTTCATTGATAATAAATGACATATTCACATATTTTGTTTGTCTTAATTCCGAAGGCAAAAACGAGCTGCAAAATACCAGCAATAATATATTAATATTCTTAATTTGTGAAATGTCTGTATAAAATTTATAAAATACTTCCTTCGATATTAAATATGGAATTGTGTTTGATTTTATAAAAATAAAAAAACATCAACTGTAGTATACAAAAAGCTTAGGTACAAAACGTGCGCACAATTTAGACATAAATATATCAATTATACCGATATTTACATATATTGAGTATCATGTCTCAGTAATATTTATATATAATGGGAGAAATAAAATAAACAGTACTACTTGAGCTTTTTATGTCAAATAAAATAAAACGAAAAGTGAAGTTTTCCTTAGTTTATATTGTGTAGATTGGAAATATTTAATACAAACATGAAAAGCATAGAAAAATAAAGCTATATTTTCAAACAAAATATTCATATATATTTACTTTATTTTTAAAGACTTAAGTCTTTAAGATTTTAAAGACTTAATTGAAAGTTAAGTCAACTACTGTAAAGGCTAAGTAAAAGTTTAGTCAACTAAATATATATAATTAACTCAAAATATGATGAAAATATACAAACTAGTATATATATATATAATTTAATTCTGGTTGTAACACGGCATTTGATTGGATAGAAAAATTTAGTTAAATGTGTATAACCTGGTTAGCACGTCACAAGGCACGTCACAATGCACTAACGTCAAAAACGTATTGATCCGCTTGACGTTACGTTTGAATTTTGAACAGATTAATATCATTTTTAAAAGTAAAACGCACTCAATTTGTACAGTAAATCACAGAAAATTAAATTATAAGTAATGAACTCAATATTTACCCAAGTTATACTCGTATAACCTGGGTTGGAGCAGTTTACGCTTTTTTATAATCCGCTTCGCGGATTATAAAGCGTAAACTGCCCCAACCCAGGTTATACTCGTATAACTTGGGTAGACATTGAGTTCATTTCTTAAAAAAAAAATATATATATATATATATATATATATATATATATATATATATATATATATATATATATATACACACAGTACCGTCAACGCGGATCCCGTATTTAACCGCGCTCCCCCCGCGGTTAGTTAATCCTTTCCGCGTTACACCATCGCGGTTTATTTATCGCGGTCCTCGCTGCAGCCATGTTTAAACCGCGGCGGTGTGACCTACCGTTTAGTTGCCTGTACGCTATTAGACAATAAGACGGCCACCAAACATTGAGAGTCATTCTATACAGGCCATGTCTGATGTATTGTGTTAATTTCACATAAAAGGATTACGTATTTAATGCAAACATTTTAAAGTCGTTAGCAATTATTTTAGGGAAATTTTAATTGAAGAATCATCTACACCCGTGATAATTTTCACGTATCTGTGGATATAGCTTAATTTAAAAAATATTTAATCATTTTCATAATGTAATCTACATGAAGGAGAGGGTAAGAACTATAACATATTTTATTTTCTCGGTTTTTTAATGAGTTTAAACATTTCCGACTACAAAACTGTTTTTAATCCATATCAATTTGTAGCTCGTTTTACGGCACAGTCTATCGATGCTCATGACAATTAACCTAGTCCGTGACAGGCACATGCTACACGAAGAACGTTTACCTACGGTCAACGGCATAATATTAAAATTTTACTTTACCCTTAAAATACTAAATTATATTGATTTGAATTTTTATTGTGTTCAATAAAAAGCTACAACACAAATGAAGTACATGTATTAGCTGCTAATAACGTTTTTCGAAACCCTCCCCCCTCTTCAACGTTTTATAACCGTCAAAGTTAACTGTATTTGACTTTAGTCCTAATTGTTTTACACAAAGGTGTGAAACCATCGCTGAGACAGGAAATCACTCTACGCTTGAACGCACAGATTACACGGGTATGAGGCAAGTGGATAATACGTGTAACGAGTGACGATCAGGAAATTACCTGTTTTTCAAACAATTTTACTAACAGTAACAATAAATGATTATTTATATATTTTACTGTGTTCTTAAACTGTTAAACGTGTTTCAGATGCATCCCCTCTTTTGAGAGAGAGAGAGAGAGAGAGAGAGAGAGAGAGAGAGACTGTCGATGCTCAAGACAATTAACCTAGTCCGTGACAAGCACATGCTACACGGTAAACGTTTACCATACGATCAACGGCATACTATAAAATTTTTTACTTTACCCTTAAAATACAAAAATATATTGATATCATTTGATGTGTTTTTAATATGAAGCTTCTACACATGTGGTATCAGTTGCGAAAAATGTTTTTCGTACCCCCCCCCCTCCCCTTTTCAACGGTCTATTACTGTCAAAGTAAACTGTATTTAACTTAAGCCCCAATTGTTTTACACAAAGGTGTGAAACCATCGCAGAGACAGGAAATCACTCTACGCTTGATCGCACAGAATACACGGCTATGAGACAGGTGGATAATCCACGTAACGAGTGACCATCAGGAATTCTACCCGTATATCAAACAAATTTACTAACAGTAAAAATAAATCGGTCCAAATAAGTAATTGTTTCATAATACTGCCTTCTTAAACCGAAAATATGTTTAACATGTTTTTTTCCCTGCAAAAAAACACATAAAATAATCAATATAAACTAACGAGAGAGAGAGAGAGAGAGAGAGAGAGAGAGAGAGAGAGAGAGAAAGAGAGAGAGTTCTCTTTAAACAAAGTAGTATACGAATAAAACTTTACAAACACACTGTAAAGCACTAAATTAAACATCATTAACAGTGTTAAATACTTTATTGTTTGACATACTTCTTTTTTCTTTACTTGAAATGAAAACTAATAGAACCGAAGCTGATTGACAGGTATAGCACGTGGACTCAGACTGAAACTGCATGTTGGATTCAATCACAATGTACCCGTCCATATTCTTTTATGAATACTAAAATTATGAATATTTAATATTAGTATATTTCAAATGAATGTACGTAAAATTCATTCTAAAACGCATTTACCAACTCTCTCTCTCTCTCTCTCTCTCAGATCATAGAGAATATTTGGATCGACGGCACTAATAATAATCAAGAAGCCTCTTCTGTACGATAGAAAATGGGCGATGTTGTACGGCGAAGCCGTACGCAATTTAAAGTTTTTATTTTGTCTTGAATAGGTGTGAGAACCCCCGACGGCATGTCGTGCTCCACCTGGGTTTGTTAATCACTATACACAGGAAATGATCGCGACTTATAATTAATATACACAAGAAAGGAAATGTTTACGTTGATAGTTTGCATTTGATTTTTTTTAAGTAATTCGATATGTATGCATAACATGTACAGTTTCCCATGTTGTTTTGTGATGCAAATTAATTTCCTCCTTCCATTACTTGTAAAGAATAGCAGCTTAATGTATCGAGTTAAAGACAGCAGTAATATAACAAGCATATAAGGTTAAACAACACTAATTATTTTAAAATATTATTATATAACCTGAAAAATATCCTCGCGACCTTAAATTGTCGTAAACCGCTTTGCGGTATATATATATATATATATATATATATATATATATATATATATATATATATATATATATATATATATATATATAGCTGAATTCAAGTGTTTTGGTTTTTTTTATATTTATGCATTCTTGAATTTTGCGCATCGAAATACGAATGGATAAACAGATACATAGCAGTTCAGAATGCGGTTGTTTGGTAAATTTGGAAAGCATGATCAGAGACAAAGAAAACTTCTTTCTTTTTTGCGATTTGTGTTCTGCCGACTTTGGAAAACCTATTTGTCCTTTTGTTAGTAACTAACGACTTCTCAAAAACAGCAAAACTCTAACATTGTACTACTCTTATTATACTTTCCATTTTATAATATAAAACATAAGCAAGCATTGCTATTTTAACCCTTATGCAAAATCTTATTACAAATGCAAGTTATTGTCAAATTCATGCAGAATGTACAAGTAATTTACCAGAGGAGATGCCGACTGATAATAATACATAACTAATCCCATACATTTCGTACAGTAAGTGCTACTTACAGAATTAATCTACACAACACTTTTTGAGAGTTAATTTTTAATCAACTTCCCTATGCAGTTACTCTTGCACAACGGAAGTAAAACATTGTTTGGACCTAATCATCAATCATGGCAGTGCTTGAAAAAAAATCGATTGAATGTATTTCGAAGCTTTGTTTTAATGTTCTCCGATCGATCCTCAGCCTCAAAGTTTTTTTTTCATCATAAAAGTGTTATGTTTCTTTTAAACTTTATAAATGAAATGAAATTTTTAGATGGTATCCATTCATTTTACAAAGTTATTGCAAATTTGCCTATGATGGATATAATGGAATAAACGAGTTTGAAAAATAAAGTGCCGGTGCACCAGTGGCTCGAACTCTTTACCAACATGTAACTGATTAGTAGTTTACCGTGAATCCACTACGCCAAGCATGTAGTTGTCTGACTGATGGTAATACTAATACTAGAATATTTATTAAAATTGTCTGTATAAAAGTCAGATTTATGGTACGGATAAAAGAAATCCGAATAATTTAGAGTGAGCGAACATTGCTGAGGATCGGAGATCGTTAAGGAAACCTATTGATGGATCTTTAAAATTTCTATACGGTAAGAACAATCTCGATAGTATTTTTGTAGTCATGTATATTCCTACGGCAGCAAATCTTGCGAAGCACGACCTCTGGTGAGATAATTGAGTTATCTCTCAATAAGCTGCTTCCATAACCCTGAAACCATAGGGGGGAAATCGTTGATTTTAAAAGACTATAGTTTTTGGAATTCTCATTTTCATATAATAATGGTTCATGTTACATTTATTGGTGTATTGAAAATCTGTAATGTTCAAAAGCCTTGGCAAATACAGATAAGAAACTACTTGCCATGCAAAATAACATCGTTGATTTTAAAATGAATGATAATCAATAAAATCAACTCCCGTCTGTACTTCAGTACTTTGATTTTTTCTTGTTGTTAAAGCACGTTTGTCTATGCACATCTGTTGGTGCATTCTAATCATGTTATGTTCGAAAGGCGTGATGTCTGTCATACCGGTGTCATACAATGTTTTGATACCATGGAGTAATGAACCCGGGATCAAAATATTATGAGATATTCTCAACCCGGGCTCAATATTTCGCTGAGAAATATTGAACCCCTATAATATATCGGGGATTAATAAAATATATTGACCACACACTCCCCTTATTTTTTTATTTATTTATTTATTTTTTTGGCTATTTGAAAGGGGGTTTAATTATGTCGGTGAAGTATTGAATCCGACTCATATTTTTATTTCTAGTTGAATTGGGGGTTCAAGATAGTATGTTCGCAAAAAATTTAATCCCTTCTGTTGTCATTTCTTATTGCATATAAAAAATTCATTAATAGCGAAAAAGATGACTTATGGGCATTTAGGTATTTGTTGCAAATTTAAGGATTTATCTGGACATGAAATTATTTTCTTTAAAAATCACATTTTATAGTTTGTAAAATTAACCGAATTCTTATTGGAAGTTATGCCATATTACTTTGAATGTGTTTAATCGTAAGGCATGAGTTACATTATCTGTACAGTAGATGTATAGTAGGTGAATACCCATTGCTTGAACAAAATATTATTTACTCCTGAATAAAAATCAACTATTGGCAGTACTTTGATTACAAAATGTGTTCTGCTTAGATCGGCTACCAGTGTTGGTGTTATTCTTGTTTATAAAGTTAACGATGTTTAGAAATGTTCTATTTGCACGTCTTTTAAGGGCTTTGTCCGTGCTATGGTACGGTAATTTCAGTTTACCTTTCGGCATGCATTAATCAGAATGAAAAGTGTCAGTAATCAAGCTCAAGGGTGCGTTCACCGCATAAAGACAAATAATAACATTAATGTAATGTAAGAAAGCAGGCATTTAAATCCGTAAAGGACAGTAAGTAAATCAAGTTCCAGAATATGTTCACCACACAAGTCAAATAATGCAGCAAGGCTGTAATGGTCAAACACACACAGAATAAAGTGGGAAAGAGAAGAAAACATTTACCTGTTAAACTCGTCTCAATTCAGTGCACTGAAATATTCACAATTTGACAGTGTCGTATCTAAGGTGTTTTCCTGTGCGAAATGGATTCCTCAAGAATCAATGGTGTCAAGAAACTAGATGAAAATTATATGTAAGTACTTCACGTAAACTATAATCATAAAACATATTTTGTGATAAGTTTTATGTGATAAATTGTGACAAAAGATTTGGTCTGACAGCATTTATCATTGCTTTTATTAACATAGCATGTTCTGCCTAAATAAATTTGATCTGCTGTAATACAATTGAGGTCACGAGATTTTTTGCTATACAAACATAATGGTATTTTCATGAATTTGTTTTGAATTCATATCAATGACATGCCAAGCGCTTTAAAAATATTCATGCGCGGATCTAGAGGGGTCCTGGGAAAACCCTTAGAATTCCATGCAGCAGTTTATGAGGAGGGGGGGGGGGTAGCTTACAAACTGTTCATTACGATATTCAATATATGCCAAAAATTCTTGTTGAAAAGTTGAAAAGGGCAAAGATTTCTAGAAAATAATGGAATCAGTATATTCTGGTATATTCTGGTAATACGCACATCTACACATTGTATCCTACATGCTTAGTAAAACACATTTTTACTTAAGGGCAAGGAAAGTCAAAAACATATTTTTTTTAATATATCAATAAAGTGATTTATTTATCACATGTGGTCATGCTGTTTAAAAAAACTACATAATTAAGCTTTAATGAACGTTTTAAGTTTGAGAAATCGTATTTACTGTAGGCTGACATAATGTAGAACTTTTTTGTATTAAAAACCAAAACCGCTACCGGCCACCATACAGCAACACCACGTGTCCCCGAAATGAATGGACAATTGCAGGTCTGGCCCTCCGTGGACGTCTCGAACGTTGTTGTCAAAACTCAGCATGCAAGCATAATGACTATTCAAATAGAATGGAATAAACTTTAAACAATTTACCGTTAGTGTTCAGTACTAAAATGACAATTTTCCATTCGAACACGTGCTTTAAAACTAAGCTTTCTACCATAGCAAACAAACATTTTAACACATATAACATTTAAAAAGTACAAAACAAATACCTTGAAATTGGTGACAAACACATAGAAACTACAAAGTAGGGAGAAGTTACCCAATCTTGAAGAGTACAACGTGCATCTCAACAGACACACGTCCATTCAGCTGGACTGCACGAACTGGAGTGCGGTATTTAAAATAAGCAGTGTACACGTCACTCCAGTAACAGGTTTAAGCTGAACACCGCTCGTAAATAGACACTGTCCGCCATATTTCTCTTTCATCACTGCTGTCCCTACAACCCTTATATAAGGGGCAGACCTCTAAACAGTTCAAAGTACTTCGCTGTAGATGTCTCACCTGTGTGGACGTACATCTTGCCTCGCCGTGTTACTCTGTTGCGATGAAATTATCAAATTTTACGCACTTTTTTCAAGATAAGAGAATACAAACTTCAAATAAATTGGTCAATTCATTATTTACAAACAGAATACAAACAGAAACTAGTAGACTAATTGTTCTCGAACAATTAGAGGTCTTTCCACCTATATTATTTTTTATGTTTTGTTTCAATATAATTAATTAAACATTTTCTCTGCGTTACTTAATAAAAAAAGATTAAAAACTTAAATACGTTTTTTTTTGGTTTGACCTTGATCTTTGACCTTTATGTCATTTTGTTCGGACAAGGTAGACGCTTCCATCCCAAGTGGTCCGAAGTGTTTACGATAAATAATAAAAAAGTTAGAAGTGATTTTATAGAATATTGAATACTTTCAGGGGCAATAACTGCTAGAAGGGGGTCTCGTATCCTTGTGGTATATATAGATTGAAGAACCCTCTAAGTGTAATGAAGACATTGGTAAAAGTTCCAAATTTCTATCTCTTATGGTTTCAGAGGAGTAGCAATAACAAGCATTTCGTACAATAGGGGCAATAACTCTGTAATTATTCAAAGGTATGAGCCAAGGGGTTATATTTTAAAATGTCTTAAGATGTCCTACTACATCCATGAAAAAGTTTTTCTCTACCACCCTTAACAAAAGAGATCTAAAAACTCATTAATTAAGAGATTTCTAAATGACCTTGACCTTTGACCTTTATGTCATTTTGTTTGGCCAAGGTAGACGCTTCCATCCCAAGTAGTCCGAAGTCTCTATGATTAATAATAAAAAAGTTGTAAGTGATTTTATGGAAATTCAAATACTTTCAGGGGCAATAACTATTATAAGGGGGTCTCGGATCCTTTCGGTTTTAGTAGATTAAAGAACCCTCTAAGTGTACTGAAGACATTGGTAAAAGTTCCAAGTCTCTATCTCTTATGGTTTCAGAGGAGTAGCGATAACAAGCATTTCGTACACAAGGGCAATAACTTTGTAAGTTCTGGGAGTTTCTAAGCAAAGGGTCATTTGGTACCATAACTTTTTATGGTCAATAACATAAAGAAAAAATTGTTTCAATATCTCTTGAAATAAAAAAGCTGTCCCTGGAAAAAAAGAGAAGAAAAAAAAAAATAATAATAATAATAATAATAATAATAATAAAAAACATAAGAAATACAAAAGGTCTTTCACCTGAAAGGTGGAAAGACCTAAATATAGTTTAAGAAATAAATGCATAAAATCCAAATAATACATGTGTCGGCCACGAGTTTCAGGTGTGCAATCGGGTGTAACGAAATCAAAGGGTTTATATACCAGGTACCTGTGTGACGGTGCCTATTTACGAGCGGTGTTCAGCTTTAAGAGAGTAAAAAGAAAAGCGGGAAATTTAAAAGGTATATACAACCATATCAAGTACGTTACACCAAATCAAGTTCTTCGCTAGCTACATAAGTATGTTATAATTGAAATCGGGATGTTTACATTCTCTAAAGTCGGAGTTACGAAATAACGACGGCAGACAATTTCTACGATAATTGGCATCTGTTGACAAATTACACAGCTTCGCGGAGATTCCTTCGACACTAGCCTCCGCTTTAAGATTTCAACGAACATGCTCCTTTTGACGTTGGTTTGTAGTTTGGTGGAAAGTCAAAGTTAAAATAACGCTCTCAAATCGATGCTGTTTCAAATTTTCCAAAACTTTTCATTTAGACCAAATAACATGGTTTTCCTAATACTCATGCTATGTTGATAAAACAAACTGGAAAAGATGATGTGACGTCATAGATTAAGTTCAATGGAACTCCCATAGCGGCGGGAAATTTAAATTAAGCGATAGATTTTCTTGATTTATTCATTGTTCCGGGGTTTGTAATAAAAATAAATACGACAAACAACTATATTAGATGATGATTAATTGATTTATTGCACAACATATTTCCTTCCCCTTTAATTCAATGCAGCGGTTGAAGAGGAGTTGCGCCTATACAAACTGTTTATTACGATATTTAATACATTGCCAAAATCCAAAGTTTAAAAGAGCCGAAATTAAAAAAATAAATGGAATCAGAAGATCCTGGTGATATGAACATCTACACATTGTGTTGTAAATACGTACAAGAAGTTTCACGAACTTCCGTGAAGCGGTTTAATAGTAGTTGCGCTTACAAACAAACAAAAATCAGAACTGACTGACATACTGACTGACGGACAAGTAAACAACCACTATACCCTTGCAAGTATAAATATGATATACATGTTTTTAGAAAAGCATTTAGCCCAATAATCTGAAACTTGTGTGAAAGCACATATTGTGCAGATTGAAGATTGATCATGATTCCCTAGAGAAAAGTGGGATCACAAAAGGGGGATTTTGAAACGGAATTCTGAAAGTCTGAACTCATCTAAACGAAGTAATTACTTCTTTGACAAAATGTTTGTATCATGGCGAATAATGATTCGACATTTTCTCCAAAACTTTTGTAATCGCTAACCATTTAGGCTTCATCATAATATACCAGTACATATGCATATTTTTTATCACACAGATACGGCCGATGGGGCGCCTATCAGGTATTTCAATCAGCCATTGCATTCTACAACATTTTGCCTACAGGATTTCAATTGCTAATAGGCGTTTTTATCGGTAAGAACATTTTGTGCTGTGCCTTAAGTGTTGAATTTCAATAATCGCGATCTCAAAGCAATATGCAATTATGTATATCTTAAAAGTATACATTTTAATCAATCCTGTACATACGAAAGTAATTCTGATCATTTCCTATACATAAATTGAATATTTATCGTAACATAATTCATATGCTTGTTTTAGTACGTTACATGTAACAATATCACGATCCGAAAGCCTGTTAAACTTTATAAACGTTTAAGCGCACGCGCAATAAGTTCTTCTCGCAATACTCTGTAAATACCAATTAATGGTTTTGTCGCATTTGTCAGAAAGGTTTCTTTACTTTAGCTTTATTGTACTGACCCGAAATCGTCCTCGTTTTGATTATCGCATTTATAGCTTAAATTGAGTAGTATTTGAATTTTAACCTTTCTCACTCGTTCTCAATAGGTTACAGGCCTACTTTCCAGTGTTCACCAAGCAGTGCATATGAAAATCAGACTTATACAAACAACTCTTATTTTGTAACATATGACAAATGTCATATCAAAGTGTTTTACAATGACACAACCAGGGATGCACCAGAGTTGGTCAAAGATGACCTTTGTACTGCAGGATACCAATACAGCCTTGACAAATACAGTACATTTGTTACAGAGGTACATGTATGCCATTAAGTTTAAATCTTTGTGATGTTTTGCCACATCTTCTTTTTCATAAAAATAGACAACGAATTCTTTCAGACAGAAAACAGCCCATTAAATTCCGAAATGAGTACTGACTCAATGATTGAATTTTTTTTTTCAACATTATATTTTTGAAGAAAAAAACTGTTATTAGTTGCGACGGGAAATGCAAAAAATGTCTAGCCTAGAGCTTTCTTGATAAGAACATGTCATGAATACATTGCTTCTGCATTCAACGTTTATAAGTTTATGAATGTTATGCTAACAGATGGATCTTGTCTGCGACCAAGCGTATCTTGGAGAGCTGGTGCAGACCCTTGTAATGACGGGCCAGCTGGTTGGAGCAGCATTTGCATCCTCTCTCAGTGACAGACTGGGCAGAAAAACTGTTCATTTAACGTCCCATTTATTGACGCTAGCATTTGGAATTGGTGTTGCTTTCTCACCCAACTACATAACACTTGCTATCCTAAAATTCATTATCGGTGTTTTGCAACAGGTAGTACAACAGTAATTTATTAAGTTATTTGTTAAAAAAAAAATGTCACAGCTTATATCTAACATCATGATATTTGCGTGCTTCTGTAATCTTTACTGTTTAATGTTTTTAAATCTTACCAACGAAATGCTCTCTGCAAACTATACCTCTTTTATCGTCGCATTTTACTAAATGTGATATTCTTGTCGTTATTTAAGGGAATGGTTATGTCCGATGCAGTTCTTACTTTGGAATTATTTCCAGAAAAAACACGTTTCTACGCAGAAGCAATAGGACTGTTTTTTTGGACTACGAGTCTCGTTATCATGGCTCCAATAGGCTATCTGATGAGAGACTATTCTTGGAGATATCTCCAAATTGTTATGACGGGCTTTTCATTGTTTAGTTTGATCCAGTATTGGTAGAGTGTTTTATGTTTACTAACTTATAATCGAGTAGAATGATCTTATTCATTATCAGGTGTGTTAAAGCAGTTACTTTTTATTGAAAGAAGAGATGCCATAACCACTTTTAATTTTTTTAACCCGCTTTGAATAAACATCATCTCATTAAAAGATATTTAGCGGTTTGTAAATGTAGTGATTTTAAAACTTGTAAAATGTAGGTTTTCACTAAAATATCCACATGTATATGCCATTTGGTCGATTTGTATAATCTTAAAAATTCTAGTTCTTGGCTTGCTGTAACTATGTTTTTCGTGTTTGATCCGGTTTGTTTTCTCACGAAATTGATAATAAAATTTCAGGTAGCTAATTATTTAACAACATCTTCACTGACATAAACATCTACAGACAATCCTTTGAAATCAAATTAAAAGATCCGGTTGCTTATGAACAATTACAAATAATTACAGAAATAGTTGTCGGTTTTGGTTTGAACGTTTAATAACGGATGCATATATAAAACAAATAAAATGATTTAGAATAACTGTTGACTAAGTTGTACTTAACAAGTGCATGTCCGTTATAATGGTTTTATTTTTTAAAAGGATAGAGAAGGAATGATATTTATTATTATTCATCGCTGACATTGCAGCTGATTAATTCCCTGCAAACAAACATAGTTAATATTATTGCTAATGGAAAAATAGTACGGCGCATGGCCATAGACAATCCGTATGATAAAACTTGAATGTTATGTAGTGTAAAGAAATGTGTTTGATTATGTAAAAATGTTAATACATTCGCAAGTTATTGTTTACGATTTTATACGATTTTGTGTTCTTTTCTAATGTTTTGATACACTTAAATCTAGGGTTCAAGATGAATCGTTAAGATGGCTGGTAGCAAACGGTAAAACAGAAGCCGCTGATAAAGTCATACGCAAAGTGGCAAGATGGAATAAAATTAACTACGATGACCTGAAAAACATTGTGAACAAAAGGATGGCAAGTACGGAAACACAGAACACACAAAAGGCTGACGACAAGAAGACGATTACTGAGAATACACAAGAGGGAAAGCTTGCTGTGGAGAAATATTCAATCATCACAATTCTTAAAAACAGGCGCATCTTGATAACATCTCTGATCATGTGGTTTACATGGTAAGTTGATTCTCGTCAAAACTTCTCTTATGGATAAAAAACCCTGTATTTTCTTTAAACATTTCAACATTATCAATTTTCACGTTAAAGTTGGTTTATGTTTAAATAAAGAGGCAAATTATATGCATTTCATTTTATTCCAAAAAATATTTTGTCACACCCTATTGTTTGAATAAGTATTTAATTGTTTTTCTATGCATTTAATCTTATCAATAATCTTAAATCTTGAATGATATTATGATTTAAGGGTGACCAATACCGTAACATATTTTGGACTGACCTTGACATCAACATCCTTAGCAGGAGACCGATTCTTTAATTTTTTCCTGTCAGCAATTGTTGAATACATTGCTGTCATATTTGAATACCCAATGTTATGTTGGTAGGCTTATTTTACTTTCGTTTATTGTCTGGATCAGAATAAATTGCAATTATTTTATATAAATAAACCACGAACGTTTTAACTTTTTATCAATAGTGTAAATTGTGATCCTCAGTAAAGGCCATTTTTTTTTTAATTTGAGAGCTCGAGTGTATTTGTAATCATTAAAATGTTGATATGTTTTTGTAATTTCTTCTTACAGCCTCGGTAGAAGAACAATAACAATAGTGTTTCATGCTGTTTGTGGAATATCGTTAGCTTCTGCTACTTTACTGAATCATTTTTCGGGTATGTTATAAACTTGTTTTACCATTTTGTGAAAATAATATTATTTTACTGTCATGGCAATGTATATTGTATGCGAGTCCTGTTTTTCATGCCAACTTATATTTTTTAAATAGCTAAATGTTGAATACCCTGATAAAAAAACTAAGACTTCGTGTTTCTTTTCTATATTATCAGACATACATAGAACGCAATGGTTGATCTCCCAAATGGTTTCAACCTTTTTAAATTAAAAGGAATATGTTTTATTGGCAGATAAATTCCTTAACTAATTTGACGTTTCTAACAGTTTGATCTGCAGGCTTAAAGCTTATTTTAATCATAAGGGGTGTTAAAACACACCATCCATAATTATAATGGAGTATTATTTTCAAAAACCTTAATGCTAAATATTCAACACCAATAAAGTAAAAATATTTTTTAGTTTTGAATACGTTGAAAAGGAAATGTTCTGATATCGAACTATTTAAGCCCTTATTGAACATACACTTTTGATCCAAAATGATGATGATTAATATGTATGCAAACATTATATCTCCAACATACATATGTTTTTTTTACCAAGTTGCAATGTAAACTGTATTATGTCAAGATACATGTATTTATGCATCACAGTTTTTTTTCAATTCAGTATTTATAAATACTTCAAGGTTCAAACGATGTTGAATAAGGTAAAATACTAAGAAAATTTCTCGAGATTTCCTTTTTAAAACGTATCTTCTAGCATGCATTATTTTAATTCAAAGCTAAAAATAAAAAAAAATCTACGATGATTTCATATTGCAAGCGACATGAACGTATCCGGGTAATAAAGTTAATAAATATTGCAAGGTATTCCGATTGACTTTCGAATGATAGTCATATTTACTCATTATAAATCTTCGTAGGATGTATAATTTTGTCGAGTTGATTTATCCGAGTTAATCTAGATGAGGTGTCAATAAAGAAATCTTGGATTTTATCCCTTTTATTGTTTTCAATGAATTTGCACTTCTTTGACAGGTACGTGTATTGTCATTTAAAATCGAAAACAAAATTGCGGAAACAATAACTTTGGACATACTATAGAACTCAACACATTACTTTGTTGATGGTATTTTCCTAGCTTAAAAGGGAATTTCAAAAGAAAATCAAATAATTTCATCATTCAGCAGTGTTTGACTTCTTTTCTACAACGAAACTTGCTCTTTTCTTTCACATTGAACAGACACTACTTTACAACTTAAAAGATAGTGCAATGGATTTTTAAAAATATGAAAATCGTGCAATTGACAACGTCCCATGATAGACAATGGAACAACAAATAACAACCACAACACATTTTTTGCAGCAAATCGTGAAAATACAAAAAACACAAATGCCAACTTTTAATCATAGTTTCATTTTATTTACATCTGTCTGGAAAAAAAACAGTTGATTAAAAACACTGTGATGTGCTTCTCACACGGTTTTGCGTGGATAAAGAAATTGCGTTTAATTAGGAATTTACAGTGTATATCGATAATTTATAATCTTTTAGCACAGAAAAGTTGTTTTTTTTCTAGGAGGTGATAGCAGTGCAAAGATGGCCTCCATTGTGACTACGTTTGCTGGAAAATCGGCCATAACTGGGTCATTTAGCATTCTTTTTTTGTACACTCCAGAATTATATCCTACAAATTTGAGGTATAGATGCACATTTTTTTCTTACTTTTAAACAATAAAGATTTAAAACATGCTTTAAATTATTTTCAATTCCTTCAAAATGAAATGAAATATTATTTAAATTTATGATATTTTCTTTCAGGAATGCTGGCATAGGGTTTTCTTCTGCATTTTCTAGATTGGGAGCTATAATATCACCCTTTGCAGGAACATTGGTAAATATTTTGAGCTGTTTTTTTATATTAAATCTTTAAGAAATAATGATTTATATGAAATTTAACCATTTTAGGCCGAAGAAATTCCTTGGGCTCCAGGAACTATATTTTCCGCGATGTGTTTCATCGTGACGTTAATTATTTTGTATGTGCCGGAAACACGTGGTGTAGAACTTCCTCAGACTCTAAAAGAGGTAAAAGTATGGTATACGGAGAGAAGTGGTCTTCGACAACAACAAAAAGTGGAAAGTACTAAGCTCTAGATCAAGGGTTTCTCGGATGATTTGCATTTTAAAAAAAAACCCCGAAACACGAAGTCTTAAAAACATTTTATTGTCATATATTCATAGAAGATTGCAAATGTTAATCTGTTTGTTAGCATGTAAAACAAATCACAATATGGACATTTTCGTTTAATTGTAAAAAAATTATAAGATTTTTAATACCATCCTTCATGATTATAAATAAATAAAACGTATTCATAAAATGAATCTGGACTGAATATTAGTTTTTTGTTTAACAACGACATTGCAACAAAACCATAAATAACTCAACTCCAGCATGCTTTCTTGAAACTTCCTTGAGTTTTAAAACCATTTATTTTAACAAAAGGACTTAAGTTGGTATAGGACTCCTTTATATTGTGACATACTTCCGATCGAAATAAACAATACAATCAAGTATATTCCATAAATGTTTTCTTTCCGAAATCTGTTACCTAACAGCGTAGCGCAATAGGTTGGAGCGTTAGTTCAAATCCGATGTTGATTTGTATAATTTATACCTTTCCAAAACATTTTAGAACATATTTTTTGATCAAATAGTTTAAAAATTGAAAAATTTAAACTGGTGAAAGTATTTTGATTTGAATGCACTTTTATCCACATTAATATAGACAGGTATCCAATACCACCTTAATTAATACATGCTAATTTACCATGGTTTTATTAATGTCTATGAATATACTGCCAGAAAGTTTGGTTTATAAAAATTTAGTGAGTAAAGGATAAATTCATGACAATTCATAGGATTAAGCTCCTAAGTTCAATTGCAACATGAGTATTCATTCTTAGATAAGGTGGTATGTAAAGACAAAGTATCATCGACACAAATTGCATAATTATCTTGCATGTAAACATACTTTTAATCCTTTTCAATAGAATTTTTCACCAATATTTTTCACACAAAACATCAAAGGATAATTTTTTGAAAACGTGATAAAAAGCTCTTTAAAACTGTCTTAACCTTACATCCTGCTTTTAACATAAAAATCAGTGCTATACAACCCTGCTCTAAGGTTTCCTTTGCATCATGGTTTAATAAAGTTTTTTTTTTAAATTAAGCTCACAAAGGTATTAAGATATCAAACATGTACAAAATTTTAAATAAATGCAGAAAGACAAACCGTTCTCATACACAGTTATTCCATGTAACACAGGACGATGAAGAACACTATTACTTAGGTTTGTTACTGACTGACTACGGAAATATATGGTTGATCAATCTCATAAGTGATTTGTTTTCCCGCGGGCTATCAAATGAGACATTTATTTCACAAAAAGCGATGATTTCACAAAATTCCATGTAAATGTGACCTTACATCTCGTCCAAGATGTCTTTGAAAAACTTTGCTGCACCCTTGTTCTCTACAATGATTTGTTATTTACTTTTAAACGATTTATCCCTTTTCTCCGCAGAGGTTTGAGTAAATCTTGACGCTGCCATGTTATTATGTTCCAGACACAACAATGTGAAGTCAATTCAAAGGGAAACTGCTCTACTTTATTTTAAAGTAATTTAAAAAGACATTTGCTATATGCTAAATTTTAATTCTCACCAGACGGACAAAGATATCTATCCGACAGTCATATGCCACGTTTAAACCAATGAAAATGTGACATTTCAGTCCTAGGGAAAACAAATACATAATTATGTATAACGCTACCATGTATGGTCACGAATCTGACTATTACAAACATACAAAACTAAGAATATTAGCTTTTTTAAAGTAGATGACAGGTGGAAGAAAAGCTTTTGGTGCAAAGTGAGTTGATCTTCTCCTTCGACAATCTCCAGGAGAAAGACGTTATGAATAAGCACTTGCAAAATAATCAACTAAAATAACGGTGTTATGAATTAGCACTTGCACATTAATCAACTAAAATAACTTTGTCAAAGAAGACATTCCTTTGATCTGTTAGAATCTTTTTTCCTTCTTTTTTGATTTATGAATATCATGAACAAAGACAGAGTACTGAAATAATTATAAAAAACACAAGATAAAATATATTCATTAACACTTTAACTATCTAAAGTTTTCTTTGCACTTCATTGAATTTCCAATACTGTTGTAGACTGAGATGGGTTTTTGTTGCAAACCATTTTGAATCAATTCTTGATTTTTGGTTTCAGAGATGCAATTACCTGCTCCTACCAAATCCTTAAGACTTTTCGACTATCTCTGCTTTTTCGAAATTCTTTTATTGAAGCATTTTGCCCCTTTGGAGAAATTCGTCATGTTGGTGACTGTTTGCATAGATTGGTATGTTTATTCTTTTTACAAGCATAAACTTTCCCATCTAGTTTATGAATACCTTTTTTACCCATGCATTCATCCCACTTAAATCATTGTATTAGATGTACATTACAATAGATGACAACAAAAGAAAAGCAGCTTAAACGCTCAAAATCATACCAATGGTTAAATTAACGGCAATTTTAGGAATCGTTTCAGAGGCAGAAGGAAACTGATTCTGAACCAGAAATAATAATACAACTGTGGCTAAAAATATTGTATCGTATGAAATGTTATCTATTCTCCAAAGCCGACTAAAGATATGATCGTGATTTTAAAAAATGGCATAACAATGGTTACCATGAAGAATACTGGTCGCCTTTCTTTTTGATCGTGTAAGTCACTTGTGACAAATTTCCATCACAGCGAGGAAAATTTCTAATAAAACTTGTAGTTGGATCTTCTTTAACTATGAATTTCTGGTTTGGCAAAAAAATTGTGAGGTCCCAAAAATGTACATCATAAGAAGTATTTACCCAAGACATGAAGGTAACTCATCTGAACATCATATGGATAATATGTTATGTTCATTGCTCAAAGCGTATTTACCACTACTTTGGTTTCGTTAATATTCAAGGGTATCAAATTTCGTGGATAAAGTGAAAATCACAGTTTCAAGGATACGTAAATTCGTGGCGAATGACCCAATCAATACAAAATGTTAACAGAAATTGCATTTCAATGAACATTTAATTTTGTGGATCAACTTAAAAACGAAATCCACGAAAATTGGTATTCAACGAATATTGATGAAACCACAGTATTTAAAATTGAAATTTACGTTTCCATTGCTTGTGACTATAGCACAAAATTGCTCCATGATTAGAATATTTACAACGAACTCTACTGATCTAAGAAGTGTCAAATCAGGGATCCATATCTCATTATTCGGAACAATTAGCCCAGAAATATTGCAATGCTCAGATTGATTCCAAATCAAGGTACAATCAAATCAAGATAATCGGACCCAAAGCTGGAACCTTGCAATTTTCTGACTTTCAAAGACATCCACCATCTCTCTAGGTGCAAGCTGTATTGCAATATTGAGTGTATCATTTGAACATTTTGGAAGTACTCACTGGTAATGATTCTTCAACATTTTTTCGTACAACATTGTCCGAGTGGTGATGTTTATGGTAGAACAACCATGAATCAGATCCAAACATATATTAAGACAGATAAAACAAGTTTTGGCATGTTGTTTCATTGAATTTATTTATAGTTAAGGGTGTTTAAAACGAAATAAAAAAGTTAAGATGTTTTTTTTTCGTAAGCATTAATGATTGGTTTGATAATTCTGAAACAAGTTGTTCTGATCAATATTTTAAATTTATTATAGTATTATAAAAACAAATTAATCATCTATATTTTAAAAATATGAAGCAAGACTAAACATGTATTATGAAAACAAAGCAATAAAAAGTATGTCTACGTTTTTTAAATCACAACATCTTTCCAATGCCAAAACTACAAACAATTAAAACAAAATTATCCCCAATGAAAAAATCTTGAAAATGTTTACAGTTTTGATACTCAAATGAATAGTTTGTACGCGCTTCTTTAGAATGCAATAATATGTGCTGTTAATATCAACTAGACATCATTGATACTGTGCTTTTATCTTATTTATTTGGCTGTGAATGGTCGAAGATAAGCTAATAAAAAAATCATTTACAAGTCTATAGGTGACAACTTTTTTATTGGCTTCAATTTGTTGCTTCTATCAAGTAAGAAGAAAATCTTGACCAAAAACTATTTTAAACCTATTTTAATTATTTCGTATGTCTTTGATACTATATTCCCTTTACCTACCTGGTATATCTATAATTCTTAATGCCATTTATTATTCTGATAAGGATGAAAAGAGCCATTTATGCTGATGCTAGATTTCATAAAGGTTTTTACAAATGACGCAGCATACAGAGGTGTCAAGGTTTTAATAACGTAGCTCAAAATACGTCGCTTAAAATAAGAATACATTTTAACATTTTTAGTGGTTTCCATATGGTTTTCATGATGTATACTAAATGTTGACGAAATATTATTGAGTTGTTGATGATTTTGTTTCACGAAAAGAGTCACATCGTGTGGAATCATTCGGTTGTGTTTTATTTTTAAGTTTCAAGTTAAAAAACACTTTTACTCGTTTCGTATTAAGCAGCAACCAAACATTTAAGGTGTAAACCAATGGCACATAAAATTGAAATATGCTTTTTGATTAATTTTTAAATCAATATTTGGCAACGAGATAACTTTTAAATATTTTGAATATGGTGTTCAAATCATTTGCTTTGTAATTATGAACAGTTTTGATAAAATTCATGAATTATTACAAAATTTTGCAAAATATATTTTCTAAATAGTTTTGGTATTGAAATACACATGCTTTGACATATACAATACATACAGCTATTCTGAAATCAATGAGTGACTAACATTGTGGTTAGAATGCTTTTTCAATATCAACTCAAAAATTTACAAAATTACATGTTCATTGTATAAGAACACTAGAGTAAATACGAATAATTATTTATTTTGATATGAAATAATTAACGATGTTACACTTGTCATTCATTGTAGTAAGAATCTGATTTATTCATCTTTGCAGTTTTCTTTATTGACCTATATAAGTTACCTACAAGGTACAATAGTTATTCTTGTGAACAGAAGATTGTTTTATTTCAGACCTTCAAATGTTTTCATTTGCTTAAATTATACGTTTGACAAGCGCAACAGTGCGTTACATCCGTCTGCATTCTTCCATTCTTCAATGATTTTAATACCAGAAGATTTCCCAATCGTTGGCGATTTTGTTTAGAAATGGATTCGGTCAAAAACACCGATAATCAGGTTGCAAAGAAACTAGATGAAAATTATGTGTGAGTATTTCAGGATTGTTTACTAATGAATGACAACAACTTATTCTTATGAATTATACATGTGTAAGTGCGGCATAAGGGTTAAAACATTTTAGAAATTTAATGAACTTACACAAAAGAAAACTGCCGCGCAGGTATGTAAAGATAGCATTATTTAGTTTTAAAAAGATTATGTGCAAATGTTTGGACAGATATTGTTTCAAGATGCCTGCTGTGAATTGGCAGTGTACGCTAACACAGTAAAAGTAAAGAAGTAATATTTATTAAGACATTTTGAATAGTCTCATTAGATATACATATTAGATAACGGTAAATATCGTATTTTAATCATTTGCTGGCAATCCTACTTTTCTAGGGGTATGCTATTTAATGATCTTTTTATTATTAGTAGTATTATGAAATCAAAGAATGAAATGCAGTTGTATACAACAAATTGATTGCAAAAATGTTATGTACATGAACTTCAAATCAAAAGCCTTTATTATGAGTGAGAGAGAGAGAGAGAGTGTCACATTGCAAGAAGATGTACTAACTAAATCGCAGTCTTTGGATTCGAGACAGACGTTGTTGTAGTTACGGAAGTAAATGCTGAACATTTACCTGGCGTTTGGTTGGTGTGTCCGCTCCTTGTCTCTTCTCTAGGATTCAATGTAAAAGCAGCCGAATTTCGTGCACGTTGCTGTGGACACTGGAATGAAGCATGTCCTATCTTGGAACATTTGTAACAGCATACCTGTTGTCCTGTTGTTGCTGCATCTTTCGTACTTTTCTGTTCCTTCTGATCTCTCTGTATATTAGGTGATTCGTTCCTTGGTTCAGGAGTAGACTCTTTACTGCCAGAATGTACTAACGACAAAATATTTACATGACAGGCCTCTTTATATTGATCAGCAACTTTACACATTTCATCAATGTCTTTGGGTATACGTTCTTTCAAAAACAATAATAAATCTCTGTTCCACATTGAAAGAAATTGATCCCGAAATCAAGATCATACAATCCGTTGAAGGTATTAGGCACTCTACCAAGTTCTAACCATCTGTTTAAATAACTTCCCAGACGAACAGAAAATTGATAGAAAGTCTCACCTGATTCAGGTCGACACATTCGAAATAGTTGACGAAATCCGTCCTCTGTTCTCTCAAATCGTTTCAACAGCGATGTTTTGAGAGCATCATAGTTGAGAGCTTGTTACTGAGGTAGCAAAGCATACACATCCAGGCCTCGACCACGTAACAGTGCGCTGAGATTGACTGCCCATGTATCTGCTTTCCACTTCTGTACCTCCGCATATCGCTCATACCGCCGAAGGTAAGAATCTATGTTATCTTTAACTTCGACAAAAAATGGCATCTTAGGAATTTTAGCAGATGAAGAACTTGCAATATCAACCTTTGGCTCTTTCAACTGTTGCTATAAATGAAAAATAGTAGCACGGTACTTACTCTCCAGCTCCGCTTTACCTTGTTCTTCCTGCATCTTAATTTTCTCCATCTCTAGAGTTTGTTTCTTCAACTCGTACTCCCTTGATTCATTTTCCCGTTCTCTCTCTGCGGCCCGCAACTTCCGATAGTGCGCTTGTTGATCTCGTATGAACTTCTGGAGGTCCGTTCCCTTTAGTTCCATTCTTTGTCCGTGTTCCGTTAACTCTTGTAACGTTGGTTGGTCCATCTTATACTCAAAAATATATCAAAAGTAGTTTATGCAAAAATGTACTTATCCTCTAAACACTCGAAAGAAAAATATAACCATGCACAAGGCAACAGTAACCGTTCTCCACCGGGGTTCCATACAATTTCTAGCTACCTTAAAAGCATTAGATATTTCAAAAACTAATTGACAAAACAAAGTGACCATTATTTGCTGACTGATTAGACATAAATATCCCACTTCTGACACCAATTTGTCACGACAGCCGTCGTGTGTCCAATCAGTCGAGTAATAACAAAACAACAATTAAGTATTTACAATCTTTATCTACATATAAAATCAATAAATTTACAAATATACATATTCACACGCACAAAAAAAAAATATTGACAAAAAAAATGTTTATGATGTCAGATCAATAGTGTCCTCCTCTGGTGGTAAAGTTGTCCGTAGCGTCCCTCCAGTGTTCCTCCGATGTGTCCTTCTTCGGTACCAAGTCCTAAGATGACGGCTTCCGTCCACCGGCTTCCAGCGTAGTATGTGAATAAACGAAGGGGGTTACACGGGTGGTAAGATGTAGAATACCGGAACACTGGTGACTATTGTTGGACCATCACTGGGACATCGATAGAACTTTGCTGGAAACTTGCTGGAACCTTTTAATTTAACATAAATAACAATACTTTCAATGAAACGTTTCACTTTAACAATATTCTTGTCTACCTAATTACCGTAACTGCACACCATACAACCGCAACAAACATTACTCGCTCTACAGAACCGTTAAGTGTATCAGACCCCTTAAGGTACCTCACTACACCTTGAAATAGTTTCTCAAATCAGCAGAAAATTACTTGATTTAAGAAATGAATTTAATAATTTTTCTATTGATCGACGTATCAAAGAAAAAATTGACCGGAAAACTTCATCAATGCGCGTAAAAAAATTTCAAATCATAAAATGTGAATTGTCATTGATCAAAAATGTAAAAAATGTAAATGAAGCCGCGCGTATGAATACAAAACAGTAACAGCAACAATATTTAAAATGGAGGCGCCTTCAGCTGATGCAGGGCTATTGAGCTGAATTTAATGGATTAAACACAAATAGAAAGTTGAAATCTGAACCGGCTGAATTGACAACAAACGGAAATTACATGCGATATATGGCTTGTGATGCTATTCACTATGCAGCAAGATTCGTTAAAACTGGTTTTTTAGTGAGTTAGATCGCTGGAATATGCAACTGGATGCAAGGAGACGCGATCGTGGACGAAATAGTTGATATGTCGACAAATAATAGTATGTATGAGCGACTTTTGTAAATGTTGTGGTAACTAGATAGCCTGTGAGGTACTAATCTTATAAATGATATATCTGCCGCTTGGAATACGCCGAAGGAGTTGATGCACAACCCATAGCTTTGCTTTACGATGCTTATTCTGATGACCGATCATGTCCGTGTGTTAATTTAAAACTCATCGTTACCAAATTTGAACAGCAGTGTTACCGTATAGGCCTGTATGTCCGCTATAATTATTCCTGGAATTGGAACAGCCAGCCTCGCCGTAAATGCTGATCGTTGATCGCAAGCAGACGAAATCGTGAGAAGACGCTTAATTTTCTATTTAGTGAATCAAATTTTGTGTATTGTTTATTTTTCAAGGCTAAACTTTTAATTTTTCATATTTATAAAGTTGTATTTTGTTTGCAGACAATTAAACAGACACAACTTTACATTTTGTTGACTGTTTATTTTGGAAATTCCCGTTCTATAAATAGTGTTAAATCAGAACAGTTGAGAAAAGTAGATCCGGTAAAAATTTTATTGATGCAGGTATCAAAGAAATTTTTCGACCAATCAGAAGCGCCAATATCTCATCAAACTAATAAAAATTAAATGATTATGATAGAAAACATGATGGATAAGAAGTTCATATGTCAAATAGGCGAAAAAATGTGTAATTTTGGATAAAAAATGATATTTTCAAAAATTTCATTCAGTAAACATAAACAAAAGCCCCAGGCGGATTCGAACTCATGATCTGCGGTTCACAAGCCTGATACTTCAACCACTGAGCTATGACGATATACATCTGAATCGATTAATACAACCAGTTTAACAAAACATTTAAATCGCCATCTTGTGACGTAGTGTCTTAAAAAGTATAAGTCTATGTGTAGTGAAGTACCTTAACGTTATAAAACACTGTCACAGTTAAACTCACGAATAAACGAGCAAACCACGCTTGTCACACAAATGCACCATTACTCTACGGTAAATAAACAAGTATGTAAAACGTTACTCCGAAAATACTATCGAACACGTATACAAAAACAGATACCTAAATTCTAACTTAAATATTACAAACAAGACTAAAGTCTAAAGAAAAACCGAACCTACCCCTAATGGAGATTGGTTATCGTAAAAATACACTCAGCTACACATCGTGCTGTTACTTCAGTGCCTGCTAATGGACCTCGGCTCACTGACGAAAATATGGGTATATATAGTATCATAGAAAATAAATAGAACAGCCCGAGTATAGTCCATTATTGACCGATACCTGTAGTGACAAAATTGAGGCACCAAAAAAGATATAAACATAAAATAAAAATCAGAGGTACCCTACAGGAAAATGTACACATGACTAAAACTATTGATTGAGAGAGAGCGAGAGAGAGAGAGGGACAGACAGACAGAGAGAGACACAGAGAGAGAGACAGAGAGGGAGGGAGGTAGTTGTTGAACATGAGTGGTTGGAAATTTGTATTCAGAGTTTATGTAATCTTTATATAATCAGAGATTGCTATAATAATTGTTCAGTCAATTCAATTTTTAATGCTATAATAATTGTTCAGTCAATTCAATTTTTAAAAAAGCCAAGTTTTCCATCAAGCAGATCATTGATATATACAATATTCTTATTATACCATTGTGACCTTTTCTTACACAATTCTCCAAATACACCTATCTAACTTGAACTTCATGACGCATACTACTCTGGCACACGACAACTTCCATTTAATATTTATTATTACCTAATCAAAGGAATTTTGTCGTTTTATTACAGATTAAATATTTGCGTCTATTTTGTTTGTGTATGCAGTTTTGCTTAACTATTGAAACCGTTCTATTGAACTGCCGGTCAATAGTCTCCGATCTATTGGACCGCCGGTCAATAGTATGCGATCTATTGGACCCCCGGTCAATAGACTGCGATCTATTGGACCGGCAACGTATTTCAGAACGCGGGTATGGTAAGGCTTCCCGATTGATTTCACAGCGATGTGTAGAAAGTCACTTGTCTGTACGTCATACAATATGACGCCATAATTAACTTTGACGTCACGATCTGCATATAACGTCACGTTATATGTGCTTGTTTCTTTTACATAGACGCTGTTTTTATTACTAGTGTTACCATATTCAATAATATCAATACTGAATATCAAATAATCATCAGCGTTAAGCCTCGTATAAGGTAAATGACTATTTATAAACTACCCCAGCTCAGTGTGTTCTATTGCCCGAGGCCGTTGGCCTCGGGCAATAGAACACACTGAGCTGTTCCCTGCATCTTGGGAAAAATATTCTGGTCTATTGACTGCTCAAGCATTAAATAATTGTATACTATTGTATCGTTATCTGCCATCATGAATTTGTTTATTTTACAGATACGGGCGTTGGGGCATCTATCAATTAGTCCAAGCAGCCATTGTCTTCTACAACATATTGCCTCCAGGCTTCCAGTTACTTATAGGAGTTTTCATTGGTGTCTACATAATTTTTACTTTAATTTCATTATTATCTGCAGTATTGATCATTTTAAATAAATGTTAAAGTAACAAGTACAAATGTTTGTATTTTCAAAACGTTCACATCTCTTTTAGGGTATAGACCTGCCTTCAAATGTTCAGCAAGCGATGCATTTGAAAATGAAACTATTACACGAAACAGCTCCTATTTTGTTACTTATGACAAATGTCATATGAAAGTGTTTTATAATGGCTCAATTTAAGTCGAAACGAAATTAAACTGGTCGAAATAAGTTGATAAAAGGATGACTGTCATCGAACAGGAGACAAATGATGTGGATGTGAAAAAACCGACAGCAGATGATACAATACCAAGGGAACTAATTGTGGAAAAATATTCCATTATTACTATTCTTAAGAATAGAAACATTTTGTTTATATCTATGGTCATGTGGTTTACATGGTGAGTTAACACTGTTTAATTTTACGCTTGTAATACATGTTACTGATATGTCACAATTTATTAGGCAAAGGAAAATAATGTGATATTATTTTCATCATTTCATTTGTAGTTCATAAAAAGATCTGAGTAATCCTGTAAATCATTACATGGCTCTTTCTAGTCTTTTAGACACTTCTTTAGGGTGACCAATACCGTAACATATTTTGGACTAACGTTGACATCAACGTCTTTGGCGGGAGACCGATTCCTAAATTTCTTTCTGTCTGCAGTTCGCAGCACTGTTAAGGTTGCATATGCTTAAATTACTAAGAAATATGTCATTAAAAACGAACTACAAATGTGATGGTCGTATTAATCAAAACTCTCATACAACTTTTTCCAAAATACTATTATTTTAACTCTAGTGACCCATGTGTTACGACACACATGTGCATGTAGAGTCATCACGTGTCTATCACGTGACATCGATATTTATAAACATTTTACTAGGTCACAAATATTTTTCAATATCGCAAGGGCATACCCCCGTTGCACATTTATTTGTTTTGCATGTATAATTTAAATGTGATCTCCTTCACCTAAAAATCACTGCTGCTTTATTGGAATCAAGTTAATTACAACGCCATATCCAAAAATACACTCGACAATCCATCAATTACTGGGGTATCACGTCATTTTTCATCAACGAATAAAACAAATCGGAGAATAAAGCAAAGCAGCAGCATTTTTCAGTTACCTCAAAACCTTCTTGATCACTGTGTAAAATATCAAAAGTATCCATGCAGGTTATGCCCTTGCGAAAGTGCGTTGAAGATGATATACCTGTATTTCCCTTAACTCAGCCCCCTTTTCAAACGCAATGCCGATCTAGATTTCGGCTAAGGGAAATAACTCTGTAGATATAGTGTTGCGGGAAATTTGAATTACACTACGAGCATTTTACGCTATTTTCCCTTGCCTGTATTGCTGGAGGCAAAATTTTAATTTAAGTATAAATAAATATCATACATTTATATAATTTCAAGTGACAGCGTGGGTCAGTAATTCATCAACAGAAAAAACATGAGAGATAACTACGACATGCATTACCCCTTTATATAATAACACAATGCATAAACTTACACACGTATTTAGTTTTCCATGCGCGGATCCAGAAAATTTTTCCAGGGGGGGGGGGGTCTCCGACGGTTATTTGAGTTTGCTGGGGGGGGGGGGTCCAAGGCATAATTTTGGTAATTTTGCAATGTAATTTAAAGAAATTTGAATTTTGCAAAGGGAGGGGGGGGGGGGGGTCCGGACCCCCCTAGGTGACACCCCCCCACCCTCTAGATCCGTGCATGTATTCATCGACAATCAACAAGCCATGCATTTTTTCATTTGATTTATTTTTTACCTGCTTTCCCAATGAAATCAATAAATGGTGAATGAAATATATTCTAAACACATTCTTCCTCTGAGTCAACATTGCTGTTTATTTTTAAGAAAGTACAAGCAGAAAACTCTGACCCCCAGCCCCTTCCTAATGAACAAATACTCAAACAACAATACATGAACAATGTAAATTCCTAGATTTTGAGTGTTGATCACAACAACAAATATATAGATTTTCAAACATTTATTATTCATTTTTCAAGGGAAATATTGAAGAAATAACTCATAGTTAGGAAACTGTTAACAAATAAATCATGGTTTAAATAAATAATATCTGCATATTAAGATTAATTTGACTGTTTAAGTTTTAAATATCATTGATAATAATTTAAAGAAAAAAAACAAGAGTTGCAAAATCCTTAGCTCAGATTCAACATATAAATATTAAGATTAGGTTTGTACATTTATAATAAATACATATAATCATGTTAATATTTCTGTTTGGAGGTTATGAATGCACATAATTGCTTTTCTCGTACAAAATCATGCCGATGGTCTCCACATAGGAAAAGCTGGGTAACAGGCAGATGAGGAACAGAGGGAGGTAGAACCAGCCAATTCACCAATGCAGATGGTCTCACGCATAAACCTACAAAGTTTAACATAACTTCAAGCACACTCATTATATATTTTAGCACTTGCACTTTACAACAGTATAAACTAAACAATGTCAAATGAAGAAAAATGAATTTTCACCCTGGGAAATCTTTTTTGATAAAAGACAATCTAATGAGCAAAGTGTTAGCCTCTGATGTTTATTCAAAGTTCTTGTAAACAATAGTGAACACAAAAGATGCCATAATGGACACACAATTACATAGGAGAATAATTAGAAATGCCACTTGGGCATTTACGGTACATGTACATGTATTTTATGTTCTTTCTTCCTACATTTTGATTTCTTTACATAAATATACATTATTATTAACATTACAGATTTTCTTGCGGCAATTAACAAATGTTCCCAATATGCTGCAGAAAATCAAGAGTCAACTTAATACTCCAAGATGACTTGGGTATAAATGTTTACAATAGCAACCCCCCCCCCAAAAAAAAAAAATCTTGATCATCAAGGGATAATGCTAAGCAATTAATGTTTGTGATATAGTGTATACTCTCACAGCAAGTTTAATTACATTTCAGGCAGAAAGAAAACACACAAATACATGCAGGGTAGTCTCCACCCAAAGAATATATATGTAAGGCACTGTATTTCAAAATCTTACCAAAACATGTTAAACGCACTTGGATAAATTCAACTTAGGTGCTGAAGCAGTTGATTGTTAGGAGTCACTCGAGCATAAAACACATGGAATCAAACACCATGACACAGGTACACCGCCCCTTTCACCTCTTCTACACAACACAAGTTGTATAGGAGTCTACAAATAAAGTACATGTATAAGCTACGGCGTAATTGAAATCATCAAATTACCGGTTATTTAGACTTGAACTCAAATTTTCTGCAGCGACACAAGTAATAGTTGATCAGTATGCAGTCTTTGAGGCTGGCAATCAGTTAATAAAGGTGTGAAAGACAAAAAATAGCACCTCATATTTTGAAACCTCAAAGCTATCACTTTTTATATCTAGGTTATGTATTCCAATTCAAACAAATGAAGTCAATATTGTACAGTGTATTACATAAAAGCTTTGAATCAGCATAGCTGCGTTAACTCCATATAAGTTTCAACAAAATGTTTTGACTGACCCTTGTCATTGAAAGCAAGGTGTAATTGCATGATGCGAGTTGAATGAAGGTGATGACAATCTAGTTGTAGCTATTAACAATGTAATGCTACCTAACAAGGATAATTGTATTGCTTTGAAAAATGTTTTAATTATCTGCAAGGACAGTCAACGTGCCAGACAAATAATTTCATTTAAAAATTGTTCTGATAAATTAAACATGTTAAAAAAAACTGATCATGTTGATAGTTAAGACAGGTCAGCAAAACAGTACAAAATTAGAGATAATAATTCTCACAGCAATTAACCTATACAAATGTTATCATCTTTTTTATTCTAGACCATAAATTTACATATACTGGTAATATAACTAATTGTGACACACAGTTATATTGAAATTAATTCTAAATAAATATAAGGCTACTTAATTTCAATGTAAACAAGCTGAGCAGTGACATTTTTATTTGAAGCCACATGGATACTTTAGAGCAATTTGTCAGAGTAAAAATGATTTCTTTTAATTAATTGGTACACATGCAAAAAACAAAATATTGATCATGTGTTGATGTCATGTAATTATTTACATATATAATATATACCAGTCCAGTGACATTTTTATTTGAAGCCACATGGACACTTCAGAGCAATTTGTCAGAGTAAAAATGATTTCTTTAATTAATTGGTACACATGCAAAAAACAAAATATTGATCTTGTGTTGATGTCATTTAATTGTTTACATATATAATATATACCAGTCCATACCAACACAGTCTAACACAGTTGCTCTAATTATCATATACATTGATACATGTATGGTGTCGCTGATTAAATAATCAATGTGGAAGGTTGTGTATTCATGTAAAATCTAATGTCTGATAGGGAAAAGCTGATAAATCGCCATCGCCATTTTTTTTTTGTCCAAGACGTTTTCAACAAGTGGGATTTAAATACTCTTAAAATATTCTTTAAAATAATAAATCATATGCAAATTAAGTATTGATATATTATCTTTTGTGTAACAAAATGATATGTTGGTGCGTTGGTTAAGTAATAAGACTTCATAATTATTTACAACATGTGGTCGTAGGAAAACACATCTCGATCCGTACATCACTTTGTGATTACAGCACACACTACTGCGTTTACATTCCTTATCATACTGTTTGCGTTAGTTTATGGAATGATTTGTCCAATACTTACCATATCTCCTGCATACTTCGACATCCACACGCATAGTATCAATCCACAACATCTCGGCGCACATGTTTACATCCATGCTAAATAGTCGACGCGTCACGGATCGATACAAGCGTCGAAAGGGAGCGGATCGGAACCAAACGACAATTAATGTTTTCATTGAAAACAAATAAATAATGATCATTATTACACAGTGAGGGGTTTGTTATTTGATTTAACTCTCTTTAACAAGAAATCAAATCCAAAAAGTAATCAATTACCATTAATAGATGTTATTTAGGTTAAATAACATATCTAATGAATATTCATGAGTTCAAAGTTTATCAAAATAAGCCCCGCCTCCAAATTCCAGCCTTAACTGTGCTGCGTTGTTGAATACATAGCAGTAATAGTAGAGCATTTAATGCTACTTTGGTAAGTATGTATCGGTATGTAGGAAATGAATAAGATGGATGGATGGATGGATATCCATATCAAATATATTAAGAGCACCTGATTTATAGGTTATGTAACACAATTTAATAAATGCTTTGATACGTTGAACTGTATGATGATTGCGATTTCATCATTTTAGCCTCGGTAGAAGAACAAATACAATAGTATTTCATGCTGTTTGCGGGATGTCATTAGCTTTAGCTACTTTGTTGAATCATTGTTCGGGTATGTATTCCTGTATTACGGTTTCGCATAATGTGGTTTCATTTTTAGCACCTAAATATAGGTCCTTTTTAACTAAAGATATTATAGACATTTTGTATGACGTCAAAATAAAAAAAAGGACTTGATTGCTTATAAATATGTGCTTGCTGTACATATGACATATTATATCGCTTTTGATGAGGCCAGTTGATTCTTTTCTGGTGAGAGTATATCGAGAATGTGACCAATCATGTGCTTTGGAAAAATACGATATCATAATAAATTGATGATACATGTATAATTGTAAAAAAGAAAATGTTGAATATTAATTCTTCCCAATATTCTTCGTTAGATTTCTTATACTTGTATTCGCATACATGTAATATGTTATACAAATAACAATTCAATCTGTTGTTAAAAGTTTTGCTTCTCCTCTAAATTATGAAATTTATACTCTAAGTAACAATTTACTAGTACTGTGGCAGATGTGATGTGCTGATAAGGAAAATATCTCACAATTTTTTGTAAACATTTAATAGCAGGGAAATGTTGATATTTTTCCAGGCGGTGATAGCAGTATACAGCTGGTCTCAGTTGTTGGAAAATCGGCCATTACAGGATTGTTCAGCATTCTCTTTCTTTATACACCAGAGTTATATCCAACAAATCTGAGGTATACATACATTTATTGTCAGTTAACAAATGTTAACAATTATCTAATAGAAATGTCTATTTCCTCAAATTTTTCCTTTAACAGATTTAAAAAATATTTCATTTTCAAAAGATATTAATAACTTAATGACTTTTCTCTCCAAAGAAATGCAGGCATCGGGTATTCTTCAGCATTTTCACGGTTAGGAGCAATAATTTCTCCTTTTGCGGGAACATTGGTATGTTGTTTGTTTCACGCTGATAGTCTTAATAAATGGTACATGTATTTATAAGGAATTACAGAATAAATAACATCTGATATAAACTTGATTCTTTTTCAGGCCGAAGAAATTTCTTGGGCTCCAGGAACTATATTTTCTTCTATGTGTTTTATTGTTACGATAATAATTTTGTTCGTGCCGGAAACACGTGGTATAGAACTTCCTCAGAATCTAATGGAGGTAAAAGTGTGGTACAGTAAGAATAGTGGCCTACAAAAACAAAATTGAAACTACAAAGCTCTAAATTTTGTCTAGTTCTGTGTGTTTTTAAAAATAAAAGCATTGTATATACATTGCAAATAATCAAGATTGTTTGTAAATTGATAAAAACGTTGCCTTGAATTTGTTGCAGTTTTATTTGAATATTTTTATTTTTATGTATTTGAAAGTATGCTACTATTGGTTTTGAATGCATATTCTAGAATTTCCAAGCATAAATTAAAAAAAAATATCAGTGTACCATTGTTTAAACGACCTTACCTATGTACTAGGGATGTCAACGAGTACTCGACTATCGCTCGGTCACGCCGATCATCGACTAAAATTGTCTTACTAGTCGATTAATCGTTATAATAGAAAGAATAAGATTCAAAACAATTTTTTCTTAATGCAGCAATTCGAATGAAAATATAACAGTTTTTTGTCGGCATTTTTTATCATGTTATACCAAAGACAAAAATATCTCAATCATATTGTAAAATTCTTTTGGATTTTTCATAAATTTTCTATAACTATTCAATGGCCATTAACTTTAAAAGTAGGACATTGACCTACTTTTTGAAAGTGAAAAATAACACTTCAAAAAAAGGTCAATAACACATAATAGATGGTTTTCCATTATCGTCAGTGGATTTTTTTTTTCATTCTGAGTAAATTAAACGTTATCCTTAAGTGTTTCAATTCAATCGGTATGTATAGAGGAGTGTTTTCCCGTCACATGGCTGACAAAACACGGAAGCTACTTTAGATACAAATGGTGAAGGTGATTTTTTCAACGTCATGGTAAATTCAATTGATTAATTTTTCTTGCAGTGTTGAATGTAAAGAAGACTGTAAATGTTGCTTATAACCCAGTTACGTGAAAATATACATTTACATGGCATGCAATTTGTACAAAAAAGTCTATATGAATACCTCTTCTCAATATACATGTACCTAAAATGTAACATTGGATTAACTTTTGTTAAACATCCAGCAAAAATATTTGTTCATATCACTGAGGCGTCGACCGCGTTCTGATCATTGGTTTCGAGTTTGGGTTACCGTTAAGATTAAGGTTACCTGCACCGTACCAGCACTTTTTAGGCTCAAATTAGGGCTTTTTAAATTAGTTTTTATTTTGTTACATGTATGGAAATAACTGGCACAGAGGATGTGGCTCTGTCATGCAGTCAACTAAATATAACATGAAATGTCTGGAAAGTTGGCTGAACAGCAGAATTATATCATTCAGTCACCTGTTATTTACCTGTCGTCACCTGCAGTTACCTCTCAGTCATTTTTTTAGTGGACTGAATGGCAGAACTGTATCCGTTACCTCTTTTACCATCCAAAGGTTTCTCAATGTCTGACAGTGCCAAACCTGTGTCTCTCTACAGTTATAAAGATCGTTAACACCCAATCCAAAGATTTAGTTTGAAATGGGTTCGCAGTAAAAAAAAGAAAACAACCCAAAAAAACCAACAAAAAAAATCATTGTTAGATTATATACAGAAATAATAATAATCGAGCATGCACGTACTTTTCTTTAGTATTATTTTCTATAGATTATAAACCTGGTAGCAAAATAAAATGACAATCTAGACAGCATGCATTTTTAATTACATGTATACTATAATATCAAGTTTCATTGATTTTTTTTAATTCATCAACGAATCAATTTAGGAGGCCTGACTTAAAGCTCAACACCGTTCGTAAATAGGCATTGTCACACAGGTATTAGGTAGGGGCTCGTTACATAAAGGTACTTAACTCTAAGACAGTGCTTAAGTCGGACTTAGGTACATTGTTAGACTTAAGTCCGTAACTAGAAGAGTGCTCAGGACAATTTACCCAAAACCAGGTGGCCGATAGAGATGACTTAATTAAGTAATTGTCTTAAGTATTGTTTTCATACATTTAGAAGTTTTATTGTAAATTATTTTAATTCAGCATTTAAAATCAGTGTATTAATCACATATTTACACAAAATCAATATCTTAATATTCATATATTCACAATAAAAAAGTTTTGATTTTAATTGATATAAATTTAAACAGTGGTCGTACTGAGCTGTAACATGTTCCATAAAATATGCAACTGCATGGGCTGCTGAATAGGTTGTAAACACGTAATTGTCAGTTTACATGAAGTAACTATAAAATTATGTAAGCTCGCGAAACTTGAGAAATTAAAAAAACGACGATTGAACACAGAATGTTACCCTCACTGATTTTAAAGACGACAATTGCCTCATTTCATTTCAAGTTTGATATTTGAAGTGGGGAGCAAAATGAGATAATGAGTATTGTAGCGTTGAAGTTTCATTTATTTATTAACATTATTCATAAGTTTGTAATTCAAAAAATCAAAAGTATTTTTCAATTTTTATTCAATTATTTAGTATTACACATCTCAACATGTCAATCAGCTTTTTTAAGCCATCGATAAAAGTAAGTTGTGATTAGATATATATTTCATAGAATGAAATCAGCCTTACCAGGACTTCCTGAGAACATTATCGACCAAACAGGAATTTAGATACGGATTTGTCGTCTACAACTTAAACAAAGACAATAACCTCTTACGGAAAACTGTGGGAGTCATGTGGCAAGAAACACATTTTTCAAAGATTTCCATTGCATGATTTTATATTATATATAAAATTTGAAAACTCTAGGAAAATATATCATTTTATGGTCGCGTGTTTGTTTATATCTTGATATATAATCTTGTGCTTGTTTACTTTTTTGTCTAAGGTTACCAACATTTCAGATGCAGAAGAAATTCAAACAAATCACATCAACTCTCAAAGACGTTCTTTTTCTGTTATTGTTACGATCAACAACTTTGCTTCTATAATGCATTACAAAATCTTTATCGTTTTTAAGTTATTTGTAATAGAGTTTACGACTCTATTGGCCCCTAATTAAATGGGCCAGCCCCTTTTTCTTGATTTTGTTAGAAAGAACTTTAAATACTCTACCATTTTTGTTTTATGTGTCTTAACAAAATATCAACTGATAAAAAGATATAGATCAAAAGGTGTGAAAATTTTGATTTGAAATTCGTACCCAATTTTCGTGCCTAGGCGAGCTCCAAAAAATGGCGCCACTT
Source organism: Magallana ariakensis (assembly GCA_020458035.1). NCBI lineage: Eukaryota > Metazoa > Mollusca > Bivalvia > Ostreida > Ostreidae > Magallana > Magallana ariakensis. The sequence goes on from CM035816.1 coordinate 46,453,301, forward strand.
GCGTAAAACGAAAACAATAGGCACAACTTCAAACTATGTACTACCTATCCTGAAAGTTTCATATTCATATCTCTTATAGTCTCCGAGATCAACTGTTCACAAAATGGGTCGTAAAAGTTTACAAAATTAGCAATAAAAATTTTAAAAACAAAATAAATGCAGACCACTTGCAATCATCTGTGAAAAAATGATCGAAATCGGTCAAATAGATTTAGAGAAAACGCTTGCACAAAATTTGTGGAAAAAAAAAATAATAACTAGAGCAAAGCTCGTTGCAAAGCAACGAGTGGGTCTTCCGTTAATGTCGAAAGTAGAGCTTAAAGTTACTGTAAGAAGCAAAGTTCTTAAACCAATAACATAAGTAACTGAAACAAAAAGTTAAAATAAATCGAATAATTCTTGGTACGACTTAACAAATTCCGAAAGAGTTTAAGTACGAATTAACAAAAACCTTTGCGATTTCAAGAACGATTTAACAAAAAAAATCCGAATGTGTTCAAGTACGACTTAACAATTTTTCGAATTATTTTAATTACGAGTTAATTTAACTTTAAACAAAAGACTATTTTCTTAACTAAGAACGCGGAATCAAGATTTCCGGAAAAATCAATTTTAAACGCTTATATCTCAGCGATGCATCGTCCGATTTAAAAACGGATTTCAGTATTAGATTCAGCTAAATAAGCTCTACAAAACACGTATACGTTTTTGAATTGATCAAATAATTTATTTTTTCGAAAAATTTTATTCACTTCCGATTTCGACCAGAAGTGACAAATTCTGATTTTTTGTTAAAATGCCCTAAGTAAATCGAGAAATAGAAAATCATCGAAAATTTTCAAATCTCTAGATATAACCGTTTTCAAGAAAATAACTGGACAAAATCGCTTTTTGAAAAATTTAAAATTGACGTAATAAGAAAAGGGAAGTGACGCCATTCTTCTGCTTTTGATAGCTTCGAGGGACAAGAATTTCTCATACTCTTTGAAAATTTCATGAAAATCGGTTGAATAGTTTTTGAGATATATAGCCAAAAAGGATTTAGAAGGAAAAAGAAGAATAAGAGGGTCTTCCGTTGGAAACGGAAGACCCTAATAAGAAACTGTACGAAAACTATAAGGTCTTTCGTTGGAAACGGAAGACCTTAAAAACACAATACGTATGCTTAGCTGAAATGATGCTACATGTAGTTAGTGAAACTTGGTACAGCTTAGAAAAGAGAATCACGCGGCAGCTGACCACCCGAGCTGTAGCTGCCCATTACGCAATGCATTACCTAATATGGAAATGGAATTTAGGTGTCTGCAATAATTAGGGACCCGCTGTCTGGTCTAAAAATAACTACGTACAGAGTGACCATCATGCTTGTTTGCATATAAAATATGATAAAAATCCCACATTGTTGACTGTATGAAAATAATATCCAGCAATGGTTGTTTAAAACCTAAATACATGTAGACTACACATTACATGAAGAATGAAAAAATACACATAAAAATATTGGTTTATATGTATAAACAAAATTTTTTATACATAAAACATAACATTTTACATTTACTTCCGAAAATGTCATGCACGTTTTGAAAAAATTTGCAAGTTTTGCGTTATCCTTCCACATTAAGGACAATCTGATTAAAATCAGCCGTTCTGATACGCTACCGCTCTGGAACATCTGAAACAAACCGCTTAGAGGTCACGTCCGAACGACCCGACAATCTAAATATTTATATATAAGGTCGTGACCTTTTTGACCAATGAGAATCCCCGTCTCTTAAAGACTATCGGGTGAAGTAACAGCAAGGTAAATATAACCGCACAGATTTATGGGAATTTATCTGCTGGCAGAGTTTTGCTAGCCACAATTTGATTGGCTTATCGAAAGGTCGTTCGGACGTGACCTCTAAGCGGCTTGTTTCAGATGTTGGAGAGCGGTAGCGTATCAGAACGGCTGATTTTAATCAGATTGCATTAAGGACCACATCGCGTAAAACATCCGTACCAACGAGAGACATTAATATAAGAACTTGACACTATATATTATCCACTTCAATCAGTTTAACTTGTATGTTGATCCAATTCAAAACCGATGCCTTTTGAATATGCATATCAGTGCTAAATTTGGAAGGGTTTACCCGAAGTATGACGCAATTATGTCAACTTCCGCCCGCCCTTTAGCCTTTCGTCGCATATCTAAGGCAGTAGATGCCGATCGAGGGGTGATTTTTATAAAGTACAGGTGTAATGCACAGTTCTGGTTGCATCAGTTGTAAGCTTAGGTGTTAAAGGAACGGTCGGAAAACGGAGATGATCGCAGAATAATTTTACCGATGAGTTTCAAGCGAAACTTCCACCTGATGTGACAGTTTGAAATAAATCCAAGATGGCGGCGATGTGTACCTTGTGTATTATTAGATATAGGGTATATAATTTTATTATGAGAAAGCTATATAACGTCAGGTGCCTATGGTCCCGTAAGGGATGTCGAGTTTGCAGGTTAACCTAAATGTTTGATAAAACGAGCAATTCGTTCAATCAAAAACCAACTTACTGTTTCAGCCATTTTTTTCAGCTAGTTACCGTATAAATTTCGAATAGAAACAGCGAACGTCGTTTTTTTTTACCAATATCAGCCGTTTAGGTAGTACACTGTGAAGCTATTCGCCATTTCCAGAAAAAAGAAAAGATATTTCTGTTTTTTATAGAATATAAAAATTGTTGTAAACGTAAGAAGGATAATGGTATACGATAACGATTAAACTTAAAACCTGAAAGTAGTTCAAATGTCACGGTACCCGGCCAAGGGTCATCCACGCCGACCATTAGGGAACTTCGTATGCATAATATAAATCCTACTACAATTCATATACATGACTCTACTTATCTCTACCATGGGCCTTGTTGAGCGATTTCAACCATAGCAGATCGTCAAGAGTGGTGCCGTTGTAATGATGGAAATGGATCATAAAATTAAGAATGAGGACAAAGTAGATGAGAAAAGAGAGCTTGATGAAGACTACGTGTAAGTACAAGTTAAATCTGGGAATTGAAAGATTAAAGGTTTCTATAATTACACTTCGAATACTTTTGATGCAAGACAAATCTAACACGTTGAATTATTTTGATACCAATTAAATCTTTAAAAATATATTAAAATTATTCCAACCGATTTAACATGTTATTTTCCATTATAGTACAGCTAGATTTTAATGTAATTATTCATATTTCAATTAAAATTGGATCGAGATTTGAATAATGTTTGTAAGCAAAAAAATGTATAAGGTAGTTTCCATTCCCGATCCTACTTGTAGAACGTCTATCGGTATGATTCTACATTGTAATATTGGAAAGGTTATAAATGATGTATATCGTGCAATTTTACATTTTCTTTACCTACTGCGTTCTGTCATAATGAAATTAAACTGTATAACATAGGTTTATATAGTATCCTTAAACATATTCTAAGTTACATGACCGCGCCACTGAAATGATTTTAACAAGACAAAGTTCTATTATACAACACTCAATGCATTAATAATTTATTTACCGACAGTTCTCGCAAATAATTCGTGTAATCGCTTACTGGATCGACTAAAGTTTTAAAGCAAATGACCACCCTTAAACTATTATTTATGGGTGTTCTTGATGTAGATAATATAAAAAAATGATTCATTGAAATGCAAAATCAACCTTGGTATTGAAGAGTATTTCTTTCTTAATTCACCTAGATTGTTTGTTTGTGAAAGGGGGTGTATACACTACCTTGAGCGTTATAGCTGAAAATGAAATCATTTGTAATTTAAAATTCGCTAGAAAAAGAATACATGCTAGATTAACGAAGACATATTCATGTATCCTTACAGCACAATTTGATTTGAGTCAATATAATATAAGTACAGAGAGTTGGGTTGTAAACTTATACGAGAACACGTAAACGTTACCAATTTTACTTTACCGTTTAATTTTGACATGCGTGGACGTGTAACGTAGCAATAAATTTTAGAAAACATTTGACGTTGAATGATAAACTAAAGAGGAATGCAAGCTACTTTTAAGGTATAGAAAAGATATTGAAAACTTATGTCAAGCTCTGCAGATACCTGATAAAATCATTTGACGTAACGAAATAACTTGTTCAGGACTGAAGCACTTTGTGTATTGCAACGCAGGCATATACTGTATGACAATTTTAGCTGGCGATGTATACGCCCTCTATGGTAACTAGGCACATTAGATTAAATCACAATTCCATATCGTGGAGGTGTGATAACCACACAACAAGCTCTTTCAAACAAAAGAATGTCCGATGCTCGCACTTGTATCGAATAGACATTTGAACAGATTTTTTCTTGCAAAAAACTGTATCTACAATCTGTTGGAAAGTACTATTGCAACCATTCTCATCAATGGTCAAACATGTTTTTACAGAAGTAAGACAGAAATATATTTTGATCTCAAAAGTTCTTTTAGGGATAGTTTAAACGAAAAAAGACTAGATTTGTGAATTAATTTATTTACGAAAGCACAGACAGTTTTGATTTTTATTCGTTGTAATCAATTGTATAAACAAGAATGTTTTAAATATAATTCACTTCAGTACTGCAAATCATTATTGTTTTTTCGACATGAAATTCAACAAATTTAACATCATAGTTTTTTTTCTTAAATTCAGAACGCTCACTCATGTCTTAGTTCTTGTTTCCTATTTCGTTTTCCTTCCGTTTTGCTCGATTGTTGATCATAAGTAAGATAGAATAGCGGTACTTCTTATGGTCGTTTTTTCCTTAGTAATTAAAAGCCCGGGAACTTTTCTTCATCATCTTTAAATATTACAATCATTCTGATTTGTATATATTTACAATTTACTTATTTGTCAACATAGCAACACCTACAATTCCACATACAGTTAAGGTTTTCAAAATCTTTCTACTGTCATTTCCAAAATGTGACAAATATTGTGTATTTAATAAGATGTTTAACTATTTCTTACATGCGTTGTGTTATTATTATTATTTTTTTGTGTGTGTGTTTTGACACTTTCCCCGATTTTGTGTCAGACGATGTGTTTCGCCACGTACATGTTACTTGCTGTAAATTTAGGACTTCGATGTTGTTTTAACGTCACACAGAGTATAACGGATAATTTACAACACCACTTACATGATCACATATGTAAAAGACCGTTTAGTTTTCTATTAATCGGTATTTTGTTCCCTAGCATTTCTCGCTACACGTTTCCTTTGTTATTCCGGAAGTGCGGTTTCCCATGATGCACTTTTATGTAAGAAGTTATGAGAATTTAGCGGCGAATTCAAAAATATGCTATTAATCTTTGTTGGTTGTTGAAGTTATGATGTTTATCAAGTAATTTATTTTTTTAAATTGTTGTTTATATTTCATGTGAAACTATATCGTACCCATGAGAATAAGGGCATCGCGTATCGCCAGTGATTGGTTGATATTTAGCTGCGCGATGTTTCTGATTGGTCAGCGTATTTTGCGTCATTTGGTGTATTTAATGACGTGTTTAGTAGTAAAACGAGAGTTGCAGAGCGGGTTTTTTAAGAGTACACCACAGTAGCAGGTGTGTGTTATTTTATTTATTGGGTTAATTGTATAATATTGGAAGCAGGGGAAGGACTTTACTCAAAAGATGGAGTGTTTATAACATTACTGGTTTAATTTATACCAGTTGGAATTATATTATTGCTGGCTATTTAACCAGTTTGGAAATATTCTTTGAAACTATATTAGGTCTAAACTGGTTAGACTTGCACATTAGTTTGAATGCATTATTGCATAATATTCCAATTATAGTCAATAGTTAGTTTGTGAATTACCAGAGATTTTGTGAATTGAACAGTATTGTTTGTTTCTGTTTCAGAGTAATAAATTGATAGAAACTTTCAACGGTGTTTGTATATATAAAGTAGAGCAAATAGTCCAGTTAGCGCATCCGTACGTTATAATTTTGGCATCCGCAGCGGAATCTGTAAAGTTTACAGATCCAGTGATTGAATTCTGAACCTCAATAATGTTGTTTTAAATGTACCTGTAAATTACAGGTTAGTTATTACACAACTCTGGTTTACAATACTGTTTATTTTCAATATTTCCTTATTATAAGTACAAGTATTTGCTTGTTTACAACGAGAATTTGTCATGGGTTCTAAAAGAAAAGCTCGCAGCCGTGCAGCAAGGAGAAGTCGAAATTTGGATTCTCCAGTATGCAGAGACGCAGAAGAGTATATGGTGGTTAGTAGGGATCACAGCTCTGATGTATCCATCCAGTCTGAAAAAGATAAAATAAAACTGAGAGAAACATCTGTAAATCAGTCTGTATCTTCAATTATTAGATCAGTCCCTACTCGACAAAGTCTGACAATCATGTGACAAATACAGGTAATGTACCTGTTACAGATCTTACAGGCTTTATGCCTGTCACATGCAATTCCTTATCACCATACAGTTTAAACAATGTACCTGTTACATGCAAAAGCTCGTTTACACCAGTAAGTTTTACTGATGTTACCCAGATATCCTGCTCACAGACTAGGGCTCAGCATCACACACCAAACTCAGCCAAAGTCAACACCTTAGTGCATTTGTCACTGTCACATGAAGGAGATGACAGTTCACCATTGTTTTTACAAAGTGCAAGAGGTCTAGTGGCCTCACCTTTAGTAAGCGTAGGCAATACATCACCAGAATATACAGCACATACCAGTATACACTCAGCTGCACATTCTCTAGCTCAAAATAATAGCCTCTCAATGCCTGCCACCACATTCACACATTTTCATGAGCCACTTCACTCAATTCAGTCAGAACATTTACCAAATATATCAAAATTTGGTCCAAAAGACGGCACATTAGGACCAGTCAGTTTAATGTCCGATGCACATATTACAGGCTAAGTGCCTGTCACAACTCATACTGGTAAATTTCTACCAGTCTCATTATCAGCAAATTCTGCACATATTACAGGCTATGTGCCTGTCACAACTCATACTGGTCAATTTCTACCAGTCTCCTCATAAGCAAATTCTTTACCTGCTGTTGGCAGAGGTTACATACCTGTTATCTCGTCTTCAGGTAACATGCCTGTTGCTCCTAGTATGGGTTGCTCATCTAATTATCCATCATCTCATGCGGTCCAAAGCTTGGCCATGAATTGTACCGTTGGAAGAGGCCCAATTTCAGCTCAAAACCATAACTCCTGTCACCAATTTCCAAGTTACCAGAGTCCATCCAATGATGTTCCCTCACAAGTCCATAATGTGCCATCAACCCCAGACATTGCCAAGTTAATTCAGAATGAAGTAGAGAAAGCGGTACAGAAACTGTCAACAGAAAGGCGGCATAAAAGACCAGCAACCAAAGAATTTCAGTACAAATACAGTTCTGACTCCGATCTGGAAGACACAGAATTTAGGGATGACTCTTCAGCCATAGTTCACAATACCAAATCAAGAGTTAAGTTACCCCCATTCAATGGCAAAGAAGACTGGAAAATCTGGTATGCAAGATTCGAGGAGACAGCAGAACGAAAGAGATGGAGTGAAAAACGGAAACTTGATGAGTTATTGCCACGTTTCCATGGGGTGGCAGCAGAATTTGTATACGGCCAACTGTCGAAGTCCACTCGCAGAAAGTACAGGAAACTAAAAGATTACGCTGCTGAGTTAAAACGCTTATATGACAAAGCATACCCCAAAAGGAACTCCGAAACAAGGGAAGAAGATCTGTTACGAAGATTCTTAGATGGCCTAGCAGACAGCGATGCGCAATTTCATGTTGAATATGTAAAATAACCTGAGAATATAGACGAGGGTGTCTTACAAGTGGTAAATTTCGAAGAGACTGGTCGAGGGCAGAAGAATAAGAACAACACAGTGAGACAAATCAAAGGGCAAAAAACAGAATCAAGAGATGAAACCTTTAAGAAGTTCTCAAAAGGAGGTCAGACTAAAAACGCAGCAAATCAGAAGATCGGCAGAAGATCAATGAGCTACAAGTACAGCTGAACTAAGTCTTATATTTTTTTAAGGATTCAAGACGAATCATTACGATGGCTGATTGTAACCGGGAAAACGAAAGAAGTGGACAGAATTTTACACAAAGTAGCCAAATGGAACAAATTATATTATGGAGAATTGAAGAAAAATGTTTCACGGAAAAAATATATTTATCAAACAGAAAACTCGGGTGCTGCAGAACAGTCATGAAAGATAATAATACTTCCGAATCGATAAATGATGAGAAATATTCCATATTAACTATCCTACAAAACAGATCCGTTCTACTGATTACACTTCTGATGTGTTATGCATGGTAAGTGTTCCAAAGGGTTCTGAAATAATCATGTAAACTGTTATTTTAACAGAATATACAACTGAATGTACTAGAAATTTTGATTTGAAAGGTAAAGTACATGAATCCTCCAATAAGACTTTTTGTGAAATAAATCATACGTATATGCATAATGATAGGTAAAGAAAATTTATTCAAGAACACTGTGTCGGATAATTATGCCAGTGCCAAGGTGGCATTTTTGCACCCACTTAAGATGCAGTTTCATAAAAATCCATATATACCAAATTATAGACCATTGTCTAGAGAGCTTATAGCTACTTTGTTTTTTTGTGTATCTCACGTGACAGGTGTGATATATGTACCTTTAAAAATTAATATCCCATAGGAAAATAAAAATTCCTATAGGAGAAATAATTTTCCTTTAGGAAATATTGAAAATCCTATAGGATTTTCTTAAAATCTGATAGGAATTATATTTCCTGTAGGAATTTTATTCAGAAAAGGTAGTTTTCCTATAGGAAATTAAAATTTCCCATCGGATTTTAAAATCCTATGGGAGTTTTGTTCAAGTTCTCTCGGAATTTAAATTCCTATAGGAAGTTCTTTTATTCCGGTAGGAAATTCCAAATATCCTATAGGAAAATTGTTTTTCCTATGGGAAAAATTATATTTCTGTAGGAATTTATTTTTTTAAGGTAAATTTCTCACCTGACAGGTGAGATACCTTAACAACATACTTCAACATTACATGCTGATACTTTAACATTACGTGCTGATACTTTAACATTACGTGCTGATACTTCAACATTACATCCTGATACTTCAACATTACATGCTGATACTTTAACATTATATGCTGATGCTTCATTATATGCTGATACTTTGTCTTTATATGATGATACTTCTTCATTACATGCTGATACTTCTTCATTATGAGATGGTACTTCACTATGCGGTGGTTCTAAAAATAGGGAAGCGTCGCCTCGGGATTGAAATACGCTAAAACTTAGAACACGTGGATGCCTGTAAAGTTTTTAACACTGGGCTGTTTCTCTGTTTCCGAGATATATCAGATCGGACTAAGGTTCATTGAGACTAGCTTAGATCAAGATAAACAACAAATACTACTATTACGTGTTGTCTTTTAAAAGATTCATTTACCTTCAAAGAATGCCTGCATGCTTGGTGAGACCATTGGCGCTCGCCATTAGCGCATAAAAATCTTAGGTACGAAAAGTCCCCGAGGGGATATTTGGTCCAAAAATGTGCATTCTGAGCCCAATCTTTTGGCACTTTGTCAGTGTGGACCGCTAAATATATTAATAGCACCTAAACAAAGACTTCTGTCATTCAGGTTAGATTGGATTTATGGGGATTGATGGGCTCTCCCTGGAAATCCACGTGTAGGAGTGGGCAATGTAAGCACTGATTTTTTCAACGGTACACATAGTCTATGACATCCGACATTATGTAAAATATTGCAATCCAGAGGACGCAATGCTTTATCCTTTGCATGAATGGAGCCGTGATCTTATAAGCGGCATGTGTGGTTGTCATATGCCTTAATACATTACACCCAAACATAACGTATTTTCCGACATTATTTTCTATTCAGTAGAGATCCTCTCTTATGGGCTGTTCTGTGTACTTCTTATGTGCAGTAGTTTTTTTACATGTATGTTAGCAGATGTGCTAAGTTACTGAAATTAGGCAATATAAGCACAGTAAATGTTTCATGAAGCCAAAATCATTTTACTCTCTTTTTAATCAACACACTTTTTGTGGAAACATAAATTTTTCACTTCATCAAATATAAAAGAAAAGTTTTAACGAACTGACTATTTCACTCTTTTTCAAACAAGTGAAAATACATATGTATATATGAAAATTCGATATTATGAAAATCAATAGATCAAATATTTTAAAATACGGGGCAACTCCCTCCCCCCCCCCCCCCATTTTCTTTTTACTTGTCGAGATTGAGGGGTAGGGCTGCCCCCCTAAAAGATGCTACGTGCGTGTGCTGGGATCTACTGAATGATTGCTTGTGCTCTGATTCCCTAAAAAGTAACAGTAAAGTCACTGCTTAATGGCGTAAAAGCGCCAAAACCAATAGGGCTAAAATAAGCACCATTTGAAGGCGCCCGCCTGCAGGATTACAACAATCAACCTTCGACATAAAACGTACTCATAGAATTGACATCGAATTTGAAGGCGCCTAAACAAGGACGAGTAATAATTAGGGGACTCGAGGTCGTTTGACACAGAGAGATTTCGGCGCAGGTTCCAAATAATTATAATAAAGGTGACGGTGCCCCCATTCCCTCTAGAATCCAGTTTCACCTGAGTGGCACAAGCCCTAGTTTTAGCAATATAGATTTTAATAATAACCAATCGGGTTCGAAGAGTGTTCATTTTTATATGAGGAAATAAATGTAAATGAAGCTTGTTTGAACTGTTGACGAGCTTGAATTTAGTCATATACTCTCTTTTTCGTAATATCCCCGAGTTTTACGGAATCACGATCCCGCTACCGCTGCTTATAGCTAATTTAGAACAACTGCATATTGAAATACCATCATTTTATGTAATATCAACATGTAATGTTAAAATACCAGCATGTAATGTTGAAAGTTGAGCACGTAATGTTGAAGTATCAGCATGTTATGTTTAAGTATCAGGATGTTATGTAGAAGTATCAGCATGTAATGTTAAAGTATCATCATATAATGTTAAAGTATCAGCATGTAATGTTAAAGTATCATCATATAATGTTGAAGTATCATCATATTATGAAGATTGTCTACATAAGACAGTTGAAACGTTCCATAGAACATGAAATGCTGAATTCTGCATGGTATGACCCATGTTTATATTCAATCTTATTTTAGATATGCGAGGCATTATTATAATATCCATATGGAACCTGTTATTTTTATTGCCTGACGTCTTGACGTATATGATTGGTTTGAAAGTTACATTCTCCGAAAAAGTACAGGCAAATGAAGCATTATCAATATTTTTCATATAAAGATAACTCAATGCATGTTTAACATGTCAACTTTTTTATCCATTACATACAAATGTTATTTTGAGATGTAATAAGCAACAATGATCAAGAGATTTCAATAAAAAACAATGTTCACAATGCGCATGTGTATTCCAGCAATCCCGAGCCTTGTTGAACAATGAAAAAAAAAGGGGGGGGGGGTCATCGCAACAAGTTATTACCTAGTGTCTACTATGATAAGTTTACCGGATGCTGGATTCACTTTTCTCGGTGCCGAGTTGACCAGCATTCGGTGCAGGCATGTTTGAGTTTATTTGCAAAATGTGGCCGGTCTTTAGGTATTGAATAGTGGTCTTTCTAAGACATAGTTTTACACTGAAAATAAAAATCTTCTAGGTAGAGGAAACACAAAGAACAAGGTACAGTTTCTTTAAATATTCGCCCTAAAATTTCCCTAACCTAAGACTTCTCTGACTGTTACCCCGCGCTTTCATTATTTGATGTTTGAAAAACATTTATTCATGAGAAATGGGGGGTAGGGTGGGTGGGTTCAAGAGTCGGTGGATTCTCGGATTATCTATACCCTAGTTCAAGGGGCCATAAATTGTATACCTTTGGTAAAAAGAGACCTGCAGGCTTTTGCTGGTCAATTTTTATAATATTTCTCCAAGCATACATAGCACAGGAAGTTAAAGTAGATTTCTTAAAAAACATAATATTTAATTCAATATTGTCAATTGACAATTTAAAATTAAAATTGTTAATGGAGGTTGAACAGCAATTACCCAAAGTAAAATAATTTGTCACCCCCCCCCGCCAAAATAAAAAGCCTTAACTTCTGTTCCATGAGCAGTGAATTTCACGCCCCACCCATGAAACCCCGGGGTGGTAATGTCGTAAAGTTTCAATTCAGATTCCTCTCATCCTAGAGATGCTTTACACAAAAATGGTAACAATTGGCTTTGTAGTTTTTAAGAAGTTAAAAATGTAAAATTTATAACGCACGACAGACGTCGCACGACGACCAATTGCAATAGGTCACCTTAGTAACTCGGGTGACCTAATGAATTGAAATGTTGCAATTTAAATATAAAAGTATTTCATTTGTGTTAAATTTAAGCACACTAACTGATGAACATATCACAAAATTCATGACTGAATTTTTAACCGGGTTTTCCAAAAGAAAAATCAAGTTATTGAAATGGTGAAAATGGCGGGCGGGCGGCTGGCAAAAGGGTACCCTATTGTACGAATAACTCCTCCTACAGTCTTCAAGTACGGAATTTGTTATTTTGCAGATCAATTGTAAATATATCAGAGATGTGCATTTTACTTGGATTTTGATTTTAGATAATTAATGAAAAACATACCATGCAGCTGTTGAACTTAAACGTTTTTCACATACCGGGTAATATTGCATATAGGGTACCCCTATTGTACGGATAACTCCTCCAGCAGTTTTCAAGTTATGAAGTTGTTGTTTTGCAGATCAATTGTACATATATATGAGATGTGCATATTACTTGGATTTTGATTTTTGATAATTTATGGAAAAAAAATTATTAGGTGTTAAACTCAGGGTTTTTTTCCGCATAATATTGCATATAGGGTTCCATTATTGTACGGATACAGTTTTCAAGTTAGGAAGTAGTTGTTCTGCAGATCAGTTGTACATACTAGTATATCAGAGATGTGCATATTACTAAGTCTTGAATTTTGATTTTTGATAATTTAAGTTAAAAATACCACCTGTTGAAAATATTGCATATACATGTAGAGTATCCCATTTCTCTGGATAGGTAATGTTTATCAATTCAGATAAAGTTATCGAGACAAGACACTCTTGTTTCCATGGCAACCAGACCAGTTATTATTGTTTATTACAGAAATATTCATTTGACCTAATTTGATAAAAATTAAATATTTTATCTCCAAACTTCATGTTTAATTCAAATATTTGTGTTAGATAGTGCATTAAAATACTTTTTTACCTACAGGATGATATAATTTGTTTAAATATAAGCCCTACATTAAAAATTAAATATTTACCTGTCCGAAGTACACTGTTTCAAGTAGAATGCTTATGCAAAATCCAGACAACTTAAAAAAAAATCTATATAAATATTCAGCGACAGAATACTCTTTTAAATATATTAAATAATTAAAATTTGGTAATCACTGAAGAATTTCATAAAAAAAAATCCGAATAAATTGTTGTAAAAGATTGAATTATCTCCCTTGTACGAGCTCTCTACAAAAAGAGATCGGAAAGAAAGAAGCAGACAACAACAGAAGAAGGTTCACATTGGACCTTATCATTGGAGAAAAACAGATAGCAGTATGTTGTATATGTATTTTATTTATCATATAAATATATTTGGTGAACTTCAATTAAGGGATTGCCTTCAACACAAACAGATTAGCAACATTAGCAACAACAGTATGCATTTGTCTCTAGGTCCTACAATTATTTTTTCTTCTCCTATAAGCATACTTTCTAATTAATGCATGTGTAAAAAGGCAATGGTCTGTAACTGTAATGTCTCACATGGAATAACCTGTGTAGTGACTGACGAGAATTAATCGACATGGAATTAAGAACTTCGTTAGAATTTCCTCAGATCAGAGATACGAGATATAACTGTAGTTAACTGCAATGTTGTATTCGCCCTGTCTTAAACACCTGCTTCAACACATTTTAATCTAAATTACGGCCATTTTCACAGATGCATTTCTCAAAAACGCACTCTCAACAGGAATCAACACATGTTTGTATCATGTGACAAGACCAAAAATAAATAATCTCATACTAAACAATTTATGTTTAATGACCATTAATATTTAGAGTAGGTGGAGGAAAATAAATAGTATGGGGCACCAACGAGGGCCGACGGCCCGAACTGAGGGCCAGAGGCCCGATTGGGGCGAGTCCGAGAGGGGGCTTTAAAATCTACATTGCATTTTTTTTAGTGGATGTGTTGATCATATATATAATTTATTTAACTTGTTTATCTTATTTATAAACCTGTCTAAATGGTTCATACACTTTAGCATATATAAGAGTTATATAAATGGATAATGAAACTATTCCATAAAATTTAAAATACTGATTTGTAATACTTCTTCTATCGCAAATGCATAAGGTATTGTTATTTTTACAGTTAAGGAGGTTGGCACCTGAAAAAATAGTAATGTCAATCATCCGAAAACCACTTGGATATAAAGATGGGGACCAATAATGTTCATTTATTTGATTTGTGACCCATGTCACATGCCATTTTTTGAAAATATAGGGCCCCAAACAGAAATGATAATTTTCCTGAAATTTGTGCTAAAATTTGATATAGAAATTGATAATTTGAAGAAATCAAACAAATATTAATAGTTTGAACTATTATTTAGTTATGATTTTAATACAGTATGAAGTTGAACACATGTAGTAACTATAAAAGTAAAATCTAAGTCAAAGTTTAAAAACTCTTGCTTTACTGTTGGCTTCAAAGGCCCGTACATAATTAACACAACTACAGATGTTACAAAATTTTGGAGTAATCAAATTATAACGCAAATAAAAAAAATACTAGTAATGTCATCTTTCTTAAAACTTTGCATACAAATAGACATACATTTAATGTCTCATTTAAAAGTAAAACAAGTAGGGGTCACATCTCAAAAATTTGAGATATAACATGAAATAAGCTAATTTTAGGCCAAAATTGGAGATAATTTTTTTCTTATCTTCTATGAAATATAAGCTAAATATGCCAAAATATATCGATAGAAATATCAAAATATTGTTTAAAATGTTTTTTAGAACATCATGAATATATCTTAATATACAAACTATCTAGAAGTTTGGTCTGCGCTGAAAATTAAGAAGCTAAAGTAACAGTACTCTAAAACTAGTGAGTTATGAAAATTGTTCATTTCCTTCTTGAAAACCTTCCGCCACAAAATATAGTCCCTTACTAAACTCTGTAAAAATGTAATTTTTTAAAAACAGTTTTATTCAATTTAGTTTATTTGGCATCGTAAAATATAAAAATTCTACTAGAATTAATATGTGATGCAGAATTTTCAGACTAGAGGTGACCCAAAATGGCTACTCAAAACCTGAGGAGCGAACCTCTTTAAAAGAGAGATAAAGATGACAACCTCCTCATTTGAAGAAGCCATTGGGGAAAAATCCATCTCCTGTGGAAATATTGTTACATGTAAGGTTTCCATTACGATTGTCCAATTGTTATCATGTACCAAACCAATTGCTACGCATCTATTTATTTATCATATTGACCCTAAAACAGTTGAATCAGAGGGCAGGTTATTTCAGTTGCGTGGAGGAGGATTTTTTGATGATGTAGGCAGTTTGACCATATGCCCAAATCACGGGCAAAAACTTGGACTTGGTTAGACTTATAGAAAGTTATGGGGCCCGTTTCACTAAAATGCGTACGCCTGTCGTAACTCTACGCCCGGAGTAAATCCGGACTTACGCCAAATATTTGTACTAAGGTCCGTTCCACTAAAATGCGTAACTTTGTGCCCGCCTTAAGTTAAGTCAAAAATCTACGGCTGGTCAAAAACAGGCGTAACTATAGACGTAAACATTGAATAATGGCGACTTTCTGGATGCTTCGCAGAAAAAGAAGGGAAACACTTCGGAGAGATCGCGTTTTTCGGGACCGAACTTACCCTCTCGAGAATCTAGCTGATATAGACCTCGTAAGTAGGTATAGGTTTCCGGGAAGAGTCATTCGGAAACTCATAAATGATGTTGACCCTATTGTGAGGCGACCTACATACAAAAGTCATGCATTCACACCCACATTCAGGTACACGTATATGTGTATACTTACTGTAGCATTATCTGCTTTTTAAATATCTACACATAAATAAATATTGATGCATGGAATCACATAATGTGACAAATATAATGCATTTTACAATGTACTTATAATTAAATTACATTTTGATACTTATTTGTATATTTAAAGATACACATAAATGTCTTACAGGTACTTATCACCTTAAGATATCTGTCAAAGGCGGAATTCTTTTCGGAAGTAGACGACCTTCATAGAATTTCCACATCATATGTATGCCGAGTAGTACATATACAGGTTGTTATACTCCATTACTTTTCCTTTAAAATATATTTTTATTAAAAGTTATTGCAGGCATGTAGCATCGTTGAGGGGAAGTTTAGACCCCTTTATTGTTTACATCCAATCTCTGAAACCTCAAATGTAATCCATTTGGAGAGGTGTGGAGTTGTGAGAAGTGATAGAGTAAATTGAAAAAAAAATTGCTATACTTGTGCACTATATGTACATGTTTGTATACATTATCCTTCCTGTTTCTACATGCCTGTAATACATTTAATTAGTTGCACATTTTCTTTTCAGATATTCTCTATATATCACCAATTTCCTATATTTAGGAGTTTAACACATACATCATATTGTTTTACAGTGTGCAGTGCAATAAACACAACGGTGGACAACATTAGTTACTGCCGATGAATTACGACGTGTAAAATCGGAGTTTTATGACATTGAGAAATTTTCCAATAGCGTTGGTGCAATTGATGGTACTCTAATAGCAATTAAGGGCATGAGTGGACCACAGGAGCCTGCTTTTGTATGCAGAAAAAACTTCCACGCCTTAAATATTCAGGCCGTAACAGATTCCAATATGAGGTATAAACGGCACTGATCAAAACATAAATACTAGTACATCAAAATTTTTGGTAATAAAAACACCCTTGTGTATGCCAATAGTTCAACAGGAGAAAATTAAAATATTTAATATTGCGTCGAAAGAGTTTTATGAAATTTGAATATGTAAATCTTATTAATTTTTAAATAACTTTATTGCACCAAATAATTAAACAAATTAAATGCGATGCGTACTTTATAATTATACTTTAATGGATAAGAAATAAATTCATAATTACTTAATGATCTCAGAATGCTTATTGTTTGCTTAATTATATATAAAGATGAAAAACTGGTTGATATTATTTCAGATTTCTCCACATCAATACCTGTTTTCCCGGGACAACTTACGATTCTTTCGTTTTGTACAACTTGGGATTGTCAGGTGTTATGGAATATCTAGAAGGGGGCGGGTGGTTACTTGGGGTTTCTGGCTACCCTCTTAAGGAGTGGCTCTTAACGCCGTTCTTATCCTAAGCTACTCAACAAGAAGTAAAATACAATGTGGCCCATGGAAAAACTCGTGTGATCGTAGAAAAATCCTTTGGGGGTATTAAAATCCAGATTTAGGTAAGAATTTAAACGAAATATTTATTTATATATCTATATATATATATGTATGTAATATTTGCAAGCAAATGTTTTTATTTCAAACGTTCATTACGATAAACGCGGCACTAAAGTTTTTTATATATGAGAATAAATGTATACCTATTGCAAACATAACAAAAACTTGTTACAAATTATTTACATTCGAGTAAATCTTGGTGTTTACATCGAACTGGAGGAGTGCTCCCCTTTTCACCCAGTATATGTTCACGAATTATCCATTGCTGCATTAGGCTTCACAATTTAGTTGTTACAGAGAAAGTCGTCTTACTCGAGGTGGTACAGAACATCAGTGACAACGCCGTGTTCAACGCAAACGCACCAAGGAGAGCACAAGATTTGCCCATTCAAGTTGCCAATTTATTTTAACAATTTATTAATTCTATTTATCAAATCAAATACTTAATAAAGAACATGACTACTTTTTATAATTTTGTGTTCAAATTTATTAAATACCAAAATTTTTCTTAAATGTCGCCGCTATCCTCTCTAGGCCATCTGCTTTTCTATCCTCTGCAAGAGCTCTTTTTTCCTTTATCTTTTATGAGTTTGAACATGAACTTACCGTCAGTTTCGCTGGTCGTGTCTTGGTTGTCAATGAAAAGATTTTTGATTGCCCATTGCTTATGATTAGGCGCAAAACAGAGAATGTTTGAGAGCATAATGCTCTGTAAGCAAAACATATTTTAAAACCAAATATAATTCATCCTCACAAACCAACACTTACTGAGGCTGTGACTTAGAATATAGTATATACATTTGATACCAAATGAGCTTGCTTTATAAGCAGTAAACTATATACATAAAAAATAAACTCTGGATATTAAAGATGGCTACAGTACCAAAAGAAATAGATGCTGATGAGAACCGTATTGAAAAGAGAAAAAAGCTGGATAGTGATTACATGTAAGTTAACAACGCGTTCGGCAAACTGCTACTTAATTTTGCATAAGAGATATGTTTAAACGCGCTATCTAGTTGACTAAAAAATAGTTTATATCGTATATTATGTCATATATATGACTTGCGTAAAACAGCAACAATAATATCGGTCAAATCGTTTTAGACACATCCTTCTATATGTAATTTTTTATTTTCCAAAAGGGTGTCTATATTAAAGAACATTACCCAAAAGTGATTCAACCAAACCTGAGCATAATTAAACTAGCACTTGCCTAAAAGAGTGGATAATTTCTAAATCATAAATAAAAAATTAACAGTAATTATTTTGTTTTTCAAATTAAATAAATGTATTTGAATAATTCGGTTGATACAAGTTAATTTCGAATGTGAATACGTTGAAGACCAGTTACGTGTATATATAGATAATGGTCTTTATTTTACATTATTCATAAAACGTATTTTTAAAATTCCGAGAATCTATACATTTATTGTTCTGAAATAGTTTTTATTGCCCATTGTCGCGAACAACAGTTTTGTATTTCGGTGAAATTATGATACAGTTTAAAACAGAGAACGTTTGAGAACATAATGCTCTGTAAGCAAAACATATTTTAAAACCAAATATAATTCATCCTCACGAACCAACACTTACTGAGGCTGTGACTTAGAATATAGTGTATACATTTGATACCCAATGAGCTTGCTTTATAAGCAACAAACAGACTATATACATAAAAACAAACTCGGGATATAAAAGATGGCTGCAGAACCCAAAGAAATAGATGCTGATGAGAACCGTATTGAAAAGAGAAAAAAGCTGGATAGTGATTACATGTAAGTTAACAACGCGTTCGGAAAATTGCTACTAAATTTTGCACAAGAAATCTGTTTAAACGCGCTATCTAGTTGGCTAGAAAAAGTTTATTTTGTATATTATGTCATATATATATATATATATGATTTGCGTAAAACAACAACAATAAAATCGGTCAATATCGTTTTAGACATATCCTTTCATATGTAATTCTTATTTTCCAAAAGGGTGTCTATATTAAAGAACATTACCCAAAAGTGATTCAACCAAACCTGAGCATAATTATGATTTCTTCTTTAAGCTAAACACGACTCGTAAAAAGCACTGTTTGCCATATTTCTTTTTCCTCGTCGCTATCCCTACGACCCCTATACATGTATAAGCCACATACTTCTTACATGTAATATGGCTGGATGGTCGTGGTCTGTTTTAGACTTTAAAGTGATATGAAATTTTCAACATTTCGTAATTGATACATGCGTGTCTTCTAAACAATTGCACAGATTAAATGAAACAATACTGAAATTAGAGCCCTCAAAACAATAAATTGGCGTGCTTCATATTAATGACAACTTTTAATTAAGAGCCATTCTCTGTAAGCACTTAAACTTTTTCGGCACGCATAGACACCGATTTTGCCGAAATTTTTCCAAAATGTAGACCTTATTAAACTATCTAAAAATCACATGTCAAATTATATATATACTGACCAGTTTCCATGGAAACTTGACCCAAACTTCAATTTTTATCAAAATTGACCATTTTTACTGCAGTGTTATAAAAAAATGCGGCAAGCTCAACGTTTCACAAGCATAGAACTAAAATCATCAAGCCTTCAACTATATAAAAATTTAAAAACATGATGGGGAAGCTATCCATGTTGTTGTGAAATAATTAGTTAAATAATGATTACATTTTTGGAAAATGAATTATCTCCCTTTGCAATTTAGAACTCTTTTGTGCTGAGAGTTCAAAAAGAGAAGTGTTGAAACAGCATGTCAACAAAGCGGTTTTTTCCCAAAATCTTGAAGATTTTATCCTTATTTTTGCTATGACCCATTGATATTGTCACTACACCTCTAATATGAACCTCTATTATATCAGAGACATATATATACGTCCCTGATTATATTAGTGTTTCTGAAATTCCATCCAATGCCTTATCATGTTTATGTAGTGCAGTTGGACTTGATGAATCTTTGTTACTTCAGGTTTGTAGTTTAATTATAATATTAGTTAAGCATATGAATTACTCATAATAAATACTCAAAATCATAAATTACGAAGAATTTACCAGTTATATAAAATACAATGTTCCACTGGAACTTATTTTACATGCATGTGTAATTAATGTTTCTTTCAATCTAAAATTGGAAAAAAAATGAGTTGTTTCCATTTTAGTACCTCCAATCTCTGTATAAAAACAAACTAGAAAATCAATACACACAAGAAAACCAAACTAATTAAATCTGTAAGCAAAAAAAAAAAAAATGTTTGCAAAAATATAGCTATTAAATATCCTGGTATTCTATTAATTATATAAAAATTATTTCCTTAATTAAAGAAACCCCTCCCTCACCACAAAAGCTTGGAAAATACACACAAAAACACATATGTATCATTTGTAAGTTAGAAAATTCAAACACTTTTCACATATGCTTATATGTACATGTATTCATTTTTAAAATATTACAACTGCTTGTTGCATGTACATTTAGGTAGAATGCATTCATGCATGTGGGGAATACAATCAACAGTCAGAGGTATAGTTTCTAAATTTTTGGTGTAGAGAATTTTGTTACTTTCTTAAAATTAGTTTCCTGCTATATTAAGAAAGTTGAAACATGTTACCATGCAATTAAATTAATTGTTATACTGTTTGGGGGGATTATTTTTCCAAGCATACTCACATCAATAAATAAAAATGCATGTAGGTACTGTATTGATAGGCATTTGTTTCAAATTGGCTTGTGTTTACTGGTCTTTATGCCAATAATTGTCATTGAGATATGGGATGGACTGTAAATATGATACACAGATCTTTTAACTTTTTATTTTTTGAAAAACTTGAGTTTAAATAATTTGCCATTACACGCACTGATCTATAGGGGTGTCAGGAGTCAGTGTCACTTCCCCTGTTGTATTTATAGAATTACACAAATTTCATAAAGAGAAGTAACCAAAAAATGACAATGAATCCGGCCTACCCAAGAAAACACTGAAAAATCATGTTTAAAATTTATTGTGGGGTCCATTGTATTATGATAGGAGTTACCTTAATTTACTTTTATTATCTATTGAAGTTCACATACCTCAAGATTTATAATTATAATAAACAAATGAAATCAGCATTAAATTTATGACAATTGGGATAATTTCTTAACTGAATGCTTTCATGATACCAACATTAGTATCTGTTTGTGTACATAGAATTACACAGTAATAAATTTATATTTTAACTTGATGAAAGTAATATTTTTTTTCTGCTGAGAAATTATATTTCATTAATAACTCCTGAGTTCTGTATAAATAAGCCATTCTGATTCAGCCAAAACTGTTAATTGGTATGAACCGATGAAAGGAATGAAATATTATATGCATTGGGAATGTAAATATAGCAATAAATACAAAGTCTAACTAAATATTTGGATGAAAATGTTTAAAAATTCTCTGCATGGGTAACCTGCAGGAATTATAAATTTTATTTTTGTAAATAATGCATGTAAATTAATAATTTATATTAATAATTAATAGTTATCATATCGGGTACTTGTATAATATAGATTGTAAAGTTTAAAAAAAGATAATTTGAAAATTCATGATCCTTGATTATAGTTAAATAGGAAATATGGAATGAAACTAGCAGCCTTGTAAATACTTTGATCTAAGGGGACTAGAATCCATGCAGTTCTATACTAGGACTATTTGGTATTAAAAGTGTACTTATGGTAACTAAAAAATAACCATGTATGCTGAGTAGCAGTTTCCAGACAAGTTTTTAAGAGTTCTTTAAACTTTTCTAGACACTGCTTAGTTTTAAGCATATGGGTTCATCCATGAATTAAAAATTCAAGTTGTTTGAGTGAGTGAATTAACATTTCAAGAAATGGAGAAATGGAAACTACAACAATTGGGATTCTGACCAACATATTTATAATTAGAAGTACTCTTAATTTTATTTTGCAGCTAAGAAAAATGCAAGCATTCATAAACATAGAATATAATAAATCAACACATGGATCATTACTTACAAGTACATATGATTGATTATATTTTTACATATATATATATATATACACACCAGTACACTTGATTTTAAAAATAACTTAATTTCAGCATTCTCATCTTTATGCATTTTTTTAAATTCATTAAAGTTATAAATAAATAAAATACAGATGCATGATTTTATTAGTGCTGCAACAATAACTTGAGGGATTGACAAAGAAGATGGCAAAGGATTTATGATAATTTATATTAGAATACTATTAATAACTGGTACATGTAATAATTACCATAATATATTTTGTTACCTTAATCATTTAATTCTTTGAATGAAAATTTAACATCAAGGAAAATTTAACATGAAGGAACAAGTCGGCTGGTTTTTCGCACTGAATAATAAATACCCTGGTACATGTACATGTAGCATTATGATCTTTCTTACCATCATATTATAATAAAATGTTACCATAGCAATCAGTTAGGCAACAAGAGATCCAAGGGCCTCATGGCTCACATGAGCAACTGTAGCCATAACTCTGATGAAATCAGAACAATGTATCTTGACAATTTAGTAGATTATATCTTGTTTAAAAAGATCTTTAAAATTTTCTGCACATATTATCATGTTAAACATCAAACTTTTTTTCTTCGAGAACATTTTGAATTGTTTTCTTTTTATTTCTATGTTAAAATTCATCCCCTCTAATTGTGGGCCCACACTACTCCTAGGAATCACGATTTGAACAAACTTGAGTCTACACTACCTGAGGATGCTTCCACACAAGTTTCAGCTTTTTAGGCCAAATGATTTTTGAGAATTTTTTTAAAGAATGCCAGCAATTTTTTAATAATTATAAATAAGGACCCTGCTCTGAATGTGACCTATAGTGATCAGTTTGTCTGTACATTCATCCATCCAACCATCTGTCCATCTCAGATCACTTTTCCAGAGTATCTTCTCTCTCTTTGGTCTACTTTGACTCATACTTCACTCACAGAGCGCATGTGCAGTGACCTTGAATGATGTCCAAGGTGAAGGTCATATCAGATTACTCTAAAAAAATTCTAAGCATATACGAGGGTTGTCCAAAAAGTTCGTGGACAATCGCGTTTTTGTCATTTTAAATGGGTTTATATATACATATTGTATATCTAAATCTTTGTCATAAAATTTCAAGTCAAACTAAAGTGGTTTTAAATGTTTTCCATAGGAAAAAAACTAAAATTTTATTGTATCAAAGGGTCGCGGAAAGTACGCACGGACCAGCGTAAAAATTGTCCAAACTTTGTAATTGAGTTTTAAGATATGAATATTTACAGTTTTTACAAAACATTTCAAAACTTCATAAACTTCTATAATGATGTAGTCTGTATGGTGTACGCCATTTTCATACGTCGTTTGAAGCTATTTTCATATTAGCAAAGGACTTTAAAAAGATATTACGGCAAGAACATGTCTTTAAAAACGCTCGAAAAAGTGACGTCAGCTGACCGCACGGAACAGCGCGCCATCATTAAATTGTGTGGACTGAGGTAAAGCACTGATAGAAACAAAACAAACGATGGAGGAAACAGGGAAAATATCAAAATAGTTCGAGTCTACTTATGTACAAGTGGCACAAGCGATATTTTGATGGAGTATGCGATTGTAGCCTCTGACCAAACGGTGAATGCGGCATATTACTCTCAGGTAAACCCAGGACTTCGACGTTATAGAAACGTCGTTAAAAGTCAACGTCAGACTGGGCCGTGCAGCCTGTATAGGCAATCTATGTATAATAATAACTCCAATACAAAAATGTAAATTGCTCTGATTTTTATACATATATATTATTATACTCTATGTTAAAATATTATAATGCTTTCCTGATAGTGGCGCCGTTATTTTGAACAAAATGACATGTGTCCACGAACTTTTTGGACAACCCTCGTACACCCTCCTCTTAGCTCTGTCTGGCGCATACTTTTCATAAACAGAACTTTTTTATGTAAAAAGTGTGCAGTGACCTTGAACCAATTTCAAGGTCAAATGTAAAGGTCATAGCAGATGTATAATTCTTTATTACTCCCCTCAGGAGGGTGTTGCCCTTTATTCTAACAAATTTGAACCCCCTAAACCTTGGGATGATTTGTGCAAAGTTTGGTTAGAATTGGCTCAGTGGTTCTGGAGAGAAATCTGAAATGTGAAAAGTTCACGGATGGACGGACAGACAGAGACGGACACCCTACAAAAAGCTTTTAGTTCAGATGAGCTAAAAACATAAGTTTGATAAAATATGCATTTCTATTTTTCATTAAAATTTGGTAATCATTACATAATGAAATAAGATAGAAAGACATAAACTGGCTATAATACATAGAATTGAACGAAATTGTTTCTAATGTTTCCATGGTAACGGTTGTCTATATTTCTTATCTAGATTCAATAATTTATAAACCAATATTACAAACACTCTCAATTCATTGGATATGTAGAATTTCACATATTTTCTTCTTAAAAGGACATAATTTACACATATTTATGAATCATAGTAAGGGTTTTAAAAAGTTTGAAAGTTGTAAAATATACACATTTGTTTCCATGGATACAACAACTTTGAGGAAACTTCCCCATCATGTTTTGATTGTTTCTGATAACAGAAGACCCAGTCATTTTAGGATTGGTGACGGTTTGCATCAACCTGTCCGCAAGAATTTACAGGGCATCACCAAAAATGCCTCATTTCTAGGTTTTTTACATAGTCGTTTACCAAGTACTTTTAAGCCCTTGGTACAATAAAGAAAAATAAATACTTTGATTTGCTAAATGTATTATTCAATAGTTAAGATGTGATGCTTTGAGAGTTTGATGAAGATTTATCACAACAAATCTAACTGAAATAAATATTTAAGCAGAAAAAGTGTGTTTTTCAATAAAAATTAAGACCATTTTGTGCTAAGAATGATGGGTATGTGTATCCATGGTAACGGAGTTGCCTAGCAACCAACTTTTAGTGTTTTTATGATAAGTATATGATAATATGCATCATATTAAAATTTGAGGAAAAACGGTGACTATGCGTGCCGAACCTCCTATACCAATGTTTAAATGCTTATAGAGAATGGCTCTTAATTGTTCAGAATAACCATTAAGAAACAAACCAGAGCCGTTGGAATGTTGATGTCTGAATTCTTCTTACGACAGGTTGTACTCACTTTAAATATACTGTTCTTACGTCTTCGATATTTTTTTTATATCATTGGCATTCCGCGTAAAAGGTTATTTTAACATAATTTTTAAATTCTAGAAGTGTATCGTCATTTCCATCGACAACCAACAGCAATACGAAAGCTCTTGGTGAAATTCAACCAAACCGGAAGTGTTTATGATATCCAGCAAAGAACCAGAGGTCAAGATCGCTACAGTTAGATGGAAATCACCAACCCCGACGGCGAGACAGTGTTACAATACATTGTACATTATATTGGATGAACACTTAGAAATTTGGTTCAATGTGTTTATCCTCTTTTGAAGTCTCTCTTTCAAATTTTCAAAGTTAATTTAAATTTTTTCTTCACTAAATAACAGTTTATAGCTAAAATTATCATATCTAAAGTTTAAAGATGATCTGCTGGGTAATTTGTTGACCACCCAGCCTCTTTAACAGCTCGAAGTATTTCGCTCTACAGGTTTCACCTGTGTAAACGTTTATCTTAATTTTTCAAATGGTAAAAAAAATTCTTTAATTAACTTAATAAAAACAAAATTCGAAACAAGCAAACACTGCTTGTTGTTATATTAATATTGTTTGTTTTCCCTGGTGTGAAAAGACGCGACGTCATTGAATAAAACGCGTCATTTGATTGCCTTCTAAATCTTTTTAAACGGCAAATGACAAAATTTTGAGGGAAACATGGCCTCGTTTTGTCTTCTTGGAACGTTACCAACCAAACAAATTTTCGTTGACAGTCAGTTACGAACTTAATAAGTAATGATGTATTAAAACCTTAATCAGAATTGATTTTATCTGCAGATATGGTCGATGGGGTCCATACCAGACAATTCAGATTGGTTTTATATACTTTCACATATGGCAGACGGGTTTTCAACTTTTGATTGGTGTATTCAGCGGTAAGAAAGTCAAGCAGCGCACTATAAATATTACACGTGAAGAAGGTTTATGGCACAAAAAGGAGTTGACATAAACTATACTTTAAGAATTAGTTATTGCATAACAAAAATTGGATTTTGTTTCTTGCATTCCAAAATCATACTATTAAACTGTAACGGTTGCGTTTATGTGACATTTCACTCTTACCCTGGAAAGGTTTCGTCAACTGATAATTACCCATAGTTTAATTATAAACTCGGACATTTCACTATTTCAATGTATGGAATGTGAAGCGTCTTTGTTCTTTTCATGAAAACATGCATTTCAGTTTTGTTAACTTGGGTAAATGTAAAAGTTTCATTAACTGATAATTACTCATAGTTTAATTATAAACTCGAACATTCCACTATTTGAATGTATGGAATTTGAAGCGTCTTTGTTCTTCTTATGAAAACATGCCTTTCAGACGTCATCCGATTTTAATATAAATCATTAATTAATGTTTCTGTAAACGTAGTTTTCTTTAGATTGTTTATTTGGTTACAGCTTATAGACCGGACTTTCAGTGTGCAGCACCAGAAACCTTCGTTAACCAATCGCTCTTCAACCATTCCAGTCACATTTTGTACGAAAAATGTCAGATTAAAATATTCCACAACAATACGAAGGGTGCTGAGCGTACATCAGTTCGGGAATGTACAAACGGATACATGTATACACTGGATAAACAGAGTACAATTGTAACAGAGGTATTTGTTGATGCTTTGACATTGCATCACTTAAAAATTTCATTGTAAAGTATCGTTGACCTCTTTTAAGTCAATGATTCACTTACTTGTATTTATAATACGTATGTAAGATATTAAGATGCAAGAAATAACATTTACACAACTAAAATATTTTTTGTTGCAGAAAAAATAATTCACAAATAGCAAACACAATATACGCGTAAAGATCAGATATCCATCCAAAAAACCCAAAACATCCGGACATAATCTCAATAGCAAAAGTACAATCTTTGTACAAGTAATTAATATTTCATGTTCGTTTGATATAATATTTAAAAAAAAATACCATGACGTTCCTTTGCAGTTCGATCTGATATGTGATCGATCGAGTTTGGCTGAACTACTTCAGACCCTTCTTATGGTTGGTCAGCTGATTGGAGCAGCCTTTGCTTCCTCCCTCAGTGATAGAGTAGGAAGAAAGACCGTTCATCTCTGTTCCAACTTTTTGATCTTGATCTTTGGGATAAGTGTTGGTTTCGCTCCAAACTATACGACACTTGCTGTATTGAAGTTTATCTTGGGCGTCTTGTTACCGGTAATGTGTGATTGTGATTTAAGACAGTGGAAAAAAACATTATTTCTATGCATTCACTTTTAAAAAATAAAAATCCATTCCGTAGTTTTAATATTATTATTTTATTAATCAGGGAATGATTTTGCCTGCTGGGGTCTTTTCGTTGGAACTTTTCCCCGAAAAAACACGATTTTTGAGTGTAATCATTGCTTCAATGTTCTGGACCACTGGTCTTGTCATTATGTCTGGTATAGCATATTTGCTCCAAGATTACTCCTGGAGATATCTACAAATTGTATTGAGTTGTTTTTCGCTTCTGAGCTTGATTCAATATTGGCAAGTATGAACTATATAACATTTAAAGTACTTGATCAATTAATTTCATCATCTATTGGTGAATAATTACCAATTTATAAAAATGCAACTAATATTGTATTTGAAGGGTTCAAGACGAATCATTAAGATGGCTGATTGTCAACGGAAAAACAAAAGAAGTCGACAAAATATTACTAAAAATATCTAGGTGGAACAAAGTAGATTATAGGGAATTGAAAGCTAATTTAAACAGGAAAATGAATGTTTTGAACAAAGAAAAACCAGACCATGAGGAATCTTTACTGGATGACAGTAACAAATTAATAGTTGTAGAGAAGTATTCATTATTAACCATTCTACAAAATAAATCCGTCCTGCTGATATCACTTCTGATGTATTTTGCATGGTACGTATGAAACAGTCTAAAACTATTCAAAAAATTGTTTAAACATATCATTAGTTTCAGTATGTTCATAAAACTCTTTCTTTGAATTTTACCTATAAAACATACATTCATATTTAAACGGCGATGCATGTCTTATGAAATGTGAAACAGAATGAACTGTAAGTTATACTATATGCGCGATAAGACTGATCTGAATTAAACTTGTTTAACAAATTATTCGTTTGAACAATATTGGTCAATTCATTTTTTATAATAAAGAACATTTATTTTTAAACATTTCTTTACACTTTCAATCGTTAAACATACATTTGTTTTTTCGACAGAGAAATATTCATCTTGTATCGAAATTTTACAGCATTAAATTTTTTTCAGGTTGACAGTTACCTTGACATACTATAGTCTAACATTAACATCAACATCTTTGGCAGGAAATCGCTTCCTTAATTTTTTCTTCTCGGCTGGTGTGGAATACTTAGCAGTGATAATAGAATATCCTATGCTTCTCCGGTAAGACTAAAATGTACGACACGACACGACATTTTCTTTTATTGTGAAAGTAAACAATTTATTTCTATAGTTTTTGAATATATATAATGTGGAATCATTTTTATTCGTGGGGATCAATATTCGGGTAGCCAAAATTTTCCTGGTTCGTAGGGACGTAATTTCGTTGGTAGTGTAATCGGGAAATTTTTAATAAATATTTAACAAATGATTGTATATAGGATCGTGGGGATGTAAATACGTGGGCAAGGGTTATCCACAAAAGCCACGAACATTGGTCCCCCACGAACAATAATGATTCTAGAGTATTTTTTTTTAATACACTTTGATCTTAACATTTCAAAATAAATACGGTATATACTAGATAACAATATCAACTAGAGTTCCTGTTTTTCTTATTTAAGGTTCGGACGACGAACTGTCGCAATATTGTTTTACAGCATGGCAGGAACATTCTTGGCACTAGCTACACTTTTTAACTATTTTTCAGGTGAGCTCTGTTTTAATTATAAAATCAACACATGGTGAAACTGTTTTGATTAGATTTTAACTGATACGTTTTTTTCGATAAATTCACAATGACAAGAATACGTTCATAACAATGCATCTATTGAAAGCTGCATTAGTTTCAAAAGTTGGAGTGTTTGCTTCGATATAAAAGAGTTCTTAAGAAACCTGTGTATTTTCTTCTACTGCAGATGGAAATCAATCCTTTATCATGCTATCTGTAATAGCTACATTTGTTGGGAAAATGTCAGTAGCTGGTGCGTTCAGTGTTTTATTTTTGTTTACACCTGAATTGTTTCCGACAAATTTAAGGTAACTATAATTACGATGGTTCTTAGTTTTGACACAAAATCCTACCAATAAATTATATTTACAATTAATTTTCTCAACTTTACTTCTTCCAAGAAATCTCGGATTTGGAATGTGTTCGGCAGTATCCAGAATTAGTGCAATTATATCCCCATTTGCTGGAACTTTGGTACATTTTGTTTCTAAATATGTTCATATTTGATTTTATGACTTGAAATGACACGTATACTTGTTTATAACATTCCATAACAATTACAGGCTACACAAATACCATGGGCTCCAGGGATGATAATGTCTACTATGTGCTTTGTTGTCACTATCATAGCATTGTATCTACCAGAAACACGTGGAATGGAACTACCACAGACACTAGGAGAAGTAAAACTATGGTATGCTGAAAACGGAGGATTTCGATTGCGAAAATGTCGAAATAAGAATGAACACAAATCTGAAACGATTATTGTCTTAGCCGAAAAAGATCAATAAAAATGTTTGTTGTTTGTTCTACATGTATGAGCTGATAATTATAACGATTGATTTAAATTTTGCCCAAATATTGTTAAAGATTTTTCTTATATTTTTTTTCTGAGTTACAAAGAAGGCATTCTGTGATTACCCCAAAAGAACAGTTCTAAACATGCACTGCAATATTATAAACCCAACAAAAACCCTGCATGTTCTGGTAAGCCGGGTGATAAAAAAGCGTGTATCGAAACGAAAATGTAATTTCATGTTTGTTAAAAAAAAACGGGTTAAATTTTGAGAAAAAACGATAAACATAGTATGAATTGCTCATTGATAATTAATTATCGGCCGGCAGATGGCGGTCGGTTATAAACATGATATGAAAGTTAAAAAAAAGCTGTGCTTTTCTGCGTAGCTATTACAGACCGTGAAGGTATTAATACACCACACGCTCGCTAAACGGTTTACACGAAACACTGAACGGTTTACACGAAACGTCCGCCTGACTGGGTTAAAGCTTTTGGAGCAGGTCCGTTCCCAGGTAACTATGTCCTACCTGGACCAAACTTGCATTGATGATGGATCTAGGAGTGTACACTAACCAGCCTGCTTCAGATGCTGGATCATGCATAGATTTTCCACATGAGTGATTTTAGCCATATTTAACCAAATTTTAGCAGGGATGATGTATCTTGATATGGACACTTCCAGAATTGCTTTGGATTCTGAATCTGACGAACATTTTCAGATGAGTGACCAGGGTAATGTTTTTGGAGTAGCTATATAATATTATGGCCTGTTATGATTAAACTTGCATAGATAGTGCATCTAAGAATGAAACGTAAAGACTTGCTTTCGATGTTGGAACTGACCAAAATTTTCTTAATCAGTTAACAGGTTAAAAGTTTTTTGAGCAGGTCTATTTCCAAGTAACTATAAGTCCTACTTAAACATACTTGCATTATATTGATCTTGGGATGTACACTGATGCGAGATTTGCCATACATGTAGATGACATTCGTCGAGGTGAGCTTCATAATCTTTGATTACCTATATTTAAAATATGAACTTTTTTCTTTTGCAGATCAATTGTACGTATATCAGAATGTTCATAGTGCTTAGGTTTTGATTTTTGTTAATCTGTGAGACAAATATCAGCTGTTGAACTTGGTTTTTTTTTCTTTTGCAAAATATTGCATATATGGTACACACTCGTCTGGATACCTCTTCCCAAGTTTTAAAGTTAGGAGGTTCTTCTATAGTACTATTTTAAAATAATAGACTCGAATTTTTGGGCTTTAATACCGAGAAATCGGAAGAGT
The DNA here is from genome assembly GCA_020458035.1 of Magallana ariakensis. NCBI lineage: Eukaryota > Metazoa > Mollusca > Bivalvia > Ostreida > Ostreidae > Magallana > Magallana ariakensis. Next base: position 46,485,110 of record CM035816.1, read on the forward strand.
ACTGTCTTTTGTTTTATATATTTTAAACATCATTGGTACTTGAAGATTACCAATTTGTTTTTATTTTTTCTCAATCAAGCTTAACCAACTATTATTCTACAAAAATTCCTTTTAAAAATCCGGAAATCATCTGGATTTTTTGGATTTTACAATCTTGCACATGCGGATAAATTAACGCTAAATCACGGGAGGCTCTTTAGTTTACCATGTGTTTACGTTTCCACAATATCACATTTGCATGGATAAACTCAGAAACGATATTACAAATACGTGTAAATTGAAAATTTGTCATATATTCTGTTCATCAAAGGAATACGGGAGATAACTCTTTAACTCAGTGCATTTAATATGAAATATCCAGAGAGTTCCGAATGTCAACATGGTGTGTAAATTCTAAGCGAGTAAAAAACGTTGGTGAAAAAGTGTTGAATTCTTCTTTAATATGAATTTAATTTTTAGATGAAAATTTGACTGTTATTTTCAATGCAGCCTCATTAATTTTCTCCAAAATCGTTTCGGAGCGATTCTGCATTTTTGTTTTGCTACATTACGGGTATACGGGAGGCATTTTAACTGTGGTGAAGGCCTGTCCCGAGACACAGTCAGTTTATTCTAACTAAGCAGAGTGTAGTGAAATTAATAGCATTATTGTAGCTTAAAGCTTGGTAATGTAAATGTCAACAATACGGTATGTCGATGTATCTATTTCGTAAATGTCCGATATCATATGCAATGTCAACCCATGCACGCACGGGTCAAAGTCTAGTATTTTTAAAATAAATTGAACATTTATCAGAGATGCGCATAGTACTTGTACTTTGATTTTTTATAATTTATTTAAAAAATACAAGAAAAAAGAATCTGTTGATTTGAACCATTTCTTTGCAAAATATTTTTTTTTTGCACATCAATTGTACATCTATCAGAAATGTACAGAACCCTGTCCAGGTGGTCATATTAGTATCTTAAAAAGGCTGAGGTTGGTCCAACCTAACTACACTTGAGAGTTAAAACAGCATCATAAAGCTACAACAATGATTTCATTAGCCCTGTAATTATAATTCACATGAATGTACATTGCAAAAGCCACACTGCAGTTACTCAGGTGACTGATAAGGTCCATGGGCCTCTTGTTTTATTAGCCATGTATTGAAACCTGACAAGCTAGAGGGAGCGTTTTAACAGGAGAAATCTGGGGATTTTTTCACACTATTAAATGAACATCGTTTAAACCCAGAGGTATTTATAAGAAAATGCGCGGCATAAATATCGTGGGACAGACTATAAGAAATCTCAAGATGGAACAAAAACATTATAAATTCAGGAGGTTGGTCAAAGTGAAAACAATGTAATAATTGATTACCAGTTCAATAAGGGTATAGAGAGAATGGTTATACGTTAATTAATTTTGGAAGTCACTAATTATTGAATGTTGTTCCAATTAAATAATGGTGAAGTATAACCAAAAGGGATCAAAATTGATGAAAGTGATTGTTTGCGCGTTAAGGATCATATATAGTCATCCTTGATCTCCGTGTTACATGTGTAGATAAAATAAACATTATCAATGACAAGTGTACTGTTAGATTAGATTGTTTCAAACATTTAAACTGAAGGCCACCTTGTACAATTAATGGATACTATTTAGTGAAGAAGGAACACACAAAGTTTAGGCAGTAGTGCATTTATAAATGAGACGGATGTCAAAGTAGATTAAAGCTGAACACCGTTCGTAAATACGCACTGTCACCCAGGTCAGGTACCGGTATATAAACCTTAGATTTTGTTACACCCGATTGCACACCTGAAACTCGTGGCCGGCGTGTAGTATTCCTTTCGTGGTCTTTGGATTTTATGCATTTATTTCTTATTTTATTTACATATTCTGTTTGTAAATAATGCATTGACCAGTTTATTTGATGTAAGTTTTCTTTTGGCTTGACAAAAGTGCGTACAATTTGATAATTTCATCGCGACCGAGTAACATGGCGAGGCAAGATGTACGTCCACAAAGGTGAGACCTCTTCAGCGAAATACTTTAAACTGCTAAGAGGTCTGCGGCTTATATTGGGGTTTTAGGAATAGCGGTGATAAAAGAGAAATATGGCGGACAGTGCCTATTTACGAGCAGTGTTCAGCTTTAAGATGCAAAGTAAGGATCTAGTGGATAGTCAAACAATTGTTAAAGCATTTTAACGAGAGACTCGAAACCATAGAAAACTTAAGTCACATGCATCTTCGCTAGCCAAGGGTTTTCGGTCCACTCTGCTCCCCATAAACCCTTGGCAGATTTCATTACGAAAACTCGGTAACAAGCTCCGTTTAATGATTGGCTGCAGCTGCGAGTAGCTGATCCAATCGCAGCGTTGTAAACATTCGCTTATAAATAAACTTTTAAAAGAAACACACGTGTGATCTTTGGTAAAACATTCGGTGCTTTTCACAAGTTGAGGCACAAGTGTTCGAGTACAATATCTCTACAAGGATAGTCTAACCAGATCACTTTAAAAAACAATGTATTTTTCTGGATTTAACAGAGATTTACAAACTTGTCAAGGCTCGTGTGATCGTAGTATGGGAAGTAAACATGGCGAATGAAGAAGTTGCCTATCCCGTTATAGTATATTCATGTACGTCCCTGCTTATGGTTAGAGTTTCAATTGTTCAATGAGCTTTATTTTATTTATTTCTTATGTCCACAATAATTACGACAACGATACCTGGTTTTATGGCTTGAATGCATTTATATATAGCGACTTCTTCACTCCCGATACAGGTCTCTACAAACACTAGGCCAATAAATAAATATTCCTTGCTTTCTGTAGGTTATATCTTCATTCCCATTGAATAGCATCGTTAATTATGTTCCTATTCTTGCTAGCCAACATGTTTTCAAGTTGTATTTATGCTGTAGCGTGTATATTACCCGTTGTTTCATTCGATTAATATGTAAATATACAAGGGGCGCAACTCAAGTTGCTCGCTAGATAGCGCCACCGCATCACCGAGTTTTCTCGAAAATCTGCCAAGGGTTTATGGGGAGCAGAGTGGACCGAAAACCCTTGGCTAGCGAAGATGAGTCACATGATTGCATATTGCAAATAGAATGAGTTTTAAAGTTGTTAGAGTGTCAGATGGTTTTCCCATGACCAGTAATTCCTACACGTCAAGTATTTGTATTTCGTGCTAAAATGTATTATTACAGTCCTTAGACATTAATCATTTAAGAAACATACATTTAAATCTGATAGAAATTTGTTTTTATGGTTTTTACTTTAGAAGAAAGAATTTTTACAAAATACTTTTGCTTTAGGTATTTGACATTTTAATTAAGAATATAAATAAATCAGGAAAATACTGTGAAATAAAAACCTATAGATTAACATCGACATACACACGCTTTTGATCTACATTTGAATGAACCTTGGTTTTTGTGTCAGTACCCGACGATAAACCTGACTAGCCTTTCATTCAACCTCGCAAAGACATGAAACTTTGTTGTTTTGTTATCTGCAACCTTAAAAAGTTGTTCGTGAGTCATTATACAAATGTGAAATATTTTTATACAATAAATGTTTGTTCAAAGCTAATCTGATTAAAATTAGCTGTTCTGATACGCTACCGCTCTCGAAAGCAGAACAGCTGATTTTAATCAGATTGGTTCAAAGCATGGTCTATTGATTCCTAAAACGGTGTACATGTATCAAGACAAAAGACGCACACTTGATACCGAAAACAAGTTTTAGAAACATGTCTTCAATTGATTCTTTACCTTCTGCAGTTAATGATGATGACACAAAAAGGGCGAAAGATGGTATAGACAAAGATTACATGTAAGTAAATTTGCTTAATATATTGTGGAAACAGGAAAATAACAACAAAGTACTATCAAAGTTTGGATATAACTTTCTTGATTTTATAGGGAACAAACATAATCTTCTCGAACAATACTTAATATTATGTTTTACGGTGCGACCATTGGTGCGAGCGCATCAGGAACTACTCACATTTCGCATCATTGACAATTATCAATGAGATCAAAGAATTTCTGAGAAAAAATAAAAATAAAAATATAGTTTTTTTCTTTTTTAATTTTGAAACAAAAAACGTGTACATTTTATAGACTTGCCTCACCCTGAAACAGTTCGTTACTTTAATCTGAGTTTTAATTTTTTACCAGTTTCAAAAATTTTTTTTTTTATTTTTTTTTTTTATTTTTATGCTAAATGAGGCACGTTCTCCTCCCCCTTGTAAATTTTTCAACAATAAAGTAAATTATTAGTAAGTTGATTCTATTGTTAAAAGGTGTGCAATTCCACTTTGAACGGTTTGAACATGCAATTTCTTCATAGATTTTTAACTGTTTAATTATTATTATTTTTTCTATTTATTAAAACATTTTGAGACTGTAGTCGCTCAAAATGAGTCTCCAAACCTTACAGAACCGTGATGGTCAGCCATTTTTGGCATAGCACTAAGGGAGCTAAAAGGAACGCTGGGGTGCTGCCAAAAATTAAATCTCAGTAAACAGAAGAAATGTTTATTTTTTTTTTTTTGTTCCTGTCATTTTTTCTTCATTAAACTTCGTTTCATTTGTGTCTTTCTTTACTGCTGATTTTCGACTGATAGTGAAGACATGACATGGAAAGTGATACTGGCAGAGATAGCAAGTCAGACATGTCGAAATTGAAATGATACCTGTCATACTTTGCATGATATGATGGAATGCAATGTTGACTCACTGAAGAAGTACCGAATAAACATTTTATAGCAATTATATTTAAAAGTAAGATAATTTTGTAAGAAAGTCTTGTCAAACTGACGGACAACATTTATTTTCTCTTCAATGTCAGGATAAAATATTTCTGATCCATGCAATTTTGATGATAACTGAACTGTCCCCGTTCGTAGTCGTTTCAATTTCGACGTCAGACCACAGGTGCTTGGTTCTTTGCTCATGAAAATTTACAATACCAATGTATATGTAATAATAAACCGCATACTTATTCGTTACCGGTAAAACGACTATAACTATAAATAAAACGTTTCTTTGAGCTGTTAAATTTTATGAGAAGATCGAACCCGATTAAAAAAACCCGTTTGACAAACGAACCTGTAAACATTGTACGACGGAAAAAAAAATTCTTTATTTTTTGCTTACAAAATTTTTCAGCGGGGCCCGGGGTATTTCGATGAGGCGGGAGGCAATTCTAAACAAAAAATAACTTTATTTTGGCCTAATGCACGACCTATTTTCGAATACATAGTCGACATTTGTTTGAATCAAAGTAATAAAACAACTTAAGATCGTTAATCTTTTGTAATAATATGTTTTGACCAATGTCTGATTCAACTAGATACGATCTCGTTACGAGTAACGAGTAGGTCTTCCGTTCAATTTGTTTAAAGATACGACTACAATATTAATGAAATTTCAGAATTCCCCCCCCTCAAACCCTTCCTTTCAGATAATGTATACGATTGTCAATATCCTGTATAATGCTTAACAAAGTGTTTTGCTTTTTCACATACAGCACATTAAAGATTTAAGATTTTAGTTCCTAAATCCCTAATTATGTCATCAATGGGTGTGCTAAAATTCAGTTTTACAAACTGTTATTGTTACGATCAACAATTTTGCATCTTTAATGGATTACAAAATTTTGATGGTTTTAAATAATGTGTAAAAGACTTAACGAGTCTCTTGGCCCCTAATTTAAGGTGTCAGCCCCTTTTTCTTGAGTTCACTCAAAAGGTCTCACGAATACTAACATTTTTTGTTCTTACACTTATCTAAAATTGTATTTCATTTTTGAGATACAAATGATTTAATATTTTAGGGGCAGCCCTCTAGATCCTTAATGGGGACAGACATTGGTGTTTTCATTAGTGGAATCGATGAGAATCATCAATGCAAACATTTTCTCTTCTACAATGCTTAACAAAATATGTATCCTTCTCTAGATATGTTACGTCAAAGTTTAAGGACGATGGCCCCTAAAAATCTCTAATTACGTAATAAATGGGCGTAGCAATACTTTTTTCTGATAGATATTGTTACGATCAACAACTTTGCTTCTATAATGCATTATAAAATCTTTATCGTTTTTTAATTTTTTGTAATAGACTTTACGAGTCTATTGGCCCCTAATTTAAGGGGCCAGTCCATTTTTCTAGATTTTTTACGAAAGGTCTTATGAATACTTACATTTTTTGTTCTTACACCTATCTAAAATTGTTGTTCATTTTTGAGATACAAATGATTGAATATTTTAGGGGCCAACCCTCTAGATCCTTAATGGGGACAGACATTGGTGTTTTGATTAGTGGAATCGATTAGAATCATCAATGCAAGCATTTCCTCTTCTACATTGCTTAACAAAATATGTCTCCTTCTCTAGATATATTGCGTCAAAGTTTAAGTACTTTGGCCCCTAAAAATCCCTAATTACGTAATAAATGGGCGTGGCAATGATTTTTTCTGTTAGATATTGTTACGATCAACAACTTTGCTTCTATAATGCATTACAAAATCTTTATCGTTTTTAAGTTATTTGAAATAGAGTTACGAGTGTCTTGGCTCCTAATTAAAGGGACCAGCCCCATTTTCTTGATTTCGTTGAAAAGGTCTTAAGAATAATAACATTTTACACTTATCAAAAATTGTTGTTCATTTTTGAGATACAAATAATTGAATATTAAAAAACTGAACTTTATTTATTTTACAACGATTGATAAACAAGTTCTACAACTTATATTAATATCTTTCGTTGGCATGAGTGTTAGCGCGAGGGGGTCATTGATGTGGGAGGAAGCCGGAGTGCCCGGAGAAAACCCACGTTTCCAAGCGGGCGACCACCATACCCTTTCACATACAACCATTGTCGATCACGGGGATCGAACTCGGGTCGCAGCGATGATAAGCGAGTGCATTGTCCACTACGCTACTTGTACATCCCATAATTGAATATTTTAATGGCCAGCCTTCTAGATCCTTAATGGGGACAGACATTGGGGTTTTGATTAGTGGAATCGATTAGAATCATTAATACAGACATTTTCTCTTCTACAATACTTAAGAAAATATGTCTACTTCTCTAGATATATTGCGTCAAAGTTTAAGTTCTTTGGCCCCTAAAAATCCCTAATTACGTAATAAATGGGCGTGGCAATGATTTTTCCTGATACATATTGCTATGATCATCAACATTGCTTCTATAATGCATTACAAAATCTTTATCATTTTTAAGTTATTTGTAATAGAGTGTACGAGTGTCTTGGCCCCTAATTTAAGGGGCCGTCCCCTTTTTCTTGATTTCGTTGAAAAGAACTTTTAATTAAGGTCTTCCGTTTTCCAACGGAAGACCTTATTGTTTTCGTTCGGTTTCTTTTTCCCTATTATTATTATTTTTTTTTCTATAAAATTTGTGCACGCGATTTCTCAAAAATGGCTCTGCCGATTTTTATGAAACTTTCAGACCTAATAGATAGTGATCTGAACTTAATATATATTTTTTTTATTTAGATGACGTCATTTCTGTTCTTCAGATAATGACGTTTTAGCGATTTTCAGAGGGTCTGCTTGTCACTCGAACTCCTCCTAAACAATAAAAGATATCAGATTGAAATTTTCAGGAATTGTAGATGAATGATTTTAGTTTTGCATAAAGTTAATCATTTATGTCTGGCGCAAAAGGAACCGAAGCTCGCCTGGAGCCGAAAATTGAGATATAAAAAATGTAGTGTTTTTTCTTGGTTTTCTTTATGTATCTCTTTTCTCAAAAATATTTTGTTAAGACATGTAGAACAATTAAAGTTTATTTTTACAAGAGCTTTCATTCAACATCAAGAAAAAGGGGCTGGTCCCTCAAGTTAGGGGCCAAAAGGTCTCTAAATTCTTTCATCCATAGCACTTTGCTGAGAAATATTTTGTAATATGTTTAAGAAGCAAAAATGTTTATCTTACAGTTATATAACTGTAGATTATAAAAAAAATTCTTGCGTTACGTAATTAAGGGTTTAAGGGGCCAGAAGTTTCAAATTTTGATCACTTATATTACAAGAAGGACAAATATTATGAAAAGCAATATAGAATAAAAGATGCTAAGAATGATGTTCTTAACAATATTCAACCATCAAAATTTCGTTCCTTGGCCCCTATAAGGAGATAAGGGGTCGGCCCCTAAAACGTTCTTTCCCAGATAGCTTAAGAACGGCAACGAATTTCTAAACACTTGTTGGACAAAATATGTTAAATATCAAAAGACCTTTCATTTGGCATCAAGAAAAAAGGGCTGGCTCCTCAAATTATGGACCAAAAGGTCTTTGAAGTCTTTCATACATAGCGCTTTACTGAGAAATATTTTGTAATATGTTTAAGAAGCAAAAATGTTCATCTTACAGTTCTTAACCTATACATTATGAGAAAATTCATGCGTTACGTAATTAGGGGTTTTAAGTGACCAGAAGTCCAAAATTTCGATCACTTATTTCACAAAAAGGACAAATATTATGAAAAGCAATATAGAATAAAAGATGCTAAGAATGATGTTCTTAACAATATTTAACCATCAAAATTTCGTTCCTTGGCCCCTATAAGGAGATAAGGGGTCGGCCCCATAAACGTTCTTTCCCAGATAGCTTAAGAACGGTAACGAATTTCTAAACACTTGTTGAACAAAATATGATTATTATCAAAAGACCTTTCATTTGACATCAAGAAAAAGGGGCTGGCCCCTCAAATTAGGGGCCAAAAGGGCTCTGAAGTCTTTTTTCCATAGCACTTTACTGAGAAATATTTTGTAATATGTTAAAGAAGAAAAAATGTTCATCTTACAGTTATTTAACTATATATTATAAATAGAAATTCATGCGTTACGTAATTAGGGTTTAAAAAGGGCCAGAAGTCCAAAATTTCGATCACTTATATTACAAGAAGGACAAATATTATGAAAAGCAATATAGAATAAAAGATGCTAAGAATGATGTTCTTAACAATATTCAACCATCAAAATTTCGTTCCTTGGCCCCTTATAAGGAGATAAGGGGTCGGCCCCTAAAACGTTCTTTCCCAGATAGCTTAAGAACGGCAACGAATTTCTAAACACTTGTTGGACAAAATATGTTAAATATCAAAAGACCTTTCATTTGGCATCAAGAAAAAAGGGCTGGCTCCTCAAATTATTGACCAAAAGGTCTTTGAAGTCTTTCATACATAGCGCTTTACTGAGAAATATTTTGTAATATGTTTAAGAAGCAAAAATGTTCATCTTACAGTTCTTAACCTATACATTATGAGAAAATTCATGCGTTACGTAATTAGGGGTTTTAAGTGACCAGAAGTCCAAAATTTCGATCTCTTATTTCACAAAAAGGACAAATATTATGAAAAGCAATATAGAATAAAAGATGCTAAGAATGATGTTCTTAACAATATTCAACCATCAAAATTTCGTTCCTTGGCCCCTATAAGGAGATAAGGGGTCGGCCCCTAAAACGTTCTTTCCCAGAAAGCTTAAGAACGGTAACGAATTTCTAAACACTTGTTGAACAAAATATGATTATTATCAAAAGACCTTTCATTTGACATCAAGAAAAAGGGGCTGGCCCCTCAAATTAGGGGCCAAAAGGGCTCTGAAGTCTTTTTTCCATAGCACTTTACTGAGAAATATTTTGTAATATGTTAAAGAAGAAAAAATGTTCATCTTACAGTTATTTAACTATATATTATAAATAGAAATTCATGCGTTACGTAATTAGGGTTTTAAGGGGCCAGAAGTCCAAAATTTCGATCACTTATATCACAAAAAGGACAAATATTATGAAAAGCAATATAGAATAAAAGATGCTTAGAATGACGTTCTAAACAATATTCAACCATCAAAATTTCGTTCCGTGGCCAAAATGAGGTGATAATGGGTCGGCCCTTAAAATGATCTGTTCCAGATATATCGAGAACGGTATATAATTTGTAAACACTTGTTGAACAAAATGTGTTTTACATGAAATGAGCTTTCTTTTGACATCAAGAAAAAAGGTTGGCCTTTCAATTTCAAGTTCCAAAGGGGTTTATAATTCTTCATCCATCGCACCTTTAGATCCCACCCGCATTTCCTGATGTTTCGTTGATGAAGATCCAAGGCAATTTCATTTCCTCTTCTAAAAATCGGACGGAAGACCTCCTTGTTGGTCGCAACGAGATCGTGTCTTGTTCTCTACTACTTTTGTTATATATGTCTTAACAAAATATCAACTGATAAAAAGATAGAGACCAAAACGTAAAAAAAAATTGAATGAACATTCGTACCCAGTTTTCGTGCCTAGGCGAGCTCCAAGAAATAGCGCCACTGGCGTAAAACAACATAATAGTGCACAACTTCAAACTATAGACTACCTTTCCTGAAAATTTCAAAGTCATATCTCTGATAGTTTCTGAGATCAGCTCTGCACAAAAAAGGTCGTAAACATTTACAAAATGGCCGATAAATCGGTACCGGAAGTGACAAAAGGTAAATTATAAAAAATGTATTAAGTTTTCATCAAGTTTCATCTTCTGTGAAAAAATGGTTGAAATCGGTCAAATAGTTTTTGAGAAATCGCGTGCACAAAATTTGATTGTATATTTTAGGGGCCAGCCCTCTAGATCCTTCATGGGGACAAATATTAGTTTTTTGATAAGTGGAGTCGATTTGAATCATCAATGGAAGCATTTTCTCTTCTACAATGCCTAACAAAATATGTTTCCTTCTCTTGATATACATATCTGTATTGCGTCACAGTTTAAGTACTTTGGCCCCTAAAAATCCCTAATTACATGTACGTAATAAATGGGCGTAGCAATAATTTTTTTGTTAGATATTGTCACGATCAACAACTTTGCTTCTATAATGCATTTCAAAATCTTTATCGTTTTTAAGTTATTTAAAACAGTTTACGAGTCTATTGGCCCCTAATTTAAGTGGCCAGCCCCTTTTTCTTGATTTTATACGAAAGGTCTTATGAATACTTACATTTTTTGTTCTTACACCTATTTAAAATTGTTGTTCATTTTTGAGATACAAATGATTAAATATTTTAGGGGCCAGCCCTCTAGATCCTTAATGGGGACATACATTGGTGTTTTGATTAGTGGAATCGATGACATTCATCAATGCAAACATTTTCTTTTCTACAATGCTTAACAAAATATGTATCCATCTCTAGATATGTTACGTCAAAGTTTAAGGACGTTGGCCCCTAAAAATCTCTAATTATATAATAAATGGGCGTGGCAATGATTTTTTCTGTTAGATATTGTTAAGATCACCAACTTTGCTTCTATAATGCATAACAAAATCTTTATCGTTTTTTAGTTATATGTAATAGACTATACGAGTCTCTTGGCCCGTAATCTAAGGGGCCAGTCCCATTTTCTTGATTTTGTTGGAAAGAACTTTTGAACCTCTACTACATTTATTTTATAGGTCTTAGCAAAATATCAACTAATAAAAAGATAGTGATATCTCTGATAGTTTCTGAGTTTATAGCTGCACAAAATGAGTCGTCAAAAATTACAAAATGGCCGATAAATCGGTACCGGAAGTGACGACAAAAAAAATGAAAAGTATGTATGAAGTTTAGATTACGTCCAATCATCTGTGAACAAATGATCGAGATCGGTCGAATAGTTTTCGAGAAATCGCGTGCACAAAATTTGGAACAAAAAAATAATAACTAGACACGATCTCGTTGCGAGCAACGAGGAGGTCTTCCGTCCGATTTAAGAACTTAAGATTCATGTATGACCTTGACTTTTCTTTTTAACAGCTACACGTGATTTGAAAATGAAAAAAGGGGTCTTCATTCTAAGGGCCAGAGGCTATTTTAATTCGGTTGTAAACGTTCTGGTTGAAAACATTTAGATCCCTCTTGGTTCCTAATTTGAGGGAACATCCCCTTTAGATCCCTCTTGGTTCCTAATTTGAGGGAACATCCCCTTTTCCTTCATATTAAATAAAGAAATACATAATTCTAAACACATTTTGTTCAACAAGTGTTTAGAAATTTGTTTCTATTCTTATGATATTTGGAACAGATTTGGACCACTCTTGGTCCCCAATTTTAGGGACTAGCTCCTTTTTCTTGATATTAAATAAAAGGGAATTTTAAGCTAAACAGATTTTGTTCATCAAGTGATTAAACATTCATTACTGTTCTTGAGATATCTGAAATAGAACCTTTAAGAGGCCGATCCCTGATCTCCTTATTCGGACCGTTTAACGAAATTTTGATGTTTAAATATTGTTCAGTTTATTATTCTGAGCATCTTTTCTTCTATACTGCTTATCAAAATATTTTTCCTTTAAGAGATATAGGTGATAAAAGTTTTGATATTATGACCCCGAAAAAAACCTTATTACGTAACACACGAGACAAATATAATATTGTATGGGTACATAACAGTAAGGTAAACATTTCTGCTTCTATGATTTATAACAAAATAGCCACTAGTAAAAAATTGTAAATTGAAGACTTTAGACACCACTCGTTCCCTAATTTTATGGGCCAGCCCCTTTTTCTTGGTATTGAACGAAAAGACATTTAAAACTAAACACATTTTGTTCAACAAATGTTTAGAAATTATATACCGTTCTCGAGATATCTGGAAAAGATCATTTTAAGGGCCGACCCTTTAACTCCTTTTAGGAACCGGTTAACAAAAAAATGATGGTTGCATATTTTTAAGCACATTATTTTGAGCATCTATTGTTCAACATTACTTTTAAAAATTTTCCTCCATTTTTAGATATTGAAAATCAGAATTTCGGACTTATGGTCCTTAAAATCCCTAAATACGTATCAAAGGAGTAAAAAATTGTCGTTTATAGGTAATAATGCTTCGATGAACATAATTTCTTCTATAATGTATTACAAAATATTTCACAATTAAAAGTTATTATCAAAAGACTTCTGGCCCCTTAAAACCCCTAATTACGTAATGCATGAATTTTTTTTTATAATGAAAAGTTAAATAACTGTAAGATGAACATTATTGCTTCTTAAACATATTACAAAATATTTCTCGTTAAAGTGCTATTGAAGAAAGACTTTAGAGACCTTTTGGCCCCTAATTTGAGGGACCAGAACCTTTTTATTGAAGTCATATGAAAGATCTTATGATATTGAACATATTTTGTTCAACAAGTGTTTAGATATTCGTTACCGTTCTTGAGCTATCTGGAAAAGAACGTTTTAGGGGCCGACCCTTTATCTCCTTAATGGGGCCACAAAACGAAATTATGATGGTTGAATATTGTTTAGAACATCATTCTGAGCATCTTTTATTCTATATTTCTTTTTAAAATATTTGTCCTTTTTGTGATATAAATGATCGAAATTTTGGACTTCTGGCCCCTTAAAACCCCTAATTACGTAACGCATGAAATTTTTAAAATAATGTATAGTTAAATAGCTGTAAGATGAACATTTTTTCTTCTTGAACATATTACGAAATATTTCTCAGTAAAGTGCTCTGGAAAAAAAGACTTCAGAGACCTGTTGGCCCCTAATTTGAGGGGCCAGCTCCTTTTTCTTGATGTCGAATGAAAGATCTTGTAAAACAAATTTTTTATTGCTCTACATGTTTTATCAAAATATTTTCGAGAAAAGAGATACATTAAGAAAACCAAGAAAAAACACTACATTTTTTATATCTCAATTTTCGAGTCCAGGCGAGCTTCGGCGCCTTTTGCACCAGATATAAATGATTCATTTTAGGCAACACTACAATCATTCGTCTACAATTCCTGAAAATTTAAATTTGATATCTTTTACCGTTTAGGAGGTGTTCGAGTTACAAGCCGACCCTCTGAAAATCGCTAAAACGTCATTATTTCAAGAACGGAAATGACGTCATCAAAATAAAAAAATATATATTAAGTTCACATCAATATCTATTAGATCTGAAAGTTTCATGAAAATCGGCCGAGCCATTTCCGAGAAATCGCGTGCACAAATTTTGTAAGAAAAAAAAATAATAATAGGGAAAAAGAAACCGAACGAAAACATTGTTTTCGTACTTTTTCTTATTAAGGTCTTCCGTTTTCCAACGGAAGACCTTAATAAGAAAAAGTACGAAAACAATAAGGTCTTCCGTTGGAAACGGAAGACCTTTATAAGAAACAGTACGAAAACAATAAGGTCTTCAGTTGGAAACGGAAGACCTTAATTAACTAATTTATAAAATCATTGATTAGGACTGGTAATAACTACAGAAGTTAAGAATTTTGTTCTTGAAAAAGTTCTAATTAAATATATTGGAGAAAATTCTGTAAGTTTAGAACTGGTAATGCAAAGATAGGTGAATAATATATGTAGAGAGGTAAACGCATGATAATACTCGTGCTAACCGTTAATGTACCTTGTGTGAGGGTAATGAGATAACCGACTTATTTCATTTGGTTTTCATTGTACAGATGTGATAATTAAAGATAAGAGAGTTTATATATAGCCTTGTATTACTACACAACCAACCACTTACATATGAATAGGAGTCAACGCCTATTCCATGCCAGTAGTGAAGGGCTGTTGATAAATCTATGTAAATTAATTAAAAGAGTTAGCTTTATTTATTTTTTATTTAACTTTTCCACGCATGTATTAAAAATTATTATCTATGTTTTTTTATTATGTTTGTTAACATTTTCTAAGCACTGTAAATTTAGTCAAGAGAATAGTCATCCTTTCAAGACTTATTTCTGATCAAATTGTAATTCCCGTTCAAAGAAAAGTACATAACCTTAAAAAACATATTATAAAAATCATTTCAATCTCTGTGTATAATACAGCCAGGTTAATAAACTTCGTCTGCCAGCCGAAAGGCATGCCTAGAAATATTTGTAAAAATGTTCTGTCAAACTACCAGTAAAATCTGTGATCTTTTACCGTAGCCCCGATTAATAGTATTCCCTTCGTTAAACTGTCATGCCCATATTTAATACATTATTTGGATGAATCAGGACAATTTTTACCTACAAGGTGCTTGTTTTAAACTGAGATCAACGGCAGCGAAAGGCTGTTTTTTCGCCTTTCGCAAGGAAGATAACTCGTTCCAGTAATTTTTCTATTTACTTCCTTCTCTCAGATTTTTACAACACCCAAGACAATAAAGTTTGCAGTTCTGCGATGCTTAAATTACAGAATCCTTACTTCTATTTTTTTTTCATTCGATTTTGTAAATATGCGCCATGCAATTCCGTTAAACTCTTACCTTTTTCTTTGTTCTCGTGTACAGTCGGGCCTTCTCTGTTTAAAAGCGAAGTTACTACTTGCCACCTCCACTTAGCACGTCGGGGATTTAACCCGTGGGCCGGGGACTCAAAACATCAATGTTGCCCTCAAACCAAGTTTACATTATTTTGTATTTGATTAAAATTCTTTACTCTTTAATCATAATATTTGATTTCACACTGATTTTATTCTTGCAATAGCTTCGGTCGCTGGGGGCCATACCAAAGACTACAACTGGCATTTACCTACTTTCATCTCTTGGAAACAACGTTCCAGCTAATGATCGGAGTGTTTATCGGTTAGAATCTTACTATTTAATCTATATACATTTTATCTTGATATGATTTCCTTTACTATCATAGAAGTATGTTCTGGTGATATGACCTTTGAAAAAAAAAATCCAAATTTCATTCTCAGAATTAAATCCATTACTTTTAAAAACGCTCTTTGTACACAATAGTTTCCAATTAGGGCCTCTTTGGAACTCTTTGGTAGAAAATAGTAACATAATCATAGCATATTGTAAACAAAACAAGTTATTTTTTAAACAAAGATTTTTGAATTTCAGCATATTCACCGGGATTTCAATGCGCATCGTCGGATCAGAAAAACCAGTCTCTGACCAATACATCTTTTTGGGTCTCGTACGAAGAATGTCACATGAAAATATATAGTAATGGTTCCATAAGACATGAGTTGAAGTCTGTTCAGGGGTGCTCTAAATACGTGTACGTGTTAGAGAAACATAGTACTATCGTAACTGAGGTATAATTACAAACATGTTCTTTTCTAAGTTTGTGACACTATTAGACAATTTCGTATTATTCCCATTGAAATTTATTTAAAAAGAAATGTTGATGTTTGTACATCAATTAATATTTAGTTTAACACAATATACAAAAACATTAAATATAAAAAAAGCTTGTAGTGCTGGATAAAATTCATCTACAACTATCATAAACTCTTAAAATGTTTTTATCTAATCCATATAGATTTTTGTTAAAGCTGACATGAATTTATAAATAAATTATTTCCCTTTTATCTCCGACTACCGCCATATTAGTTGTCGATTTCTATTGTTCTGCTCATCGCTACACACCCCCTATGTAAGGCCGATAGCACTATTCATGCTTCACCACATTCAGGTATTTCATTCACCCGGACACGTTACATTGAACGAAAAGACTTGTAGAATCGCGTTTTGAACATAAATAATATGACAACCACTGCACGGACAAGGAATATCCAAAGAACAACGAAACAAGACAGACTGAAATCCAGGCAAAGATATTTCAAAAATCCTTGATAATTGTACACCGTTTTCCTGTGTATTTTATAACATCGCACATGCGCAAACCACACACTGTGGCAGATCGAGCAATATCAGTGATCGCATGGATTTTAGAAACGGAGCGTTTTTGTAGAAACCGATGGAAACGGTGTTACGTTGTTACTTTCTTGGATTTACTATTATTTAGCTTCTGTGTTGGATGTAGTGTCGCCGGGGTATTCAAAAAGATGCAGACGTTATGCACTCTGTATGAACGACACACGTGTTCGATGTGCATGCAAAGTAAGGCAGCACTACCTGTGCAAAATAATGCGGATACCTTAGGAATTCTTTCAAAGAATAAATATATTTTGTGTTTTATTTATTGTAGTTTCCTTTATACTTATTACAAACATTTTACTACAATGTGTAGTTCATTCATTTAGAAGTCCGTGCAACCTGAATGCCTCGATTGGAAAGGAACCGACCGTAACTTTCTCAACCGGTATATATACCCCAGTGGCAGTAGAGGAGCGATCGAAACTAATATGGCCACCAAATGCTTTTATGAATTCATGTCAGCTTTAAATAATTGTCCTTATCTTCCAGTTTGATCTTGTATGTGATCAGGCCAAGTTAGCAGAACTAATTCAGGCAGTGCTAATGGCAGGTCAGATAGTTGGTGCTGTCTTTGTTTCGCCAATCTGTGACAGAATGGGAAGGAAGACCGTTCACCTTTCCTGTAACCTGTTAACCTTGACCATTGGGATAAGTGCTGCTTTTGCGCCGAACTATACCACTCTGGTTATCTTGAAATTTGTTTTGGGTGTCTTGCAGCAGGTTGTTATATTATAATCTGATTATTATTTCTTGACATATTACATTATAAACGGTCAATTTTCAGTCGAAAATGTAAACCTTTTAAAACTGTAATTTCTTCTTGTACGTTGAATTTGAGGTGTCTTATAAAGATCTGTTTGCCTGACTATACTTTCCAAGTAGATTGAGTTGTTTCCCTTTGCGGGGACAACCCATAGGGTAAAAAAAAATACTGACAATATTCCTCGTGTTTGTGCTACCAAATATTAGGGAGTCATGTGATGAAATATCTATGAATTTATTCCTTGGATAGAAGTGGGTTTGTTTTAATGTGAAATAACAAAGTTACAAACCTCCAAAAAACAAAGGCTATTGTGGAAAATCTGTAGTTTATTTCTCAAAGATCACTTTTGTTAAGTGTAGATTTGTCTATTTTTGGAGAATAACATAAACATATTTTCTTCATATGTGCCTCATCAAGTCTAAAAACTCTAGATCAATAATATTTTGTCTTGTCCTTGTATTAGGCTTTTCTTCTAAAACTTGTTTGAAGGGGATGGTGATGTCAGGAGTGGTCCTAACGTTAGAAGTATTTCCTGAACGCACCCGATTTCAGGGAGCAATCTGGGGAGCCTTTGTAACCGCCAGCGGATTGGTCGTCATGACTGGCATCGCATACCTGTTACAAAATTCTTCGTGGAGATACTTACAGATAACCTTAAGTTGTTTTTCACTTCTAAGTCTCATTCAATATTGGTGAGTTTTAAATCGATGTTAAAGTTGTTCTTGTTATGAATGCATGTTATTCAAAAATTAACTTTATCACAACATTGCACATTACTTTACATTATACTGTAACATAAAATTGTTCTAATTTGACTATCTGCTAAAAAATACATTTTGATAATAAATTATTTTCAATTAATTTTAGGGTTCAGGACGAATCACTTAGATGGTTGATTGTAAATGGGAAAATGAAGAGGGTAAAAAAAATTTTACTCAAAGTAGCGAAATGGAACAAACTAGACTACGAGGATCTGATGCAAAATGTTAAACATAAAATGACAACTGTCAGGAATGGAAAAGAGGAGACAAATGAAACACTGTTAAAGAATGAAAACACTCATTACAAAGTAGAGAAATATTCTATAAAGACGATCTTACAGACTAGGTCAATTCGGCTCATTACTTTTTTGATGTGTTTTATCTGGTAAGTTTGACACTACATCGGGATAAAGATTTGAAATTGTATAAATTTGTTGACCATAAAAACTGTTTTAGGTGATTTAATGCCATATTCCTTTATTTTAGGGTTACAGATAATCTGACTTATTTTGGATTGACCTTAATGGCGACATCTTTGGCTGGGAATCGGTTCCTTAACTTCTTTTCGGCGTTCGTTGAATATGTTTCATTGACATTGAATTTTATCATGTTACATCGGTATGGTTATTTCTACAAAATATACAAATATTTAAATTCATTATGTTTCTATCGTAGTTTTGTTTAAAACATTACAATACTTTTAAATGTCCCGAAGTATTGAAAATATACTTGACATGTCATGATAAACATCTATACTTATAAATTAAGGCATTTTGCCAATAAACTTCGAAATGCCTGCAACCGAGTAACTGCTCACACCTTTGGCGTTTCAACATGTGTGAGTTGATGTCCGTAAGCTATAATTGAATTTTACCTGATAAGTAATTATTGTAAGATAAATTAAAAACCTACTTTCATTTTCGATAAACCAGCCCAAAATAGCAAATATGTGAGTAAGGTGGTGGACACGCTTTGGCGGATCCAAGTCAGTGGGAGTTTGCATCAAAAAATATACTTACAATGAAATAATATTGAATGATTATGTAAAGAGTGAATATATATCCTGGGAACCTATTTCGGGTATACATAAGAATTGAGATTTGACAAATGTTGAATGAATAAAATGAGCCAATTCGTTTCTTGAATGTGCGATTTTTGTTTTGATGAATAGAACGTTCCAGAACGGGGTAACCAAGAACGCGGTTTGGCTAATTAACGTCATGTTGGAGAATGTAGGATGAGTCACCATGCTTTGTGGGCAGATCGGACATCTGGTTAATACAAAAAAGTTAATAAATAAAATGGGCCAATAGACGCGATTTTATTTTTGATGGAAAGAACTTCACAGAACGGGATGCCAAAAAATGGGGTTGACTAATTAACACTATGGCGAAAAGTGCGTACACGTTTTTAAATAACATATACATTTTTTATACCACGACAGATTGGTAGTAAACCTTATAAATTAATTTGTTGACAGTGTTTTATCTAAATTTCTTATTTTGGGCAATAATAAGTGAAATTTGACATAAAGAACAAAGTTCTAAAAAGAGATACCACGCTCTATACACCCACACTCTGGTTTGAAATAAGATAATAGTCTATTTTTTTCAGTCAGCTGCAACAAAAAGAATTAAGGCCATGTACATGTTCATGTGTATTATTCCATTTCAGCTTAGATTTTTATCCCTGTCCTCTCCTCTAAATTTTCAGCCACGCACATGCTTTTTTATTTCAATTTTATAGAATATTTTAAGAAAAGCAGTTAAGAAAAAATTCGGACACAATACATAGAAAAATGAACCAAAAAAATAATGGTTCAACATATTAAGCATTGTATTATAATATAATATGTGAATATAATATATATGTGAATTATTTTAATCCCCGCGCTTGCGCGGGGTATCATCTAGTTAACTGAAAAAAATTTAGATTAACATTTCAAAGAGAAGAAAGTTCGTTTATTATGCATCTTTGTTTTAAATTCGAAAACCATTCTCGGTTTTTTTAAATCAAGCATTGCATTTGCATGTATTTAGGCTTGGACGACTATCCACCTTGATCGTTTTTCACAGCGTTGCTGGAATATCTTTGACACTTGCCACCTTTTTGAATTATTTTTCAGGTAAGGTTCAACTAGAACTCGAGATGTTTGATAGCTCTATGTTTGTTTCGAGTTTTCATCATACTCAACTTTAGTGTTTTGATGTTTATGAACTTTCCTGCTGTCATTTAAAACAAAAATAACATAATGTGTATTTGAACCGTAAACAAATTTGAGCAGACGACTAAGTGCAAATTTTTTTTGTCTAATAACTAAACACTTACATGTAGTAATAGAATGAGAATTTCATCAGAAAGAATGACATGAAAATGGTAATATTTTAATTTTTGAATACCGTTTTTAAGTTTTTGTCATATCTGATTGTATTGATCTATTTATTAGCTAAAAGGACGATAACTAGATTATTATCTCCGGAGATAGCAACTATTTCGCGAGGCCCCCGGGAGTCACTTTTAAACAGTTGCTGTCGGAGAGGACAGCAAAATTGTCAGTGTCCGAGTAATCGACAGTAGATATGTATTTTATTATACCGAAAAATATATATATATATTGGGGATGCACAGTTTGTTGATAGTAAAGAGTTATCGGACTATGAATTTAAAAATTCGATTCCGATAACACTAAAAGAGTTCAGAAATTGAAAGCGAGGGAAAATGAATGCTGCAGGTTTTTAGTTATATCACTATTCACTATTCTGCCTCAGGTATGCAGATAGTGAACCATTTATTCGAGGAAGTGGTAAAAAGCTACAATCAAAACAAAATGCTAATAAGTACATAATCAACACAAAATATGACACAAAATTATACATTTCCACAATTTCCTTAAGACAGTATCAGGTTCTGAGCAGTTCATGCATTCAGCACACATCATGTAGAAAACCCGCATATATTGCAAGCATACATATGTTTGACCTATTTATAACAATACTGGTGGACCGTAGATTAAAGTATTAATCTAAATATACAATATCATGAATTATAACTATTAGATGCACGTTAACAAAACTAATTGCTGTTATATTTCGACAACAATCTATTGACAGGATACATTTTTATGGTAAAACAATTGATCACGACTCGATAAAGTATGCAGCGATTGGTAAATTAACAACACATCAATATGACATTATGAGTTTCGTAAAACTAGATATAGATTGAAAATATTGTAAATACTTACACTGTGGCGAACCAAAGTAGTATGTGTTTGACATTGCGAACAATGGAGTCTGACTAGCGTGACTGTTGTAGCGGGAAAAAGTGATGCAAATATCGTGCACACCTCTTAATACAGAAGAGTTCTAACCTTTCTAGTAATTCGTACATAAAACCTTTCTAATAATTCGTACATAAACTGATTTGTACAAAAATGATTTTTATAAACAAGTAACAACACAATTCACCGTGGGCAAATAGCACAGAAACTATTTCGAGATTAAGGTTTTTAGAGGAAATAATAGGTTTATTTGAGAAAATACATAGTAAAAAAATTACATGTATATATGACATAATTTAACATATTCAATCCACGATAGCGTTTTGTTTATATTTGCCGCATAATTTATCGATCGTCGTCGAAAAAAGAATATTTAGGTTTGATTTATTCGTAATTTCGTATTCCGTTTGGAAGCTTATGTTTTTAAGTATTACGGTTCAAATTAATATTGTAAAAATTAAAAATGCTAGAGGTGTGAAAGATACTAGTTAATGTAGTTATATATATATTGATGAAACATTAATGTTTGTTCATGTGACAAATATACTCCGTAATTTGACAAAACTAGTAATTGAAATCCATTAGGAATACTAGTATAACTTAATCATGCAAATACTATTAAAATTTATTATTCCTTCACTGTTTTGGTGAATGTTAAATTTTTTAAAGGGGCACTAAAACTAAAAATGACTGACTATATATTATTGTTGAAATTACAGATGGCGATTCCAGTCTCACGACGCTTTCCATCGTTGCAACATTGGCGGGGAAAATGTCGATGACAGGATCAATAAGTGTTCTGTATTTATTCACACCCGAATTGTTTCCTACGAATATAAGGTAAAATAATTTTTAAAAAGAGCACACAATTATTTGTCTCTTTTTGAAAAATTATGAAAACGATATATGTGAATTTTAAAGGAATGTTGGAATGGGAATGTGCTCAACCTTTGCCAGGGTCGGTGCCTTGATATCTTCTTTTGCTGGAACATTGGTAATTTGATTTTAAATTAGCAGGTTATTCTTGTAGATGTCATTGTCTGCGCATTTATCACAGGGTTTTTTTCTGAAACGTCTAGGAATAAGCTTACCTCGAATTCAATCAAAATAGAAAAACGTTGATTCTTTTTTGTCTAAAGAATAATAGGGAAAAGTGTTTTTAGGTTTAAATGGTCTGATTCAAAGCCAAATTAGAAAACATGATCAATTCTAATACTAATTGTGTTAATTATGTCATATTTAATCTTTGAATAAGAAGATTTCGATGACAAAGTTTGACTCTTTTAAAAATAAATTGTATTTTATTCAGGCCAGACACACACCTTGGGCTCCAGGAGCAGTATTTTCCGTTATGTGTTTTGTTGTCATCGTCATAGTATTATATCTGCCGGAAACTCGAGGAATGGATTTACCGCAGACATTAGAAGAAGTGAAAATATGGTATGCTGAAAACAGCGGTATCAGGGTCCAAAAATATAAAAGAAAGAAGGCAAATCAAGAATCGAAAACAATCGTTGTTCCATATAATAAAAACTAATGTTGATGTATTGTGATCTCGTTAATCAAAGCGCCATCGATTCAGTTAACGAAGGCTGCGGGGTCACTAACTTGTTCATTATTACAATAAATTATATTGGGCCCGACTGTTTTTATGGACTTTCTTTAGAAAAAAAAGAGATGATGACGAGATTAAGTTTTCGTAAAACTAGCATTTTTGTTTAAAAACTTTAAATTTTGAATTACAAGTATGAAGAAAATCCATTAATTTGTCTACTTGAGATATTTGTTTTGGGTTTTTTAGGGCCCCAGTCTGCGGGCGCCCTATTGTGATCGGTCCGTCCGTCCGTCCGAGATCACTTGTCCGGAGCACATCTTCTCTCCCCTTGGCCCAATAGGGCTCAAACTTCACCCACAGAGTGCCTTTGGATAAAGGGAGTGCAGTGACCCTGAACCAAGTTTCTAGGTCTAAGGTTAAGGTCATAGCAGGATTTTGAAAAAAAAAATCCTTGTCTGAATCATTTATTCTCTCTTCTAGGTTCAATTTGGCTCATACTTTACCCACATACTGCCTTTGGTCAAAGGATTTGCAGGGACTTTGAATGAAGTTTCTAGGTCAAGGTCATATCAGACCACGCATAAAATCTTTTTTGCGAAGCAAATATAATCTCTCCTTAGTCCTAAGCCCTATCTGGCTCATACTCACATAAACAGAGCTTTTTGGTAAAATTTGTGCAGTGACTTTGAACCAAGTATCAAGGGCTTTCAAGGTCAAATGAGTAGGTAATAGCGGATTAAACCAAAAGAATGCCTTCAGGTAAGGGGTAATGAACTTGAATTAAAGTTCTATGCCAACTGGATAATTTCTAAATTATAGATTAAGGTCAAAGCAAAATCCTCTGAAATGCTTTTCATCCTATTGTCCATTGGCTAGCGAAGATGCCATGATTGGGACATTTGATAAACCTTTTTTTCAGTTCCAATGTATCTTTTTTTCGATATTCTTTTAAACCCAACATTCATTTTATGGGCCTTTTTGCATTTGACCGTACATGTACATGTAGCTTTCTTGATTTTTGTAAAAATTCTGATTATCCCGCGAAGCATGATGCATTCCACTGCGAATGAAATATATTCTACCAAAGTCGAGAAAAAAAGTTCAGGAAACGATTTCCTGCTAAAGATGTGGCGGTCAAGGTCAATCCAGAATAGGTTAAAGTATCTGTCACCCTATTAAAGAAAAAGAACATATTTTAAAATACCTTTGGATTAATGACTTTATGTTATTTAAACTCATTATCTACTTTTGATTTTAATTTTAGGAATAATAACAATCTGTACAATGATTATTATGAACCATTGGCGTATTTTTTCTGGTTTAGTGTAAACTTGACTGAAGTGAGAAGCGCTTAGTTCAAGGTACGGTGCAGGAGGATATTGGCCCTCTCCTTTTTTCGAATAAAGATTTGAAAATAAATGGAAAACATGAAGGAAAATACGGTTTTAATTTGATCTTTTAATATGAATAATCTGTATAGTAGTATTGCTGATTAAGTGCCATATTACAAAAACGTCGTACGCGTAGATCAGCAATTTTGATTTTTTGAAACCGACCGTCAATAGAAAATATAAACAAATCTGCAGAATCTGTGAAAAGAAAATTGTTCAAACTCTGTTTTTAATTTTTGTTCGATATTCTGCTTATCTGCTTCCATAACCGTCTGTTTTTGAAGTAGTATGATATGATTCAGCAAAACCATATCATTTCAATTTTACTTTGAGACTCAATCTCTAGTTTGAACATTGAATAGGTTAGATTGGCTAATTTTATGCATATGATCCGGAAATTTTTGTCGAATTAAACGTCAAATAAAACTAATTTTATAGATACCCGGTCATTATTCCATTTTTTTATAACAGCGTACTGTAAACCAGCTTTTATTCGCGACGACTTGATTTATTGGATATAATAAACTGGTTCGCGGCGACTTATTTTAGCGATCAAGGCTATTGCATAAAAAATAAACACTCTCGTCAAGAAAATTCGTATTCTTATTTACACCCGTACCGTGGTAAGCTAGCGCTGTTCTTACGTATTTTTTTTCATGTGTAGGTAACTATCGGACTACTTAGATTTATATTGAGAAAACAGCAATTTATGTAAGTTTTATACTGAAGATTGGACCGTTTTAATATTATTCCATAATGTATAAATATAAAAGGCGAACAGTTGACGTGCATCTCAACATTTTTAAGGACTTTTCGCGGCGACGAGGCTTTCACGAATCTCGAAAAAAAATTTACGCGAATAAAATTAGGTGTACAGTATATAAACTTGTATTCGAATTAAACATACTTCTGAGTAACATGTGTGAGATATCTGCATGTGTATAATACACCAAAAGTAAAGTATTTTCCTAGGGGACACAATTTTAATAATATTATATCAATATAAATGGGGATATTATCGGTAGTATGTAACGCATAAACAGATTGACTGTGCACTCAAATGTACCTTTTTTAAAAACTTTAATCTGGGGTTATTTTAGTTTATACAAAATATATGCCACTGGCTACATAAGGAAAGTGCAATGTTTAAAAAAACAAGTGTATTGAAGAAACTTTATAAACGATAAATAGGAGCACAATTTTAATTATGAAGCTAGTTCACAAGTGTTTCATTCAGACCACAACTATTTGGATAGCATGCAAAATAATTTGATGAATTTTGTTATACTTAATAATATATAAAGTAATTTTTGTTATTTACCAAGAGAAACACATCAAAGAGGTAATCACCGGTAACCACCCACCCCCACCCCCACCCCCCTAAACTTCTAACTTATTAAATTAAATTTTCTAGTTCCGCGCATGAATAGGATAGGATAGAATACACGCACGATACGATAGGATAGATAGGAAAGGATAAACAATATTCAAGATAAACGTATCTTGCCTATAACTCTATCACTAACACTCAAAGTTCGTTGATCATTTGAAATGCACTACTAAAGCAAAAAATGTGCCGGATAATTATGTCAGTGCCAAGGTGGCATATTTACACCCGTCTAAGCTGCATGTATCGAAAAATTCAAATATGCCGTTTAATAGACCATTGCTTAAAGAGTTTATAACCACCTTCGAGATATCTACCTTTAAAATATAAATTCCTAGAGGAATATATTTTTTCCCATAGGAAAAACATTTTTCCAATAGGATATTTGAAATTTCCTACTGTAAAAAAAGAACTTCCTATAGGAATTTAAATTCCGATCGGATTTGAAAAAAACTCCCATAGGATTTTAAAATCCGATAGAATATCTTAATTTCCTATAGGAAAACTACCTGTCTGAATCAAATTCCTACAGGAAATACTTTTCTCCTATAGGAAATATAATTCCTATAGGATTTTTAGAAAATCCTGTAGGATTTTTAGAAAATCCTGTAAGATAATTATTTCTCCTATGGGAATTATTATTTTCATATGGGATATTTAATTTTAAAGCTAAATATCTAACCTGCCAGGTGAGACACACTAAAAACAAAAGTGGTTATATACTCTCTAGACAATGGTCTATCATTTGGTATATATGGATTTTTACGAAACTGCATCTTAAACGTGTGCAAAAATGCCACCTTGGCACTGTCATAATTGTCCGGCACAGTTTTAAAATAGAAAAATAAAATTTGACCTTCATCGTGACCAATTCTTTAAAATACAAAGGCATGCTCTAAATAAATTAAAATCTTAACATAAATATGATTATTTTTGTAAAATTATTGCATAAAATATATGAATTAGTTTACATACAAGTTAATGTTTATGCAGTAAGACACTCTACTCTCCGCATACGATTTAATATATCCGACATACACGTGAATATGTTACCGTGTTCCTAAGAACTTCGATTGTATTTAAAGAGATTATTAACTTTCTTTGTTTTCTATTACTTAAAGAGATTATTAACTTTCTTTGTTTTCCATTACTTAAGGAGATTATTCACCTTCTTTTTTAAATATCTCTGGTCTGAAAAAAAATGGACACATGTAGCTTAATATTGTTAGTTTGATAGAATGCTGGATAGAGTTGTACATTATTTGTTCGATAAATTTTCTTACGAGCTGTAAACGACTTGGATAAAATTCATTGTTAATGAAAAAGCAAATACGAATAACACGAAATAAATGGAAAAGCCGATAGATTGAACGATAAACCTGACGCACGATAAAACAGTATACACGCACGATACCAAAATATCGATACACAATAGGATAAGATTGTAAAAGAAACAAAACAAGAGGACCATGGGCCACATCGCTCACCTGAACAACAGTTCCTTGTAACATTCTATTTTATAGCATATGCTATTTCTATTTTAAACTTTGAACCCCTTTCTTGGGCCCCAGTATTGGTCCGGGGTTTATGGTTGGCTTGAAAACTACACTATTTGAGGACCCTTGCATAGTAATCTCACAAACTGTAGCATTCTTAGGGTCACGGCTTCAACAATTTAGAAACTTTACAATTTTTGAATGCTTGCATAGTAATCTCACAAGTTGAAGCATTGTAGTTCTTCAGAAGAAGATTTTTAAACATGTTCCCTCTTTCTTTCTATGTGAAACATTGAACCCCTTCTGGGGCCCCAGTATTAAATCACTTCTATAATTTAGAATTTTCACTATTTGAGGATCCTAGTATAGGAATCTCACAAAGTATGACATTGTAGTTCTCGAGAAGAAGATTTTTAAACATGTTTCCTATATATTTCTATGTTAAACTTTGAACCCCTCTTGATGCCCCGGCCCAGTATTAGTCCGGGGGTCACGATTTTAACACTTTAGAATCTACAATTGCCAAGGATGTATGCATAGTAATATCCCAAACTGTTGCATTGTAGTTCTTGAGAAGAAGATTTTTAAACATTTTTCTTATATATGTTTAACTTTGAACCCCGCCTGGGGCCCCAGTTTTTGCCCGGTGCTACAAATTAGAATCTCCACTATACAAACAAGTTTATGTATAAATATTGGCATTTCTGGTGCAGTGGTTCTTGAGAAGAAGATTTTTAAACAGTTTTGGTCCGGGAGTCACGATTTTTACAATTTAGAATCTTCACTATATATACAAGCTCTTGTATAAATGTTGGCATTTCTGTTGCAGTGGTTTCTGAGTAAAAGTTTTAAACATTTTTCCAACGTATTTCTATGTTAAACTTTGAACCTCTCCTTGGGCCCCAGTTTTGGTCCGGTGGTCACAATTTTTACAATTTAGAATCTTCACTATATATACAAGCTCTTGTATAAATATTGGCATTTCTGGTGCAGTGGTTCTTGATAAGAAGATTTTTAAACATTTATCCTATGGATTTCTATGATAAACTTTGAACCCCGCCTGGGGCCCCAATTTTGGTCCGGGGTCACGATTTTTATAATTTAGAATCTTCGCTATACATACAAACTTTAATGTAAATATTGGCATTTCTGGTGCAGTGGTTCTTGATAAGAAGATTTTTAAACATTTTTCCTACGTATTTCTATGTTAAACTTTGAACCATGCCTCGGGCCACAGTTTTGGTCCGGAAGTCACGATTTTGACAATTTAGAATCTTCATTATATATTCAAGCTTTTATGTAAATATTGGCATTTCTGGTGCAGTGGTTCTTGAGAAGAAGATTTTTGAACATTAATCTTATTTATTTCTATGTTAAACTTTGAACCCCGCCTAGAGCCCCAGATTTAGTATGGCGGTCACGATTTTTATAATCTAGAATATTCACTATATATACAAGCTCTTGTAAAAATATTGGCTTTTCTGGTGCAGTGGTTCTTGATAAGAAGATTTTTAAACATTTTTCCAACGTATTTCAATGTTAAACTTTGAACCCCGCCTGGGGCCCCAATTTTGGTCCGGGGTCACGATTTTTATAATTTAGAATCTTCGCTATACATACAAGTTTTAATGTAAATATTGGCATTTCTGGTGCAGTGGTCTTGAGAAGAAGATTTTTAAACATTTTTCCTACGTATTTCTATGTTAAACTTTGAACCCTGCCTCGGGCCCCAGTTTTGTTCCGGAAGTCAAGATTTTTACAATTTAGAATCTTCACTATATAAACAAGCTTTTATGTAAATATTGGCATTTCTGGTGCAGTGTTTCTTGAGAAGAAGATTTTTAAACATTTTTCCAACGTATTTCAATGTTAAACTTTGAACCCCGCCTGGGGCCCCAGTTTTGTTCCGGGGATCACGATTTTTACAATTTAGAATTTTCACTATATATACAAGCTCATGTATAAATATTGGCATTTCTGGTGCAGTGGTTCTTGAGAAGAAGATTTTCAAAGACATGCACCCTAATTTCACTGTTTCGTAATTATCTCCCTTTAAAAAGGGATGTGCCCTTTATTTTAACAATTATGCATGCCCTTTTTATAAGAATGCTTTGTACCAAGTTTGGTTAAATTTGGCCCAGTGGTTTTAGAGAAGAAGTAAAAAATGTGAAAAGTTTACAGACGGACAAACAGACGGACGGAAGGACGACGGACAACGGGTGATCAGAAAAGCTCACTTGAACTTTCGGTTCAGGTGAGCTAAAAATAGGGGTACTTCACATATATATCGTGGTGGCTGCATTTAACCGTTTTATCAGTTTTGCTTGTTTTGTGATTGTTTTGTGATGCCAAAAAAACTTGTCAAATTAAAGTTCGGAAGAAGAGCAACAATATCATGCAGATGTTTACAACTATTTGCTTCGGAAGAGGAGGTTGAAGAAAATACAGAGAGGCCGACCATTAGAATTGTATCGAATCATCAGCTTCCATTATCTGGCAAAGGTCGAGGGGAAAATAAACAAAAGGCCAACAGGCCTTAATGGTCACCTGAGTATCATAGTCCATACACAGACCTGTCGAGTTATGGTATTTATGCTATATACATTCAATTAAATTTCATTCTGGAGTCAAAAAAATCTAAAATATGGTAATGAACAACCCTGCCTACCTGAAATCTTGAAACAAGAACCGTGAAGCCTATAATTTTAGTGAAAAACTTTAAGATAATAGAGTGCATGTCCAATATTGAAAAAGTGCAAGACTCCGATAGGAAATAATTAATGCTATATATCAAGATAGCTTTTACGTGTATATGTTTCATACTGATAAACTAAAGATGGCTATAGTATACATATTTTATTAAAACAACTCCCCCCACCCCCCACCACGTCAACAGGGGCGAGACAAAAACTCTCCCCCTGGGGCATTTAAATGAAAACAAATTTATACACTGCCTTTTTTCTCACTTCTCATGCTTCAGCTTTTCAGTATTTAACCTATTAAAGAATGACACTATTTGGCATTTATCAAAACATCATTGCACATGTATGTGTAATAGCCTGGTGTTTGAAATAAGTTGACAAGTCTGGCTAAGGGTGCATGATGTTTATTCAGACAACAATAATCAAGGGAACTGTTAAAGTTCAAACCATGTAATATAAATAACATATATAAGCATTAAATACATATAAATTAATCAAATAAGTTATCAAATAAATTAAATTATCAAAAACTCAAGTACCATGACATGTCATATCATATCATAACATAATTTATATAATAAATAAATTCCATGCAAGAAAGATAACTCTTTGTTTCATATTTCACAGATTAGTAAAATACAATGAATATTATGCATAAAAATATATTAACAATATCTAAGTAAAGTTATATCATAATCTTTCATTGTAATTGAATAATACTTTTAAAAAATATAAAAATATGATTCAATCACCTGTGTGTGGAACAAGGTTCCTTTAATACAGAAGGTCTAGCTCTATTTTGTGACTGACTCTGACCTGATACTACAATTGATATTTACAAAAGCTTTTCACTGATTTAATTTATAAAAAGATGAATAGTATACTTGATCTAATATAGAGGAACTAGTTATAGACTCTGTACATCTAATTGGTAAAAATAGTGTAATTCACTCCTATCTCGTAATTTCTATATTACTTCATAATTTAATAATAAATACTAAATTAGAAACTTTTCAAAAATATTATCAATATAATAAACATGGCAGTTTGAAATAAATAATGTACTTACAATAAGATAGGTTCCGGTCTACTACAAATGATACTTTGATGTAAAAAAAACTGGCTGTCATCTAAATTCACATGTTTACTCTTCTGAAGACTTCTTAAATATGAACAAAGACAAAGGGTAGAAAAAGAGGGAAAACCATATAAGAAAATCTATTGGTTTGGATGAACACCTAAGTTAAATCACGTCTTGAAATGACTGTACAGGTGGAAAATGCTTTAGGCTAAAAAGAGACCTTTGGTACTAAATACAATTCATTAGATCAATAGAGCATAAAAATAACACAACACACTTGTAGTGTATTACAAGTAATGAAAATATTAATTACAAAAAAATCTTCTGATTATAAATACTGAAATTAATATCATATAAGATAATAAAATTACTTATATTAATTATAATATTAAAAATAAAAAAAAATATTACAAGTAATGAAAATATTAATAACAAAAAACTTCTGTTTATAAATACTGAAATGAATATCATATAGGAAAATAAAATGACTTATATTAATTATAATATTAAAAATGAAAAAAAATATTTAATTCTGATCTTTCACCAAGTAGTAATTGAATTGTGCAATTAGTGTGAAAAATATTTTAAAATCACACCCTTCTACATTATTTTCCCTGGTTGAGAATGATGTCCCAATCATTCCAAAATCGTGCAAAAAAAAAATATACAATATAGGACATTAAAAAATGTTAACGACATGTAAATGTATCACGACACAAGTCCATATAGTAATATCTCTAGTAATATATAATGGATATATGCCGAAAACAGTTCTGTATGAAAAATATCAGACAGTTTCGAGGCCCGTTGGGCCGAGAACTGTCTGATATTTTTTCATACAGAAGTGTTTAAGGCATGGCATCGTACTTAAGACACTGCCATTGAATTTCATTGTTGATTTACCTTAGACAGTCCGATTTTGAAGGAATCATTACTGTAACCACTGGTAACAGTCTGATATTAAGAAGCTCACTAATATCGGACTGTCACAGGTAAAATTTTAGACTGCTGGAACAAAGGAATGACATCACAGCAGTGTTTTAGCAGTTAAGATTTACGTAAATTCCCTATCACAACTGATAAAAGTCCATCAACTATCTTCTTTTTTTCTTGTCCAGTGAAAGAAGGATCTTTGGAAACTTTCTGTAAGAATTCTGCTTTATTCCTCTACTCTGGTTCTGATAAAGTCGCTAAATGTTGTAGCCAACTTGGTTTGGTTTTTGTCCTCCTTGACTTCCGAGGTTCTTTTACTGGTTCATCGTCTTCTTGAACATCTGCTTAGGCATCGGGGTGTTCCAAGATATCCGTGTCTTTGACTTTATCTTTTTTCGAATCGTCTTCTTCTACAGCCTGCCGGTTCTCTTCTTCGTCTTCTTCGACATATTCTACATCAGATTCTATGTCTTCTCTAAGTTCGTGCTGAGGTTCCTGCCTGAAGTCAATGGGGTGATCAATGTCTTCAATCACTTTTTCAGTAGGTTCTCTGATCTTCTTTATGCGATCACCAACAGTGCGGCGGGTAATCCGTATCACCAGGTTATCTTCACTGTCGGAGTCGGATTCACTTGGAATGACCGGAATAGCTGTCTGTTGTTGGTATTCTTTCATGAGTCTCTTTCTAGGGATGGGTTGTGGTACTGCCTGTCTTCGTCTAGGTGTAGGGGTTCGAACAATATTAACTCTCTTTTTAGGAAGGAAGCTTATGGGGAGTAATAGACAACTACACAGGAAACATCAATATTTATTGCTAGCCAATTATTACTCTGCTATTAACAAGTCTATTAATTTTGTTTATTTAGAAACTTCAAAAACTGTTTTTGGTAGTTTTGTTTAAACAATAAAAATACTTGTATAACTCTTTTAATCATCCAACTTCTCGGTATTATTATTAACAATGGTTAATTATTAAATTTGAACAAGCAAGGGAAGATAACTCAATTAACTGTTAGAATACCCCCCCCCCCCCCGATTTCTTGCCAAAGGCTTTCATAATATCTAATCTTAACTTTAATAGACAGCTTCATTCATTCTCATTTCTAAACATGTACTCATTTCTTTCATTAAAATTCAAAAGCAGAATAAACAACAAGATTTTTAAACATAATATACAACACCCCCCCCCCCAACCAGAACGCCTGCCTTAGGTATCATGAAATTTAATTTAGGATGACAGCATAATGGTCTTTCTAAATATGCAGTCAGTTTCAATTTAGTTTCACTAAATGACCAATTTGGCCCCGCCCCAGAGTCAGAGCCCCTACCCCAGGGGACACGAAATTTTTAATCTTGGTAGATGGCTTTATAGATTTACTAAATATGCAGTCAGTTTCTAATCAGTGCCGGTGTAACGACGAAAAGTGACCCCCGTAGAATATTGACCGGGGGTCATTTTTCTACGTAGAAAACTGACCCTCCTGCTTGTGGAATACATGGATTACTTTGTAGAAAGTATGGCCTTAGGGTCAATTTTCTCCGTGCGGGTTGTAGAAAAAATGACCCCGTAAAATATTGATTGTATTTTATTACATATTTTATGTTTACTTGAGTTAGGTCCAGTATTTTTTCTTAAGGACAAAGACAGGGATCGTGGGGGGTGGGGGTGGGTTACAATGCATGTTTGGTACTTACATGTATTTTGAAGAATTGAAGGAAATATATTTTTCTTCCATTTATCACCTTGTTTGAATAACCAGCTTGAGTACGCTTTTCTGACCACCTGTTTTTGCCTATCACCATTCTCTCAGTCTGTCATTATTTTTTTGAATTAAAGAATCATTTTTGTAAATAAAGTACACTAAATATAAAAAGTTCCACTGACCCTAAATCTTAAAATTAATAATAAAGTATCTTAGATGAAATTTAAGGATCCTCGACACCCCGTGGCTTCTACTTTTTATGACAGTACGTCACAAATTGGCGATTTCAACGCATTCAGAAACAGTTTATATCTCCAAAGGATGGAGACTATCTCTGTGGCGTAACGGGTGTACCGTCGGTCTACCAACCCGTAGGACCCGAGTTCGATTACTGCAGGGATTTTTATTTTTTATGAAGAGTGATTAAATTTAAAAAGTTGATTTTCCCCTAAAATTCAAAGTTTTTGTCTTCATTTTCAAGTCGAACACATACTAAAAATCCATATCTTCCAGTATTTTAGAAGAATGGGCTTGTATGCAAAACTTTCCCTGGGTGTGTGGAGGATCCTTAACTAGAAGCGGATCCAGATAAAAGTATGGGGGAGGGTGAGTGTGGGGGGCGGCGGTGATTGATAATACAGTTAAATATCGGTATCTCGAACTTGGGGGGACCTCAACAAAACTTCGAGATATCCGGGGGTTCGAGATATCCGAAGTGGCTTTCCAATTCTAAATTCGTGATGTTCTCATATCAACACGTGTATTAGTACCGGTATATACTGAACTTTTCTATTACTCATAAACGAATAATCAACCTTTGATTAAATATTTTTTGTTTGTGTATTTTTATTTGTGAAATATAATCAATATTTGTAAAAGCAATCAAATTATAAAATCACTAATCCGTAAATAATACGACTTCACATCCTCTTCACTATCGACGTTCAGAACTTGGAAGAAGTACTTGTAATGTAACGTTTGAAATTTATCACATAGGAAACGAAAATAGGATTTGAAAATTAAAAAAAACCCACCAATAATCAAGAATTAGAATTCACATACTTTTATTTCATTTTTGTTTGTGAACTAACGTATCTTATATAAACTCATTACTCTCACAGCTTTAGTACTCATATTGGAAACAACCCGTGTACGATGAACCGGAAGTCACGTTACACCCTGCGTGTTCAATACATGGACTGGTTCTGTTAAATTTAAATACGTTTTCTTTTAAATCTTCGTATTCCAATCATGCTTCATTTTTATTGGAACGTTCATGAAAAAAAAACCCCAATAAACTCGATTCCGTAATTAATCGTTTTTATAAAATTGGCAGTTATCAATGCTAGATCGATTCTTTGACACAGTGTGTTTTATTAAACACATTATCGGTAATCGTGGCTGTGTGTTTTGATTTGAATTTTATAAAAAGGTACTTAATGTAAAAACACCCAAGCTACCATCCTAATTAACTTACATCGTGCAGTTTGATAAAACCGCTAGTTTTGAAAGGTGTGAAAATTGCCACGGGCAGAAATGTGTGAAGTAATAACAGCAATTATGTTCAACTGACCGGGAAAATGGCTCCACTTCGAGATAAACCAGATAAAATTAGGGCTTCGGCCTTTTCAAACACTTCGACATAAGCGGGGTATTCGAGATTACCGTATTCGAGATATCAGGAGTTTTTTAAATCATTTATATACTGGTACTGTACCAGTTATCGGCTGGGACCAGTTATCGGCTAAATTGAGAGTTCGGGTTTATAGCACGCGACTATCTGATTTTTTTAAATTCAGTCCTCTGATTTGTATGAAAAAAAAAATAAATTTGTTTGACAACTTTCTTGAATATGTTTTAAACATGAGCTTAAACGATCATTGTTTACCGCTGATTTACATCTTTGCACTTTCAGCAGTTGGGGGAAGTGACGTAATAAGTTTAAAATAGAATTTAACCCCTTTCTGATATATTATCATATCCCTTCTTTGATTTAACATATAATATCACTACATATAATATGTAGAAACAAAAGGAATTTACTAAATTCTAAAAAATTCATAGCGCAGTATAACGCCTGGTTGCACAATAGTATGCATTGAATAGTCTACGATTTTGTGTACTACAGTATGATAACAAACGAATAATTTTATGAGTTTTGTTTATGCATCATAACCCCTACGACCTTTAGTCTGACCCCAAAAGGGGCATAATTCAAATTGTATTTTGCAGAGTATCAAATCAACATATACAGGGATTTTTCTATGTTAATATCGCGAAGCCGATAACTGGTACAGTAAATCGTAAAAACTCGGCAAAATCGGGGCGTGCTGAAAAGCACACAAACAAAATGTTTTTGGTTTTAAAAAATGAATTAACGTAACAGGTGCATAAACAAGAAGTTCACCATTTAAAGTATGTCAAGTTGTATTAAAAAATATTAAGAAATAAGGAAATACGAAAAGAAAACGTGAAATTTTAGCCGATAACTGGTACAGTGCCAGTAGAGAAAACGGCCGGGACCGTCGGAAGACTTCGACATAAGCGGGGTATTCGAGATATCCCATGTTCGAGATACCGATATTTACCTGTATAACATTTGTTTACATCGTCAAACCATGACTGAATAGGAATAATATCAATCTGAATATATAAGAAAAACATCCCTCTCATTGTATACAAAAACTGATAGCAGTATATTCACAGGCAAAGAAAAAATCATCGCAATGAGGGAATTTATTATCTAATATTCACCATTAGTCATAAGGCACCTCTCATTATATGCACGGATCAAGAACATTTTTCCAAGGGGGAGGGGGGATCCAAGGGATAGTTCTGTTTGCCAAAGGAGGGAGTTTTGTTTAATTTAAGCGATTTTAATAAGTTGGAATTCTCCCACCCTTAAATCCGCGATGGCATTGATTATCTCATTTGGATATTTCAAATTCGTTCTTGTTACAACAGGTTTGAGAAGAATATATTTAATAAAAATACAATGCTTGATTTAAAAACCATATAGATGTCACAAATCCAAAAAAAATTCAAATTTAGAATTGAACATAAGAAACAGAATACTTCACAAATGATTCTGCGTGAATATGAAATCGATCTCTATTGTATTTACATTACCTTTCATTTGAATCTAGTAATTAATACGCGAATATTCTTACAAATCTTTAAACTTTCCTTGGATTTCCCATATAAGTGACTGTTTGACTGTCCCAGACATTCATACTCATTCATATCAGTTTCTAAAAGTAGAAACAACAGCTGTTTTGTTTTTTTATTTTTATTTTTTTTCTCGAAAAAGTGATCTCTTAACTAAGTATGCCATTTATTGAGATATGTTTGTTGATAAGTAAAAACATGTTGCATACTTTATATGTAGAAAGTTTGGGGGGGGGGGGCATTTACATAAATTTATTTTTTTTTACCGACGGTACAGATCTGATTAATTAAAGTTTATCTAAGCAAAATTCATGTCAAGTAAACAACATTCGACAATGCAGTCACTGTATGACTCTGTCCTGTTATATTCAATGTTATCGGCATCTGATAAGTGTTATTTTGCTTCAAAATCAATGAATGTTGTTTATTTTTGTGTAATTGTTTGACAGCTTTTAATTACAAGAGCTGGTCACTTTGTTTATGGTTAAAACAACGGAGTCGAATTCCAAACCACTCCTCACATGGGAAAAATTGAGTTCAATCATCAAAGACCTTTAAAAAGCTTTGTCGGCGTCCACCCTCCCCCCCCCCCCGAAAAAAACCCACACACACCAAAAACCCGATGTTGATATCAAATGGGCGCGGTTCTTTGAAGTTGATGAGGATCAGGGATGAAGGATCTGCTCCTTCATCCCTGATCCTCATTTTGTTTAGAATCATGGACTCGACAACATACGAAGAAATAACTTTATATCTCTCAACGAAAAAGTATCCCGAATCTTTACAAAATAATTTAAAACGCAACTTTCGTCGAAAATGTACCAACTTTGCTGTAATTAATGGAATTCTCCATTATGGTCTTAAAAAGAAAATGCTGAGAGTTGTGAAAGATAACGAAGTGGACCAAATTATCCGCAATATCCACACAACTGCAAGTCGTGGTCACATGGGCATAAATAAAACGTAAGTTAATCTATTTTTGCAACATATTTTTATCTGACCTGATACAGATCTTCATAGCAAAATAATTATGAATTTCCACTGTTCAAAACAAAAGTGCAAGTTTTCTAGTCTTAATTTTTAAAAGGCGATTTCTTAAAGTGATTTGTTTTATAAAATTAACTAAATAATAATTAATTCAACATATATTTAAAGATTTCCTCGTATGACAAATGAAGTAATGTATTATAAGCAAGTGTAAAACCGAGTTATATAGAATTAAGGTCAACATCAAAGTTTAAGATATTCTTATATATAATCTCTCTCTCTCTCTCTCTCTCTCTCTCTCTCTCTCTCTCTCTCTCTATCGATCGATAGTTGTACTTAGCAGTAACCAACTGTAACATTTCCCTAATTCGACAATTCAAATGTAGTTCATAATTAATACTAAGGTGGAAGAAGATACGAGAAATATATTATTGGTCTTCATCCTATGATGATGTTAAGAATTACGTGGAGAGATGTGATCAGTGCCAGAGAAAATCTTCCTTGAAAAAAGCAAACCAGCCATTGAGACCTATTCCAGTAAAGTCAAAGCCATTTGTGCAAATAGGAATGGATATAGTTGGACCATTGCAGGAAACTAACACAGGTAGTTCATAAGGGGGAAAATATTTTCCTTATACATGTATAATATAATGATGAACTACAATAAACTTCATGTAGAAATTAATTGAATTTGTATTTGGAAAGTTAAAAGCTATAATATTACCACCCCCTTCCAAATATATGAAGTAATTTATTTATATTTATTTTGTAATTTCATTTAATGGGTTTTCGCTTGATGATTTTTTAATGATTATTATTCAAATGAAGAAAAGAGTTTACGCTTGATCGAATCAATGATTGCGAAAATAAGATTAAAATGTGCATATAAACAATTTTATATCGCATACTTTATTTTAACTGTTTAATTAACTGCATATAATTATAATTTTTTTAAATCCTTGCAGATCATAATAAAAAAATTAGGTGCATTACATTTACATCCTCACATATGCTCTTTCAAACGAAAATTATTGTATGCCACCACATGCACATGTCGCATTAACTAAATTTAAGAGTGATCAAATCTGCTATTTAAAATTAACATGAAATAAATGCATATGAGAATGCTACATTTTTTTCAAGTAAACTGGTGCGTGAATGATTTTTTTGAATTATCAATTATGCCAGCAAGGGTCAATCGACAAACGATGATGTAAACTGTGCATATATTGTATATGTAACATAGTAATTAAATGTAATGGAAACCCTTTAAACACTGATTGTATTCCATAAGGAGAGGTGGTTTAATATCTTATTTGCTTACAATGTAAACAGACACCTAGCATCGTTTTTTTAAAGTGGGAGGGGGGAGGGTAAAAAAAAAGGCTTCCCAGAATCCCGATAATTCTAATATGTGGGGAGGGGTGGGAGTAAACCTTTACCTTCAATTTCATGTCAATTCGTTACATGGTCCCATGTTCATTCATTTTTTTAGATATGTAAATCTAATAGAAATAGAAAAATCTACGCTGCACCAAACAGTAAGTTGGTTGGGGGGGGGGGGGGGGTATGGGGTGGGGGGGGGGGGGGAGGGGAGGGCTGGGGCCACCTCTTAAGCAACACGTGCCTGGTAAATTCTGTGCTGTGTGAAATAGCGATATAGTGCAACAAATCATTGAACGTTGAAAGCGAGATCGATTTTAAAATGTTGTTTTTCATCTCTCGAGCCACGTTCTGATGTACGTTTAAGGATCGTACATATTGACCCATCTTCCCAAGTCGAGGTTTCAGATCCACTCCGCTCTACATATATAGCGGAGCGGATCAGAAACACTTGACTTGAGAAGATGATATTGACCGTGGTTTTCGACTATGTCTGTCTGTAGCATCGTTTTCGTTATTTGCTATTAAAAAGTAGGGAGGTATTCGATTGCTATCAGGCCCCTAATTTTCCAATCTTGAATATCCATTATTTATTAAATACTGATATTAATTTGAATTATTTTAGAGTAGAAAAGGATTTACCAAGAGAAATTTTCAACTATATTATTGCTTTCTATATGCAGTAATTAATTAATGAAGATTACATTAAGGTCTCTTGGGACAATCAAATTCTAGAAAATTGAAAAGTAAATACAAAGAATATCAACAAATGCCCCGTGGAAAAAATTATTTAAACATTAGGGATAGAAAAACTATCGGAAAATTTTTTTTCATACCAGATAGAATTTCTTAAAATTTATTTTTTTTATAGATTAAACGTAAAGGGGGACAACTCTTCAAGCACAGGAAAAGGTCATTTTTAGGACAAAACCCGCTCTCACATACTGATACTTAAACATGAAAATTATGTCTAAGTATAATGAGTATTAACCCATAATACATATTTGTTATGCATGCAGATTTATTGAATCTGGGGGTACAATGGATCGGATACCTTAATATTATTGTCTTTAATTTCTTTTAATTTAGGAAACAAGTACCTACTTGTCTTCACGGAATATTTGACGAAATGGGTGGAAGTGGAAGCAATTGCAGACAAAACTGCATCCACAATCCTAAAGTGTCTTTACAAATTTATTTCGGATCACGGAGTACCTGAAGTGATAATAACTGATCAAGGAAGAGAGTTTTGCAATGAACTGAACAATAGTGTATGCACCACTTACGGAATTGAACACCGAATTGCGTCTCCCTATCATCCACAAACAGGAGGTCATACTGAACGCTACAACCGAACACTATGTTCTATGCTGTCCTCTTGTGTAAATGACCTGCAAAATGATTGGGATACAAAACTTCCATTCATGTTTTTTGCATACAGAACTGCACAACATGAGACGTCAAAGAAGACTCCGTTCTTTTTGGTGTATGGTCGCGAAGCCAGATTACCTATTGAACTTGACTTCCCGATCCAATCAAACCCAGAGATTGATAACTTTGAGGGTGTTTTGAAACAGCGCTGTGACGCATTTATCAAGTTGTCTTGCGAAAGAGAAGAAGCCTCTAATAACATAAAGCAAGCACAAAAGAAACAAAAAAAGAATCACGATAAGAAGATTTAAAAAAATAAGATTTTGCAGATTGGGGATAAAGTCTTGCTACACAATTCTAGAAAATTATCCCGGAAAGGGGGGAAACTAGAAAAGTTATGGAGTGGTCCCTACACAATTGAAGCCATAAACAAAAAGGGGACCTACACCTTGCAGGGACTAAAATGTGCAATAAATGGCAATAGGTTGAAACTTTATCAAGGATCGAGCGAGGCCAAAACAAGAAGAAAAACTGTTGAAACACAAGAGAAAGGTGAAACGCAGAAAAAAGACGACGACAAAACAAAGGGGGCACCCAAAGATGAATACAATCAATCAACTAAAAAAGGTGACACGTCGCTTCCACTAAAAAAGCGGAAAATTGAAGAAGTAGTGGTAACCCAAAATTCTGAACCCAGGTCTCGGATTCTGTTTTATCCTACAGATAATGAATGGCAAGTTAGGAACGCTGCACAATTTGACCGCCAGGTAAAAATGTTCTGAAAATTGGAAGCAGACGGCACGTGAATGTAAATGCCATTCCAACAGTAACAGTGTCTATGAGAGGAGATGGCAATTGCTTGTTTAGAACATTTAGTTATATTTTATTTGGGGTGCAGTCTTATCACAATGACGTAAGAAATAAAGTCGTAGATTTTATGAAAAAGAAAAAACACGTATTGAAAAACATGGAAGCAGACCCACAACGATATTTGAAGTCTTCAAGGATGGAACAAGAAGGATCTTGGGGTACCGATACAGAAATTCGTACTTTCGCAACAATTTGCGATACAACAGTATTTGTTTACTGCAATCATGGGAGCAACCAAAATTACGTATGGTTGCTGTACCCTCCCATACACGGGGAAAGTAATGAATTTGGAGGAAAGCAATGCATTTACATTACAAACATTGCAAACCACTACGATCCTGTATTAGATGTTGCAGAAGAAATATACAGCCGAACGCCATACATCTACATTAAGAACTTCGTGCCTCCAAAATACCACCAATACCTTTCACAAAGAGTGCTAAAAGCCATCCTGGTTAACTCAGAAGTCGATTCGAACATCGTCAAAGAGGTAGAAAAAGCAGAAGATGTCTACGTAATGCATTTTAAGGATTGCCCATATAAGATAAAAGGGTTGGAGCGACAGATCGAAGAAATAGATCCTAACATCTTTAACTTACTTTGCTAGTGGGAGGACCTAGAATAAAAAACTGGGTGAAAAGAAATCAAAATATGATACTCTTGACTCTTAGAAATTATGTTATAAAGTAGAGGGCAACGAGATGATGTGTTATTTCATTTTCGATATCAAACGATTGCAATAGTAACTGCCATTGTACAATAAATGAGTACAGAAACGAATTATTCCGAAAAACGGTGAACTAAAGGGTTATATAGGAGATTAATCAGACATTTCCGCATACGCAATGAATTAAAGTGCATCGCAACAAAGATGTTACAACTTAACTTTTCTTACAATAAATGATTGTTTCACCCCTTGTTTGTGAAATATTACGGCAAGTAAAAAAAAAAAGGTAAAGCATAGTTTTTAAGAATTAGTTTCCTACAAATCAGGAAACAGTTAAGATCTCACCTTACTACGACAATGAGAAGGGAGATAAAAGCTGTACGAGTTTACAAGTATATTGTAAAATGCAGGGATGGGGTAATTGAAAAAAGTATTTGTAATGGAGCGTAATTAATTAAATTCTTCAAAGTAATTTGTAATTAAGTCTGCATGCAATTTCAAGTAATTGAATGTATTTAAATACATTTCAAAATTATCATGTATTTCCAATTACTTTTCAAATACATTTCAATTACTTTTTTTAAGTTTAAAATTTAAAAAGGTGTCTTTTATTTATGTTTAGATTGACGTATACCTGTTTGGCATGGGCTTTTGTTTATACAATAATTAGTCTCATAGTGTTTAATAAGTTTAAACAGCTAATAAGTTTAAACAGCATGACACACTGCCCAGGGCAATAGGTAGAGGTCTAAATATGTTCACCCCTCTCATACCCCTATTTTAGAATCTAGGGAGTCTAAATTAATCACATTCTTGTGAATTATAGACATTATTATTTTATATATACTGATAGGATGTACTGCCAAACAGTTGTACTAATACTGAATAAACCTATTTATGCAAATAAAAATTCAGTATTGAGAAAATCTTGTTCAGAATCAAACATTAACTCATTGAATGATACTAGATGAATTAACATCAATGAAATTTTTTTCTAGAAATTTTAAAGCCAATTTTGTAAATGGTGATTCAACTGAAAACTAACCTTTATCAAAAAATACCGTACATAAAGCTTTGTGTATATCTCTTAGTGGTTTCATTAATATTCAAGGGCATCAATTTCGCGGATAAAGTGAATCACAGTTCCAATGATACGTAAATCGTGGCCA
This sequence comes from Magallana ariakensis, assembly GCA_020458035.1. Taxonomy (NCBI): domain Eukaryota; kingdom Metazoa; phylum Mollusca; class Bivalvia; order Ostreida; family Ostreidae; genus Magallana; species Magallana ariakensis. Next base: position 46,528,434 of record CM035816.1, read on the forward strand.
ATGACCACTTTAATGAACATTTAATTTCGTGGATCAACTTAACAACGAAATCCACGAAAATTGGTATTCAACGAATATTGATGAAACCACAGTACCAAACTTACAAATCATAAAAGAATACGGACTTGTTATCCCTAATCATATCCTACTGTTTGCTAATAATTGTAAAGGGTTGTAAACTTATGTACAACTTATTATTAGATAAAAAGAAAGAAACATGTACATCTATATCAAAATGGAGAGAAAAGGGTCATAACTACGCACAAGAAAACTCCCTTTTAAATCTACACAAGAATCAAAACTACATTGGTTACAGTTCCAAATTCCTTATATAATTTTTCCGACAAATAAATATCTTTTTTTTTAAAGCAGAGTCTCCTGTATCCACTTTCTGTAAAAAAGATGAAGAGAGTATTGGACATTTATTTTATGAATGTACTGAAGTAAAAGAATTATGTACTGATGTTGAAAAATGGATTTTGAGACAGTTTGATTTATTAATAACAATTGATCTTTTTGAAAAATATAAAAATAGAGAAATTTATAAATTTTTTAACTTGGTAATTCTTATTGTGAAGCAATATATTTTTTCTTGTAGGCTAAATATAAAAGTAAGACGAATCCAAATATACATGAATTAAAAAACGTTATAATAGATAGGCTTTTGACCGAAAAATATGTGCTAATGAAAAATTGTAGATATAAGGAGTATGAAAGCCATTGGCAAAAAATATGTAATAAGCTTTAGTACTGTAGTATAAAATGGTTAAATTGTTTCTTTATTGTGTTTCTTTTCTATTCTGTTTTAAACTGCGATGGGTTTTTTTTTCATTTCTTTATTCTCTTTCAAGTATCCCTATCACGTGAATATGGTTTATATTTTATATACATATATAAACAATGCCCCTACCCCTTTCCCTTGCTTTCTCTCTCTCTCTCTCTCTCTCTCTCTCTCTCTCTCTCTCTCTCCCAAAATGTGACGGTGTTTTGTTTGGTATCAGACATTCAGTGTAGCTAAATAATACAGATACTAAAAAATCCACTTTATTGGACATAACTGTCTTCTGTGTTTTTCCTTCTAAAAAATGCATTACATAGTAATTACTTAGGTTTGTCTATAAAAATCATCCACTATAATAATGGGGCCTATTTAGCAAAGCGAGCATAATGCAAAAAGGGAGCGCATGCGAGCACATCATAATGCATATACATGTACCTCGGGGGGGGGGGGGGCACAACCCTAAAAAGGCTTAGCGAAGGAGCTCCACAAATCAAGCTGACAAGTACTTCAAGATAAACACCGACATCACTCTGTTCAAACTGATGATATATGTAAAAGGGTAAAACGGGAGGCGCATACTTAGTTCTGTCATATGCTTTCGCTGCCCCCCCCCCCCCCCCCCACCAGGACACTCGCCAAGCATGAATGCGACAAGTATCGCCTTAAATTTCTATGTAGTTTATAAGCGATGTCAAAATTCTATGGGGGTCAGTTTTCAACGTGTGGGAGGTCGTAGATCTACAGGTCTGGAATGGTTTTCTACTGTAGAAAAAGGACCCTACTTGTCATAAAATACTGCCCCTGGGTCAGTTTTCTCCGTAGAAATTTGACCCCCGGGTCAATATTCTACGGGGGCCACTTTTCGTCGTTACACCGGTAAGAGTAAAGAAGAAGATTTTTAAACATTATATACGTTTACACTATATTACTACTTTGGCCTAACTCAAAACTCCTACCTTGGGGGACATGAAATTTACAATTTTGGTAGAGGGCTTTATTGTCTTTCATAATGTGTAGTAAATTTCTACTCAGTATCAGCAGGAGTGAAGAAGACAATTTTTATTCATTAAATGCATTAACACTATGTGGCCATTTTTACCCCGCCTTAGGGTCAAATACCTACCCCGGGGGGCATGAAATTTATAATTTTGGTAGCTACATATAGAGGGCTTCCTAATCTACATAATTATAAAATCAGTTTTTCTTGCATATGGAATACGAGAAGAAAATTTTCAAAAATTAAATGCATTAACACTATATGGACATTTCGGCACCGCCCTAGAGTCAAAACCCCTATCGGGGGGGGGGGGGGGTGGGTGGACATGAAATTTAGTTTTCGTAGAGGGCTTCCTGGTCTACATAATTATAAAGTAAGTTTTTCCTACAGATTTGTGGAAGTAGAAAAGATTCTTAAACATTATATGCATTAACACTATATATGGCCATTTTGGACCCGCCCTACTGTCAACACCGCTACCCCGTTGGACATGAATTTTACAAATTCGGTAGAGGCCTTCCTGGTCTACATAACTATGAAGTCAGTTTTTCTTACAGATGTATGGGAGTTGAGAAGATTTTTTGAAAAATGGTCAAATTTTGACCATTTTTCCCCACCCCTCGGGCCCCTTTGGGGCAAGAGTAATAACTTTACAGTTTATGTTTCCCTTACCCCAAAGATGCATCATACTAAGTTTGAAGATAATTGGCCATGTAGTTTTTAAGAAGTTAAATATGTTCAATTGTTAACACACGACGCACGGCGCACGACGACGGACGAAAACCAATTGCAATAGGTCACCTGAAAACGTACGGTTGGTTGTGAAGAACACAAAATGATTTGCCAGTTGTAGGTAACAAAAACAGAACGAAGCTTAAAATCCCTCACAGATTTATTCTATGCTAAACGAACTCCTAACGCGATCTGAAAACAATTGCAATGAAGCAAGTACCTCCGAATACGATAATGTTGAAAAAGAAGAGGGAATTGAAGAGTTTATTCAGAATTCCCGAAACGCACCGGTCCATCGGGGATCCCCGGTAAAATTTGAATGGGTCCGGTAAAATCTAAATTAAATCGGTCAAAATGTCCGATAAATTTTACAGACCGGCACTGTATAAAAAAACAATTTACGAGACTGAAAGTCTTAAACTGTTGATTATTTTATTTCAGAGATAATTTATTAGTTGAGTATTTCGATAAAATACAATAAAAAATATATAATCGTGCCTTGTTGTTAATCCGGATTTACGTGTTTTTTCTTTTACACACGTTAGTCAATATCCTATTTGATCATGATCTCGAAAAAGTGGCCAATTAAATATACACCGGGGGCAACAAAGAGTACTGCGAAAAGGAAAGTTGATGTAGAAGAATAGAGAAAGAGCAACATGGTGAAAAAGAAAAGAAGAGGGAAAGAAAATTTCATAACAAGTGGCTAAATGAATGGAAGTGGCTGCAGTTCGATGGTGATTTTAATTTAATGTTCTGTAAAATCTGTATCGCATACGACGAATCTAGTGCATTGGTAGATCATGAGAATTCAACACTTCACAAAGATGCAGCAGATTTTGAGAATGCCAGAGCAAATCCTCAGGAAACGCCTGCAAGGAAATTTTTGTTAGCTTTGAATGAACATAAACGAAAAACTTTGGAACACTATTTCATAAACAAACACGGGATTATAAAAAGCAATAGACCTATTAATGATTTTGTATGGGTCAACAAATTAGGCATCGCAAAATGAATCCTTGGCAGTGGTGAGACATACAATAACTGTAAAGCAGCCACTTGTTTCTTAGAGAATATCACAGTCAGTAAAAAGGGCGAAGTTTTTCAGCCTTACAATGGATGGATCTACAGATGAAGCTACAGTGGAGCAGGAGACACTTTTTAAAAGATCTTGTTGTCAAGGTGATATAGTTACCAAATTCTTGACAATTGGAGAGCCAGCCTCAACATCTTCTGCTGACTTGTACACATTTGTTACAAATAGTCTGAAGACACATGAACTGAATCAGAACATCTCATTTATTGGCTTTGGATGTGATGGTGCAGCAAATATGGTAATTTTTTTTATTATAATTTTTTTCTATTTTCATATCCTTCGTATTTGTCATAATATATTTGTAGGGTTTTAAGTTGGATGAATCTCAGACAAAAGAAAATGCAGGAAACTGTAAAATAGTACACTACAGAAAAATTAATTTTTCTCACAAGAAGTTAAACATGTCATAATTATCAATTTCAGATGGATAAGAAAGGAGGCTTGGTGACGCTGCTGCAAAAGGATTTTCCATAATTGCTTGCCTGCAATTGCTTGGCTCATAGACTAGAACTGTCTTTTCCTGACGTGGTTAAAGCAGATAAAAAGTATGAGCGTCTGTCTACCCTTCTCCTTGATATATTCTACTTTAACAAGAGAAGCCCTAAGCAACGCAAGAATCTTAGACACACCTTTGAGGTATTTTTTTTTTAAGGTTTTCTATTGAATTGTTCAAATTTTGTTCTAGGAAACTGAAATAGACATGATAGAACAACATTGATATTTTAATAGGTGATGAATGTGAAGGGAACATTCCCTCATAGAGTGTCTGGCAGCCGGTGGATGCCACACATGTAGCGAGCATTAAAGTCATCGTTAACAAGTTTTCCTGGATATGTTTATCACCTGCAGAATGAGTCCCATACCAACTCCAAAGCAGAGGGTCTAGTTAAAATCATGTGCAACTTTCAAGTGATTGTTTATGCCACAGTATTATTGGTATATTTAAATATTTAATTTTAAAGTAGTATTTCAGATAATAGTTATTTATTTTGTTTACAACTAAAGTAAAAAAAAAAACCAAAATTGAAAATCAAATTAGTTGAAGCCATCAATTATTGGAAAAATTTTTGATGGTCAGTCAGAGTCAATGAAACAAATCAATTTTTATTATTGGTCTTATTTGCTTCTGTTGCTTTAAGGACGTTTTGAATCCCTTGGTGAGACTGTCACTGTTTCTACAATCCAGGGATGTGACATTGGCCGATGTCCATCTCATGGTGAGGTCAACTGTAAGCCACCTAGAATCCCTGAAGGAGAAGCAAGTTCCTGATATTCTATACTTATTCTATAATAGAGTTTAAACATTAAAAGTGAAGAATAAAATATTATTTTACCAAGATCATATAATTAATTTTAGGAAGAGTGAGGCACTGTAAAAATTGGAAGAAAAAAGGAAGTTGCTGGCATTCCATTAACAGCTACAGGACCCTTCAAGAGTGGATCTTTGATTAACAAAATGGTTACTGACATGACAAAGGCAATAAGTATTAGATTTGCAGATCTTGGGTTACAGAAATTGCTAACTTAAGAAACTGACCATTGGAGGAATTGAAAGGTAATAATAATTATGCATTAAATGTTAGCAATTCAAAAGAACAAAATGATTTATAATGTTTTGTCTGTTAATAAAACTTTAATCATAATGTGAATCATATTCAATTATTTCAGAAATCTCAGATGTTTAAGTAAGTAATTATCATGGAACAGGAAGTCAATAATATATGGTGGAGGTGTAGTAGAAGTATTGTGGCTATTTCTATGTACTTTGTGCATGCCTATATATTCTTCTGCTTAATATGTAATCCACTCTGGCACAATCCATTAATCTGTTTAAAGTTGCCTACTCGGACATAATCCTTTAATACTTGTCATAAGCAACCTACTCTGGCACATACAATCAATTAATCTGTAACCATACTCTGTCATAATCCACTTTAGCATACATGTATTAAGATAAACGGACTGAGAGTCAGAGACAGTATATTACCTCATTTCAGACTATGGGTGTGATCATCTTGATGTTGCCATGGATAGATTTAGAAACACTCTAGTTCAACAGGGGGTGCACTTAGATGAATTGCAGGACCAGTAGACCTTACTTAAAACTCTTGTACACAAAAAGTATGTATTAAACATTCAATAGTGTAACAAAAAAATTACTATTACTTTGTATAAACAATGTCCAGTGTTTCTGTAAAAATGATTTTGTTTGGTTTTAAGGTATCGGAATAAGCTGACCACTGTTAACTGGACACAGCTGTTTTTCTGATATGGAAATCCAAGACATTTTGACCGTAGTGGACCTACTGCGCACTCTTCCTGCAACTTATGTTGCTAATGAGGCCTCTTTCAACCAGATGAAGCTGACCAAAACGAACAGGAGGCAGCGTTTGAGTAACATGCACCTGAATGAATGTATGGTTATTCAGCTGGAGTCAGCTGATATTTTAGACTTTAATCCTACACCTGCGGTTAATAAATGGATGGTAAATATTCCCAGTATTATTGTATAATACTTATTTTTAATGTCACATTATGTTTGAGTCTCAAACCTGTACAAGTATATAATAATGTACATATTTTGTAGACATCTAGTAAGCAACCACGAAGATTAAATTATGCAAGATCAAAGAAACAGCAAGACACAGACAAGTCAACTGTACATGGCGCACAACAAGTCATAGTTCAGGAAGAAACGGATGTCATAGTTCAGGAAGAAACAGATGGGCAAGGCATAGTGCAGGAAGAAACTGATGACAATGACTATGAGTCGGAAACTTTAGAGAGTGAAAGTGACATTGAGCAGCCAGAAGAATTAAATAACTATTTGATACACGAAACTGTTCTTGAAATTGAAAGGGAGTTTGAATGATTTGAATAAGAAATTGAATAAATTGGTCTGAATCATTTTTTAACAACTCTTTTTATTTTAGTTTGCATATTTTTGCCATAGTTTTAATGTCCGGTAAATTTTGAATATTTACAGGACAATTGTCCGACAGATTTTGGACTGGTTTCGGGAACTCTTCGGATAATCAAAATTCATATGAAAAGTAATCTTTTTTCTGGTGATAATGGCCCGGAAGTTATTTTTAAGACAAAAGTAGTGAATTTTCAATTCTTAAAGTGTTTGAAGATGAGACTAAATTTTGTTCTCCAGTTTTAGAAAATTTGACAAATTCATTAAAGTGGTCTGCACGCTAAACGCGAATGTAACAAAATGTTTATAAGAAATAAAAGTTCCAGAATGTAACAAAATGTTTATAAGAAATAAAAGTTCCAGAATATATAACAAAAAATAGGTGTTGCAGAAAGGCGGGATTTTTCCCTAAACAATAAAAGGACATTTAAAAACAAGTAACGCACGGGAAGTCTTTCTAATAGACACAGCTAGGTAGACGATTATATTTACATTGCGTGTATGCCCTGTATGAATTCAAAATTATCCCAAACTTTTCAGTGATCGCAATCCCTTTATCAAACCTGACGAAGAAAGGTCAGCCAAACAGAGTAAAATGGACAGAGAGTACTCAGCAAGCATTTGATACTTTGAAAGATTTGTTATGTAAGAGACCTATCCTTAAACTGCCAGATTTTGATCGCACATTTATCTTACGCACAGATGCTTCAGAAGATGGGATAGGGGCCGTTCTCCTTCAGCTGGAAAATGAAGAGAAACTTCCTGTGGCATATGCGAGCAGAAAATTGCAAGATATGGAACGATCCTATGCAGTAATCGAAAAAGAGTGTCTTGCAGTTGTATGGGGAGTACATGTAAACCGATGACTATGTGGTGACCTTGATAGGTACTATGAAATGAACGTGTGAGCTGTATATGCAAACTGCGCAATTATTAATATGTTAATCACTATGTTGGAAAGTCCTTGGGAAATTATATTTTGGAAATTAATTGTGCAGCAGCATGATCTCACACGTCCAGGTATGGGACAGTAATGCTATATTTGTTATATTTGCAGACGCTATGGAATCCTGATATTGCAAGCTTGTCACGAATTACATGTTTTCTGTTAACCTTTTAACCTATACTCATGTTTTGTACTGATGCGGGAGAATGTAAGCCCGCATCCCCCGACGCTGTGATGGACAGTTTGACAGTTTTGATACTGTAATTAGCATTAAAATATTGTTTAGGAATTTGATCACTAAATCTCCACTCATGACCAGCGCAGGTGGTCATGAGTAACCAAAACTGTCTGTCCCAGCCGAAAGGGTATATATATGCATGTCAATTTGTGAGAGAGAGACTAGATTTTATACCACTATACGATACGCCAATACGATCCAAATAAACCTGTGAAGCTTTTTACCAGTCGTTGTCAATAACAAGTACAGACGGGAAGACTTTCTGCGGTAGAAGTCTTACATACAGAAATTTCACCAATATTTATACGGTCAGGAGTTTATATTAGAACCGACCATCAACCACTTATGTACCTGTACAAGTCAAAGACTGAGAATTCTCGTTTGATGAGATGGGCGTTACTTCTCCAGCAATATCGTTTCCGAATTGTAACCATCAAGGGCAGCGACAATGTCGGAGCAGATTACTTGAGCTGTCAGTAGTGAGTATAGACATTTCAGAGGTACGTATTAGGTACGTTTCGTAAATACGTTCAGAAGATTTTTTTTGTAAAATGAATTAAATGTGCTGGGAGGAAGTGAGTTTCCGGAAGTGGAAGCCATATTGGTTTAAACTTTGTTTACATGTAACCATGCATATGTATTTTAATCAATATAGACAGCTATGAGATATTATATACTATATTAATATAATAATGTTGCCTATGGTTGTTGCTTACATGGATTTATATACTGTGCGAATTGATACAGTTGATTTATTAGTGTTGACTTTGTAGCGTTGTGACAGTGGTCAATGAGCATGATGTAGCACGCGATTGGATCCGATAGGACTTTGTTTCACTACCACGCCACACCACAACCAGTTCTAGGACTACAGCCCCAGAAATAGTGATGAGGGTGGATTTGTGAATGTCATTATTGAACCATCAGCGCAGACGTCCGTTTCTAGATGTCGATGGTTGAGATAAGTGGAACCCTATAGCGATAGAACTAGTGGACAAGAAGTGTTCTTGTGAACGTTTGGCAACATAGATAATATAAGCAATACAGTATAATTGTGTTTGAAAACTGAACATTATTAGTAAGATCATTTAGCTGTCTATACATATATCTAGAAATTGTTAAGAAGGGAGTTAATTTTTTGGGTTTAGATTTAAGCACTTAGTTTTGAACGAGAGTGAGGGTGAGAGTGAGAATTTGTAAATATTTTCTATTGATTTAATTTTTGTAAATAAATTCATTAATTGAAACTGTCTTGAGTGTTATTTGGAGATCGCCTGGCTCAACCACGTTACACACATGTACACCACAATTTACGCGCATTTTTTTTTCATCGAACACGGCGACCGCCAATCGATCTTTAGATACAGGTAAGATATATCATATAATTTCTGTATTTTGATGGATACTACAATTTGATTCTAATTGCCAGTGTGTTTAAAATATACTTCTCTGGAGCTAAATGAATAAATCTAATTTTGGCTCTTCAAATCGTTTAAGTGTGCTCTTATGTGTTATTTAATCATTGCGTTTTTTTCAATATTATCAAGATAAAAACTTAGTCTTGATAAAACGTGGAACAAACTTTTTCATACATATTTTCATCTACATATTTCTTCATCGCTGATACAAACTATTTTGTGTGACTTTTAGCTTTAAGTTTATACCTGTACATGTATACTGGTTAAAATTTCTAACTCCCCAGTTATTTTTTTATTATTTACAAAACTTTAACATCAGTTTTTCATTCGCCGCCACTATCGACTACTGTTAAAATTCTCAACTATTCATGTCAAAATTGTAATCGAGTAAGTTATTACTCGACCATGACCGTATTTGTTGAAAATGCAGCGTGTGTTTGATATTTTTTTCGGATGTGTTTATCAAAACGACTCGATTCGATCAATTCCCTGCCTTTAACTGTTTATATAAAACATAAAACCAATTGAGTAAAATGCGGGGCATGTCTGCCCACGAACCTTCAAGATCAATTGGCATGCTCCAAGCAGAGCGCGGTTAACAATTGGTTTGTTTCCTTTCCCAATATTTGCTTTATTTATTTTTAACCTTTAAAAATGATGACCTAAACAATAAAACAGCTATTCCTAATTCATAATATTCATCACAGATCGCTAGATTTTATTACAGACACCACAAAATCATTCTAAGACGTGACCGGAAATTCAATGCAACCGGAAGTGTTGAAGACTTACCATGAAGGCCAAAACGTCATGTAAAGACACGTCAACATGACCGCTACATTAGGGTAACTTACCTTCTTGATAGACACCTGATCCTGTGACCTTTTATGCCAATCAGCAAGTGGGAAATTGCGTTTCCTCTACTGAATCAAGCAATACAATACCAGTATGTGCCAGAGCAGTGCATAGTGACTTCCAATAATATTGGCGCCCCAGTGCCCGACTACCTTGTTGATCTGTTAGAGGGAAGTTCTGTTCACCTAGATAATGAGCAAGTAAAAGTCTTACAAAATCTGCTCCTTGAATATAAAGATGTCTTTTCCAAATTCTCAGATGAATTGGTCACATCAGTTTAACTGAACACATAATAAATACTGGTACAGCGTTCCCTATTAGACAACCTGGAAGGAGAATACCGATAGGGAAGAAGGCGATGGAAAGAGAAGAAATACAAAAAATGATAGAGAGAGGCATTGTCGAACCTTCCAACAGCCCTTGGGCCTCAAATATAGTTCTGGTGGTCAAAAACGATGGCAAAGTCAAATTTTGCGACGACTACAGACATCTCAACGATGTCACCATAAAGGACGCCTATCCACTTCCACGAGTTGATGAATGTTTAGACTCTCCGGCAGGAGCAAAATGGTTCAGCTCCATGGACCTTAGGCAAATTGCTATGGCACCTGAGGATAAGGCAGACAGCTTTCAACACCAGCCTGGTACTGTAACACTTTACTGTAATGCCCTTTGGTTAAGCCAATTCACCATGAACATTTGAGCGCTTAATGGAAAATGTCCTTTGAGGCTTGCAGTGGCATGAGTGCTTGGTCTACCTTAATAAGTCAGTGCCATAACCAACTGGCCAGTTCCCACAACTGTAAAAGTATCAAGAAGTTTCACTGGACTTTGTTTTTACTGCAGACGCTTTGTACAGGGATTTGCTCAGATTGCCAGACCACTTCATAAACTTTTTGAAAAGTCTGAAACCTTCCAGTGGACTGATGAATGCCAATCTACATTCGAGATATTGAAACAGAAACCGACAGAATCTCCTATACTTGCTTATCCCCTGCCAGACATTGAATTCATACTTGACACAGATGCCAGCGATAAAGCAGTTGACAGTGCGCGTTCACAGATCCAAGACGGTTCTGAAAGAGTAATAGCGTGCATCAGCAAAACTATGAATAAACACGAGCAGCAATATTGTGAATTGCTTGCTGTTGATGTTGCCCTGAAAACGTTCCATTACTATCTATGGTCAAAAAGTTTTCTTACGTACAGACAATGCCGCCATCAGCTGGATGAAGAGTCTAAAGAACTCAACCGGCCAGACTGCCAGGTGGTTACAGTAGATTGAAACATACAACCTTGAGATCACTCATAGGACAGGAAAGAAGCACTCAAATGCTGACGCTTTGTCAAGACGACCGTGTCGCTCCTGTGAATGTCAAGAGAGCATAAATTCCCTCAGTGATTGCAAAGATGAATCAGGTGCTCGCAGCCCTGAGGTTCAAATACGTGCTATTACCCGTAGTGAGACAGCCAAAAATTTCATTTCCCCTGACAATGGCTTTGTGCTTGAGGGTTGGCAACTTGACTCGCTCCGTCAAGCCCAGCAGTACTCTCCCCAAAGAAATCATCAGGCCCTGCGAACAAGAGCAGAGTTTATCTTTAACAAGTACTCGGGGACATTGCGAAGGGCAGCACAGGTTAATCGGAGGATGAGAACATTATTCGCTTTCTGGAGGCAAACAAAGTCCACAGGAACATGCAGTGGGACAACCTCATTTCTATTGTTGATAGAGCTGGAATACCACTTAGTTTCGCCGAGTGAATTTCAACAAACTGCATTTTTTAAAAACTGTAAATATACAACGCATAAATTATAATTTCAATATCCTATATGTATTAATTCAGGAGAATTAAGAAACTAAGGAGGCAGAAATGCTGAAGATATTTCTAATACAACTCCTATTTTATTGTGATAACTATTGGTCGGGTGGATTTTAACAACTATAAATAACCTCGTTTGTCAACATATAGACAAACGCATTGTAGATTGCATTTATTTTTACATACCATGCATCAAGTATCATGCCAAATAATCTGCATGATTTCCTTGAGTTAATTATCATATTCCTAGCCAGTTTGAATGCTTAAGTCAGCCTTTATTCCCTTTAATCACCTGCTGCCATGCACTTGTTTACATCCCAACTTTCGTTTTCAATACCAGACATTTTGTGGCTTAATTTCGTATTTTGCCAAACTTGTTATTTATGCCACAATAGTAGTGAAATTATTTCTTATTTATTATATTGAACAGTTTAATGATTATTGCATCTCAATTAGGTACTTATTTATTCCTGGTTACTTGTATTTACAACTATTTTTAACCCTGCATAATGTCTGTATAAAATTACGAAGTAACTTCTTTAAAAGAGCTAGAGCCACGAAGCATCAAAAATTGCCCTATCAAAAAAATCACCATATTTTGGTGAAATATAGTGTGGAATCTTCGCTTTTCAAAACTGTTTTTGTTTTTTCGATCTTTATAATACTTTTTTCTAAACGGAGTTTACAATATGGCACTGTTTTGATGAAAAAATGTAAAACAGACGTCAATTTTGTAACGTCATGAAATGATAAAACTACGCATGACTTGAATTTAATAAAATAAACAAAAACAGAATAAAATTATCTTGTAGACATAATTTATTTATGAAAAAAAATTTATTGATGAAAATACCATGAAAAGCTTATTTACAATAAAGTTTTTAAAAAATACAGGGACGAGTGCTGAAGGTCAATATAACGGCGGTACATTTAAATATGTCGGTGTCTTCACAGTTTTTTTTTCTGCCATTTGATACTACATGAAGGAATGCTGATAATGTGCAGTGTATAACTGAGAATTAATTATTTAATTCTACCGATATAATAACAAATTATTAAAAATGAATATATAAATATGACAGAAATACGGTAATTGAATTTAACAGATATATGTAATCTCGAATTTTGATGCATTACTGTAAATATGTGTACATTATTCTGCATAATTATTTTACTTGTTTCAAGGCTTCGATATTTCCACCCAAACCAGGCGTTTTATAGCAGTTAGATGCCGGTGTTCAGTCACTGAAACATTCTGTTTTCCCATATTCCGTGCGTTCACCGTGCACACACAGTGCGTTCTCCGTGCGTTCACTTGCGCTCTCCGCTCCGCTCGCGCTCATTGTTCAAAAAGCACCCACCGTGCGTTCACAAAGCGTTCGCCTTGCGCTCAGTGTTCACTTATTGTTCAGTCAGATAATATTATATTTAGGCTGATAACAATACGTACATGTAGTTTATTGTTATATTTACAATAACTCCCGGGGCACTTCGAATAAATCGTTCATCTTGCGTTCACATAGAGTTAACATATCGTTCACCGTGTGTTTACCGTTCATTTTGCGCTTGTCCTTCGGTTTGCGTTCGGCGTTCGCTCACCGTTCGAAAGCGCTCACCATTCGTTTAGCGTGCAATCACCATGCGCTCACTGTTCACTCACTGTTCGAGTGGGAAAATAGAACCGTTCAGCGACTGTGTACATATGTGGTGAATTTATATGCCGAAAACAGTTATGTATGAAATAATTTAAAACAGTTTCGAGGCCCGTTAGGGCCGAGAACTGTCTAATATTTGTTTCATACAGAAGTGTTTGAGGCATATATCGTATTTAAAACACTGCCGTTGAATTTCATTGTTGATTTACCGGAGACAGCCCGATTTTAAAGGATACCAGTATTGTAACCACTGGTAACGAGTAACATAATGTCTATTTATTTACATTTCATTTTTTCTAGTGATATGCATGTCTTTTGAGAATTGTTATATGTGATAAACCATCCGTTAATGTCTTGAGAATTAAGATCATATTTCAGAGAGAGAGAGAGAATTTGTGGGGTCACTTTTTGGAAGCGAAGGTAGGTTAAAATAAACATTTTTATAAAGCATTTGATTTTTCAAAGCCAAGCAGAAGCACATGAATAATGTCGTAAAATTGTCTTAAAAATCCGAATTCATAACAAGCATGTAGAATTTGTGTTATAATATATAGATTTGTAATAAACTTGGCCGGAAATCGACTGATTTTTTTAAAAGGGGGGGGGGTGAATAGAAACACATACCATTTCAAATCTCTCTGCACTCATCGTTGTGTTTTTTAAGGAAAGGGCCTGGCAATCTGAGCCCTTTTTATATGCCATACAAGGCAAACTTTAATTAGATTTAGCACGCATAAAATAATCGAAGAAAATTTCAATCGAGAACTTTATAGGCAAAAGTCACCGATGTACACACATTTGGGGTGATTTTTTATTTTATTGGACGAATAATCAACAAAGACATCACGATTAAGATTAGACTGTTATAAAGTGCACATGTTGATAATATATTATAAGGTGTGTATACCAAATATCGTCTTCATCGAAACGGACACGATCGATCTTACAATAACTTACTGCATGTAACGGTTCACCGGAAATACATTGACCACGCGACGAATCAACAGGTGGCTGATAACGTAATGGCGAATGCATTGGCAATATTTTTTATGCAAGGGACGATAGCTTAATTAATATTCAAGTACAGATGTACTTGGGAATTAAATAATAAAGTTATTTTGATGGAGTAAGTTAAGGTTATCATACTTGTACATGTACAGGTTCACACGTGATATCGATTGAATACCACATTTAGAAACAATTGTGTCACAGGTTTTAAAAAATCGCTTGCATCTTTCCTTTTTTTTAATGCATATAGGTGTTTGACAAAAAACCCCTAACATCTAGCTACTTATAGATGCTATCGCTTATTCTACACAAAGGTAAAGGAATATTTACTTATTTGTTGCCATCAACGTACGTACAATGTTAACTTTGCCATTAATTTTTTTTTCTGTCTGTTAACAATGTTAATGTATTTCATTATCTACTGCAATTGAATAATACCGTGGTACATAGAAATAATATTTTTAAAAATGCAGACTTTACTGGTAAGTTCTTTTGGCAAAATGCTGAAAGCACTCAAGATTCCATGTACAGATTCAACTGACGTCGCAAACGTCAAACTATGACGTCATTGATGATGCACGATGTAAGCATGAATACACAGTATAAAATTACTAAATAAAACATGTTAAAGTTCAGTTTATATGCATTTCTTCTACAAATATTAAATAAAATGATGATTTTGTAAATAATCACAAATAATTCTTTATCATTATTAATTAATTTATGCAGTTTCGATAAAAAAAAATAAGCTAATAATTACCCTAAATAGAGTGGTCTGCTTTACATTATGTTACTGAAATTTTCAAAATTTGTAAAATACATATTGGCCACACTTGAATACCTCTAAGAAATTTTGCAGGAAGATGTATTTCTGCAATATATTTCAGTTTTAAAAGTTTCAAAGAGGTACTCAAGTGTGGCCACATTCAAATTCGGGAAATACTGCAGTAAAATCTACAATTTTCAGCTATTTTTAACGACCATGGTATGTTTGAAGATGCGCATGTGCTAAACGGTGGGGCCGAGGTGAAAAAATTACATATGCATAGAAGCAGAATATTGTGCCCTACATTATAAGCAATTGCAATTTGTATTGTTTCAAACTTAAGTTTTGTGAAAATTTTAAGGCACATTTTGATGCTTCGTGGCTCTAGCTCTTTATAAGTTTCCTATACAAAATGTTTACATAAACAATAGAGGAATATCCATGTATAGCCAATATTTATTAATCATCACATTTTTTAAAATCTGAATTCCTCTATTGTTTATTATTCACTTTGTACGACAAAAACTGTTTGACAGTACGACACATCTTTTATTTGTACGACGTCGTACTTTGTCGTGATCGGTGGAACGTCGCCGTACAGTGATCTCATTGGTTAATCTTTGTCATATGACTTACGGGTTATAAATATATGAGCGGATGCAAAGTCGCGTCAGATACTTTGCAAATTGTCAGGCGACAATATTTGAAACCTGAAGTTGAAGATTCGCCCCCTTCCACCCTAGATATACCACGACGCTGTAGTATTAAAAGGTCGTAAGTGGTAGTTACGACAAAAATAGTTTTTTTGCAGATTTCCAAAATTAAAGATTTTTACACAGATTAATATAAAATTGACCTCAGTTTCCCAGTTTCCATAGCAACAAAATAAAATCATTTTGGTCTAGGGCTGTCACGGTTCCAAAATTTTTCGGTTCGGGTCGGGTCGTAAAATTTTCGGTTCGATTTCGGGTTTTTCGGTTTGGGTCTACTTTCAAATAAAAAATCATTTTTATCAACTTCAAAAGTTTATTTCTTCTATTACTTCACTCTTTAAAACAAACTTTAACACAATAACTATATATAGTTTCATGACTAGAAAATCAAATTACATTAGATAATATTAATTTATAGAATAAAATCATTACTGATTTAGATAACAAAATGCTTTATAGCGAGCGCAGCTCGCCGGCGCGAAGCGAGCTCTAACGGCAAGGCGTGTGCGAATAGAAAATTCGGACCAGTTGCACATTCATTCAACGGATTTTTTTGGCGTCAGTAAATCGGACCAGTAATGCATTGTTTTAATCGTCCCAGTAGTTCCCTGTAATCATGGCAATATTTATCACGTCACATTCTCACGAGAATCAGCAAGACAATAAAAAACAATAACGATGTATACGACATACAGTCAGTTACTTCTAAAGTTCACCTCAGTACACTCTCAATCAAAAAAAAAAATAATAATAATCGAGTGACGTCACAAAGGTTTGCACATTGATCCGATAGATTTTTTCGGCGTCAGTAAATTTGGACCCACAATTCATAGTACCAATGGTTTCCAAGTCCTCACGTTCTCGCGAGAATCAAAGTAAAACTTTTGAGAAGCAAAGAAGATGTGTAATTTTAAGAACATCATGCTTTTTAAGTCAATAAAACAGTATACTTCATTTACTTTTATTTCTCAGGGAAGTTTTAAAGGGGCATGGTCACGATTTTGGTCAAATTCTATTTTTCTGTTTTTATTATTTACAATGCTTTAGGAATGCATTTCCAATGACCAAATGAAATTAGAGAGTCAGTAGTGAAGTTATAAGCAAGATACAGGGCTCACAAGTCTTTTTCATGTAAACAAGGCTCGTGCCCTGTTTTTGTTTACATTAGTTCAATATACAGGTAAAAATTCTTTTTCAAGCTGATTTTTCCATCTTCTTATTCATTTTAAGCATAAATAATGAGATCTTAACGTTTACCACATTCAGTTTCGGTCTAAAACTGGAGTTTTTACTTCAACGTTCAAAATGTAAACAAAAGCTTTGTTTACATGGCAAAGAATTGTTAGCTCCGTAACTCGCTTATAACTCAACGAATGACACTTAAATTTTGGTTGCCTATTAAAAATGCCTTACTGAAGCATTGTAAACACTAAAATCGGGAAAATAATTTTTTGCCAAAATCGTGACCATGCCCCTTTAAAGAGTCAGACGACACTTAAGGTAGTACAAAACAGTATCCGAAAAACAAACACTTCGGAAATTCTCGCGCAAGTCAAACGTTTACGAGAAACAAATAAATGACGTACGTCACGTTCTACGTGTCTTATTATGACGTCACGCCGTGCGAGAACTGTTCAAAAAATACTTTGTAACAAAGTGGGGGAGGGAGGTTAAAACTTCTTTTTAAAAATATCTAGTGGTGGAATTGTTTTGGTATTTATAGAATATTATCTACGTATTCTAAAAATTTATATGATAGTTTTTCGTGGAATTTGAATGATAGGAATTGAAATAAAAACTGTATTTAGTATGGCGAATAGCTCCAAAATAGGGTCTTCTTGCATATACTTTGGACTGATTTTATTGATACACAAATTTATCAAAGTCAACGATTATTATTTTTTTAACGTTTAACGTGTCTTAGTCTCTTTGTTAATAGATACTTGCCCCCAAAAAAATATTTTGACAATTTTTTTTTTAAAATCATGTATTCTGATGAGCCTAGCCCTTTTCTAACAGGGTGTCGGAAGCATAGTTGTGACCTAGATTACGAGAAAACTAATGGTGAATTTTTTTTAAAACTTTGTATATGTATACAGTTTAATATGATTAACATTTGGTGCAATTTAAAAAAAAATGAATTATGGGAAAAATTTTCGCTATCTGTTTTGTACTACCTTAAACGTGAACTTTGACGTCACAATAAGGGGAAATTACTCTAACTGAATAATTGTAAATCTGCTGAAATTACCGTCTTGCAAAGCTAAAGAATGAGGACATTTCTTCAGATATAGGAAACAGTTGTAACTTGCACTCATTTGGATGAATGCTCACATTTATTTTATTCACTATAATTACGGTAATTTTCAGGAACGTACACGTAGCATCGGGTTTTTTTAAAGGGGGGGGGGGGGGGTGGGTGGTGGATGACAGCCTCATCCAAAAAATCTTTACAAGCGAAAAGAAAAAAAGATAATTCTCAAAATTCTAAAAATTCTAATCCTTCAGCTCTTTAGCAGTTCAATGGTTTCTTTATTTTCACTTCCATTTATTACATGCTCCCAATCCCAAGTGTGTGTGTGTGGGGGGGGGGGGGGGGCAACTCCATGTTCCTTTAATATGATAAGCAAATATTTTTAAGCGTAAATTTAAAAAAAATAATAATTAATAAGGAAAATTGTCGACTGCAAAAAAGGGGATGAACTGACGTTACAATTACTTTAAAGAGGAGATACAGTGCAATGAACATTTATATTAAAATCTTTATTATTCAACAACATTGTATCTGAGATTAAACTATTATTCTACTTATAAATAAATAAATAACAAATCTTATAACATATGAAATCTTATAAACTATGGATAATGGAAATTTATTGAAAAATAGGTATGTTTTATTTTATATTGCAATCAAATTTATTTACGTTGTTAATTTTATTTTTATTGATTTATCATAATTCATTGTTTGATCACATGCTGCGCTCGCCCCAACGGTCGCACCGTAAAACATATTATAATAAATGGTCACAGGTGATTTGATAAATCTTATACGTTAAAAAAGTAAGCATATTTATGATTTGAAGCAAGTAAAGTCTAATGATATGGTCGTGTATTTTTGAGTTGCAGGTACATGTAAAGCACACGTAATGTGTTCTGTTTTCTGTAGCCATGCAGATTTTCCCTCATTAATTTGCATGAATTTGACTTTTGGCTTTTCTCATTCAATCTCACTACTTATAAATCCATATAATTCTTACCCTAAACATTTCTTTTAACAAATATTGAAACATATTCGATGTCCGAATCGTAAGCCGCCATCTTTGTTTAGTGAAGTAGTGTTTCTCCTTTATACACAGGTAAATTGCGTGATATTTTATTCAGTGAGTGAACAATCATCGGTGTACATGGCCAGTTTTATACAATTCAATGTTTATAACAAACAACAGGTCCACACTAATGAACCTTTCAATTTCGACGCCATTTTTCATAGAAAACGGATTCTATTACACAAATCGGAACCGAATCGAAATCCGGAAAAACGGAACCGAACCGAACAAATTGTTCCGCGGTTTTCGAGTATTTCGGTGACCCGTGACAGCCCTATTTTGGTCGTATCTTAAACATACAAATAAGATAGAATTAAAAGGATGTACCTACCACTTACGATCTTTGTCTCATATCACATCATGTATTTTATATTACTGAAAATTCTTATGTGGCACTTACGACCTTTTTAGGTCCCCTGAGGCACTCAGGTGACCTATTGCAATTGGTCTTCGTCCGTCGTCGTGCGTTAACAATTTTACATTTTTAACTCTTCTTCAAAACTACCAGGCCAATCGTTACCATTTTTGGTGTGAAGCATCTTAAATTGTGAAATTCATGGCTCTACCCCCCCTGGGGTGCCACGGGCGGGGCCAAATATGCAAAAAAAAGCCAAATTTTCAAAAATCTTCTTCTCTACTTCCACTCATGTGAGGAAAAAACTGAATGCATGGTTATGATGTCCATGAAGCCTTCTATCGAAATTCTGAAATTCATGGCCTCTGGTTCAGGGGTTCAGGCTCAAGGGTGGGGCCAATATGGCCATATAGTAAAAATGTATTAAATCTTAGAAAATCCTCTTCTCTACTCCCATATATATTTGTTAAAAACTAAATGCATGTTATGATGTCCATGGAGTTTTCTACCTAAATTGTGAAATTCATGACAGCTGGGACAGGGGTTTAGGCTTTAGAGTGGAAACAATGTAGCCATATGGTGAAAATGTATTAAATCTTAGAAAGTTTTCTTCTTTACTCCCACACATGTGGGAAAAAAACTGATTGCATGGTTATGATGTCCACGAACTGCTCTACCTAAATTGTGAAATTCATGGTCCCAAGGTCAGGGGTTCAGGCTGAAAGGGGGGGTGGCAATATGGCCATTAAGTGATAATGCATATAATGTTTAAAATCTTTTTCTCTACTCTCACACGTCTGTAAGAAAAACTGACTTCATAATTATGTTAACTACGTACTAGGGGTACTAGAAAGTCCTCTACTTAAATTGTAAATTTCATGTCTCCAGGAGTATTGGTTTTGACTTAGGGCGGGGCCAGAATGAATGTATAGTGTTATTGCATATAATGTTTAAAAATTATCTTCTCTACTCTCACACACCTGTAAGGAAAACGTAATTCATGATTTTTTAAACCAGGAAGCCCTGTACCAAAATTATAAATTTCATGTCCCATGAGGTAGGGTTTCTGAGTCTAGGGTGGGGCCAAAATGTTCATATAATGTTAATGCCATTAAAAAGTTGTCATCTTTATTTCTGCTGATACTGAATAAAAACTGACTGCTTGAGAGAAAGAAAAGAAAGCCATCTATCAAAATTTTAAATTTCATGCCCCCCCCCCCCCAATGTAGGGATTTGAATTTAGGGTGGGGCCAAAACACTCATATAGTGATTCTTATTGCAGGGTGTGGCCGAAATGGTCATTTAGTGTTAATGTATGTACTAGAATGTTTTAAAAACGTCTACTGACACAGAATAAAAACTGACTGCATATTTAGAAAAAAAAATTAAGCTGTCATTTATAAAATTCACATATTTAGAAAAGAGAAAAAATGAAGCTGTCTATCAAAGTTTAGATATTGTGAAAGTTAATTGAGTTATCTTCCATTGCTTCTTCATAATGGAGTTATCTTCCCTTGCTATTTCATAATGGAGTTAATAATGTAACTAAGAAGTTGTATGATCAAAAGAGTTATGCAAGTGTTTTAATCATGTTAAACAATAACAGTTTTTGAACTTTTTGAATAAACAAATAGACTTATAGTAAAGTTATAATTTGCTAACACAAATCACTGATAAATAGTACATGTAAAATGATTTTGGTAGTGATAAAATGTTACTGGAGGTTGAACATTTAAAAGCTGAAACGAATGTGAGATAAACATTTTTGTTTTAAATGCCCACAAGAAGATTCTCTGTCTACCCCTGGGGATGGGGATGGGAGGTTGTTTTAAATAAAACATGTATACTAGCAACCTTGTTTTAGTTTATCTGTGAAAACATAAACACATAAAACCTATCTTGAAATTTAACAAATATAGGAAAATTATTTTCTATCATAGCCTTGTACCTTTTTAATATGTCATGCACTTTATTATGATCTTTGAGTTTTTGCTAAAATTATATGTTTCATAGTCCATTTTGGCCTCTTTTTTTTATATTTGTTTTTTTGGTTTTTTTTTGGTTTTTTTGTTTTTTTGGTTTTTTTTTGCATTGGGTACTTATAGGAATTGTATGCATTTCATGTGCAGTATAAATATGACTGTAAATATTTTTTAAAAAAGAATGAATATAAGATATTACCGTTGTTTATATTATTTTTGATTCCTGTACCACCACCAACTCCCCCCCCCCCTTTCAATCGATCAAGTTCGCCGCCCGAATATGAAATACCTCCCGAGACCCCAGTGGGGTTTTTTTCTCTTCTATACAAACGATGTGTTATTGTGGCTTATGTGATGTTTTGTTATCGTCCTCTGGAAAATATCTTAAAACAATTTATTCTTGGAATTTTACTTCCTTTACCATACCAACTCATATTTACGTGTTTTCCGTTCATGCGCAGAAGTCTATCCAGATTTTTCCATTGTGGCATGGCATGGTGACATCGTTTGGACATCAAGTTCGACTGCAGATTATTTCGTGAACAATTGGTGTGAAGTGCCAGGTTTTTGTTTGCTTTCGGTTCGTAATTTTCATAACGACGTGATATTAATCGCCGAGTAATCTTTTCCATCGTTACAAATTATTCGGTTGCGTGTGTCGCACCCACAAGTGCTTGAGGACTGGAACCCCACCCACACACACACACAATATTCATCCCCACATTTCCGAGTTATTTTTTTCATTTATTTTTATTTTATTTTTTAAATTATATGTTGATGTATGCTACACTAAAAAAATTTCACAATTAACGTGAAATAAGTTATGTATAAAAAAATGTATATACCACAGGTATAAAAAGAGAAGAAGGTTGGCAACTTCAGCAGACACCATCTTGTAAAATTCGATTCAATTCAATTTAGTTGAAGGCAACTATTTTTAGTAAAATTTTACCGTTTTAACAATCATGATCCTCTGATCTTTTCTGTATCTAACGCCACTCGGATGTCTTCTTCTGGGTTTACCTTTTGCTAAAAATAGCTGCATGTGGCTAAACTAATGCAGAATGAACGACTTCCGTTCACTAAGAATTGAAACGAGAGTTCGATGGTGTAAAATGTAAAAATAACACGACTGGATTTATTGAAAAGTCACAAAATAGCATTGCCCCTCATTTAGTAATAACTTGTGGAAATACAGCGACCATCACTTCCAGCCGGTCAGTTCTTTTCAGTTAAATAATGTTGGGATTTCCTAGCGAGGTGTCGAATTTTAGAAGATGACGTCTGCTGAAGTTGCCAACCTTCTTCTCTTTTTATACCAGTGGTATAAATGTTAAGATAGACCTATTTCCATGTTAAGCAGTGTAAGAATCCGTTTTGCGCTTTCATAGGTGTTTTTTAAATGCGTAAATGCCGGGTTCGCATGAACTGGGTTTCTTAAATTTTTTAGTACCCAATATTGACAGTACAACACTGTGTACCTTGGAATTCTTTAAGATGTCTTGCAGTGCATAATAATCTATTGTGTTTATTGTACTATTCATTTTTTTATCAGTCAGCCCGCGGGCTGACTAATTAAGTTAGGATGAAACTTCAATTGCGCTTGCGTAAGTTGGAATTCTGGGAAGGAATTAGACAGTTCGTGTTAGAGAAATTCGAAGAAGTTATGAAACTGGTCAGTTTCTAGGTCAAACTGCGCATCGATGTATTGTAAGACGTCTGCAGCCACAGTCCGGAGTCCGCGTCATCAGAGACATAAATAACATATTTATGTCTCTGGCGTCATATCTTTTCTACTCTCTTAGTGAGATTGAAAAGTAAATATTAAAATATTAATAGTGGTTTGCGACGAGACCATGAAAACCAGAGAGCTATGTCTACAAAGTTACAACTTTAAGGATTGCTTGTACGCCGCTACACGCTTATCTCCTCACCTATACATGTACAGCCATAAAAATAAGGGTGCAAACTAAATGTGCACGCCACCTGCATATTATTATTGTTCTGGAAACTATTAACATGTATCTTGTATTTTAAAAGATTGTGTATTCACTTTTGACCTAAAATTAAAATTCCGCTGGCTGACTTTCTTAGCTTTTTAAAAAGCTAACCTTGTTGGTAACATAAGGGTGTGATGTGACATAACATGTACTGATCTCTCTACAGTTCTGTCTTAAGCATTATATTTGTAAGTAATTTTAATTATAGATATTTAATCTAATATGTTAACGGTGTGACAGTTGGACCGAGCGGAGATTTCACACAGGGCAATTTGATTTTTGCACAACAATTCATTTGTAACAATTCATTTGTAACGCACACAGTAGGATCCGCCTACTCAAACCATTAGCCAAAGTAAAATTAAACGTCTTGGCACAGTGTACATTATGACATCATGTTTCATACATATTCGTAAATAAAACATACAAGTTTTGTCTTCTGGAAACAGCCGAAGAGAATAACGTGATTCCGACAAGAATTTATTTGTTCTTTAATTGTTTATCAAATTAAAACATATGTCGACTGCCGGCAATAAAATTGAATACTTTATTCAATATCTGAAAGATCAGTTCCTTGATGTTAATGTTTTTATTTTCCATCTGATAATTTGATAATACAAGTATTAAACTAGTCATGTTTCTTTATTGAAGCACTATAGAAACTTATCTGGGTTTCACTTTAATTAATTTTGATTTAAATTACATTCAATTAGAAACATTGGAGAGTTTTTAATCGAGTTTAGGGGCATTAAACATCGATGTGTGCCAGTCAATTAATGATCAAACTTTTAAAAACAAAATGGCGGTGTCCAGGACTGGAAGAAAATTTTTTAGCCCATAGTACCCCATATCCAATTCTAATTTTCACTGATTTTCATATACGTGTTACCATTAATCTTTGCTTCGCTGCACTCGGTATTAATGAGCAAGTTCTGTATATAATAATGCTGGTTTATACTGATATACAACGGTAGATTTTTGAGCATAAAATGATAAATTGTATAGAAACTTACTTTCATGTTTGTTTTATGGGCATCGTGTAGTGGACTTGTTAATGGATTGGTATACTTTTTGCGATTACAGGGCAGTATAGCTAGTCATAAGATTATATAAGGCCAAATAAAAAATTGATTTATTTGATGTACCCCGACCAACCAATCAAAATTTAAATTGCCCCTAACCAGCCATATTTTTCACAGCTGTTTGAATTTGAGTTTTTGTAATTTTTTTTTATGACATGGACAATCAAAATTTTTCATGTCATAAAAAATACATTTAGATTATGTTTTTGTATCAATAGATATCAATATTTTTTAGCTTTATCAATATAGAAAAAAATAGTTTGATAATCAGATTATCAATGTGCAAGAAAATTTAAAAACAACAAGATATCTGTGAGCCAATGCTCACTAGTGATACCCCCGCTCTGATGTGAATATTATGCAAAATAAGCAAAGTCGACATTTAACAGAAAGCTGGCATCCGATTGGTACAGAAATATATCCCACAATATGGCATGCCTAAACAAATAGTGTGTTAAAATTTTAAGCATATGCGATAAATAGCTGCTGAGAAATCTTTGAGGAAAATTTGTTTGAAAATTTTGGCTAAAATAAACAAAGTACTCATTTAACAGGAAATTGATGTCCGATTGGTACAAAAATTTATCCCACGATATGGCATGCCTTAACAAACACTGTGTAAAAATTTCAAGCATCTGCGAAAAATAGCTTCTGAGAAATCTTTGACGAAAATTTGTTTGAAAATTTTGGCCAAAAATAAACAAAGTACTCATTTAACAGGAAGTTGACATCCGATTGATACAAAAATATATCCCACAATATGGCATGCCTAAACAAATAGTGTGTGAAAAATTTTAAGCATCTGGGATAAATAGTTGCTGAGAAATCTTTGACGGAAAATTTGTTTGAAAATTTTGGCTAAAAATAAACAAAGTATTCATTTAACAGGAAGATGACGTCCGATTGGTACAAAAATACATCGCACGATATAGCATGCCTAATACAAATACTGTGTAAAAATTCCAAGCATCTGCGATAAACAGTTGCTGAGAATTCTTTGACAAAAATTTGCTTGAAAATTTTGGTTAAAAAATAAGCAAAGTCGTCATTTAACAGGAAGTTGACGTCCGATTGGTACAAAATATATCCCACGATATGGCATGCCTTAACAAACACTGTAAAAATTTCAAGCATCTGCGATAAATAGTTGCTGAGATAAATGCGACAGAAATTTTTGTTACGGACGGACAGACAGACACACAAGGGTAAAACAGTATACCCCCCTCTCCTTCGGAGCGGGGGTATAAAAAATAGCTACTTACCTACCCACTATAAAAAATTTGGTTCAGAGTACACCAAACATTTTTATTAATACTGGCCAAACCAAATTCTTGAATTTTAAAATGACTTAAGTATTAACAACAGAATTAGAAATAATTATTGATAGGTTCTTATAATTAAATGTATTTGTCAGTGATGATTCTTTTCCGATATTTAGCGAAATTACGCTAATTTGAATAAAAGAATCATATATTTATAAGTATTCTCAGATATTCCTTTTTGTTTTGATATCATTTTCCGTTTTTGTCTATTTTGAAAACAATTAAGTTGTTTAGTCTGTGTACTTGTCTGCATCAGGCAGATGTTTGCTTATATATCCAAGTAAAGTAAATGCATATGTCAGGATGATCGAGAATTCCTTTTTAACATGGCATGGAATATCCTGCTAGGCCATGGTGTTAAAGTTGTAAACAAGACAGTTAAAAATGCTTGGAAATGGCATTGATTTTCGTGAGTTGTTGAAGAGGAAAAATATTAAGTTGTTAACTTTCATGTTTGTCACTTATTAAAGGCTATTTTGGGTTTACTAACTTTAGCTAAAATTTTGTTAGCAGCCTTAAGGCCCCCTCAACCCCCAGCCTATTTCAGTTATTTTAAACAATTCTCGCATGGTATGTTTTTAATTGGTTTGTCTGACAGTCAGTCCTTTCTGTTTTTATAAGGAAAACTGCTCTTAAATTGCTGATTCAGAACAGAATTTTGTTAAACTTTGAAGGTATTCAAGACACAGTGTATAGATGTGAATATTACCCGGAAATTCCAATTCCATTACGTTTCTTGGAATTTTAGCCATTTTAACTTAAATATACATGAAGTTATGTACAGTTTGTAAGCCCAACTTCTTTTAAACCATTGCACAGAATTTTGTAAAACTTTGTAGGTAATTAGGACACAATAAATAAATGTGCAAAGTACCAGGAAATTCGGATTCCATTATTTTTCTGGAATTCTTGGCCTTTTTCAATCAATTGACATATTAAACAATCAACAAAATTTATTCTTGTCTTAAAAATTAAAGTGAAAAAATCTAAGATTTCTTCTTTGACATATGATGTTTGTTTCTCTGCTGGTATTGCCCCATCAACATATTTTCGACCCATCATGGTGGAAGTGTGTTTTAAAACAATCAAAAATTTACAATCAACATAAAGTTTTTATTAAAGTGTTTTGGTATTAATTAAAGATTCAACATAAAGTTTTTATTAAAGTGTTTTGGTATTAATTAAAGATTCTACATGATCAAATTGAAAATATAAAATTTCAAACTCAACAAAGACAAACTTCAGACAAGCAAATTAGCAGTAAGTGCATCGAACCAATTATATATTCACCTGTTTTGTACGATGGTCCAGTGCTTTTGGGATATACTGCAGTTTGTAAGCACAACTCTTCTTAAACTGCTGCAGGGAATTTAGGAAACTTTGTAGCCATTTAGAACACAATGTGCAGTTGTGCTGCACAGTGCATATTAGTAGAAAATGGCAGGTGTCGGCTGCCAAAAGGGTACCCCTATTGTACAGATAACTACTCCTACAGTTTTCAAGAAAGGAAGTTGATGTTTTGCAGATATATTGTACATATATCAGATATGTGCGTATTACTTGGATTTTGATTTTTGATAATTTATGAAAAAATACCAGCTGTTAGACTTAGTCATTTATTGTTGTTACCTATACATTTACTTTACAGTGGCATCGGAAGCAAAACGAAAATGGGGGGGGGGCTAGACTTATAAGAAATCTTGACAAGCAAAAATTGAAAAGGGTGGTGGAAAATTTAAATATTTTTAGACATCTTGGCGAGGAAAAAAAAGGTTTAATATATGGTTATGGTTATATCTGTCTAACTTTGCCATAAAAGTTGGGGGGGGGGGGGGAATGATAAGGTAAAACGGGCATTTTAAAAAAGAAATGTTGAAAAGGATTTTCTAAATGGAAAAATTTTGAAAACTTTTGAATAAAAATTATATGAACCTTGAGGTTTTTATGATAATCAAGTGATTAAGCAAATTGTGAATCAAGGTAATCTTGGGACAGAGTACAGCTTCACCTCTAAAATTGGTAGTCCTGGGCATCGAGCCATGGTAATGCACACTCATGTGAATAAGTAGTCCGTTCAAAATTCAGAGTATCTTTCAACTCAAAACGTTGATACTTTCCATGTGATTATCTGAGGGCTTTACATTTGAAGTTCATCTGTTCAATTTTAGTTAAACAGTAATTAAATTATCTCAATGGGGAAATAAATGTTTATTTTAGACACTGCAATGCCTCGCAAGAAGAATTGGCGGCTGTCATTGGCGAAGAAGGGAAACCAGAGTCGTGCCAGCATTAACGACCATGGACTCGTGGATCCTGGCCACGTAAATAACAGGAGCGAATTAGACCCAACAAGTGACATTACAGTTAACGGACACGAGACCTGGGGGATACTACCTCGTTAAAAAGAGTACAGAATTTGCCTTCGGGCGTAAATAACATTGCAAATTTGCCTTCGGGCGGTCAGAAATATGCTAGATTGCCTTTAGGTGCTAAGAAATGTGCTAGTTTGCCTTCGCGTGCAAAGAAATGTGCTTGTTTGCATTCGGGTGCACAGAATATTCAAAATTTGCTTTCAGGCGTCAAGAACTCCTCAGATTTGAATGTGAATGCTTAAGATGAAATGAATTATTCATGTATATTCATGTATATCTCATGGTGTCAATAGTTCTACTAGTTTGCCATCAAATAATCTAAACATTGCATTTCTGAGGATGTAATTTTGAGTCCAAAGTCTTGTGTCATTGAAAACCTTTTATCATTTCAAGCTCAAGAAACTTCGAAAATGGTATTTGCCTTAGTCAATCAAGCTAATGATATTTTCCCCGAGTGTTTCAAGGGGGATCAGTGCACATGTAATGCATTAATGGCCATCATACAACACAACGCAAATACAACACAGGAACTTGATGATATACTTTTTGCGGGAGATGATTTATATAGACTGCGTGTAGGAGAATTACAATCCACTGTTCAATTTATTTCTAAAATGCTAAAGTTTGAAGAGCTCCCCACAATTGTATCCATTCACAATCAGCACTTTGAAATAAAATATCATGAACAGATTTATGGAACAGTAACTCATGAAAATTGGAACCAATCAGGTAAAAGTATGAATCGAAAGGAAGGCATTGAAATGCTATTCTCTGGTAACAGACAAGGTTTAATCATAGTTGGTGGTCTTTGTTCTGCAATATTTACAGATGAGAAAATCTGTCCAGTTTTCTTTGATAGTCATTCACATTCACAGGATGGAACTGCTCTGAAAATCACTTTTAATAATATTGATAGATTAGTGGATTATTTGTTCGCATTTTATCAAAGTTGTAATATATCAATGACAACCAAATTTGAGTTACAACCAGTGTCGGTGACAAGTGAGGCAGGTACTCTGAATCTAAGGAATGACATAAATCCCCAAATGGATAAGTATTTCCAATATCAAGAGGACATGTTGAAAAAACACAAAAAGTCAAAATCTCGTGAAACCAGAAAAGAGTACATAAGGAATTATATGAGTAGAAAGGGAAAACTCTAAGAAACAGAGAAGTACTTTAAAGAGTATGAGTAAATCTAGACAGTGTAAAGAATTCAAAGAGAAAGAATTAAAAGCAAAGAGGTGTGCTAGGAAAAACCCAGAAACTCAAGTTAAGGGGGAAAAACGCTTTAAAGAACATTAACAAATCTAGACAGTGCAAAGAATTCAAAGACAAAGAATTAGATGCAAAGAGATGTTCTAGAAAAAATCCAGAGACTCAAGAAAAAAGCAGAAAAGCACTTTAAAGAGCATGAGCAAATCTAGACAGTGCAAGCAATTCAAAGACAAAGAGATGTTCTAGACAAAACCCACAAACTCGAGAGAAGGACAGAAAAAATACCTTAAAAGGTATGAATAAACTTAGGCAATCTCAGGTCTTTTGTCTTAGAGAGAGGAATAAAAAGAGAAAAAAACGGGAAAATACCCTGCAGCTAGAAAAAATCAAAGTACTGAAGTACTGAAAGCCGGACTCTTTTGATGTGTATAATGCACATTGTGCAGTAAAGACTGACTATATATATATATATATATATATATATATATATATATATATATATATATATATATATATATATATATATATATCATATGCTTTCAATGTCGGCAAGCGTCAGATAGTAACTTAATTTTGAAAGCGGCTATTCTCTCTAGTAAAATAAAATCAACGGTGCATGGCACTTTGAAACAAGCGTTATAAACTTAATCCCCTATATCTTCGATGTGCAGCCGAAGATTACTGTTTTGAAAAGTAGTTCATGGAAATTCATGCATTGTTTGTGTCAAAAATGCATACTATTAGTCTTTGTTTTTAAAACACGTAATTAATAAGATTAGAAAACAACCACTCTTTGCAAGATTTATTTGCAAAAAAAAACCCACAAAAAACAATACATCTCACAAAACATGGCTCTCTGTGTAACTATTTGGTAAAGCGGAAGCTTTACTTTGACGCTGTTCGGTTTTTTGTTTACTTTTGAAGCTGTGCTATTTATAGTAACTTTGGCGATTTGCCTGCCTACAGCCAGGACTCTGCTTTCAGCAGAGCCCGGCTAAAAAGACTATCAAAACAGCAAAGTAGAAAAAATACCGAAATGCTGAAAAAGAACTTGAGAAAATCTGCAAAGCCCAGAAAAGATCGACTACAGTATTCACAGCACATGAAAAAGAATTGTCATAGAAAAGGAAACAAGGATATTTGTTAGATCAATGCATACAAAAATTTCATAATCAAATTAAAAATGGCCCAGTTTATGTATGCACTTCTTGGAATCAAACTTGGTTTTCTAAAAGTGTTGCGAAGGGGATATAGCATCGCTACCGTGCGTGTGTGTGTTCGTATGTGTGTGTGTGTGTGTGTGTGTGTGTGTGTGTGTGTGTGTGTGTGTGTGGTTGTGC
This sequence comes from Magallana ariakensis, assembly GCA_020458035.1. Classification (NCBI taxonomy): domain Eukaryota; kingdom Metazoa; phylum Mollusca; class Bivalvia; order Ostreida; family Ostreidae; genus Magallana; species Magallana ariakensis. The sequence continues at coordinate 46,559,377 of CM035816.1, forward strand.
ACTCCATTTCAATATTCTAGTAAATTGAAAAAAAACCTTCCAATAGAATTCCCTCAACCTTTGCACAAATATGCCTCATTGTAAAAGATTAAAACAAATGCAATTTCATATTAATTGGTCAAATTTTTATGCAAAAACTTAAATAAAATTACACCATTGTAAAGGAGGGGTCATACATTATGACAAAATTCGTTCAAAACTAAACATATTTATCATAGATTGCACACTTCTGTAAAATATCAAATAAAAAATGCATGTGCCTTTCCAAACCATTAATACTATTACAAATTGATATTTCATTAAATCAATGTCATAATCAACTTTGTATACGAGTTATCAATCACTCAGAGCGAAGGGATTACGGTGAGTTAATAGAATCAATCACCCAGAGCGAATAACAACGTTTTATAACAATTATTTTGAAAAGAAAATATTTGAAATTATGCATTAGGATCATTGGAGCATAAAGCTCTGTGATTATAGTCATTTGCTCAAACCCTGCTGTGAGCACTTCATATTGAGTGTTGTATCCTTTGTCAAGAGTCTTTTTCTGCATTGTGTCAGTTTATCAGTAGAAATTGGGTACTTGCAGCTTGCATTCAATGCACTTTGGAACATGTAGTCAATGAGGCTCATTCACCAAATCTTTCTGCTATCAGAGTATGTGATCAAATATACTGGGCTTGTGTGATGAGTATTGTGCTAGTGTATGTAAATGTGTACATGAAGGAGGAGGGAGATTCGATACATTAACCCATTATTATTGAAATATACAGCTATATTTAAAATTTGTAATAAATCTTGCTAATACAATTATCAGAACATATATTTTAATTTATTTGAAATTATTACTCAATGCAAAAATTAAATATACAGTATGTAAACTATATTTTAAAATCAAAATGTCAATCCTAATTAGAATATGCTGTGGGTTTCTCATTAAAGCCAAGGACCTTCTTCTCCTTACTTCATAATATGTAAAATACTGTTAAATCATTTAAATTTTTTTAATGACAAAATTTTACTCATTTGTTAACAGTGGATAAATTTTCAAACGGGAAAACGACCATGAAAACACAATTTAAAAATCACATTCTTGGGATTTAAATTCTTATGTTGAAAACATTAAAAAAATCCACAAACATTGGTTCCACAATAATTACCAATTATACAATAGTGTTTTTATTCTAATTAATCATTTATGTCGCGAGGGGATGCTCCGCTTAGCGGTGCTCTTGTTTAGTTGGAGTCTGTAAATAGTAGTCGAACAAGTCGAGGCATTTGTACTGATTTTAAATCTGTTGATGATGTTGAATGGTTATACTTAACATGTCTTAAAGCCTTGAAAGATGAAAAGAGTCCACGGTTGTCAGTGAGGAGTGGAATGAAATGGCCAGACAGACCAGAAATTTTGAACTTGCATCCATTGGAAGAAAGACTAATTTCTCAGAGAATACCATTCATGCAGATAAGAGAATTACACAGAGGAGGGCAGATGTCTGTTAAAGGAAAAGTAGTATATGTTCCTGTTGATATCCAGCCAACAGTAAATGCTCTCCCTAGACAGTTAGATGAACATGTTACAATTGATGTAAAGTTAAAAAACTTTCTCACAAATCTGCATGTTTCTCTGAAAATGTCCGTCCTAATAAGGTCATGAATGCCTTACAATGGCTTATGGAAAATGGTGAATTATATAAATCTTCAGGCATTAACATTGATCATTCATGGAGAGAAAGTATTGAGAATGACAACCAGGAAGTTGTTCAAGAGCTGGTTGGAACATCCTCCAGCACTGATGAACGTGAAACAGATCCAAATGATGATGGATTTTGTGAAGTTGCTGCAGATGATAATATTCAAGGCAACTCTGATACTCTTGTTGATGAAGCAGATAATGACACCAACAAGGCATATGCCCCTGGAGAAAATCAAAGACCAGTAAGTTTATATGAAGATAAAGATGCAGAGTATTTATGTTTTCCTACCATATTTTGTGGGCAGAGACGGGTAGAAAATAATGACAGAGTTGTATCAGTTTATTATAGCGATGTTGCAAAATGTGAATTGCGTAGCGTTGATCGACGTGCAGCAAAACCTGTTCCAAACATTTTTTTCAAGTTGAAGAAAATTCAGATTAAACAAGTTGGTGATAAAGTTAACTTAGCACTGAGAAGATGCAAAACAGGGAAAGACGATCACAGCAGAACAAGTTCTGAATCCTGCCACTGCAGAAAAAATTGTTAGACTAAATGAAGGATATTATATCTTCAGAACACTCAGAAATTCTCCAGCTTATCTTGCATCCAAAAAGAAAGATGTTTTTGCAATGATCAGACAATTAGGTCTGCCAACATGGTTTATTTCTCTTTCATCAGCTCATACTCGATCGGTTGATCTTCTGAAAACATTGGCAATACTTAGAGGAAAGCCTCTTTCAAATGAAGAAATAGAAACTCTTGACTGGAATACAAAATCTACTCTAGTTAAAGATCCAGTGACTTGTGCTAGATATTTTAATAACTGAGTACAGGTATTCATTGATACTGTTTTAAAAAGTCATCACAATCCTCTTGGTGTTGTCACAGATGTAATTCCAGAACAGAGGTTCACAACATATTCACATGCATATGCTTGTGTGGACCACTGATGCTCCAAAGTATAAAGAAAATAGTGATGAAGCAATTGAAGCTTATGTCGACCAGTATGTTACCTGCAGCTTGCAGGAAAATGATGCTCTTTTGAAACACCTTGTAGAACTCCAGGTTCACATGCATTCTAAGACATGCAAAAAGGTGGGAAAACAGTTTGTCGGTTTGGATTTCCTTTGCCACCTCTACCCAGAACAATGCTGCTTTAACCATTGGATGTTGATATAGATACATATAGAAAGAAGTACTCTGTTCTTCAGGAAAAATTGAATGAATACAAAGATGGTTGGAATTTAGACAATGACTCATTCTTGGAAAATGTCATAAAAATGTCACAAGAGGTGTATATCAAATGTATCAGAGCCTCCTTAAGTCCTAAAATATTTCTAAAAAGAAGTCCATCAGAAGAGTTTGCTCACTTTGATCCAGATACAATTCAACACAGAGACTATGATATAGGGCCAGCGATTGGCATGTCATCAAAAGTATCAGAAATAGAAATGAGTGCAGTTCGCATCCCAGATGAGCAATATCACAAATTATTACAGAGCTTAAACACAAAACAAAGAGAATTTTACAATCATGTTGTAACTTGGATTCAGCATAACACTGAACCATTGTATGCCTTCCATACTGGTGGAGCAGGTGCAGGGAAATCGGTCGTAATTGATGCCATATTTCAAACATTACATAGAATCTTGTATTCTAAAGAAGGAGAAAATCCAGATAATATAAGAATACTTCTTTGTGCATTCACAGGAAAAGCTGCTTATAATATTAAAGGAGCTACTATTGCGTCAGCATTTCACAGGAAAATGTACCAGAACCAACAAAACATGAGTGCTGATGAACTGAACTCATTTAGAACTAAATACAGGAATTTGTCAGTTGTAATTGTTGATGAATTTTCAATGGTAGGTAACAACATGCTTACCTTCTTGAATGAAAGACTTCAACAACTTACAGGCAGAAAGCAAGATTTTGTTGGTATTAGTGTTATTGCAGTTGGAGATTTATATCAATTGGCCCCTGTTTGTGACAAATGGATTTTTAAGTATTTGTCAAATCCTAGCCAAGGACTTGCAAAAAATTTGTGGCAGGAACACTTTCAAATGCATGAGTTGACTGAAATAGTGAGACAAAAAGATGATCTTAGATTCACAGAGATGTTGAATAGACTCCGTAAAAACAAATTAACAGCAGAGGACAAAGATATCATTAACCAGGGGATTATTACACCAGATTGCCTTGAGTATCCAAAACAGGCACCCCATCTTTTTATTGAGAATAAATTTATTGACACTTTCAATTCAAATCTACTTGAAAATTTGACCACCTCAAAAGCACTTATCAAAGCTGATACAGATGTGTTGTCTCAGGCCAAACTCTCAGCAGAAGTAAAATTAAAGCTCATTAAAAACTTGCCAGAAAATCAAGTACAGGACAACTGAAAACTAATCTGGTTATTGCTGTTGATATGATTTATGATATATCAGTAAATCTTGATGTTGCAGGTGGATTAACTAATGGAGCTACATGTGTAGTGAAACACATTGAATACAAATCTTCCATGTTCAGGCCTGCTATTATTTGGGTTCTGTTTAAAGATGCCAAGTTAAAATACCAAGAAGACATCAATACTATGAATACCAGCAAATCTTGGATACCAATTTTTGAAGTGAAGAGAACAACAAAACTTATGACAGAGTCCAATTTCCTCTTCAGGCATCTGCTGGTAAAACAATCCATAAAGCTCAAGGAGCAACACTTTCAAGTGCAGTGATCAACCTGTCACATACAAAACAACGTAAAATTCCACATATTCATTATGTAGCACTTTCCAGAGTAAAATATTTATTTTGGATTTTAATGAAAAGAGTCTTGACAAGGACGACAGTGTAGATCAGGAAATGGTGAGACTAAGACAACAGAGAATGCAGCTTTGTTATCAACCACTGTATACTCTCTGCATGAATCTCAAATTTTTATTCAATAATGCAAGATCCCTACATAAACACTTCTTTGATATCAAAGCTGATCTTAATGCATTAAGTGCAAATATTCACACAACTCATTCTCTAGTGAGTCTGTTGAGTTTTCTGTTATAAATGTGATTATCTTAAATTCTGAGGTTCAGTGTGTTGCACTTTACAAAAAGCCTTCGATTCACCTTCAGGTCCTTTGTAAAACTTTGGAAAACAAGTTGTTACCATTTATGCAGAACAATGCTAAAACTGTCATTATGGGAGATTTCAATTTAGATTTAACCAGTAAATGTCATGAAAAATTCTTAAAATTCATGAAAGAAAAATTTAGTTGTAATCAAATGATGAAAAAGGTCACAACAAAAAATAACACGCAGCTTTATCTTGTATTTACTGATTTTCAAAATGTCCAAACAGAAGTTCTTGAGGCTTATTGGTCAGACCATAACATGATATACTGTGCAACAGACTTGTAGTGAAAAGATCCTGTGTAACAACAAATGCATGATAACAGAAGATAAACCCGCCATTTTCCTATACAGGCAGTTTGTGGATATTCTGTTTCCTTTTCAAGATACTGAATATTTACAAACTGTCATGAATGGTTATGCAAAATAAGGGTTGCCACTTACTCATTATACCCCCACAAACAAAGATAGGAATATAGGATATAAGATACATAGGAATCAGCTTGTCCATCTGTCTGTGCAATCATGTCTGCTTAATATTTTCTTATAGAGGAACATTACAAACTATTACTTCACACAAAGATTGTTTATTAATAGGCTGTGTCTTGACTTTGACCTAAGCTCATTTTGGAAAGTTCAAGATAACTGAAACAAAGTGCATATTTCATATGCACTCTATACCTTTCTTATCGAGAAACAGAGAAAGTTCTGACTTCACACATAGATTGCGTATGACCTGAGCTTGTATCTTGATTTTAAGACAGCTCATATGTGCAAGTTCAAGGTTACAGGAACAAAAAATGTGTGATTTGTGTTAGCTCTATACTTTTTTCATGGAATATATTAGAAACTAAAAAAAACTTCAACTAAAAATATGTTATCACCTGATGGTGTGTAGTTGTCTTGACACAAGATCATTTGTGCAAGTTCAAGGTCACTGTAAAAATGGTAAAATTCCTGTCTATGCGATTTCCTTCTATGAAAAATAATTGGAAGCTACAACTTGACAAAAATATTGCCTCCGACATGGAATTATATTCTTACCTTTACCTTTGGTCATTTGTGCACATTTAAGGTCAATATAAATATGGTACATCAATTATTTTCCAAAATAAAATACTTGACCAATAACATTTTCTTGGTGGGGGGTATCATTTGTCGGGGGTATCATTTGTGACATTGCTTACAGTGCCTCTAGTTTATACTGTATTTGCTCCAAAACATATTTGCAGACACACTTATTAAATATTTAGAATGTGCTAAAATATTATTTGTATGTCTGATGATTCATTCCCCGGAATGATCCTACTCCGAAGTTTGGCGAACTAGAACAAAGCAATGGCAACTGTGTCAACTTGTGTATATAGGATGTGGTTTTTAACAAAATTGACTTTATATTGTGACATCATTATAAGATTATTTGTGCATGTTCTGAAATTTCAAGAATCCTGGTAATTTCGGATTCTGATCACCATGAACTATATAAACCTTATTATAATGAACTGTGAAATGTATGACTATGATCATTTTAGATGTATGGATATTATGCAACATACTGGCTACTGCTTGAATCATATTTATTATTCTGGTCACACTAATCTTGCATCATGGTCATTTAAATGAATTGTTTTGTACTTAATTCTGTGGTTTGATGTCCCCAGCCAGAAAAGGAATTATATCACTTGATACTACCTCTTACAGAGATGTTCCAACTGGTACGTCACTGGAAAGTTCATCTGAATTAGGGGAGATCAAGGATGTATGTAAACAAATGACTATGCTGTGACCTTGATAGGAACTATTAATATGAACACATAAATGATTATGTATAGACTGCACAATTATTATGGATATTAGCCTATTAATCACTCTTTGGAAAGTCCTTCAAAAAGTACAGCTTGAATTTAATTGTGCAGTAGTATGATCTCATACCTCCAGGTATGGGACGAGAGTACTATATTTGTCATAATTACAGACCCTATGGAGCTTTGTTATTGCATGCTTGTCACATATTACATGTTTTCTGTCAACCTTTGACATATGCTCGTGTTCATACTCATGTTTTGTACCGATGCAAGAGACTGTAAGCCTGCATTCATCTAAGCTTTGATGGACAGTTTGACAGTTTTGATACTGTATTTGGAATTGAAATACTGCTTTTAAATTTGGTCACTGAATCTACACTCGTGATCAGCACAGATGGTCATGACTAACCAAAACTGTCCGTCGTAGTCGAGAGGATATATATATATATATATATATATATATATATATATATATATATATATATATATATATATATATATATATATATATATGTCGTTTTGTTAGAGACGAGAACCACTATACGGCACGATAATGAAAATTGTGAAAACAGTAACTTGGACTTTCCTTGAGTAAATAATAAGCAGCAGTCCGGGACATTTTTTGCGCGGTGAGCCAAACGTCTTACAGATCTTTACTGACTTACTTGAACGTAAACTGTAAATTACTAATCATTGTATTTTTTTAAACATGAATTTTTTTGTTTCATTTTTACAATGATGACATCAGTTGAATTATGTAAAATTGAATGTACTTTCTTGAAATTTTCTTACGAAACAGTGGTGTCGGAAGAAAAATTAAAAGTGGGATTGGGGAGGGGGAAGGGAGGTAGACGATTTTGGTTATATCTAACTTTGCAACCACCCCCCCCCCCCCCGATTCAGATCACTATCCAATAAATACGTAACATTATTATTATTATGGATGTTTGTCACTATGTTTATCACTTATCCAGAATACACAATTATATACTAAAGCTTCTATAGATAGAAATTGTAAAAAAGACTGTCAAACTCACTATTGGTATTAAGAGTAAAAATACAGCTGTATATTCTTTTTTTGATTATGTGTAAACCCTATCATAATCCTCAATCTGTTCCTTTGTTCATTATCTTCTTTCCATATATATAGTACTTGCTAAATGTGTAAAGTATATATCTTTGAATATGCAGAATTTAATTTGTTAAGTACATGTACAACTTTCACTCTTTTCTTTTTGCTTTCGATATTAAAGAGTGAAATTATGTTGTTTCTTTTAATACCGGTGTATATATACAGTGTATACTCTATCATCATTAAAAATCTGTTTATTATTTTCTCATTTTTATATTTATATGTTGAATATATATCTTTGAATTTATATAGAAAAAAAATCTTGAACCTGAATCATAATAATTCAGTGATGGTATTTTAACAATAATTGTCAGAAAATATGTGGTTTTTAATTCAATGGCAAATGAAAACTGATGCAAATGAAATACTCTTCACAGTTTAATTCAATCACCTGTCATAAACATTAATTGTTGTGAAAGTATTCTTTTGAAAACTCACATGCATGTAGCTTGTACAACATAAACTTTTAAAGATATGCATGACATCACAATACATTGGTAATTTTTGTATTTAAAGATATTTAAAAAAATGTACATTGAATATATTAAAAGTTTTTTTATAATTTATAATTAATATTTTAATTATGTAAATATTGCTTATACAGTGTGTTTGTTGAAGTAATTCCTAATGAATTATTTCTTGTATTATAGGTAATATATTTTAATTAGAATATATTGAAATTATAAACATCTGGTTGTTTTTGTCTTCATCACAATAAAAGATGTATTTAATTAATGCAAAGGAGTGAAAACAGTAAAATTTGATTAATCATGTTCAACCTGACAATATGCAATCCATCACAGTATTATGGTACACCATGTATAAAAGTAGTAAAATCTAACATTGCAACTAGCTGTGCAATTGTAAATTTCTCCATACATTATCCCATAAAGCAAAAAAAAAATTCAATCTTTACTAGCATTATTGCAATATGAGCTAGAGAGCATTTTCTGTATTTTATGAATCATATCATGCCATCATGGTAAAACTAGAAAAGGACAAATAATAAGTACTTGTAACTTGCAAAAGTATCCAAAACAAAGATAAATTATGCTCACTCCTCCTAGGCACCTGATCCTACCTCTATCTTGGAGGTCCGTGTTGCTTTGCTTTGAATTTGTATTTCGTTTTATGGATTTTTGAGATGGTTGACGGTTTGTTATTGTCTTTTTTTCATTATTCCAATCCTGTCTGCATTTCATTGTATCTGTTGACTTACTACTGGTAGTTGTAAATGTTGGATATTTGTAGTTTGTATGTGATTTTTTTACTTTTTGAATATCTTGCCATAAACCTATCCCACAACAATTTCCCCTATGTGCCCCCCCCCCCCTCTTGGTTGAACTGCTCCTGTTTTACCATTTACGACTGTATGGAAAAGAGAAGTGATTTTAATCAGACTTAATACTATTAGGAGTGATCAAATCTAATAAAGTCCGAATGGCTTTATAATAGATTTTATCGATCACCTCACATGCGAGAATCTAGACAAGGAAAAGGGGTCAAGGGGTCAGGACCCCTATCCCCCACCTGCAAATTCAAATTTCTTTATATTTACATTATGAAATTGCCCCCTAAAAATGCCTCAGACCCCCCACCCCCTGAAAAATTTTCTGGATTAACGCATGCCTCATTATTAGTCACCCCGCAAAGTTGCGATAAAACTTCAAATGCGCTTGCGTAAATTGTAATTCTGGAAAGGAATTAGACAGTTCGTGTTTGAGAAATTCGAATAACTATTTCTTGGTCAAACTGCGCACTTCTTTATTGGAATATTCTCCACGGATATCGTTTGCAACCACTGTCCGCAGTCTGCATATATATATATCTCACACTCTTAGTGTGATTGGAGAGGATATGCTTTGGAAATAGACAGCATGCACGGTTGGTGTAACTTAATAAAGAAAAAGCTACACCACTACACGCTTGTCTTCTCGCCTACACTTATAAAATAACTGTGCAAACTACATGTAATTGAACACTCGCATGTTATGATTTTTCTGCAGACTATACTATTGTAATAGCTTGATATGTATTTACTATGACTTAAAATTTAATATCCCGATGTCTGACTTCTATGACGTCACGCATATCTAAGGTTTCTCCGAAACAATGCACACAATAGGAGCATTTTCCATACAAAGATAAAAGGATGTATGTTTAATGTGTCAACATTTACATTTACAATTGAAAATGTTATTTGGAATGTAATAAGCAACAGTATTCAAGATAGGGCTGTCCACCACGCAAGTGTGTAATCCTGATTTAAAATTTTGACGATGAAAACAAGTGGGGGGGGGGGGGGGGTTCATCCCAACAAGTTGTATTATATTGTCTATTACGGTAAAATGTAACTAATAATTGCTTTTTATCATCATTCACGAAGAAACATCAGTTTCGATTAAGACAAATATATATTCATATTGCTGGAATATTAACTGGACGAACAAAATTGCAGAAGCGGGGTACACGTGTGACCTGATTTCATCACTTCACCTTGAAAACGGTATAACCCGCGTGTTTACTAGATGCACGTTAAACAAATAGCCTATATACTAGTCTAGTGCGTATCTATTAATTCGATAAATTTCTGATCTAAAGTATATGTATCTATTTGTTACAAAACAAATGAAAAAAAATTATGTGACCCGTCTTTATATGGATCTATGCTAATGGATGTGTTTCTATGCTAATGGATGAGTTCATTCAGATCCATCGAATCGAGTTCTCGGCCGTTGTGTCAATGGTAAAGCAGGATTTCGCGACTTATTAAAAATGTCTCAGTCAATTTTGCAAGACGATTAGTTGACAAGTACTAATTGGGATCATGACGATAATTCACACAGAGCACACCGTTTGTACACATCAAAGGCACGTACATGTAGCATCGCAGGAGAGAGGCTGGGCTGCCCCCCCCCCTTTTTAGCTCACCGAGACGAAGTCGGGGGGAGCTTATGCTATACCTTCGGCGTCGGCGTCCGGACCTGGTTAAAGGTTTTGTTGCAGGTCCTGTATCTAAATTATTACTTGTCCTATCTTCACCAAACTTGCATGGATGATGCATCTTGACCTGCTTGTGGACTTGAAAGACTTGGATGCTGAATCTAGGCCATGAGTTTCAGATGCTGGAGGAGGTTAAGGTTTTTCGAGCAGGTTAAAGTTTTTGGTGCAGGTGCCCTTTGATAGCAATTTCTAAGTTGCTACTGGTCCTAACTTTACCAAACTTGCATGGATGGTGCATCTTATGATACCGATTCACCTGGCAGGCTTGAATGCTGAATCTGAGTCATAGGTTTCGGAAGCTGGATGAGGTTAAGGTTTTTAGAGCTGGTTAAAGTTTTTGAAGCAGGTGCCCTTTGATGATTATATCTTAGTTATTACTGGTCCTAACTTCACCAAACTTGCATAGATGGTGTGTCTTATGATACTGATGCCTCTGACAGGCATGAATGCTGAGTCTGAGTCATAGGTTTCGGATGCTGGATGAGGTTAAGGTTTTTAGAGCTGGTTAAAGTTTTTTGAGCAGGTGCCCTTTGATGATTATATCTTAGTTATTACTGGTCCTAACTTCATCAAACTTGCATAGATGGTGTGTCTTATGATACTGATACCCCTGACAGGAATGAATGCTGAGTCTGAGCCATAGGTTTCGGATGCTGGATGAGGTTAAGGTTTTTAGAGCTGGTTAAAGTTTTTGGAGCAGGTGCCCTTTGATGATTATATCTTAGTTATTACTGGTCCTAACTCCACCAAACTTACATGGATGGTGTGTCTTGTTATACTGATGCACCTGACAGGCATGAATGCTCAATCTGAGCCATAGGTTTCGGATGCTGAAGGAGGTTAAGGTTTTAAGAGCTTGTTAAAGTTTTTGGAGCAGGTGCCCTCTGATGATTATATCTTAGTTATTACTAGTCCTAACTTTACTAAACTTGCATGGATGGTGCGTCTTATGATACTGATGCACCTGACAGGCATGAATGCTGAATTTGATCCATAGGTTTCGGATGCTGGAGGGAGGTTAAAGTTTTAAGAGCTGGTGTTTTTGGAGCAGGTGCTCTCTTATGATTATATCTTATTTATTACTGGTCCTAACTTCACCAAACTTGTATGGATGATGCATCGTATGATACTGATGCCTCTGACAGGCATGAATGCTGAATCTGAGCCGTAGGTTTCGGATGCTGGATAAGATTTGGTTTTTTTTGGAACAGGTCACATATTTTATAGATAATACCTTGCATGAATGATTTAACTATAATATTAATGAACCGCAGAGGTAGCTTCAGATGCAGATCTCCATTATCAAGGATGCTAAAAAAATTCTCCTATCTCAAACCTGCTTGATAGATGTGTTCGTTGTTAAATGATATAATATTATTCCTATGATATAGTATTGTATGATATGATACACTATTGTTTTATATGATACGATATTATATCATATATGATATTGTAAAAAGTTATATGATACGATATGATATTGTATCAATTTTTTTGTTCATTATGATACGATATTTAGGTCTTTCCACCTTTCAGGTGAAAGACCTTTTGTATTTCTTATGTTTTTTATTTTTTTTCTTCTCTTTTTTTCCAGGGACAGCTTTTTTATTACTAGAGATAATGAAACTATTTTTTCTTTATGTTACTGACCATTAAAAGTTATGATACCAAATGACCCTGTGCCTAATTACCCCAAGAACTTAAAAAGTTATTGCCCTTGTATACGAAAATCTTGTTATCGCTACTCCTCTAAAACCATAAGAGATAGAGACTTGGAACTTTTACCAATGTCTTTAATACACTTAGAGGATTCTTCAATCTTCTAATACCGAAAGGATCCGAGACCCCCTTCTATAAGTTATTGCCCCTGAAAGTATTTGAATTTCCATAAAATCACTTCCAACTTTTTTATTATTTATCATAGAGACTTCGGACCACTTTGGATGGAAGCGTCTACCTTGGCCGAGCAAAATGACATAAAGGTCAAAGGTCAAGGTCATTTGGAAATCTGTTAATAAATGAGTTTTTAGATCTGTTTTGTTTAGGGTGGGAGAGAAAAACTTTTTCATGGATGTAGTAGGACATCTTAAGACATTTTAAAATATAGCCCCTTAGCTCATACGTTTGAATAATTACAGAGTTATTGCCCCTATTGTATGAAATGCTTGTTATCGCTACTCCTCTAAAACCATAAGAGATAGAGACTTGGAACTTTTACCAATGTCTTCAGTACACTTAGAGGGTTCTTCAATCTATTTATACCGAAAGGATCTGAGGCCTCCTTCTAGTAGTTATTGCCCCTAAAGGAATTTAAATTTATATAAAATCACTTCTAAATTTTTTATTATTAATCGTAGAGACTTCGGACCACTTGGGATGGAAGCGTCTACCTTGGCCGAACAAAATGACATAGAGGTCAAAGGTCAAGGTCATTTGGAAATCTATTAATTAATGGGCTTTTAGATTTCTTTTGTTTAGGGTGGTACAAAAAACTTTTTCATGGATGTAGTAGTACTTTTTGAGACATTTGAAAATTTAACCATTCAGCCCCTACCTTGAAACAATTGTAGATTTATTGCCCCTATTGTATGAAATGCTTGTTATCGCTTCTTCCAATAAACCATAAGAGGTAGAGACTTGAAACTTTTACTAATGTATTCAGTACATTTAAGTGCTCCTTCAATCTATGATACCGAAAGGGCCCGAGTCCTCCTTTTAGCAGTTATCGCCCCTGAAAGTTTCTTTATTTTGTTAAAAACACTAACAACTTTTGAACCTTACATCGTAGGGCCATCAGACCACTTAAAATTTAAATGTTGACCTTTACCAGTCATAATGGATATAAAGGTCAAAGGTCAAGGTCAAACTATTTTTTTTTTACATATTTTAGTTTTTGACTTTCTTTCATTATTTAACGAAGAGAAAATGTTTTATTAATTATATTGAAACAAAACATAAAAAATAATGAGGTGGAAAGACCTCTAATTGTTCGAGAACAATTAGTCTACTAGTGTATCATGATATTGTTATGTATAGTATTGTTAATTATGATACAATATTGTATAATATGATATTGTATAATATACTGTTTTATCACATGCTATTGTTTCATATGATATTGCAACGTATAATATTGTATCATATTATATGATATTGTAAAATATATATCGTATCATATGATACGATATTGTATAATATGATATTGGTTTATATAATATTTTATTATATTACATGAAAAAAATATTATATGATATTGTATAATGTGATATTGTATCATATAATACAATATTATATGATATTGTATGATATAATATAGTACTATATCACATGATATTGTATCAATTGATATGATACAATGTTGTATCTAATTTTATTGTATCATATGATACAATATCCTATTATGTATCAAATATGATACAATATCATACAATACAATATCATACTATAATTTTATACAATATAATATCATATGTTACAATATTATGATGTATTATTTGATAGATATTGTATCATATATTATTATATTGTATCATATACTATCAATATCATAATATATTATGATGTTGTATTATGTGATCAAATACAATAATGTATAACAAGACACAATGGCATATCATATGTTACAATATCATATTTCATCATTATTTATTACAGTAATTTATTGTATTATATGATATTTATTGTAGATATCATAGGATGCAATATCGTATTTTATATTATTGTTTTGATAAACATTGTATCCTATTATACCCTATGAAATGAACATATGATTATTATACAATTTTTTAACATATAATATAGTTACACGATATTGTGTTAAAACAGTATCCATGTATATCCAAGATCATTATTAACTATGATTTTCAAATAATGTGATATAGGTGGTCTCATGAAGGTGATTCCTCATACAGGTGATGCCTCGTCTCGGTGAGCTTTGTAATCTGTGATTACCTATGGTTTTTTTGCTGCAGACACTTTTCTTAACTTTATGGAAACACAACATATGGAAAGTTTCAAATCTCATGGATTTACCCCCTCCCTTTTCCACTTTTGTTGGAGCATGTAATAAATGAAACTCAAAGTAAGGAATTATAAATGACTTTAAGTTACAATGAACCCTCCCCGACACACACACACACACACAGGTTTGTAAACACCGTCAATTGACTACACCTGAAAATTTACATGCAACTGACTACACTGCTTTCTCGTATACTTACAGCGAAGAAAATTCAGAATTCTATTTAAAATGGTATCCTAATGATCGCTATATACTGCGATTTTTATTTTCATTTAAAATAAGACTCTGTAAAATGCCGTGCATCTCACTACATTTTTACACTTTATGAAAACACACATGCAACTCAATACTGACAGAATGGCATGCATTTCACTACACAATTGACAACACACATGAAAATCACTACATTTTGATGTATATACTATCTATCCCATTATAATCTCATAAATAATCTTATCTGCGTTTTAATTCTAAGCGATTTTCTTATACTTGCGCATCTGAATGTGGGTTTGAATTTTCTATTCATTGCAGTGCTTTACAAGCAAAATCAAAATACAGTTACATAAAAAAATCATAGCTGGTCAGCAAGAAAACATAATCACCACAAGTGATCGTTTGTACATCAACTGAAAAAAATACATATTAAGCTATTTTTTATAAAACATTATTGACTAAACTGTTGAACTTTACACTGTGAACCATGATAGTTAACGCAGCTATATATACTTGACAATTGCAACGTATTCTAAACACTGAAAACAAACAAATACAGTTTACAAGGTTGGTCAAGATATTTTTGATGAGAACAAAATCCCCCAGTCATTCTCCCACTTTGAAAAACTTTACGCTTCTAATATATTAAACAAAAAACGATTATTATTTTACATAGAAAAAAATTCCCCTTTTGCCCGTAAAAAATGTGTTATTACATAAACTCAGCAGAATTGTTCTACGTTAAGAAAACTGAACGCAGAAGGAACGCAAAGAGAGAGCAATAATCGCAACTACAGCTCTTAGAGGTCGCTGTATGAACGCGCGAAAATAAAAATAACACGTTCAAACGCTGTGTATGCGCAGTGAGAGCGCGACAGAGACGCAGTGACATCCCAAATTTGTTGGACTCCGAGAGGTCTTTGTGCATGCGCAATCAACTTATCGTTACTGCAAACATGTGCGTTGCTTGAGCGCGCCAACGGAGATCTAGAGTAGTGGTGCTGTTGCAGACCTTAAGGCGCTGTCATGATGACAACCCATTTCATTATTTACTGTGTGCTTATCAGAATGCAGAAACACGGTGCGTACTTTGTGCATGCTCAAATTGGGCGCCGTCTCATGCCGTTCTAGGCGATACCACAGCGACAAATGAAGATGTTGCTGCATTGTTGCGGCGCTGTGTGAGCTGTATGAGCTTTTACTGCTTGCAGTTTGGTGCTTTACATTTTTAAAAGAACGCAGCAGGACTGCATTGAGAACGCACCCGGTGTAACTTGAGTTCTTAAGTGCCACAGTGAAAATTCCATGTCGCACGGTCACCATTTTGTTTATTTTTTTTTACTACCTTTGAATCATTCACGCTTTAACTTTTGTCAAGCAAGTCACTCATTAATGGCAAACAACGAACTGTTTACGTATTTTTCCATTTTGGAATCATGACCATTAATGAACAAATTAAACAACAAGTGCGATCGGTCATCAGGGAATCAGTTGTACTTGATCCACCATCTGATGTTCTATATGTCAGCGTTTGCTCTTTATATACCCGGTATTTTGCTGGATTTTTTATCATGATTAGTGTACATTTTTGCCATATTTCATACATCTTTGTCTCACAGATAATATGGGCATACATGTACAAGTACAATGTACAAAATTAAAACTTACGTGTGCTGATATAGACAGAACACCCTGGAAATTGGTAAATAATATCAGATTTAACATGGGTAATATTAGATTCTGAAAAATCCATAAGTCTTTAGTTAGTAAATAAATTAAAGTGAACATATAAAATGGAGGAAGCCTACTCCATATTCCAACGGCTGTGTTTTTGCAGGAATGACATGCATATTGTATTGATTTGATTTGTTAGTCGTTTTTGTTTTTGTTTGTTTTGTTTTGTTTTTGGTGCGTTTTTTTATTTTTTGGTGCCGATTTAGACAACGCCTCTTGGAGACAAAATTCCACATTCATATTAAACATTTTGCTTACTACAACATTAGAAGAACACACCATAAGTCCACACAATACCTAATATTGTACAGGAGTTTAATGTCTTGCATATATAAAGTTTTAAACCAATTAAAAAGGAGTCGTCAGCTAAACAAGAAATATTAAAACGGGTGTAGGTTATTTTTACAGATTTTGATCATAAACATATAATGAGCTCTATAAACTATGAAAATTATAAAAATAAAAAAAAATGACTGCGCTTTTGCTCAGTGATCACGGCCTACTAAAAGGTTTAAACTCGCGTTCACTACATTATCAATGCGCCGACCATGTTCTCAAACACAAAGCAAGGTATTACACAAAATTAGAAACATAGGTTACAATATCGTCAATATACCGGTATCTGTAATGCATGTTTTCATGTATAAAGTTTCAAACTCCATGAGAGAGAGAGAGAGAGAGAGAGAGAGAGAGAGAGAGAGAGAGTCCATTATATCATGTCATTATCACACACACACAACACATCAAGTCACTACACTTTGAATACATACATTACAGTTACTATACAGCTGTCAAAAATTTTGCAATACTTTACACTGTTTTTACAAAATTATTTTTTATATGCACTATATTCCCACTGTATAACATCTAGGTAATTAAAGCCATTATTATCAAAGACACAACAGAACAAGTCACTACATTGTGATACACACAGAAAAGTCACTACACTATAAAACGCAAAAATTACCATAAAGATAAGAAACAGAGGTAAAAATATTTTACCATGTATTTATATGCAATCAATGCGCATGTAAAATTTCTTATAATCCAACTTCTTTGAAAGAAAACAAAGAGGAGATAGAGAGAAAGAGAGCAAGCGAGCGAGAGTACGGATCGATTTCCCTAGCACGAGAGAGAGAGAAAGAGAGAGAGAGTGGGGAAGGTGAGATACATATCATATATACTAATGAAATAACTTTGTAAAATAAACCGTGCTGTACGAGAGAGAGAGAGAGAAAGAGAGAGAGAGAGATATGCTACTAGTATATACAGTCCATGAAACGTTCTACATTATCTTGGTTTTAATTATTTTTTACGTTTGTTGATTTTTCATTCATTGTAATCTGTCTTTTCATGTACTTTTTCTACATGAAGGAAGGGCAAACGGTTACCGAACGCCAAGTGAACGGCGATTGTACGGCGCGCATTGATGAATGGTGAATGCACGTAGAACGCAAATAGAGCGCAAACGCGAGTGCATAACGAATATTTTTATTTTATGTATTTATTTATTTCTTATTTTCTACAAAAATGAACTTTATCATTGTATTTATATTAATTATGTGATTTAATACTGAAAATACATTTTTGGGGAGACACTGCTGTACGTGTGATTTTAGTTGGACGTCGGGCTGATTTTTTGTTGATCGGCGCTGAGAGAGAGAGAGAGAGAGAGAGAGAGAGAGAGAGAGAGAGAGAGAGAGAGAGAAAGCTCTAGGCATAGTTTCATATATGTTGATTGTATATCAAATAATAAGTTTTAGGAGTGGAATAGATAATTCAATGTTATTTAAAATTGACAACAATGGAATGCAAACTTAATCAAACCTAGCAGTTTATAATACTGAATATACAACAATTAAAATTAATCGTTTAGATCAGAAACGAGATGTACCACGTGCTGCTCAGCTTAACTACTGTGATATTGCTTTTAAAATAAACTTATTAGGAATAATTGTAACTCTGGGTATGTTTGTTAAAGCCTTCGCCACAACTGGTCGTACGTGCATCTACGGGTGGTCTAGGAGCGGATTTTAATGAAATTCTTGCGAGACATGCAAGTGCATCTTACAAATTTGGAAAGACGTACGCTTTCCGAAAGCACGCACAGTGGCTATTGGACATGCACAACAACACCACGGTTTCCTTGCACTTGCGCTTCACTCAAGGAACTCGTAAGATGACCGTACGATTTGAATTGCACGACTGACGTAATGATATCTCATTCGTCCCTTGCGTTATACGTACGTTAACTGCAAGTCGCATTTGCTCACCATCAATATATAAATTAAACGCATCTAGCAAACGTACATCACACTTACGTCATGCGTACACCAATTGCTCGTGGTACGTGCGAATATAAGAGATAAGAGAATTAACGGTTTAACCATTTATCAAAATCAAATTAAAGATTCTAGTATTAAACCCTCTTCTTAAAACCAAAATCAAACAAACAAATACGTTCTTTTGGACAAAAAGATGGAAGGCAAAGAAGAAAAACGGGACATGACATGAAAGAACTGAATATTGAAGTAGATATTTAAGTCGTAAAAGTAGAAAAAAGGCATAGGATTTCCTAATCACTTTGATCTGCAAGCGTGCTAATATAGAATCATATGTACATTTTCGGAGTAAGGAGAGGAAAAATGATCTTTACACGCAGACGATATTTCTAACTAAGTAAAAACCAACTACTGGAAGAAGTTGTTGTTTTCATGAGTATGTAATTTTTGTTTGTAAACAAATTACTTTCTCCATTTTGAAAATATTGATTATCATCTCATTTGATCATTCAAACTTTATAAAATGTTTTCATAATTGTATCATAATCAGAATATCAGAAAAGAATAGGTAGACTTTGATTTTTTAAAATGTATGAAGTGTAAATGGTGTTTTAATAAAAAAAACATATGTAAAAACAATGTAATTCAATGTGGCTTTCTTTACTTAAATTGAAAGATTTGTCAAGGCATTTTTCGAAGATATTGTAAAGTTCAACAAAGAGTAAACAAAATTGTAAACTCATTTAAGATGGAATAACATACCTGGAAAAAGTCACTCAAATTAACAGTAAATTATTTGATTATGAAAGATATAATGATAAATAAACTGTACATATATCAAATAAGCGAAAAATTTGCAGTTTGGGGATAAAAAATGATAATCTAAAAATTTCAATTCAGTAAGTAATAACAAAAGCCCTTGTGGGATTCGAACTCGGAATGTACGGATCACAAGCACGACACGTTATCCACTCGGCTATGGAGTGATTTACATGATTAGAGGTCAGCCATTTTGTGATGATGTGTTATTCCACCTTAAAGACATTACAGTGTCCAAAAATATTATCAGTTGATAATTAATTCGTTGATGTGAGATTTTGCAAAGACTTCCTTCTAGATTTCAGAAAAGTTTTCAATATTTTATGGTATTAGATATAAAAGATTAATTATGATTTCAAAACATTCTTAATTTGTGTCGACCAGTTTAGCTAGTCTAATCACCAAAAATTACAGAATAATAGTCTTCTTTTCTTCGAGTTCTTTTTGACGTTTCAATATTTACTTGCTTACAGTAGTTATATTTCAGTACATGTTTAGAGAAAAACTCTTCTTTATTTAAACTAATAATGGTCCGTGCAGCTGTCGTGGGGCACATTAAGACTTGCAGGTAACCTACGACGCGGATGTTATTGCTGCCGTTCGCAAGGCAAACGTACGTATGGTGCAAGACAATCGTAAGACGGAAGTACGGTTACTACGGGCATCGCACGTTGCGAGTGGCAACCCGTCTTTAAACAAAAATTGTACGTAACACATCCGACTGGCACGTCAAACGTCCGTTTGTCTTACGTTACACTCGCAATCACTTCAATACGATTTTTAACGCTTCCAGCCACGGGAGCCACGACTGGCAAGCACGATCACCAAACACGTACGGCCAGTTGTGACTGAGGCTTGACTTAAGGTGGCTCACTACACCTTTAAGTATTTTCTCAAATCAGCAGAAAATTACTTGATTATGATAGATAATATAATGGATAAGAAGTATTTAAGTCAAATAGGCAAACAAAAGTGCAATTTTGGATGAAAAATAACATTTTCGAAAAATTAATTCAGTAAACATGAACAAAAGCTCCAGGCGGATTTGAACTCATGATCTGCGGTTTAGAAGCCCAGTACTTTAACCACTGAGCTACGAAGATATACAACCGAATCGAACGATATAAACAGTTTAACAAAACATTTAAATCGCCATCTTGTGATGTAGTGTCTTAAAAAGTATAAGTCTGGGTGTAGTGAAGTACCTTAAATCTTAGTCTATTTTTCTCTCTTTTATATTCCTGTTTTATTCTTTTCTCCATCATTCAAACAGCAAATATCATAATGATGAAAAGTTTAAACAATTGAGGTACATTAGATGTATATTGAAATGAAGAGAGAGAGAGAGAGAGAGAGAGAGAGAGAGAGAGAGAGAGAGAGAGAGAGAGAGAGAGAGAGAGAGAAAGAGAGAGAGATATAGAGAGAGACAGACAGATGGACAGACAGACAGACAGAAAAGAGAAAGATGTGTATCATTATATCAAACACAAGTCATTACATTGTTAATACACACAGCAAGATATTTATCATAATTACACATACATTAGCCACTACATTGTTGATACACAAAGAAATGTCACTACATTATACACTGATGTCATCCATTTAGCAAAACATTCAAATGTTCACAAAGTCAATAACAAGTACATGTATCTACATATTTTGTTACAACCAAGAAGATGCATTGCTCAATGGTGCATTAGTCTCACAACAAAAGTCACTACATTGTTGATTATTACACACAGAAAAGTCACTACATTGTTGATACACACAGTAATGTCACTACATTGTTGATACACACAGCAAAGTCACTACATTGTTGATACACACAACAAAGTCACTACATTGTTGATACACACAGCAATGTCACTACATTTTTCATACACACAGCAATGTCACTACATTGTTGATACACACAGCAAAGTCACTTATAATAAGCATTGAATGCTTATTTTTGGATGTCGTCAGTCCTATGACACACCAATGCGGTGCAGACAAATTGAATAGCGCGTTAGCGCGGTATGATAATTTGTCTGCACCGCATTTGTGTGTCATAGGACCGACGACATCCAAAAATAAGCATTCAATGTTTATATTTATATTTATAGTGATGTCTATTTCTATGAAATACCGGTATATGTGTCTCGTCGCTTTAAATCCATTATATACGCTCTCAGTAAGGGATATGAAATATACATGGAACAGCCATATTAACATGTTATTTAGTACGCTTCCACGGCTAAAAATATAGTGCCATAAACTTTGTAGAGAAAAATCTTTTTAATTAAGGAGTAGATATAATGCAATGATTATTTTTCAAAAGTACATATCAAATTGGTTATGAAAGGTTGAACGTTTCGGTTAATCTTACAAAAATAAATATACTCAAAACACGTGTGTGACGTTTGTATTTGTGCTCATGGCCCATGAATTGGCAAAGTGTATTCATAGGAAATTGAACGTCCAATGCAAACATATACACTGAATGTAAATATTACATTGTTAATACACACAGCAAAGTCACTACATATTTTATGTACACACAGCAAAGTCACTACATTGTAAATACACACAGCAAAGTCACTACATTGTTGATACACACAGCAATGTCACTACATTGTTGATACACACAGCAAAGTCACTACATTGTTGATACACACGACATAGTCACAACATTGTTGATACACACAGCAAAGTCACTACATTGTTGATACACACAGCAAAGTCACTACATTGTTGATACACACAGCAAAGTCACTACATTGCTCAGATACACACGACATAGTCACAACATTGTTGATACACACAGATAAGTCACTACATTGTTGATATACACAGCAAAGTCACTACATTGTTGATACACACAGCAAAGTCACTACATTGCTGATACACACAGCAAAGTCACTACATTGTTGATACACACAGCAAAGTCACTACATTGTTGATACACACAGCAATGTCACTACATTGTTGATACACACGACATAGTCACAACATTGTTGAGACACACAGCCAAGTCACTACATTGTTGATACATACAAGTAATGTCACTACATTATGTTTATACACACAGGAAAGTCACTAAAATACATATAGCGAAAATATATTTACTGTATTTATAGACCACCTGAGTGTTTTGCATGTAAATTGCTACATTTAGCTCAGTTGAAAATTCTGTAGTCTCCTGCAAGCAGGAGTTAATTCCCTCCCACCCAATATAATTTATAGTTTGTGCCTCACAGAATATAATTATAATTGTGCAGTTCTGACTATGCGGGGCCACTAGGCTATCTGCCCACTTTGCACCAGCTTCAGTTATGCCTAGGGAGGGAATCGAACCCTCATACATAGTCAAAGTACAGAACTACACCATAAAAATGTCATTTATCAATTAAAAAATGTTTTATATGAAAAAGTGGTAAAAAAGACAGGAAGGTTTATCTGCATTGTTTAAATGAATATATTTGTAATGATAAATTATGTCATTTAAAACATTTTGAATTAATTAATGACTACCTGTTGTTTCTCTTTTTATGTGCGTTTGGTAACAAGGAAGCTTTATGAGGACAACAGATTTACTTGCTGTTCTTCTGAATATGTATAGCAAACAACAAAATAAACTTAATTATCACTGCAGGAGGCAAGTGTTTTTGCAATGAATTACAGATATGCTCATCATCATATGCATTTGATACACACATATCTCATCAAATGCAGCACAATGTTTACCTACAATTTCATGCTTATAGCATGTAATACATATTGTGAAACTTAAATACATTTAATATCTATTAAGCATAACTTCTCAATTTAATAATGTTTACTATTTATGTAAAAGGTTCCTTAACGATCTCCGATCCTCAGCTAAGTTCGATAACTCTAAATTATCCGGATTTCTTTTATTCGTACCATAAATCTGACTTTTATACAGACAATTTAATTTAGTATTATACTGCTAGTATAACAAATAATCATAGAACTACATGATTGGCGTAGTGGATCCGCGGAGCTCTCCCATGTAGATACATCTTGTTATAGAGTTCGAGCCATCGATGCATCGGCATTTTTTTTTTTAAACTCAACTTGTTTATATATTCCGTTATATATCCATCGTAGGTAAATTTGCAATAACTTTGTAAAATGCATGGATACCCTCTAAAACTTTCATTTTATATCAATTCATTTATAAAGGTTGAAAGAAAAATATCATTCTTATGATGAAAAAAAAACCTGAGGCTGACAGATCGGAGAACCTTAATAAACTGAAAACTGAAAATAGATTCATAGGCAAAGAAACAATACCATGATTCTTTAAATTTCTTTTTCATCTTCACTTTCTTCCTTTTAAAAAGAAATCTATCTCTTCTGGAGTAAGAATATCAATTTAGTCCTTTTAATAATCAAAAAATGTTTTTTCACTTTAAACTAAGCTATCAATTTGATTGAAATATGACCAAGTTTAAGTCAGAATCTTGGCAAATGTGGATTATTGGATAGGTGGTGTAAAATGAACCAAATTTGAACTTTTGAAAATGTGAAGAATAGAAGGACCCCCCTCCCTTTATGAACCAAGTAACTTTTCTTGTCAAATAACAAGAGAATAATATATAATAGTTTAAAGGTATGTAAGAATCATCAAAATCAAAATGTTTAGCATAATCTACATAAAATTACATGATCATGATTACAAATTACATTTTAAATTATGACTTTTGATTAATGCACAAAAGTACATCATGGTTTATTTTACTAAATTGTTTTTATTCAACTTTATTTCATTAGTATATATGATATGTATATCACCTCTCTCTTTCTCTCATTCTCTCTCTCTCATGATAATCATTTAAAATCAATTAATGAATTCTAGCAACACTCAAAAGCCTTCAAATACATAAAATTATACTCTCAATTTTACAAAATCATTATAGGGTACTTTATCCTAAACTCAGTATGAAGTTACTGGGTCTTGCTACCTTTTCTTTAACACACTTACATTCCAAAAAGCTCTCAGATTTTTTTCAAAGTTTACTTGACCTATATATGTAATTGAAAAAAATTACTTTAAAATCAAACTAGGCATTTAACAAATTGATCTTATTTTCTCTGCATTGTATGACCCTTAGTATGCTATGCTGCTTTTACATTATGTAATTATAAAAGAGAATTATTACAATGACTCAGATTGCCAGATAGCTTTTTTCAAATTGATAGAGACTAAACACTGGATTTACATGTACAATCAGTTATTTATACTTCATTTTTTTTTTTTTACATAATTTTGTTCAACATGATGGTTTTGCCTAGATAGAATGTGAAAATTGTAAAAAAAAAAAAAAAAGGATTAAGCTTTGCAGGTTTGAGAAAGTAAGTGAAAACCAAACTTTTGTTAAAATGCAATTTTCTTGAGCTATACCATAACAAGGTTAGCTTATTAAAAAGCTAAGAAAGTCAGCCAGCGGAATTTTAATTTTAGGTCAAAAGTGAATACACAATCTATTAAAATACAAGATAAATAGTTTCCAGAACAATAATAATAAGCGGGTACACATTTAGTTTGCACCCTTATTTTTATGGCTGTACATGTAGGTGAGGAGATAAGCGTGTAGCGGTGTACATGCAATGTATGACTGCACACCTACTTAATACTTAAGTTGTTACTTTGCAGACATAGTTCTCTGATTTTCATGGTCTCATAGCAAACTACTTCCATTATATTTACTTTCCAATCTGACGAAGAGAGTTGGGAAGATATACGCGGACTCCAGCTAGAATTCGAGCTAGAGTTGGAGCTGGAGCCCGAGCCAGCGTTTATAACCTCCTAGCCAGAATGTGGCTGCAGACGATTCCCATTGACAGTCTTCCAGTATACCGATGCGCAGTTTGACCTAAAAACTGACCAGTTTCATAACTTCTTCGAATTTCTCTAACACGAACTGTCTAATTCCTTCCCAGAATTCCAATTTACGCAAGCGCAATTGAAGTTTCATCCTAACTTAATTAGTCAGCCCGCGGGCTGACTAAAAACACTTTATTTCAAAATAAAATGTGTGTAATTGATATCAAGATTTGGATCAACATAATCTTGTTAGCATTGCCATGTTCCATACAGCAGAAAACATGCATTATCAAATGACAAATGTGAGCTTCATCACCCTGTTTATGATGACAAAAACATGTGTCGATCTCAATGCAAATTTCACCCAAAAAAAAATTCAAACAAAGAATGACAATAAACTTTACATCAGAAAAATAAAAGAGCAAAAATGATAGGAACTGAGAGAGAGAGAGAGAGAGAGAGAGAGAGAGAGAGAGAGAGAGAGAGAGAGAGAGAGAGAGAGAGAATATACCATATATACAATATATATTGATATGCCAGCTAAATAGTCAGGTGACATCCATGAGAAAGTATTTATTGAAATGTTTTGCGTATATGACTTTCAGCTTACACCTCTGTCAACTCTCATGGATGGTTGGCCACTTTCATGAAACACTCAGCCCTTATTAGCAAACACCTGTTAGGCCACACAAAATTAATTTTTAGATTCTCATCCACGCCCGCCCCTCTGAAAATGGCCCGCCCCGATGTATTTTATTTCATTTTGAAAAAAAAAATGTGTGGAAAAAATTTTGGGGAAAAAAAGTCTGGCTCGTATACTAAAAATTCAAAACATGCCTAAATACCCCAGTATGTTGATTACCGTTTTGATTCTAGTCATGTTTGTTATCATAAGGATACAAATTTCTTCATGCATTAAAATAAAATGGAATTAAAAGATTATAACTGGGTTTGTGTACTCATTTAAGCATTTACAACTTAAAAGAATAGAGCAATTGTTATTTTTAGAACATGACCGGTGAATTTTTTTTTTTTTAAATAAAAAATAATAAATATAAAATCCCCCCACCCACCCCATATTTTTTGCAAATCAGGATGAGAATCTAAATATTAATTTTATATGGTCTTATGGTAGATGTTATCCACATTATCACCAAACAATGACACTGTCTTTTAAGCAAGATAAATCTTGTTATTTTTTAAAAGTGAAAGCAGACAATGGCTTCCTGCAATAAATTTCATTAGAACGACTATGCCAATGTTTGTTGTATGTACATGTAGCATGTATCGTAATGAAAATAAATATCAATTTGAAGAATTCAGGCATTGTTCAACTTATGGTTAAAGATTATAAGTATTTATTATTTTTTACAGTATCAAACAGGCACATACATGTAAACATACTACAATAAAGGTAAAAAAAAATTGGTAAAAATTAACAAAAATTCTGACCTACCAACCCTACTTTTTTTAAGCATGAAAGCAGAAACAAACCATTATTTTTTTTTAAACCTTACTTAAAGTTTTAATGATTTCAAGAACCTCTGATAATGTTTATTCAAGATTCAAAATCATGTTCTTTCAAATTGGGGGTTGGTTGGGACCACAGTATCTAGAGGGTACAATTTTGCATAGGAAAAAAATTAAATTATTTTCAAAAACTCAAATGATAAATTATACATATACGAGGGTTGTTCGGAAATTATTGAGACATTTACTCTTACTCCCTTGAGAAAAAAGGTGAACCATTGAAATTTCAGTAATAAGTTAACCAGGGTACCATTTATTAATGTGAAAATTTTCCAGTCAATGGCATCATTATATCATTTCTGGTGAGCTGACAAACTTGCTTATGTCCAGTGACCCGGCGCAACCCAAAACTCATCGCAACGTCATTTTAACGCGTTTCCTTGCTCCTATGTTTTAAACGTCTTACAAACAAACGGAAAACACGAACTATTCTTAATTTCTGATCTATTTTGTTCATTTTAAGATATCAACGTTTAAGTATCTTCTCTATTCTTGACTGTTTTGTGAAAAAAATCGAGTTATTCCTACCCAAAAGTCAACTTTCTCTGAAACGTCTGTTACAGTCATTCTGTATACATATTTAAGAACCGTTGACATCAGTTTTTGTTTAAAAAGGAGTAGATCTTTAGTCTATTTGTTTTAATTCTAGTTAAAAAGTTAGTTAAAAAAATACGATAAAATGAAGCTCTTGACTCCTTTATACTTAATAGTTTGTGTTTAAGCAATTACTTGGCCTGTAAAGGTCTTCTTCCGTGTTTTCGACCAATTTGATGTATATTCGCTGCGCCGCCTTGATGTCAAAATTCAATAAACCGTCGTGGCCAGATTTCTATTGCCTGGTACATATATTTGTACTATCTCCGTATTTCAACTCGAACACTAGTGAAACTTGCGCACAAGTTAGTCACAATAAATAGCAAAATGAACATAAATTATATAATTTGATTTTCTTTCCTATTAATTGTTGGTCCACCGACACTAAGTAAGTAATTGTTTAAGTTAATTAATCTCCGAGTTCATGACTGCACCGTGTACCCCTACCACCGACTTGTTGATGTACCGTCGTAAACAAAATATTAAAGATTTTTTAATATTACTTTGTTTAATTATTTGTTTAGGTTTCTTCAAAGTTTATGCCAATTTTCACCCTGATTCGTCACTTAGAAAGGAAAATATTTGTGTTGTCTCAATAATTTCCGAACAACCCTCGTACAGTATTACTTATATGCAAAGTATTGACATTGTTGACTCTTAATTGTTGAGAGTTTGGCCTCTGTACAATATTTGTGGCCCACAAGGATTCTAAAGGTTGATGTAGGTTTATATGTTTAAGATCTTCTCGTGAACTGCAAAGCTAAAAATGTGATATGATGATATCATCCTGTTACAACAGGGGCTTACCGTAAAGTATCGTGCATAATACGCACCCCCCAAAGTTGTCCAAAAAATGGTGAAAAAACAGCAGGTCCTATGTATAATACGCTCTCAAAAAATGTCGAAGTCAACAGCCGCCTTTCCCCCCAAAACTATCAATGTTTCATGATAATTTTATAATCCATAAGCAATTTCTGTAATTTTGTAATCAGAACATAGCTAGACAGACGATGAAAATCGAAGGCTGCCATTTTTCCAAATAACTATCGATGTTTAATGATAATTTTATAACCCAAGCGCAATTTACTGTAAATTTGTGGTCGGAACATGGCCCAAGCGATATTAGAGTCAAAGTTCTTACAATTTTACTTTAAAAAACGGTATGATTTGCATAAGTGGTATCAAATAGGGCCTATCATTCGACACTTCGTACAGATACAGTTTCTTAAACAACAGCGGAGAAGTTGAAGATCATCATAAGTAGAGAAGAACGGCAACTGAGCCTAGTGCTTAAGTAATAATGTTTGCAGATATAAACCAAAACAACATCAAGAGAAATGATTTAATTGATTAATTATAATCAAACTGTTTGATTGTTGTTAAATAAACATTGTGAAGAAACGTATGTCATATACCGTCATTATCAAGTCGTACAAATGATCGATGTATTTTTAGCAGAGTCTATGTAAAGCAATAACGTTTAAGTTGCATAACTGGACATAAACTAATAAAGTTAAATAAAATCATAATTATTGCTAATCTACATGCACTTGAAAACACCCTGTGAAGTCCGACATGAAAACGGTGCATGCCTCTGACACCGGAAATTGTTAAACAAACATTGACCATGCGCCGAGTCAACAGGTGGCTGCTTACATAATAGGGAATACACTGGCGATATTTAAATTTGTTTGATGCAAGGGATAGTGTTGAGAGAGGACAGAGACGTAAATAATTTAATTGTTATTTAAGTACCTGGAGAGGATAAATATTTCAATACATGGAAATAAAACTAAGAATAACTGAAGGTATTTCTGACGCAGTAAATTTAGTATACACTCATACAACTTGCATAACACGCTATATCAGCAGTCACTACCTCCGTGGTATCAGGAATCACGGCTTGAAAAAAATGACAGAGGTAAAATGTTGGTCCTATGTAAAATACGCACCCCACTTTTGATCAAATTTTGACTGAAAAAAGTGCGTGTTATACACAGGACTTTATGGTAATATTTAACATGAGAATATCCAGAGAAAAATTAACAAATCTATTATATTAGGATCTATTCTACTACAGTAAAACACGCTTATAACGAAGTCCCAGGGACAGGCAATTTTACTTTGTTATAAGCATAATTTGTTATATCCATCAAGTTTACAACTTGTAATAAAGTTACGGGGAATGAAATTCACTTCGCTTCAAGCGTCAATTCATTTTAAACGACTGTGTTCGCTATAACCGTGTTTTACTGTACATTGTTCAGATATTTTGTACATGCCTCCATAAATCTGATATTAGTATATAAGGCTGTTGTTGCTCAGGTGAGTGATGTGGCCCATGGGCACTAAATATTTAAATCCACAATTCCTTAAAACTCTTCATACAACAAGTATGCAATAATGCCTTTACAGGCTGACGGCTTGTGTATAGCATCAGACTCGATATTCGATCATTATCATTATATACAAAATTGCTAACAACATAGTTCTGATTAAGTGGATAGAATATTTTTAAAAACAACATCTTTTCAGACAGATAGAACCAAACAGTAATGATGTTTTATAATTAAAAAAGTTTAACTAGCCAATTCATAATAAATCTATTTACTTACTGCCAACAATCTTCATACTTTGCAACATGTAATAAAACATATTAAAGGCATCCCTGCTGTATTATATGAATTTTCTGCCAATGCTCAATATTGTTATCCAGTCTGTTTTCTAATATGATGTCCCAAATGACAATGGAGACGAAAATTAAATTAAACAGTAAGCGAACGCTGAATGATTGCTGAGCGCATGCATACTCTAAAACTCAATATGAGTGAATACTGAATGCTTCGTGAAAGGTGAATTGTAAACGATAAACGCACAACAAATGCAAATGCTCGATGAACGCACAGTGAGCGAACGCACAATTGCGAAGGTAAAACATTTTCGAGGACTGAAGCATTCTAGTATTCAAAAGATTGCATATTTTGAATAGGAAGATGTTAGAGAACATTTGCATTGCAGAGAGAGAGAGAGAGATATCATTATTTCACACACAATAAGTCACTACATTGTTGATGCAGAGCAAGTCACTACACCTTTGTCATATATGTGGACAAATATTTGAAGTTTTCTCAAAAATAATATGTTCACATGTAATACATGAGCAATATCTGCATATTATATTGTGTTACATCTAAGAAACAGCATTGCTCTAAGGTGCAAGTCATTATGTCATTATCACAGCACAAAACCAGAAGATGTCAATACAAGTCACTACATCGTTGATACACACAGCATTAGGTCCATGTTAGTATAAAACTTATCATCCTCCAATTTCTGAGAGAGAGAAAGACAGAGATAGAGACAGAGGAAGACCGATAGAAAGAAAGAGCAAGAGAACGGAGTACGTACCCTATCCCGCGTTAATATGCTCATGTTATACTGTATACTATAAAGATCGCATATTTTGATTGCAAAGCTCTTTTCAAGTGAGAACAATATGGCTGTACTTACCTACCGATACATATAGATATTGTTGTGTTGATTGAACTACTACAATGTTATATGCATGGGGATCGATTCTTTTTAAAACTCGCTTGTTGTGGAGGACCAGTTTGGCAATGTCCAGTCCAGAAAGGTTTGAGACTTTTGCACTGAAAATAGAAGCAGAAAAACCTTTAGAAAATGATGGTTACTTTATTGATGCAGGTCTCCGATCAAAATGAACAAAATTTTAGTCACCAGTAAAAATATGGTATACATACATGTAACTATTTGCATTACGCATTACAAATGTGGGTGCCCTAGCCTACCTAAAGCTGGTGTCTATCAGAGTGATTAAACAGAATAAAAACACTCACTCTGTATAAAAAATCTAAACAATAACATTTTTCTGTCGAGGAAATTCGAACTTATTGAAGTAAATAAAGTCAACAGTTATCTGGTGAACAAGGCTTTACACAAACGACACAGTAATTCAAACAATGCATAAATTTACCTGAGTATTCTTTTAGATATGGATCAATTAAGTATTAAAGTACAAACTTACTATATAAATGTTAACTGTATAAGTGTATTTACTGTTGCTTTAACACAAGTCTTAAAGTCAAGAACCAAAACCGGAATAACTATTTCCGACTTTGTAAAAAGAAATGAAGCGCTAGTGCCGCAGATGTCAGATATGAATCAATAAACAAAAATATCTATAATTAACTGATTAAAATAATGAATTCATAAACCAAAACAGAATTGCAACTAAAGTTAACAATTTAGAATAGAAAAGCAAGGTTTAAACCAAAGAGAACTTGATTAAGAAAATTAATCTTTAACTGAGCCGAAAGCTTAAAAACAAATTAACTTCAACGATGAAAAGAACTGTTATACATTCAAAATAAAAGAAATGAAAATGCTATTAAATTAACCTTAAAATTGAAGAGAAAAAAACCCATAAATTAGATTTTACCTGAAAAAAGAAGCAAGGAAGCCTTCGGTAGTCATGTTGTATATTTTATTTGATAAAATGAAATATATCGGAAAGGGCAATATCGATACACTCTATAAATTGGTAAGAGAAAGAAAGAGAAGGATTGAGAAATTATACGTACGTCTATACATACTACAGTACACACTCAACACAAATGAGTCTGTACTTGTATCACTGATCTTAATTATCTTTACAGTAATATTATTTAATGTGCAATTTTATAGGCTTTGATGGGCCTAGATATCTCATAGAAATTTAATCGCCCTTTATTATTATTAAATGCTCATTTTTGTCTTACCTTGATAAGTACTCAGCAAAATTAAATGCATTATGAATTAAATTCCTGTAAAAAAAGTTTCAATTATTCATTCATATCATTTGAATAACAATACGTTTAAAATTTTAAGATAATGTCAGACTCAAATTCCTATAGAGGTCGATTTGGCTCTTTCTTTTATCTAAAGTACTGATGTACATTAACAATGATTTTGTAAATTTTTCTTACTTTTTACGATCAATTCATTAATATGTTAAAAGAAAGATGTAATGATAAATAATATAATGCTTTCTTTGATGGTTTATGCAAATTATGAAGGTAGCGATCATTGCAGAAAAAAATTACATAACCCGCTAACACTGCAAAAAAAGTTGATACGTGTCTGAATAACGATTTACCTTTCCTCCTAGAAGGGTATATTGTTAAGTCGATACATTCGTTTTACATTTTTGCTTTATGATAAACATAAATACCTTGGTGCGCAAACTACGTCTATCCACTAGAATAAAAAAAAAGTCCAGATATTGTTTTGAAACGCCCCATCTACCGCTTCAGGTTGCGATACACAACCGAAAATAGTAAGAGTAAGGGGACTTTGCACTGCAGAAGACATGAAAAGTACCCGGATTATAACGCTCAAAAATTGTGCATGGTGTCCCGAATACTTCCGAATGGAGAAAAAAATGTAAACATTACCCATTATAAATCTCCGTAAGATATGTTAATTTCTCTGGGTAAAAAGTGTCAAATTGAATTGATAAATCTTTAATTTTGTCCTTTATATCGATTTCAATTGACGCCAAATTGAGGCGCCAGCGGGGTTTGCTTATTTGTATTTAAATATTTAATCGTACGATGGCTTAAAATTATGTAAATATAAGTAATAAGCAATTGAAATCGATATATATATATATATATATATATATATATATATATATATATATATATATATATATATATATATACTGTCAATTTAAACTCTGTCAACATATTCGTTTTTCATTTCATTAAAAATTTAAGAACTAGTAGTTTCAGTTGATAACATTCAATTTTCATACGATAAATTCTTAGTACGGATTAAGCGCCGATGGGGATACGTAGGTGGTAGAGGGTTCCATGATGGTAAATGTATGGTACCAAGGACAATGCTTTTCATTGATCGAGAAGACAGAACTAGTAAACGGGGGGATGTGTAGAAATTTTTATTATTTTATGGTTATTCTCAAAAACAAAAACAATTTTGGAGCGGGCCAGTTAAGTGGTTAAACGTATCGGTAATATAAACAGAACTGGGAATCTTCATGGAGGATATGGCTTACGATCTCGGAGTATTGTTTTCGTGTGTGAAAAATGCTAATTAGATGCAATTTTACTGATACATGTACATACTGTAAAGTGCACTGGGAACAAACGACAACCTTGCGATGTATGTGCAATGATCATTCAAATGGAACCCGCCTTATAAATAGTGTTCGTTTGCAATAAGACATCGATACATTTAATTTGCAGAATCAACTGCTTTGTTAAAGGAATAAGGAATCCTTCTTTGAGTATTATGAGGTGATAACTTTGGTTGGGTACGTGTTCAAATCCAATAAGGCACGAAGGGCTTTATGATAGATTTGACCACGTTTCGACCGAAATTATCATCTCTTAATATTCAAAGAATGATTCCTTATTATTTATATTTATATTATTTCCAACTTTATAACTCTATCGGCACAATGCAAAGAAATTAATAGTAACTACCAGCCAACTAGTAACTACAAGAATCACATGGTATGTAATATACTCGAAAGTAGGAGCTGTCCTATGTATCCGTACGTGTAAGTATTTAGGATGCAGACCAGTCTACTAAAAAATTACATGCTTAATATTACAATTTAATATGTCGCCATGATGTCCGTTCTGATCATCATACAAAATCATGCAGAATTTTTTAATACACTGATTAGAACCTTGATGAGGAGTAAGGACAATGTAACGATATTTGGTTTGATAAAGGACTGTTGTATTAATTTTGTGTTCATATGCATTGTAAGTTGTTGGAAAAAAAATGAGGACATCATTAATTCAATACATGTATGTCATGGTGACAACAGACAATTACATTTAGGAAAAAAAAATAACTAAAATGACACTGGTTTGAATGTGTTGTGCGAGTGAAGGTGACTGCAAGAACATTTTAACATAAATGTAGTTAGTTGCACGTGTGTTAAGAGGGCTCAATGGCCGTGGCCATTTTTAGACCCTATTGATCCCGTATAAGTACTGGGGTTAATTCTTGTTGCGAAATAAAAGTTTGATGTATTCAGTTGCTTGTGTGTTAAATGGTGACGTTAGTTGCTGGTGTGTATACGAATAGAAGTAAAAACAGAATATATTTATTTTTTTCAACTTGTGACAATTTTTTCCGATTCTCTGTAGAAACACTTTAAGAAATAAGCTCAAAAGACACTAATTTGAATCCACCTTGCGATTTCATGATACTGTTGGGAATGTTTAATTTAAATGTGTAGTGAGTTGAATGTGTAAAAGTGTGTAGTAAGTTGCCGGTGTGTGTTCATGTACATGTGTATAAAATGCCGACCAATTTCATTTAATTTGTCATGCTGACCTTCATTGTATTCTGATTCTCATAACAAACAGCTACGTTAAGAAATATCCCAATAGATACTGGTTTGAATCCATTTTGCAATTAAGGAAGTATGGGACACTCACCAAAGTAATTAAAAAATTATAAAACTTGGTTCAACGGTTAGCACTGTATTTCCTCTAACAGAATATAAAAAAAAATTGATAGGTTAATATGTTTGTTTCCATGGTAACAGTACCCAAACATACCCTTGTTGGAAATACTCCAGCTCATTAAAATACACCGCTTGCAACAGAAATGAAGCAATGCTACAGAGTTTGCAATTACTTGATTTCATTTTTCTTATATGCTATTCATAACACATTAACAGAACGATCATTTTTAACAAAAATATTTTGTCAACGCCTCCTCAGTATTTTACAAACTGCAACCGAATTTCCTCTGCATAGTTCAAATTTGTTGCTTTTTGTGTTGACCTTCAATACAAAATTGTCAAAAAATATATCTTAATATAATTAAAAGTTTTATTTTTGAACTGAAATAAAATGTTCAAACGATATGCTTTCACTGGAGAATGAGAAACTCATATGTCAATGACTTAGATAAAAAGATATTGCAGTCTG
This sequence comes from Magallana ariakensis, assembly GCA_020458035.1. Lineage (NCBI taxonomy): Eukaryota > Metazoa > Mollusca > Bivalvia > Ostreida > Ostreidae > Magallana > Magallana ariakensis. The sequence continues at coordinate 46,595,146 of CM035816.1, forward strand.
AATTTCCTCTGGTCTGTTTTTTCAATTTCGCGCCATTTTCACTTAAACACAATTCTAGTGTAGATAAAATAATCAATACCAACTTTTTGTTCAATAAACACTCAGTCAATTAATAATATCTTTATTACAATGCTAGTACTTTTTTAAATTCACCAAAAAAAGTAAAAATATTCATTTAAATCCCAAATTTCCTCTGTTTAACTTGAAATTCCTCTGTTAAAGTACAATTTTTAAAACTATTTGCACCTTATAACAAGATACCAGGTAGGAACAAAATAATACTAGTAGGTATAAACGAATAAATATTTAATTTATGATTTGCTACATGTATCTCATAATTATTTTTTTCAACTCTTACACATATAAAAGGATCGAAATCAGCATTACATCATGTACAATATGCACAGTACAAAGGGCGGATTTAATTTTAAGCCATTTGGTAGAACAACATCCATTACTGTTACAACCATATATTATGGTATGAATTCTTTTTTATACATGTACTAATCAAGTTTATACTGGACATTTAACTCCCCACATGTACATGTAATAGATTAACAAACTTATACAAATAATGCACCCAAATCAAAAGCCCTCCCAACATTATTACAGGTATTACCAATCTAGCATGAATAATGAAGCTGACAATTACTGCTCCAGAATGAACAACCCTTTCAACATTTTTATCTCATATCTAACATAAATATTGAAATGGACAAGAACACAAGTCCTTGGCTTATCCTTACAACACCCCTTTTTCCTTGGGCAAGGATGTAGTATAAACATCTTTTGAGATACTGAATGACTTTGAAAGTTAAAGTTTATGTTATTTTTTCACAAAGTATAGATGTTTCCTTAAGATTTCTTTCACATGATTAGCATCCAATGTTTTACCAATATTTGTGACAATGTTTGTCCGAAGTTTGGAAATTATTGTGCTATCTTCATCACCAACTATTGTCTTTATACAAACAGACCCATTATTCATTCACATTGACCATCTCTTCTATCATGTCACTCTCCATGGCCTTCGTAGTTCCGTTCCACTTGATACTGCAATCATGTGGAGGAGGTGTTGATTTGGAATTAAGAGACAAAGTACATGTGCGACAGGATTTCGATCTTGTTGAAAAGTTTTCTATTTTTCCAGAAAATGTTTTGATCATAGATGAATGACCTGAAAGATGGGAAATAGCATCAACTAAAATACTTATACATAGAAAAATATCTAAACAAAAACTGTTATTATACTTTCATGTTAAATACTGAAATCTGATTGGTTTAGACGCAGTTGACAATCCGTTCCCTTACCCCCAGCGTTAGCAACACGCTTGGCAACGGGCCGATAGAACGAATTGTTACATGCGCGTAAATTATGCGCGTACGGTTCGCCGTTAAATTCACGTCGTTTCTATATAAAAGCAGTAAAACTTTCTCTAAAATTAAGACATTCAGTATAATAAAATAAATAGTGTCTGTTTGGGAGGGTAACCGTTGAAATTGACACCCCGAGAAAACCATTGTCAACCGACGCGAAATTGACACCCCGAGAAAACCATTGTCAACCGACGCTTCGCGTCGGTTGACAATGGTTTTCTCGGGGTGTCAATTTCAACGGTTACCCTCCCAAACAGGCACTATTTATATATTGTGACATTCAAACACAAGGATTTTTTAGGATGTACAATTTATGGTTCATTAAGATTGGGTGTGGGACAATTCAGGGTTTATTCAATTGGTTTGATTTCTATTCAAAATGCCACAATTCATTTTTTTTTTCCGATTCGATTAAATCAAGATAAGCTTTTAGCTAATATTTCCCATTATAAATGAAATACTAATCTTTATCTTGTAGATTCCTTTACTTAAGGATAACAAACAAAAAATTCATAAATAAAATTTCATAATTTAGAATTTACTTATAAAATAATCAAACTTTTTTAATAAATGACAGATTTTCAATTGGCACACTCATGCTTAGAGTATTAAACATAATAAAATCAATGAAAATAAATGGCACAGTGATAATCTCTGGGACTATAGATTTCGGTCAACAATATATGGAATATTACAGTTAACTTTTACCCTACTGTCAAATCATTGAATTTTGTGAGGTCTAATTTTGGGGAATTGTTACCATTCATTAAAGGTTCATTGGGATGCAATTTCATGGATTATTTTGCACAGTTAATGAAGAATTTTTGGTGGTTTTTTGAGGGTTTTTTTGTGGGGGTTTTAATTTGTTGATATGAAAGAGTATACCCTTGAAATCCATGAAAATTAAACCAATCACAGAGATACCAATCGGATGTAGTTTATGTAATTTATCAAATACCTGACAAATTGCCATGACTTCCCACTCTCTCTCTCTTCCGCCAACCAGCATATTTTATATATAGCTCTTCTTCCTTAGGAGATCAATACAGTCTAAAAATGGCCACGACCATTGAGCACTCTTAAATGCATATCTGCTTACATTCCTAATTCCACCAAACTCCTCCACTGTCTCCAACCACAATCAGACATTTTGACAACTTCTTCATGGTCAACATCTGTAATATTAAGTTACATAATCAGGAATTTTTGCACCATATGAGAGAATATTAATTGGAACACCAATTGGTTGCCAAGTTGATCAGTAATAAAAATATATGCCTATGTACTTGATATTATAAAGGAACACCAACTGGTTGCCAAGTTGATCAGTAAAAAATATATATGCATATGTACTTGATATTATAAAGGCATAAACAGGTTAACTCAGATTTAACAAACATATTAATATTTACTGGGAGAGGGATAGTTATTATTAGACCCTGACTTTTTAAAATCTTCACTTTTAAATTAGTTGTTCTCCAATCGATACATAAATATGAACATGCAAATCTTTCCACATGAAGAAGGGCATGGGGCTGTGAAAAGTAAATTTTGAGGGAGCATTATTGTGAAAGACTGAAAGTCACTCAAAAGATCCAGACACTGTTTTAACTGAAAAAAGACACCATCTGAGGTGGAGTTTTAAATTAAAAAAAAATTGTATTTGACACCTATTTCACACCTATTTGAAATTTATTTTGCTGTCAATATGTGTATACCATAACAAATATCATTACCTAAAGTGTTCAATCTGTCTTCCTGTTTTAAAATACATCTCCTGACGTCATGGGTTTTCGATAGTTTAACACCTAACGCCACACATAATGGCTGTCAGTTAACAATTTTTATCTAAACTGAATCATTTTTAACCTCACTCAGACATAGCATCTGAAATTACTGACACAAAATCAAAGTTAGTTGTCATCATATGCAGTTTCTACTTGTAGCTAAAATATAAACTGGATGCCACATAATTTGACTAATGACTATGCATAGAGACGACAGGAGATTTCGTATACATGTGTGGTATAACATCATTTTGGAATGAACTCGTGCGCTGAAAATCGACTACTCGAAACATCTGATTATCTGAAACATGTGACGGCATGATACAAATTCTGATATATTTTAGAATTAACTATTAATAATGAAAGACATTAATAATTCTACTGGGTTCTGATATGTGTATTGAACCATACTGTCAAAAACTTGTATACATGATTAAAATTATTTTTTTTATTATGAAATTACACCTCAAGTGCTTGGGGCTTTACTCACGAATATGTACGATGCCTACTTATATAGGTATAGGTATCTTACACATTCATGAGCAGAGACCAATACATGCAAGCACCAGTGCATTACACCCACATAGCATAAGAAAAATTCGATGATGCCCATACCAATTTTACTTTTACTCTAATCTCAGCAAGATTTGCCAAAACTGATGAAACGGCTTTAAAAAATTTTCAGTCTCGACGAACTTAACCTCGCTGAGATTACAAAATACTTTTACTCTGTCAATGAATGTAAGTCAAACCTGGACAGATCGCTTTTGCTGGTGTCGAGTCATCTTCCTCCATCTGTGATGAGAATTATTCAGCTGTAATATCCAAATATGTGATTGGTCTGCCCAAGAGAGCATCCACGTTCGCACTATGTGACTAGACCATCCTTTTTCTGAGCTTTAGCAACCTTTATGTCATTTCAGCGTTCAAAATCAAATCCACGTTTCCTCCGCATTGCCGAAAACCGGACCGATATTTATGTCGTAAAATAAGATTTTTGGGTTAAACTAACTTTTATTATCATTTATGTTCACGTTTTATTTTAAAAAGAAACTATGAAATCCTTTCCACAATTAATTTTATTGTTAAATACCTTAGAATTGAACCAACAGATTTAACGACCGCGAATTGGTTTACGTCATTCGGAGTTGCGCGGTAGATTCAAAATCATGAGTCCCATACTTCCTTAAAGGAACTGAAAGATTTTGTGTAACATAGATGTAGTTAGTTGCAAGTGCGTTAAATAGTGTTGCAAGTTGGCTGTGTGTTAACATAAAATGTTGACATAATTCATTCTTTTGTCATGGTGACCTTCATTTGATTCTGGTCCTCATCATAACAGACAAAATACTAAGTATTTTAGCAGAAACTTGTGTGAATACGTTTTGCGAAAGAAGTAAAACCCTGTCATACCGGGGCTGCATCCGCAAGGCGATCCCGCTGCGTCTTTAAATAATGTAAAACGCCAAGGTACTTGCAGAATAGTCTCCTACAGTGCCATAACAACGCAACGGCATCTTCTTTTTTCACGATGGGATCGCCAAAAAAAATTGTAGAACGCCATGCGACGGCGCGCACTTTGAACACGCACAAGGAACGCGCCGTGGCTCTGCGTTCTGATAAACACGCAGTAGTAACGGAGTGAGGTCGCCGTGACAGCGCCGTAAGGTATCCAAGAGCGTCACGAGAGCTCCGTTGGCGCGCTAAAGGAACGCACCTAATCGAATATAGACGCAGTAATTGGTCGATAGTGCGTGCACAGAGACCTCTCGGAGTCTTGCGCTCTCTTGACGTTTAATTTCTTCTGCGTTCAATTAAGGAATAAGGAATCATTCTTTGAGTATTATGAAGTGATAATTTCGGTCGGGGCGTGAACAAATCCAATAAAGCCTGAAGGGCTTTAAGATAGATTTGATCACGCCCCAACTAAAATTATCACCTCGTAATATTAAAAGAATGATTCTTTATTACTTATATTTACATAATTTTAAGCCATCGTACGATTAAATATTTAAATATAAATTAGCAAACCCCGCTGGCGCCTTAATTTGGCGTCATTTGAAGTTATGGGTTATATTGTACAAAATCGATACGTAGTGTTATCACAGGCAATACACTGGAAAATGTAAATATTAGCGTATATTTACATTCTGTGTGTATTTCCCCTCATGTTCGACGTTCAATTTCCTGTGAATACACTTAGCTAATTCATGCACCAAGAGCACAAATATAAACGTCATCACGCGTTTTGAGTATGTTTCTTTAATGTAAGATTAATTGAAACGTTTAAACTTACATAACCAGTTTGATATGTACTAATTGAAAATATTCGTTAAATCATATCATTGCCTCGAAAAAAAATTTTTTGACAAAGTTTCTGGCGGAGGCGATCTAAATAGCATGTTAACATGGCTGTTCCATGTATGTTTCATATTCCTGAGTACGAGCGCATATAATGGCTTTATAGCGACGATACACAATATTTTATACAAATAGACATCAGTATGAAAATATAAATATAAGCATTGAATGCTAAATAACACACCAAGCGATGCAGACAAAATCTATTATCATATCACGCTAACGCGCCGTATTCAATTTGTCTGCAACGCTTGGTGTGTTAGGTACCGACGACATCCAGAAATAAGCATTCAATGCTTTTAAATTATACCGCGCTTCCACGGCGTTTCTAGTGCATTGTCAGTCAGGCCACAGAAAGAACAATTGCTGTTGTACAATACTAAGCGATACTGTGGTTTCATTTATATTCGTGGGTATCAATTTTCGTGGAGAAAGTGTAAATCAAAATCTCAAGGATACGTAAATTCGTGGCTAATGACCCCATCATTACAAAATGTTTATAGAAATTGCACTTCAATGAACATTTAATTTTGTGGATCAACTTAACAACGAAATCCACGAAAATTGGATTATTTAACGAATATTGATGAAACAACAGTACATGTATAGTATTCTCAAACTTGATGTGGATGACTAAGTAAAATGTAGCATTTGCAAATATTACAGGGCATATTAAAGGGGCATGGTCACGATTTTGGTCAAATTCTATTTTTCTGTTTTTATTATTTACAATGCTTAAGGAATGCATTTCCAATGACCAAATGAAATTGGAGAGTCAGTAGTGAAGTTTTAAGCAAGATACAGGGCTCACAATTCTTTGTAATGTAAACAAGGCTCGTGCCCTGTGTTTGTTTACATAAGTTCAATATACCGGTAAAAAATCTTTTTCAAGCTGATTTTTTATATTCTTACTCATTTTAAGCATATATAAACAGATCCTAACGTTTACAACATTCATTTTCGGTCTTAAACTAAAGTTTTCACTTCAACGTTCAAAATGTAAACAAAAGCTTTGTTTACATAGCAAAGAATTGTAAGCTCTGTAACTCGCTTATAACTCAACGAATGACGCTGAAATTTTGGTTGCCTATTAAAAATGCCTTACTGAAGCATTGTAAACGTTAAAATCGGGAAAAAAATTTTTGACCAAAATCGTGACCATGCCCCTTTAAAGCGCGTGGATGGATTTCGTGCCATTTTGTTCTGGTGTTTTCACTTGTTTCTATGCTTTATAACAACTAATAACGGTTCTTTAACTAAGTTTTTGTCTTTCACAAAGTATTTAAAAATAAGTTATGTTTCAATTACAAGGTACCTTTTGTCATTAAAACAAAAACAATGTTTTTATCATATATTTACTAGATGTAAAGTTGTTTCCCACACAATTGTACACATACTGATTCACCTACCAATAAGTAAAGCACGCTGTGGATGCGAGGCAAATTTTTTTAGCATGTCATGAGCGCTCGGCGGATACTCAGCGAGAGCGCAGTCTATCGCTAAGTAGAACTCTGTGGAAACGCAGTAACACGCCGCGGGAGCTACGTAGAAATTGCAGCCATACCGTTAGTTACCTGTGACTAGTGTGTGCAATCAAGCGCGCAGCGAGTACCCCGTTATATCCGATAGCGGGCACTAACGGGCACAAATTTCTACCTCGTAATATACGGAGTCTCGTTATAAACGATCTCGTTGTATCCGGAATTTTTTAAAAGGAAATAATAAAGAAATAATTTGGGACCAAAAAATCATCTCGTTGTAAGCGGTACCTCGTAATATCCGAGCTCGTTATATCAGGAGGCCACTTTATGGTGAAAATGTATTTTCTTGTGTCTGTTTGTGTTATATGTTAAATCTTACATCTAGCTGATATAAACGTAATGTATTTCAAGCTTGACCTCGAACGTTTCAACTGGCAATGGTGTACATATTTTATTTATATTTGTGTATAGTGTTATGTAAGCACGGCTAAATTCTTCCCCCTATAAAATGTGTGCCTGTACACAGAGTTGTGCGGTTCTGACTATGCGGGGCCACTAGGCTTTCTGCCCACTTTGCACCAGCTTTAGTTATGCCTAGGGAGGGAATCGAACCCTCGTACATAGTCAGAGTTCAGAACTACATTATAAAATAGTGCTAATTGAAAAATGTTTGATATCAAAAAGTTGTCAGAAAAAAAGAAATATGTATCTATTTATATACAATTCATAAATACATGTAATAATATTTAGATGATAAATTATTTCATTTAATACTCCATGTTCTGTTGATGCTTTGCATTCTACAATATAAGGTTAGTTATTACTGCAGGTGAGAAGTATTTTAAACATTTAAACGGTTTGAACTAGAGGAAATAATAACAACAAAATTGTGATCGCGATATCTTATTCTCGCGATTTGATACAAAACAGCGGAATTAAGCACTCGTGTAAAATAAGGAAATTACGGTATACCTAATATTTAATGCGTACGCCATTTAATACATTTATATTGTGGAATTTAAATACATTCAATATCTAAAACATACCTCCTCAACTTGCATAATGTTTACTCGTTATCTTATAGGTTCCTTGATAAGCTGAGAACTTAAATTAGATTCATGGGTAAAGAAACAATACCATGTTTCTCTTTTTCATTAACTAAATTTCATTTTCGTCTTCACGTTCCTCCTCTTCAACAAACTATTTCGTCTCTTCTGGAGTAGGAAAAATTAAGTCCTTTTAATCAAGAACTGTTTTTTTTTCATTTCAAACTTAGCTATCGATTTAACTGAAATATGACAGGGGCATTGCAAATGTGCATCATTGGATTAATGATGTAAAATGAACTGAATTCTAACTTTTTAAAAATGTTAAAAATAAATCCAGAATGAATGTATATTTTAGGAGTAATAAACCTTCTTTTTCTTTACTTTAAACAAAATCCCGAAAACAACATAAAATTATTGATTGTTTCAGAGAAATACAGAGAAATAAATCATAAAATCAAATTAAAGTCGCCCATAACTGGTCTAAAATACTCTGAAATGAAATCAGTAAATTTAATGATTGTGTAACTTTTATTACTAAAAACGGCACATTTTAAAATTGAAATCAATGGATTTTATAATAATCAAAATGATATAAATAAGCTCGTATTGTTTGATCATACCGATAAAAAGTGCTAAGATATTATTAGTTTTTGCAATGCAGATATGAAAAATAGTTATATCCAAAAAGTCACGCCACGTTGTTTACACACACATCAAATCATTACATATACCTGAATGTTTTAGTTTTAAAATAATGACTAATCAATTATAAAGAATAAAATTAACTCATATCAGATACGATTTCCTTTAGACATTTAACAATTTCAATGAAGTATTTAAATTTAAAAAAATGACATTCTGTAAGCACTCACAATAAGTTACAACACCATACGAAAAACAAAAACAAAACAAACACGTCATCTTAAAAATTGAATGGTTGCTTTTTTATGCACGTCATTCAGTTAAAAACTTAATTAAGCTTAAGTAAAGTGAAATATTTAACCCTGTTAAAGTCATTAAAAATGATGAAAGATGTGTTTAATTAGAATATACATTCTGAATAACATTGACTTTAACAAAATATCATGTGTTTACATTGTTTACACACCCATCATATCACTACATCGTGCTATACAAACTTCCTGGATAATCTTATGTTTGTTTTTGTTTTAAATTAATGATTAAAAAATTATAAAGAATAAAGTTAACTTTTATTAGATACCATACCTTTCAAATATTTATAAAACATGATATTATTTAAAGTTACAAATATGACACTTTGTTTACACTCACAACAAGTCACTACACCATACGAAAAAAAACACACTGGTTCCTATTATTAAAAGAATTTAATTCAAGATTGTTTTCTGTACGTTAACAAGTTTAAAACTAAATTAGGTTTAATTGTAACGAAAATTTTTACATTGTTTAAGTCATGAAATTTAATGAAAGCTGTGTTTATTTAGGATTCACTATCGGAATTATAATCATTGACTATAACTGAAAAGCACGTGTTCACGTTTAATTTCATTTAATATTTCTATTCCATCAGATTAAATTGATTGAGTTGCAACTAAAGCTTACCTTGATGTTGCGAATGTATCACAGAAATAATCCAGAGTGAATGTGTTATCTGCATCACTTCATAGACGCCATTTTTACATCGATTGCGCATGCGCAGATTCTGTCAACATGGCAAAGTGTGTAACGAATAAAAATGACCATGGAATTGGAGTGTGAAAAAACGTGTGTATACCGTCAAAAGACACCAAGCGTAATTTTGATTTTTTGGGGTATAATAAGGCAAAATATAGCTATTCCAAAAGAATTGCAACTCATTACAGTGATTTGTGTAGTGAGTTTCCGAAATGAATTGAGTTGGTTGATGTGTAAACAAGGTACTGTAGTGGGTTGAAGGTGTTTACACACACACACACACACACACACACACACACACACACACACACACACACACACACACACACACACACACACAGGTTTGTAAACACCGTCAATTGACTACACCTGAAAATTTACATGCAACTGACTACACTGTTTTCTCGTATACTTACAGCGAAGAAAATTCAGAATTCTATTTAAAATGGTATCCTTATGATCGCTATATACTGCGATTTTTATTTTCATTTAAAATAAGACTCTGTAAAATGCCGTGCATCTCACTACATTTTTACACTTTATGAAAACACACATGCAACTCAATACTGACAGAATGGCATGCATTTCACTACACTATTGACAACACACATGAAAATCACTACATTTTGATGTATATACTATCTATCCCATTATAATCTCATAAATAATCTTATCTGCGTTTTAATTCTAAGCGATTTTCTTAAACTTGCGCATCTGAATGTGGGTTTGAATTTTCTATTCATTGCAGTGCTTTACAAGCAAAATCAAAATACAGTTACATAAAAAAAATCATAGCTGGTCAGCAAGAAAACATAATCACCACAAGTGATCGTTTGTACATCAACTGAAAAAAATACATATTAAGCTATTTTTTATAAAACATTATTGACTAAACTGTTGAATTTTACACTGTGAACCATGATAGTTAACGCAGCTATATATACTTGACAATTGCAACGTATTCTAAACACTGAAAACAAACATATACAGTTTACAAGGTTGGTCAAGATATTTTTGATGAGAACAAAATCCCCCAGTCATTCTCCCACTTTGAAAAACTTTACGCTTCTAATATATTAAACAAAAAACGATTATTATTTTACATAGAAAAAAATTCCCCTTTTGCCCGTAAAAAATGTGTTATTACATAAACTCAGCAGAATTGTTCTACGTTAAGAAAACTGAACGCAGAAGGAACGCAAAGAGAGCGCAATAATCGCAACTACAGCTCTTAGAGGTCGCTGTATGAACGCGCGAAAATAAAAATAACACGTTCAGACGCTGTGTATGCGCAGTGAGAGCGCGACAGAGACGCAGTGACATCCCACATTTTTTGGACTCCGAGAGGTCTTTGTGCATGCGCAATCAACTTATCGTTACTGCAAATATGTGCGTTGCTTGAGCGCGCCAACGGAGATCTAGAGTAGTGGTGCTGTTGCAGACCTTAAGGCGCTGTCATGATGACAACCCATTTCATTATTTACTGTGTGCTTATCAGAATGCAGAAACACGGTGCGTACTTTGTGTATGCTCAAATTGGGCGCCGCCTCATGCCGTTCTAGGCGATCCCACCGCGACAAATGAAGATGTTGCTGCATTGTTGCGGTGCTGTGTGAGCTGTATGAGCTTTTACTGCTTGCAGTTTGGTGCTTTACATTTTTAAAAGAACGCAGCAGGACTGCATTGAGAACGCACCCGGTGTAACTTGAGTTCTTAAGTGCCACAGTGAAAATTCCATGTCGCACGGTCACCATTTTGTTTAATTTTTTTTTACTACCTTTGAATCATTCACACTTTAACTGTTGACAAGCAAGTCACTCATTAATGGCAAACAACTAACTGTTTACGTATTTTTCCATTTTGGAATCATGACCATTAACGAACAAATTAAACAACAAGTGCGATCGGTCATCAGGGAATCAGCTGTACTTGATCCACCATCTGATGTTCTATATGTCAGCGTTTGCTCTTTATATACCCGGTATTTTGCTGGATTTTTTATCATGATTAGTGTACATTTTTGCCATATGCATATTTCATACATCTTTGTCTCACAGATAATATGGGCATACATGTACAAGTACAATGTACAAAATTAAAACTTACGTGTGCTGATATAGACAGAACACCCTGGAAATTGGTAAATAATATCAGATTGAACATGGGTAATATTAGATTCTGAAAAATCCATAAGTCTTTAGTTAGTAAATAAATTAAAGTGAACATATAAAATGGAGGAAGCCTACTCCATATTCCAACGGCTGTGTTTTTGCAGGAATGACATGCATATTGTATTGATTTGATTTGTTAGTCGTTTTTGTTTTTGTTTGTTTTGTTTTCTTATTGGTGCGGTTTTTTTTATTTTTTGGTGCCGATTTAGACAACGCCTCTTGGAGACAAAATTCCACATTCATATTAAACATTTTGCTTACTACAACATTAGAAGAACACACCATAAGTCCACACAATACCTAATATTGTACAGGAGTTGAATGTCTTGCATATATAAAGTTTTAAACCAATTAAAAAGGAGTCGGCAGCTAAACAAGAAATATTAAAACGGGTGTAGGTTATTTTTACAGATTTTGATCATAAACATATAATGAGCTCTATAAACTATGAAAATTATAAAAATAAAAAAAAATGACTGCGCTTTTGCTCAGTGATCACGGCCTACTAAAAGGTTTAAACTCGCGTTCACTACATTATCAATGCGCCGACCATGTTCTCAAACACAAAGCAAGGTATTACACACAATTAGAAACAGAGGTTAAAATATTGTCAATATACCGGTATCTGTAATGCATGTTTTCATGTATAAAGTTTCAAACTCCATGTTTTTGAGAGAGAGAGAGAGAGAGAGAGAGAGAGAGAGAGAGAGAGAGAGAGAGAGAGTCCAATTATATCATGTCATTATCACACTCACACAACACATCAAGTCACTACACTTTTAATACATACATCACAGTTACTATACAGCTGTCAAAAATTTTGCAATACTTTACACTGTTTTTACAAAATTATTTTTTATAAGCACTATATTCCCACTGTATAACATCTAGGTAATTAAAGCCATTATTATTAAAGACACAACAGAACAAGTCACTACATTGTGATACACACAGAAAAGTCACTACACTATAAAACGCAAAAATTACCATAAAGATAAGAAACAGAGGTAAAAATATTTTACCATGTATTTATATGCAATCAATGCGCATGTAAAATTTCTTATAATCCAACTTCTTTGAAAGAAAACAAAGAGGAGATAGAGAGAAAGAGAGCAAGCGAGCGAGAGTACGGATCGATTCCCCTAGCACGCGTAGAATGAGAGAGAGAGAGAGAAAGGGAGAGAGAGTGGGGAAGGTGAGATACATATCATATATACTAATGAAATAACTTTGTAAAATAAACCGTGCTGTACGAGAGAGAGAGAAAAAGAGAGAGAGAGAGATATGCTACTAGTATATACAGTCCATGAAACGTTCTACATTATCTTTGTTTTAATTATTTTTTACGTTTGTTGTTTTTTTTCATTCATTGTAATCTGTCTTTTCATGTACTTTTCCTACATGAAGGAAAGGCAAACGGTTACCGAACGCCAAGTGAACGGTGATTGTACGGCGCGCATTGATGAATGGTGAATGCACGTAGAACGCAAATAGAGCGCAAACGCGAGTGCATAACGAATATGTTTATTTTATGTATTTATTTATTTCTTATTTTCTACAAAAATGAACTTTATCATTGTATTTATATTAATTATGTGATTTAATACTGAAAATACATTTTTGGGGAGACACTGCTGTACGTGTGATTTTAGTTGGACGTCGGGCTGATTTTTCGTTGATCGGCGCTGTGAGAGAGAGAGAGAGAGAGAGAGAGAGAGAGAGAGAGAGAAAGCTCTAGGCATAGTTTCATATATGTTGATTGTGTATATCAAATAATAAGTTTTAGAAGTGGAATAGATAATTCAATGTTATTTAAAATTGACAAAGGCATAGGATTTCCTAATCACTTTGATCTGCAAGCGTGCTAAGATAGAATCATATGTACATTTTTGGAGTAAGGAGAGGAAAAATGATCTTTACACGCAGACGATATTTCTAACTAAGTAAAAACCAACTACAAAAAAACCCAAAAAACTCCAACACACCCTACTGGAAGAAGTTGTTGTTTTCATGAGTATGTAATTTTTGTTTGTAAACAAATTACTTTCTCCATTTTGAAAATATTGATTATCATCTCATTTGATCATTCAAACTTTATAAAATGTTTTCATAATTGTATCATAATCAGAATATCAGAAAAGAATAGGTAGACTTTGATTTTTTAAAATGTATGAAGTGTAAATGGTGTTTTAATAATAAAAACCATATGTAAAAACAATGTAATTCAATGTGGCTTTCTTTACTTAAATTGAAAGATTTGTCAAGGCATTTTTCAAAGATATTGTAAAGTTCAACAAAGAGTAAACAAAATTGTAAACTCATTTAAGATGGAATAACATAACTGGAAAAAGTCACTCAAATTAACAGTAAATTATTTGATTATGAAAGATATAATGATAAATAAACTGTACATATGTCAAATAAGCGAAAAATTTGCAGTTTGGGGATAAAAAATGATAATCTAAAAATTTCAATTCAGTAAGTAACAACAAAAGCCCTTGTGGGATTCGAACTCGGAATGTACGGATCACAAGCACGACACGTTATCCACTCGGCTATGGAGTGATTTACATGATAAGAGGTCAGCCATTTTGTGATGATGTGTTATTCCACCTTAAAGACATTACAGTGTCCAAAAATATTATCAGTTGATAATTAATTCGTTGATGTGAGATTTTGCAAAGACTTCCTTCTAGATTTCAGATTTTCTTCGAGTTCTTTTTGACATTTCAATATTTACTTGCATACAGTAGTTATATTTCAGTACATGTTTAGAGAAAAACTGTTCTTTATTTAACTGAAAACTAATAATGGTCCGTGCAGCTGTCGTGGGGCACATTAAGACTTGCAGGTAACCTACGACGCGGATGTTATTGCTGCCGTTCGCAAGGCAAACGTACGTATGGTGCAAGACAATCGTAAGACGGAAGTACCGTTCCTACGGGCATCGCACGTTGCGAGTGGCAACCCGTCTTTAAACAAAAATTGTACGTAACACACCCGACTGGCACGTCAAACGTCCGTTTGTCTTACGTTACACTCGCAATCACTTCAATACAATTTTTTAACGCTTCCAGCCACGGGAGTCACGACTGGCAAGCACGATCACCAAACACGTACGGCCAGTTGTGACTGAGGCTTGACTTAAGGTGGCTCACTACACCTTTAAGTATTTTCTCAAATCAGCAGAAAATTACTTGATTATGATAGATAATATAATGGATAAGAAGTATTTAAGTCAAATAGGCAAACAAAAGTGCAATTTTGGATGAAAAATAACATTTTCGAAAAATTAATTCAGTAAACATAAACAAAAGCTCCAGGCGGATTTGAACTCATGATCTGCGGTTTAGAAGCCCAGTACTTTAACCACTGAGCTACGAAGATATACAACCGAATCGAACGATATAAACAGTTTAACAAAACATTTAAATCGCCATCTTGTGATGTAGTGTCTTAAAAAGTATAAGTCTGGGTGTAGTGAAGTACCTTAAATCTTAGTCTATTTTTCTCTCTTTTATATTCCTGTTTTATTCTTTTCTCCATCATTCAAACAGCATATATCATAATGATGAAAAGTTTAAACAATTGAGGTACATTAGATGTATATTGAAATGAAAGAGAGAGAGAGAGAGAGAGAGAGAGAGAGAGAGAGAGAGAGAGAGAGAGAGAGAGAGAGAGAGAGAGAGACAGACAGATGGACAGACAGATGGACAGACAGACAGACAGAAAAGAAAAAGATGTGTATCATTATATCAAACACAAGTCATTACATTGTTAATACACACAGCAAGATATTTATCATAATTACACATACATTAGCCACTACATTGTTGATACACAAAGAAATGTCACTACATTATACACTGATGTCATCCATTTAGCAAAACATTCAAATGTTCACAAAGTCAATAACAAGTACATGTATCTACATATTTTGTTACAACCAAGAAGATGCATTGCTCAATGGTGCATTAGTCTCACAACAAAACTCACTACATTGTTGATTATTACACACAGCAAAGTCACTACATTGTTGATACACACAGCAAAGTCACTACATTGTTGATACACACAGTAATGTCACTACATTGTTGATACACACAGCAAAGTCACTATATTGTTGATACACACAGCAAAGTCACTACATTGTTGATACACACAGCAAAGTCACTTATAATAAGCACTGAATGCTTATTTTTGGATGTCGTTGGTCCTATGACACACCAATGCGGTGCAGACAAATTGAATAGCGCGGTATGATTATTTGTCTGCACCGCATTTGTGTGTCATAGGACCGACGACATCCAAAAATAAGCATTCAATGCTTATATTTATATTTATAGTGATGTCTATTTCTATGAAATATATGTGTCTCGTCGCTTTAAATCCATTATATACGCTCTCAGTAAGGGATATGAAACATACATGGAACAGCCATATTAACATGTTATTTAGTACGCTTCCACGGCTAAAAATATAGTGCCATAAACTTAGTAGAGAATAATCTTTTTAATTAAGGAGTAGATATAATGCAATGATTATTTTTCAAAAGTACATATCAAATTAGTTATGAAAGGTTGAACGTTTCGGTTAATCTTACAAAAATAAATATACTCAAAACACGTGTGTGACGTTTATATTTGTGCTCATGGCCCATGAATTGGCAAAGTGTATTCATAGGAAATTGAACGTCCAATGCAAACATAAGGGGAAATATACACTGAATGTAAATATTACATTGTTAATACATACAGCAAAGTCACTACATATTTTATGAATTGGCAAAGTGTATTCATAGGAAATTGAACGTCCAATGCAAACATAAGGGGAAATATACACTGAATGTAAATATTACATTGTTAATACACACAGCAAAGTCACTACATATTTTATGTACACACAGCAAAGTCACTACATTGTAAATACACACAGCAAAGTCACTACATTGTTGATACACACAGCAATGTCACTACATTGCTCAGATACACACAGCAAAGTCACTACATTGTTGATACACACAGCAAAGTCACTACATTGTTGATACACACAGCAAAGTCACTACATTGTTGATACACACAGCAAAGTCATTACATTGTTGATACACACAGCAAAGTCACTACATTGTTGATACACACAGCAATGTCACTACATTGTTGATACACACAGCAAAGTCACTACATTGTTGATACACACAGCAAAGTCACTACATTGTTGATACACACAGCAATGTCACTACATTGCTCAGATACACACGACATAGTCACTACATTGTTGATACACACAGCCAAGTCACTACATTGTTGATACACACAGCAAAGTCACAACATTGTTGATACACACAGCAATGTCACTACATTGTTGATACAGACGACATAGTCACAACATTGTTGAGACACACAGCCAAGTCACTACATTGTTGATACATACAAGTAATGTCACTACATAATGTTTATACACACAGGAAAGTCACTAAAATACATATAGCGAAAATATATTTACTGTATTTATAGACCACCTGAGTGTTTTGCATGTAAATTGCTACATTTAGCTCAGTTGAAAATTCTGTAGTCTCCTGCAAGCAGGAGTTAATTCCCTCCCACCCAATATAATTTATAGTTTGTGCCTCACAGAATATAATTATAATTGTGCAGTTCTGACTATGCGGGGCCACTAGGCTATCTGCCCACTTTGCACCAGCTTCAGTTATGCCTAGGGAGGGAATCGAACCCTCATGCATAGTCAAAGTACAGAACTACACCATAAAAATGTCATTTATCAATTAAAAAATGTTTTATATGAAAAAGTGGTCAAAAAGACAGGAAGGTTTATCTGCATTGTTTAAATGAATATATTTGTAATGATAAATTATGTCATTTAAAACATTTTGAATTAATTAATGACTACCTGTTGTTTCTCTTTTTATGTGCGTTTGGTTACAAGGAAGCTTTATGAGGACAACAGATTTACTTGCCGTTCTTCTGATGTATAGCAAACAACAAAATAAACTTAATTATCACTGCAGGAGGCAAGTTTTTTTGCAATGAATTACAGATATGCTCATCATCACATGCATTTGATACACACATCTCTCATCAAATGCAGCACAATGTTTACCTACAATTTCATGCTTTAATAGCATGCAATACATATTGTGAAACTTAAATACATTTAATATCTATTAAGCATAACTTCTCAATTTAATAATGTTAACTATTTATGTAAAAGGTTCCTTAACGATCTCCGATCCTCAGCTAAGTTCGATAACTCTAAATTATCCGGATTTCTTTTATTCGTACCATAAATCTGACTTTTATACAGACAATTTAATTTAGTATTATACTGCTAGTATAACAAATAATCATAGAACTACATGATTGGCGTAGTGGATCCGCGGAGCTCTCCCATGTAGATACATCTTGTTATAGAGTTCGAGCCATCGATGCATCGGCATTTTATTTTTAAAACTCAACTTGTTTATATATTCCGTTATATATCCATCGTAGGTAAATTCGCAATAACTTTGTAAAATGCATGGATACCCTCTAAAACTTTCATTTTATATCAATTCATTTATAAAGGTTGAAAGAAAAATATCATTCTTATGATGAAAAAAAACTTGAGGCTGACAGATCAGAGAACCTTAATAAACTGAAAACTGAAAATAGATTCATAGGCAAAGAAACAATACCATGATTCTTTAAATTTCTTTTTCATCTTCACTTTCTTCCTTTTAAAAAGAAATCTATCTCTTCTGGAGTAAGAATATCAATTTAGTCCTTTTAATAATCAAAAAATGTTTTTTCACTTTAAACCAAGCGATCAATTTGATTGAAATATGACCAAGTTTAAGTCAGGATCTTGGCAAATGTGGATTATTGGATAGGTGGTGTAAAATGAACCAAATTTGAACTTTTGAAAATGTGAATAGAAGGACCCCCCTCCCTTTATGAACCAAGTAACTTTTCTTGACAACTAACAAGAGAATAATATATAATAGTTTAAAGGTATGTAAGAATCATCAAAATCAAAATTTTTAGCATAATCTACATAAAATTACATGATCATGATTACAAATTACATTTTAAATTATGACTTTTGATTAATGCACAAAAGTACATCATGGTTTATTTTACTAAATTGTTTTTATTCAACTTTATTTCATTAGTATATATATGATATGTATATCACCTCTCTCTTTCTCTCATTCTCTCTCTCTCATGATAATCATTTAAAATCAATTAATGAATTCTAGCAACACTCAAAAGCCTTCAAATACATAAAATTATACTCTCAATTTTACAAAAACATTATAGGGTACTTTATCCTAAACTCAGTATGAAGTTACTGGGTCTTGCTACCTTTTCTTTAACACACTTACATTCCAAAAAGCTCTCAATTTTTTTTCAAAGTTTACTTGACCTATATAATTATGTAATTAAAAAAAATTACTTTAAAATCAAACTAGGCATTTAACAAATTGATCTTATTTTCTCTGCATTGTATGACCCTTAGTATGCTATGCTGCTTTTACATTATGTAATTATAAAAGAGAATTATTACAATGACACAAATTGCCAGATAGTTTTTTTCAAATTGATAGAGACTATAAACACTGGATTTACAATCAGTTATTTATACTTCATTTTTTTATTACATAATTTTGTTCAACATGATGGTTTTGCCTAGATAGAATGTGAAAATTGTCAAAAAAAAAAAAAAAAAAAGGAATAAGCTTTGCAGGTTTGAGAAAGTAAGTGAAAACTAAACTTTTGTTAAAATGCAATTTTCTTGAGCTATACCATAAAAACACTTTATTTCAAAATAAAATGTGTGTAATTGATATCAAGATTTGGATCAACATAATCTTGTTAGCATTGCCATATTCCATACAGCAGAAAACATGCATTATCAAATGACAAAAGTGAGCTTCATCACCCTGTTTATGATGACAAAAACATGTGTCGATCTCAATGCAAATTTCACCCAAAAAAAATTCAAACAAAGAATGACAATAAACTTTACATCAGAAAAATAAAAGAGCAAAAATGATAGGAACTGAGAGAGAGAGAGAGAGGGAGAGAGAGAGAGAGAGAGAGAGAGAATATACCATATATACAATATATATTGATAAGCCAGCTAAATAGTCAGGTGACATCCATGAGAAAGTATTTATGAAATGTCTTGCGTATATGACTTTCAGCTTACACCTCTGTCAACTCTCATGGATGGTTGGCCACTTTCACGAAACACTCAGCCCTTATTAGCAAACACCTGTTAGGCCACACAAAATTAATTTTTAGATTCTCATCCACGCCCGCCCCTCTGAAAATGGCCCGCCCCGATGTATTTTATTTCATTTTGAAAAAAAAAATGTGTGGAAAAAATTTTGGGGAAAAAAGTCTGGCTCGAATACTAAAAATTCAAAACATGCCTAAATACCCCGGTATGTTGATTACCATTTTGATTCTAGTCATGTTTGTTATCATAAGGATACAAATTTCTTCATGCATTAAAATAAAATGGAATTAAAAGATTATAACTGGGTTTGTGTACTCATTTAAGCATTTACAACTTAAAAGAATAGAGC
Organism: Magallana ariakensis; assembly: GCA_020458035.1. Taxonomy (NCBI): domain Eukaryota; kingdom Metazoa; phylum Mollusca; class Bivalvia; order Ostreida; family Ostreidae; genus Magallana; species Magallana ariakensis. The sequence continues at coordinate 46,615,618 of CM035816.1, forward strand.
AATTGTTATTTCTAGAACATGACCGGTGAATTTTTTTTTTTAAATAAAAAATAATAAATAAAATCCCCCCACCCACCCCATATTTTTTGCAAATCAGGATGAGAATCTAAATATTAATTTTATATGGTCTTATGGTAGATGTTATCCACCAAACAATGACACTGTCTTTTAAGCAAGATAAATCTTGTTATTTTTTAAAAGTGAAAGCAGACAATGGCTTCCCGCATTAAATTTCATTAGAATGACTATGCCAATGTGTGTTGTATGTACATGTAGCATGTATTGTAATGAAAATAAATATCAATTTGAAAAATTCAGGCATCGTTCAACTTATGGTTAAAGATTATAAGTATTTATTATTTTTTACAGTATCAAACAGGCACATACATGTAAACATACTACAATAAAGGTAAAAAAAAAATTGGTAAAAATTAACAAAAATTCTGACCTACCAACCCTACTTTTTTTAAGCATGAAAGCGGAAACAAACCATTATTTTTTTTAAACCTTACTTTAATGATTTCAAGAACCTCAGATAATGTTTATTCAAGTTTGTCAAAATCATGTTCTTTCAAATTGGGGGTTGGTTGGGACCACAGTATCTAGAGGGTACAATTTTGCATAGGAAAAAAATTAAATTATTTTCAAAAACTCAAATGATAAGATATACATATACAGTATTACTTATATGCAAAGTATTGATATTGATGACTCTTAATTGTTTAGAGTTTGGCCTCTGTACAATATTTGTGGCCCACAAGGATTCCAAAGGTTGATGTAGGTTTATATGTTTAAGATCTTCTCGTGAACTGCAAAGCTCAAAATGTGATATGATGATATCATCCTGTTACAACAGGGGCTTACCGTAAAGTATCGTGTATAATACGCACCCCCAAAGTTGTCCAAAAAATGGTGAAAAAACAGCAGGTCCTATGTATAATACGCACTCAAAAAATGTCGAAATCAACAGCCGCCTTTTCCCCCAAAACTATCAATGTTTCATGATAATTTTATAATCCATAAGCAATTTCTGTAACTTTGTAATCAGAACATAGCTAGACAGACGATGAAAATCGAAGGCTGCCATTTTTCCAAATAACTATCGATGTTTAATGATAATTTTATAACCCAAGCGCAATTTACTGTAATTTTGTGGTCGGAACATGGCCCAAGCGATATTAGAGTCAAAGTTCTTACAATTTTACTTTAAAAAACGGTATGATTTACATAAGTGGTATCAAATAGGGCCTATCATTCGACACTTTGTACAGATACAGTTTCTTAAACAACAGCGGAGAAGTTGAAGATCATCATAAGTAGAGAAGAACGGCAACTGAGCCTAGTGCTAAGTAATAATGTTTGCAGATATAAACCAAAACAACATCAAGAGAAATGATTTAATTGATTAATTATAATCAAACTGTTTGATTGTTGTTAAATAAACATTATGAAGAAACGTATGTATGTCATATACCGTCATTATCAAGTCGTACAAATAATCGATGTATTTTTAGCAGAGTCTATGTAAAGCAATAACGTTTAAGTTGCATAACTGGACATAAACTAATAAAGTTAAATAAAATCATAATTATTGCTAATCTACATGCACTTGAAAACACCCTGTGAAGTCCGACATGAAAACGGTGCATGCCTCTGACACCGGAAATTGTTAAACAAACATTGACCATGCGCCGAGTCAACAGGTGGCTGCTTACATAATAGGGAATACACTGGCGATATTTAAATTTGTTTGATGCAAGGAATAGTGTTGAGAGAGGACAGAGACGTAAATAATTTTGTTATTTAAGTACCTGGAGAGGATAAATATTTCAATACATGGAAATAAAACTAAGAATAAGGTATTTCTGACGCAGTAAATTTAGTATACACTCATACAACTTGCATAACACGCTATATCAGCTGTCACTACCTTCGTGGTATCAGGAATCACGGCTTGAAAAAAATGAGGTAAAATGTTGGTCCTATATGTAAAATACGCACCCCACTTTTGATCAAATTTTGACTGAAAAAAGTGCGTGTTATACACGGGACTTTATGGTAATATTTAACATGAGAATATCCAGAGAAAAATTTACAAATCTATTATATTAGGATCTATTCTACTACAGTAAAACACGCAATTTTACTTTGTTATAAGCGTAATTCGTTATATCCATCAAGTTTACAACTTGTAATAAAGTTACGGGGAATGAAATTCACTTCGCTTCAAGCGTCAATTCATTTTAAATGACTGTGTTCGCTATAACCGTGTTTTACTGTACATTGTTCAGATATTTTGTACATGCCTCCATAAATCTGATATTAGTATATAAGGCTGTTGTTGCTCAGGTGAGTGATGTGGCCCATGGGCATTATAAATATTTAAATCCACAATTCCTTAAAACTCTTCATACAACAAGTATGCAATAATGCCTTTACATGCTGACGGCTTGTGTATAGCATCAGACTCGATATTCATTATCATTATATACAAAATTGCTAACAACATAGTTTTGATTAAGTGGATAGAATATTTTTTAAAACAATTAACATCTTTTCAGACAGATAGAACCAAACAGTGATGATGTTTTATGATTAAAAAAGTTTAACTAGCCAATGCATAATAAATTTATTTACTTACTGCCAACAATCTTCATACTTTGCAACATGTAATAAAACATATATTAAGGCATCCCTGCTGTATTATATGAATTTTCTGCCAATGCTCAATTTTGTTATCCAGTCTGTTTTCTAATATGATGTCCCAAATGACAATGGAGACGAAAATTAAATTAAACAGTAAGCGAATGCTGAATGATTGCTGAGCGCATGCATACTCTAAAACTCAATATGAGCGAATACTGAATGCTTCGTGAAAGGTGAATTGTAAACGATAAACGCACAACAAATGCAAATGCTCGATGAACGCACAGTGAGCGAACGCACAAATGCGAAGGTAGAACATTTTCGAGGACTGAAGCATTCTAGTATTCAAAAGATTGCATATTTTGAATAGGAAGCTGTTAGAGAACATTTGCATTGCAGAGAGAGAGAGAGAGAGAGAGAGAGAGAGAGAGAGAGAGAGAGATCATTATTTCACACACAATAAGTCACTACATTGTTGATGCAGAGCAAGTCACTACACCTTTGTCATATATGTGGACAAATATTTGAAGTTTTCTCAAAAATAATATGTTCACATGTAATACATGAGCAATATCTGCATATTATATTGTGTTACATCTAAGAAACAGCATTGCTCTAAGGTGCAAGTCATTATGTCATTATCACAGCACACAACCAGAAGATGTCAATACAAGTCACTACATCATTGATACACACAGCATTAGGTCCATGTTAGTATAAAACTTATCATCCTTCAATTTCTGAGAGAGAGAAAGACAGAGATAGAGATAGAGGAAGACCGATAGAAAGAAAGAGCAAGAGAACGGAGTACGTACCCTATCCCGCGTTAATATGCTCATGTTATACTGTATACTATAAAGATCGCATATTTTGATTGCAAAGCTCTTTTCAAGTGAGAACAATATGGCTGTACTTACCTACCGATACATATAGATATTGTTGTGTTGATTGAACTACTCCAATGTTATATGCATGGGGATCGATTCTTTTTAAAACTCGCTTGTTGTGGAGGACCAGTTTGGCAAAGTCCGGTCCAAAAAGGTTTGAGACTTTTGCACTGAAAATAGAAGCAGAAAAACCTTTAGAAAATGATGATTACTTTATTGATGCAGGTCTCCGATCAAAATGAACAAAATTTTAGTCACCAGTAAAAATATGGTATACATACATGTAACTATCTGCATTACGCATTACAAATGTGGGTGCCCTAGCCTACCTAAAGCTGGTGTCTATCAGAGTGATTAAACAGAAAAAAACACTCACTCTGTATAAAAAATCTAAACAATAACATTTTTCTGTCGAGGAAATTCGAACTTATTGATGTAAATAAAGTCAACAGTTATCTGGTGAACAAGGCTTTACACAAACGACACAGTACTTCAAACAATGCATAAATTTACCTGAGTATTCTTTTAGATATGGATCAATTAAGTATTAAAGTACAAACTTACTATATAAATGTTAAGGTTGCACTACAGTATTAAATTTTACTATATATTCTTACCAAAATTGCGCAACTTTAGGTACAGATTAAAAATTCAAAACGAACTTCTGGAAAAAATCCTCTTGACATCTTTTTAAACAACGCTTCATTTACAATTTTCTAGCAAAATACACACGTGCATCCAGCAAGGCATGAGACTTTGTTTACCTCGAAGTTACACATGTGCTTGAAAATCAAGCCCGGGCCTTTTCACCCCCCTCCGGAAACAACACGCATCAAAAATTCAAATGACCTCGCATTATTACAAAATTGGTATAGTTAGACCTCTTACACATTGTTTTTCATCTCATAAAAAAAATCAGCTCCTGTCGCGTGCGGAAACGCCCCAAATTCAAAGGGAAATTCGGGAATTATTTTGCCTCAGCCATGTTTTGACGTGAACCTTCAGTGAAATACTGTTATGACACCTGCAATAAAACTCATTTTTTGTTATCGCAAAATCATCATTAATAATTTGATTAATACTCATTGTGTAGTGTGATTAAAAAAAAATTATAAAGATATCTACTCATTTCAGAAAGTTATGAGCGATTTTTTAACACCACGGTGTACACGGTGGCCACCGATTTATGAAAATATGATCAAAGTTATACTGTATGCATTTACACGGTGTTTTAATATTCAGTGATTTTTTGGTTTTAAATTAACAAGTGATGTATGAAAATGTATAAAATGACGCAAATTGATTAATATCATGTGGACCCCAGAAATTATGTCAGCAAAAAATTCGATGACCATGCCACTGGGGGGTGGGGTAGAGAAAACGTCATTATTTCATACAATTTATGAAAATGGTGAGAACCTTTGTCCAAAATAGCATGGTCTGGTTCTAATCTAACTTACGTGAGTGATACATCTCAGCTGTTTTCCGCTTTCATATAAATATTTCTCAATTTTGGACATAATTTGAGCATTTCTTACTGTAACACAAGGGCCTAAACAACCGATTTTATTTGAAATTCACACCCTATAGAAGATTTTGTTGTTTACGACGATGAATACTACATCGTATTTGATCCGCTGAAAAATTTCCGGACAGTTTAGACGGTCCGATCTATTATAAATGGGTCATTGTTTTGAGGCAGTAGAACGTTTCAGAGGAAATCTGGGCTAATTTTGTAGGCATCATTAAAAACAAAATAAGCGTGCAGCTGGCTACAAAACCCCATTGTTTGTCATTTTTCGTCTAAACAAACTGATTCAACACCTAAAACACAAGTAAAACAATTTTTAACACAGCAAACCCGTTTTCCTGCAGGTTGCACTACAGTATTAAATTTTACTATATATTCTTACCAAAATTGCGCAACTTTAGGTACAGATTAAAAATTCAAAACGAACTTCTGGAAAAAATCCTCTTGACATCTTTTTAAACAACGCTTCATTTACAATTTTCTAGCAAAATACACACGTGCATCCAGCAAGGCATGAGACTTTGTTTACCTCGAAGTTACACATGTGCTTGAAAATCAAGCCCGGGCCTTTTCACCCCCCTCCGGAAACAACACGCATCAAAAATTCAAATGACCTCGCATTATTACAAAATTGGTATAGTTAGACCTCTTACACATTGTTTTTCATCTCATAAAAAAAATCAGCTCCTGTCGCGTGCGGAAACGCCCCAAATTCAAAGGGAAATTCGGGAATTATTTTGCCTCAGCCATGTTTTGACGTGAACCTTCAGTGAAATACTGTTATGACACCTGCAATAAAACTCATTTTTTGTTATCGCAAAATCATCATTAATAATTTGATTAATACTCATTGTGTAGTGTGATTAAAAAAAAATTATAAAGATATCTACTCATTTCAGAAAGTTATGAGCGATTTTTTAACACCACGGTGTACACGGTGGCCACCGATTTATGAAAATATGATCAAAGTTATACTGTATGCATTTACACGGTGTTTTAATATTCAGTGATTTTTTGGTTTTAAATTAACAAGTGATGTATGAAAATGTATAAAATGACGCAAATTGATTAATATCATGTGGACCCCAGAAATTATGTCAGCAAAAAATTCGATGACCATGCCACTGGGGGGTGGGGTAGAGAAAACGTCATTATTTCATACAATTTATGAAAATGGTGAGAACCTTTGTCCAAAATAGCATGGTCTGGTTCTAATCTAACTTACGTGAGTGATACATCTCAGCTGTTTTCCGCTTTCATATAAATATTTCTCAATTTTGGACATAATTTGAGCATTTCTTACTGTAACACAAGGGCCTAAACAACCGATTTTATTTGAAATTCACACCCTATAGAAGATTTTGTTGTTTACGACGATGAATACTACATCGTATTTGATCCGCTGAAAAATTTCCGGACAGTTTAGACGGTCCGATCTATTATAAATGGGTCATTGTTTTGAGGCAGTAGAACGTTTCAGAGGAAATCTGGGCTAATTTTGTAGGCATCATTAAAAACAAAATAAGCGTGCAGCTGGCTACAAAACCCCATTGTTTGTCATTTTTCGTCTAAACAAACTGATTCAACACCTAAAACACAAGTAAAACAATTTTTAACACAGCAAACCCGTTTTCCTGCAGGTTGCACTACAGTATTAAATTTTACTATATATTCTTACCAAAATTGCGCAACTTTAGGTACAGATTAAAAATTCAAAACGAACTTCTGGAAAAAATCCTCTTGACATCTTTTTAAACAACGCTTCATTTACAATTTTCTAGCAAAATACACACGTGCATCCAGCAAGGCATGAGACTTTGTTTACCTCGAAGTTACACATGTGCTTGAAAATCAAGCCCGGGCCTTTTCACCCCCCTCCGGAAACAACACGCATCAAAAATTCAAATGACCTCGCATTATTACAAAATTGGTATAGTTAGACCTCTTACACATTGTTTTTCATCTCATAAAAAAAATCAGCTCCTGTCGCGTGCGGAAACGCCCCAAATTCAAAGGGAAATTCGGGAATTATTTTGCCTCAGCCATGTTTTGACGTGAACCTTCAGTGAAATACTGTTATGACACCTGCAATAAAACTCATTTTTTGTTATCGCAAAATCATCATTAATAATTTGATTAATACTCATTGTGTAGTGTGATTAAAAAAAAATTATAAAGATATCTACTCATTTCAGAAAGTTATGAGCGATTTTTTAACACCACGGTGTACACGGTGGCCACCGATTTATGAAAATATGATCAAAGTTATACTGTATGCATTTACACGGTGTTTTAATATTCAGTGATTTTTTGGTTTTAAATTAACAAGTGATGTATGAAAATGTATAAAATGACGCAAATTGATTAATATCATGTGGACCCCAGAAATTATGTCAGCAAAAAATTCGATGACCATGCCACTGGGGGGTGGGGTAGAGAAAACGTCATTATTTCATACAATTTATGAAAATGGTGAGAACCTTTGTCCAAAATAGCATGGTCTGGTTCTAATCTAACTTACGTGAGTGATACATCTCAGCTGTTTTCCGCTTTCATATAAATATTTCTCAATTTTGGACATAATTTGAGCATTTCTTACTGTAACACAAGGGCCTAAACAACCGATTTTATTTGAAATTCACACCCTATAGAAGATTTTGTTGTTTACGACGATGAATACTACATCGTATTTGATCCGCTGAAAAATTTCCGGACAGTTTAGACGGTCCGATCTATTATAAATGGGTCATTGTTTTGAGGCAGTAGAACGTTTCAGAGGAAATCTGGGCTAATTTTGTAGGCATCATTAAAAACAAAATAAGCGTGCAGCTGGCTACAAAACCCCATTGTTTGTCATTTTTCGTCTAAACAAACTGATTCAACACCTAAAACACAAGTAAAACAATTTTTAACACAGCAAACCCGTTTTCCTGCAGGTTGCACTACAGTATTAAATTTTACTATATATTCTTACCAAAATTGCGCAACTTTAGGTACAGATTAAAAATTCAAAACGAACTTCTGGAAAAAATCCTCTTGACATCTTTTTAAACAACGCTTCATTTACAATTTTCTAGCAAAATACACACGTGCATCCAGCAAGGCATGAGACTTTGTTTACCTCGAAGTTACACATGTGCTTGAAAATCAAGCCCGGGCCTTTTCACCCCCCTCCGGAAACAACACGCATCAAAAATTCAAATGACCTCGCATTATTACAAAATTGGTATAGTTAGACCTCTTACACATTGTTTTTCATCTCATAAAAAAAATCAGCTCCTGTCGCGTGCGGAAACGCCCCAAATTCAAAGGGAAATTCGGGAATTATTTTGCCTCAGCCATGTTTTGACGTGAACCTTCAGTGAAATACTGTTATGACACCTGCAATAAAACTCATTTTTTGTTATCGCAAAATCATCATTAATAATTTGATTAATACTCATTGTGTAGTGTGATTAAAAAAAAATTATAAAGATATCTACTCATTTCAGAAAGTTATGAGCGATTTTTTAACACCACGGTGTACACGGTGGCCACCGATTTATGAAAATATGATCAAAGTTATACTGTATGCATTTACACGGTGTTTTAATATTCAGTGATTTTTTGGTTTTAAATTAACAAGTGATGTATGAAAATGTATAAAATGACGCAAATTGATTAATATCATGTGGACCCCAGAAATTATGTCAGCAAAAAATTCGATGACCATGCCACTGGGGGGTGGGGTAGAGAAAACGTCATTATTTCATACAATTTATGAAAATGGTGAGAACCTTTGTCCAAAATAGCATGGTCTGGTTCTAATCTAACTTACGTGAGTGATACATCTCAGCTGTTTTCCGCTTTCATATAAATATTTCTCAATTTTGGACATAATTTGAGCATTTCTTACTGTAACACAAGGGCCTAAACAACCGATTTTATTTGAAATTCACACCCTATAGAAGATTTTGTTGTTTACGACGATGAATACTACATCGTATTTGATCCGCTGAAAAATTTCCGGACAGTTTAGACGGTCCGATCTATTATAAATGGGTCATTGTTTTGAGGCAGTAGAACGTTTCAGAGGAAATCTGGGCTAATTTTGTAGGCATCATTAAAAACAAAATAAGCGTGCAGCTGGCTACAAAACCCCATTGTTTGTCATTTTTCGTCTAAACAAACTGATTCAACACCTAAAACACAAGTAAAACAATTTTTAACACAGCAAACCCGTTTTCCTGCAGGTTGCACTACAGTATTAAATTTTACTATATATTCTTACCAAAATTGCGCAACTTTAGGTACAGATTAAAAATTCAAAACGAACTTCTGGAAAAAATCCTCTTGACATCTTTTTAAACAACGCTTCATTTACAATTTTCTAGCAAAATACACACGTGCATCCAGCAAGGCATGAGACTTTGTTTACCTCGAAGTTACACATGTGCTTGAAAATCAAGCCCGGGCCTTTTCACCCCCCTCCGGAAACAACACGCATCAAAAATTCAAATGACCTCGCATTATTACAAAATTGGTATAGTTAGACCTCTTACACATTGTTTTTCATCTCATAAAAAAAATCAGCTCCTGTCGCGTGCGGAAACGCCCCAAATTCAAAGGGAAATTCGGGAATTATTTTGCCTCAGCCATGTTTTGACGTGAACCTTCAGTGAAATACTGTTATGACACCTGCAATAAAACTCATTTTTTGTTATCGCAAAATCATCATTAATAATTTGATTAATACTCATTGTGTAGTGTGATTAAAAAAAAATTATAAAGATATCTACTCATTTCAGAAAGTTATGAGCGATTTTTTAACACCACGGTGTACACGGTGGCCACCGATTTATGAAAATATGATCAAAGTTATACTGTATGCATTTACACGGTGTTTTAATATTCAGTGATTTTTTGGTTTTAAATTAACAAGTGATGTATGAAAATGTATAAAATGACGCAAATTGATTAATATCATGTGGACCCCAGAAATTATGTCAGCAAAAAATTCGATGACCATGCCACTGGGGGGTGGGGTAGAGAAAACGTCATTATTTCATACAATTTATGAAAATGGTGAGAACCTTTGTCCAAAATAGCATGGTCTGGTTCTAATCTAACTTACGTGAGTGATACATCTCAGCTGTTTTCCGCTTTCATATAAATATTTCTCAATTTTGGACATAATTTGAGCATTTCTTACTGTAACACAAGGGCCTAAACAACCGATTTTATTTGAAATTCACACCCTATAGAAGATTTTGTTGTTTACGACGATGAATACTACATCGTATTTGATCCGCTGAAAAATTTCCGGACAGTTTAGACGGTCCGATCTATTATAAATGGGTCATTGTTTTGAGGCAGTAGAACGTTTCAGAGGAAATCTGGGCTAATTTTGTAGGCATCATTAAAAACAAAATAAGCGTGCAGCTGGCTACAAAACCCCATTGTTTGTCATTTTTCGTCTAAACAAACTGATTCAACACCTAAAACACAAGTAAAACAATTTTTAACACAGCAAACCCGTTTTCCTGCAGGTTGCACTACAGTATTAAATTTTACTATATATTCTTACCAAAATTGCGCAACTTTAGGTACAGATTAAAAATTCAAAACGAACTTCTGGAAAAAATCCTCTTGACATCTTTTTAAACAACGCTTCATTTACAATTTTCTAGCAAAATACACACGTGCATCCAGCAAGGCATGAGACTTTGTTTACCTCGAAGTTACACATGTGCTTGAAAATCAAGCCCGGGCCTTTTCACCCCCCTCCGGAAACAACACGCATCAAAAATTCAAATGACCTCGCATTATTACAAAATTGGTATAGTTAGACCTCTTACACATTGTTTTTCATCTCATAAAAAAAATCAGCTCCTGTCGCGTGCGGAAACGCCCCAAATTCAAAGGGAAATTCGGGAATTATTTTGCCTCAGCCATGTTTTGACGTGAACCTTCAGTGAAATACTGTTATGACACCTGCAATAAAACTCATTTTTTGTTATCGCAAAATCATCATTAATAATTTGATTAATACTCATTGTGTAGTGTGATTAAAAAAAAATTATAAAGATATCTACTCATTTCAGAAAGTTATGAGCGATTTTTTAACACCACGGTGTACACGGTGGCCACCGATTTATGAAAATATGATCAAAGTTATACTGTATGCATTTACACGGTGTTTTAATATTCAGTGATTTTTTGGTTTTAAATTAACAAGTGATGTATGAAAATGTATAAAATGACGCAAATTGATTAATATCATGTGGACCCCAGAAATTATGTCAGCAAAAAATTCGATGACCATGCCACTGGGGGGTGGGGTAGAGAAAACGTCATTATTTCATACAATTTATGAAAATGGTGAGAACCTTTGTCCAAAATAGCATGGTCTGGTTCTAATCTAACTTACGTGAGTGATACATCTCAGCTGTTTTCCGCTTTCATATAAATATTTCTCAATTTTGGACATAATTTGAGCATTTCTTACTGTAACACAAGGGCCTAAACAACCGATTTTATTTGAAATTCACACCCTATAGAAGATTTTGTTGTTTACGACGATGAATACTACATCGTATTTGATCCGCTGAAAAATTTCCGGACAGTTTAGACGGTCCGATCTATTATAAATGGGTCATTGTTTTGAGGCAGTAGAACGTTTCAGAGGAAATCTGGGCTAATTTTGTAGGCATCATTAAAAACAAAATAAGCGTGCAGCTGGCTACAAAACCCCATTGTTTGTCATTTTTCGTCTAAACAAACTGATTCAACACCTAAAACACAAGTAAAACAATTTTTAACACAGCAAACCCGTTTTCCTGCAGGTTGCACTACAGTATTAAATTTTACTATATATTCTTACCAAAATTGCGCAACTTTAGGTACAGATTAAAAATTCAAAACGAACTTCTGGAAAAAATCCTCTTGACATCTTTTTAAACAACGCTTCATTTACAATTTTCTAGCAAAATACACACGTGCATCCAGCAAGGCATGAGACTTTGTTTACCTCGAAGTTACACATGTGCTTGAAAATCAAGCCCGGGCCTTTTCACCCCCCTCCGGAAACAACACGCATCAAAAATTCAAATGACCTCGCATTATTACAAAATTGGTATAGTTAGACCTCTTACACATTGTTTTTCATCTCATAAAAAAAATCAGCTCCTGTCGCGTGCGGAAACGCCCCAAATTCAAAGGGAAATTCGGGAATTATTTTGCCTCAGCCATGTTTTGACGTGAACCTTCAGTGAAATACTGTTATGACACCTGCAATAAAACTCATTTTTTGTTATCGCAAAATCATCATTAATAATTTGATTAATACTCATTGTGTAGTGTGATTAAAAAAAAATTATAAAGATATCTACTCATTTCAGAAAGTTATGAGCGATTTTTTAACACCACGGTGTACACGGTGGCCACCGATTTATGAAAATATGATCAAAGTTATACTGTATGCATTTACACGGTGTTTTAATATTCAGTGATTTTTTGGTTTTAAATTAACAAGTGATGTATGAAAATGTATAAAATGACGCAAATTGATTAATATCATGTGGACCCCAGAAATTATGTCAGCAAAAAATTCGATGACCATGCCACTGGGGGGTGGGGTAGAGAAAACGTCATTATTTCATACAATTTATGAAAATGGTGAGAACCTTTGTCCAAAATAGCATGGTCTGGTTCTAATCTAACTTACGTGAGTGATACATCTCAGCTGTTTTCCGCTTTCATATAAATATTTCTCAATTTTGGACATAATTTGAGCATTTCTTACTGTAACACAAGGGCCTAAACAACCGATTTTATTTGAAATTCACACCCTATAGAAGATTTTGTTGTTTACGACGATGAATACTACATCGTATTTGATCCGCTGAAAAATTTCCGGACAGTTTAGACGGTCCGATCTATTATAAATGGGTCATTGTTTTGAGGCAGTAGAACGTTTCAGAGGAAATCTGGGCTAATTTTGTAGGCATCATTAAAAACAAAATAAGCGTGCAGCTGGCTACAAAACCCCATTGTTTGTCATTTTTCGTCTAAACAAACTGATTCAACACCTAAAACACAAGTAAAACAATTTTTAACACAGCAAACCCGTTTTCCTGCAGGTTGCACTACAGTATTAAATTTTACTATATATTCTTACCAAAATTGCGCAACTTTAGGTACAGATTAAAAATTCAAAACGAACTTCTGGAAAAAATCCTCTTGACATCTTTTTAAACAACGCTTCATTTACAATTTTCTAGCAAAATACACACGTGCATCCAGCAAGGCATGAGACTTTGTTTACCTCGAAGTTACACATGTGCTTGAAAATCAAGCCCGGGCCTTTTCACCCCCCTCCGGAAACAACACGCATCAAAAATTCAAATGACCTCGCATTATTACAAAATTGGTATAGTTAGACCTCTTACACATTGTTTTTCATCTCATAAAAAAAATCAGCTCCTGTCGCGTGCGGAAACGCCCCAAATTCAAAGGGAAATTCGGGAATTATTTTGCCTCAGCCATGTTTTGACGTGAACCTTCAGTGAAATACTGTTATGACACCTGCAATAAAACTCATTTTTTGTTATCGCAAAATCATCATTAATAATTTGATTAATACTCATTGTGTAGTGTGATTAAAAAAAAATTATAAAGATATCTACTCATTTCAGAAAGTTATGAGCGATTTTTTAACACCACGGTGTACACGGTGGCCACCGATTTATGAAAATATGATCAAAGTTATACTGTATGCATTTACACGGTGTTTTAATATTCAGTGATTTTTTGGTTTTAAATTAACAAGTGATGTATGAAAATGTATAAAATGACGCAAATTGATTAATATCATGTGGACCCCAGAAATTATGTCAGCAAAAAATTCGATGACCATGCCACTGGGGGGTGGGGTAGAGAAAACGTCATTATTTCATACAATTTATGAAAATGGTGAGAACCTTTGTCCAAAATAGCATGGTCTGGTTCTAATCTAACTTACGTGAGTGATACATCTCAGCTGTTTTCCGCTTTCATATAAATATTTCTCAATTTTGGACATAATTTGAGCATTTCTTACTGTAACACAAGGGCCTAAACAACCGATTTTATTTGAAATTCACACCCTATAGAAGATTTTGTTGTTTACGACGATGAATACTACATCGTATTTGATCCGCTGAAAAATTTCCGGACAGTTTAGACGGTCCGATCTATTATAAATGGGTCATTGTTTTGAGGCAGTAGAACGTTTCAGAGGAAATCTGGGCTAATTTTGTAGGCATCATTAAAAACAAAATAAGCGTGCAGCTGGCTACAAAACCCCATTGTTTGTCATTTTTCGTCTAAACAAACTGATTCAACACCTAAAACACAAGTAAAACAATTTTTAACACAGCAAACCCGTTTTCCTGCAGGTTGCACTACAGTATTAAATTTTACTATATATTCTTACCAAAATTGCGCAACTTTAGGTACAGATTAAAAATTCAAAACGAACTTCTGGAAAAAATCCTCTTGACATCTTTTTAAACAACGCTTCATTTACAATTTTCTAGCAAAATACACACGTGCATCCAGCAAGGCATGAGACTTTGTTTACCTCGAAGTTACACATGTGCTTGAAAATCAAGCCCGGGCCTTTTCACCCCCCTCCGGAAACAACACGCATCAAAAATTCAAATGACCTCGCATTATTACAAAATTGGTATAGTTAGACCTCTTACACATTGTTTTTCATCTCATAAAAAAAATCAGCTCCTGTCGCGTGCGGAAACGCCCCAAATTCAAAGGGAAATTCGGGAATTATTTTGCCTCAGCCATGTTTTGACGTGAACCTTCAGTGAAATACTGTTATGACACCTGCAAACTGTATTACCGCTGCATTAACACAAGTCTTAAAATCAAGAACCAAAACCGGAATAACTATTTCCGACTTTGTAAAAAGAAATGAAGCGCTAGTGCCGCAGATGTCAGATATGAATCAATAAACAAAAATATCTATAATTAACTGATTAAGATAATGAATTCATAAACCAAAACAGAATTGCAACTAAAGTTAACAATTTAGAATACAAAAGCAAGGTTTAAACCAAAGAGAACTTGATTAAGAAAATTAATCTTTAACAGAGCCGAAAGCTTAAAAACAAATTAACTTCAACGATGAAAAGAACTGTTATACATTCAAAATAAAGAAATGAAAATGCTATTAAATTAACCTTAAAATTAAAGAGAAAAAAAACCATAAATTAGATTTTACCTGAAAAAAGAAGCAAGGAAGCCTTCGGTAGTCATGTTGTATATTTTATTTGATAAAATGAAATATATCGGAAAGGGCAATATCGATACACTCTATAAATTGGTAAGAGAAAGAAAGAGAAGGATTGAGAAATTAAACGTACGTCTATGGAACGCCTGGACTGTCTTATCATGGCAAAACTAAATTCGTTATGTGCTTATATTATTATGTTGCGTGCTTTAATCGTTATGTGATGTCCTTGTGTCATTATCTGGTGTGCTTTTATCATTATGTGGTGTACTCCTTCAATTATGTGATGCGCATCCATCATTATGGCATGTGCATTTGGTATTATGTGATGTGCATTTGGCATTATGTGATGTACATTTGGCATTTTGTGATGTGTATTCATCATTATGTGATGTGCAGTTATCATTATGGCATGTGCATTCATCATTATGGCGTGTGCTTTTCTAATTATGTGATGTGATTTCGTCTTCACATTATGTGTTTTAAACATCTTTACGCGATGTGCTTTTTTGTTCATTACGTCATGTACAAACATCTTTATGTTATGTACAAACTTCATTATGTGGTGTGCAAACTTCGTTATGATGATGATCAAAGTCACCTGATAATTTTTAAAGTTAAAAGTTGGCGGGTTTAGATACAGTGGCAAACTTTTAAACTGATACTAGTTGATAGCCAAGAAAAATCGGACGGCTCTCATCCGCCACGCATGCCTCGACACTATTTTAGTGTTTCGGCGCTGTGATACGATGTTTATGATTGATTGATTGATTCATTTATTTATTTATCTTATACCGTTTACTTTTAAGGACACACAAGACGTTCCCCAGTTTCAGTTAATTTCTCTTGATGGAATATTTCTTCCTTATTTTGCATTTAAACCTGCTATTGCCCAAAAATTCAGGGTGCATAACCAGGCTACTTTTGAAGTTAGAATATTTTAAATTTTCCTTTTAATAGCTTGCAAAATGCAATTGAATGCTTATCTAAAAAGTCTAACTAGAAAATTATCAAATAACATGTAAAAATTATTATTCTGAAATCAACTTCGTGTTTCGATCGCAGGCACGTAGCATCGGCTGGGGGGGGGGGCACATTATGGCGCAGCAAAGATTTTTCTTTAATTTACATTTAAAAATGTGAGATGTCATGCAGTTGCACCCCACCTTTTTGGGACCATGTACTAAATTTAAAGTAAAAGTAAAGAAGGAAAATTGAAGTTTTAGGTATACTACGCCTCCCTTCCCCGGATTGGGATTTTCACGATTTTGGGAATTTCTCGGGGGGGGGGGGTGGTTGGTTTGTTTTTAACTTTTTTTTTGTCAAGATTTTTTGGGATGAGTCCCCCCCCCCCCCCCCCCACCTAACCCATTCAAAAGCGATGCTATGTGCCTGGATTCGGCCCATCAGCACCTAAGTTTACAACCGGTTCAACCAAAACTGTACATCACACCTGTCAATTAGTTAATATCGCCCCTCAATCTGCATCTACTGTCTGTCATTTTTACAGAATTCATAAATTATTAGCAATTATTCTTTAGGTATTTTCCTTTTTTTTTTTTTTAGAATTTTGGGCAGAAACTAATAAAAAATATTTTTTCCTGGTAATTTTGATGAAATTGCGTTGCTACACATTTAACAATGCTTTTACTTCTCTATTTTTTATTGAAATGTAGGAATTCTGGCATGGCCATTAAAGAAATGTTTCTTTTGGAATTTTTAATCTGCTACCATGGTTATACCAAAAGCTGTGACAATATGTTTGTTCATTTTTGTTTTACTCCAGTTTACTTCATTTGTCAATTTGCTATTTAGCACCCGTCATATAACCGGCGCATTTCGGATATGGGACAAAAGAAGTCCGCCCTAAAGACAACCCTGGACTCAGGGGAAAAACACAGATTTTAGTAAAACACTGGAACATTCATATTTAAAAAGACAAAGACTGCAGTGTGATTTTCTCTGAATTGCCAACTGTGTCGATAAGAATTTGGGTGTTATGCTCACTTCCTCATTAATTAAATAATCTGTATAACAGATGTGCATATAGTATCCTGATGATAGCGGATTTGCAGATTAAAAAAAAAATAATGTAAAAAAATAAAATAAATAGATAAAATCATGAAAGCGTATCACAACGCCGAAACACTAAAATAGTGTCGAGACAAGTGATTTGAGGTGCGTGGCGGGTGAGCGCCACTTTCTTAAAAGAAATAAAGTATGTGTTAGTAAGACTTTTGCATCGTTAAATCATTTACATTTGCGCCCGTTAAATTTGTAAACAAATTAGGAAGATAAATATCAGTTTTGAATTCTGCCGCTGGGTCTACGACTTTAAATATTATCACGTGACTTTGATCATCATAACGAAGTTTGCAAACCACATAATGAAGTTTGTACATAACATAAAGATGTTTGTACATGGCGTAATGAACAAAAAAGCACATCGCGTAAAGATGTTTAAAACACATATAATGTAAAGACGGAATCACATCACATAATTAGAAAAGCACACGCCATAATGATGAATGCACATGCCATAATGATAACTGCACATCACAGAATGATGAATACACATCGCAAAATGCCAAATGTACATCACATAATGCCAAATGCACATCACATAATACCAAATGCACATGCCATAATGATGGATGCGCATCACATAATTGAAGGAGTACACCACATAATGATAAAAGCACACCACATAATGACACAAGGACATCACATAACGATTAAAGCACGCTACATAATATTATAAGCACATAACGAATTTAGTTTTGCCATGATAAGACAGTCCAGGCGTTCCATATACGTCTATACATACTACAGTACACAGTCAACACAAATGAGTCTGTACTTGTATCACTGATCTTAATTATCTTTACAGTAATATTATTTAATGTGCAATTTTATAGGCTTTGCTGGGCCTAGATATCTCATAGAAATTTAATATATCGCCCTTTATTATTATTTAATGCTCATTTTTGTCTTACCTTGATAAGTACTCAGCAAAATTAAATGCATTATGAATTAAATTCCTGTAAAAAAAAAGTTTCAATTATTCATTCATATCATTTGAATAACAATACGTTTAAAATTTTAAGATAATGTCAGACTCAAATTCCTATAGAGGTCGATTTGGCTCTTTCTTTTATCTAAAGTACTGATGTACATTAACAATGATTTTGTAAATTTTTCTTACTTTTTACGATCAATTCATTAATATGTTAAAAGAAAGATGTAATGATAAATAATATAATGCTTTCTTTGATGGTTTATGCAAATTATGAAGGTAGCGATCATTGCAGAAAAAAATTACATAACCCGCTAACACTGCAAAAAAAGTTGATATATATGTGTCTGAATAACGATTTACCTTTCCTTTCCTCCTAGAAGGGTATATTGTTAAGTCGATACATTCGTTTTACATTTTTGCTTTATGATAAACATAAATACCTTGGTGCGCAAACTACGTCTATCCACTAGAATGAAAAAAAAAGTCCAGATAATGTTTTGAAACGCCCCATCTTCCGCTTCAGGTTGCGATACACAACCAAAAATAGTAAGAGTAAGGAGATTTTGCACTGCAGAAGACATGAAAAGTACCCGGATTATAACGCTCAAAAATTGTGCATGGTGTCCCGAATACTTCCGAATGGAGAAAAAAATGTAAACATTGCCCATTTTAAATCTCCGTAAGATATGTTAATTTCTTTGGGTAAAAAGTGTCAAATTGAATTGATAAATCTTTGATTTTCTCCTTTATATCAATTGACGCCAAATTGAGGCGCCATATATATATATATATATATATATATATATATATATATATATATATATATATATATATACTGTCAATTTAAACTCTGTCAACATATTCGTTTTTCATTTCATTAAAAATTGAAGAACTAGTAGTTTCAGTTGATAACATTCAATTTTGATACGAGAAATTCTTTGTACGGATTAAGCGCCGATGGGGATACGTAGGTGGTAGAGGGTTCCATGATGGTAAATGTATGGTACCAAGGACAATGCTTTTCATTGATCGAGAAGACAGAACTCGTAAACGGGGGGATGTGTAGAAATTTTTATTATTTTATGGTTATTCTCAAAAACAAAAACAATTTTGGAGCGGGCCAGTTAAGTGGGTAAACGTATCGGTTATATAAACAGAACTGGGAATCTACATGGAGGATATGGCTTACGATCTCGGAGTATTGTTTTCGTGTGTGAAAAATGCTAATTAGATGCAATTTTACTGATACATGTACATACTGTAAAGTGCACTGGGAACAAACGACAACCTTGCGATGTATGTGCAATGATCATTCAAATGGAACACCCTGCCTTATAAATAGTGTTCGTTTGCAATAAGACATCGATACATTTAATTTGCAGAATCAACTGCTTTGTTAAAGGAATAAGGAATCCTTTTTGAGTATTATGAGGTGATAACTTTGGTCGGGGCGTGGTCAAATCCAATAAGGCTCGAAGGGCTTTATGATAGATTTGACCACGCTCCGACCGAAATTATCATCTCTTAATATTCAAAGAATGATTCCTTATTATTTATATTTATATTATTTCCAACTTTATTAATTTTATAACTCTATCGGCACAATGCAAAGAAATTAATAGTAACTACCAGCCAACTAGTAACTACAAGGATCACATGGTATGTAATATACTCGAAAGTAGGAGCCGTCCAATGTATCCGTACATGTAAGTATTTAGGATGCAGACCAGTCTACTAAAAAATTACATGCTTAATATTACAATTTAATATGTCGCCATGATGTCCGTTCTGATCATCATACAAAATCATGCAGAATTTTTGAATACACTGATTAGAACCTTGATGAGGAGTAAGGACAATGTAACGATATTTGGTTTGATAAAGGACTGTTGTATTTGTGTTCATATGCATTGTAAGTTGTTGGGAAAAAAATGAGGACATCATTAATTCAATACATGTATGTCATGGTGACAACAGACAATTACATTTAGGAAAAAAATAACTAAAATGACACTGGTTTGAATGTGTTGTGCGAGTGAAGGGAACTGCAAGAACATTTTAACATAAATGTAGTTAGTTGCACGTGTGTTAAGAGGGCTCAATGGCCGTGGCCATTTTTAGACCCTATTGATCCCGTATAAGTACTGGGTTTAATTCTTGTTGCGAAATAAAAGTTTGATGTATTCAGTTGCTTGTGTGTTAAATGGTGACGTTAGTTGCTGGTGTGTATACGAATAGAAGTAAAAACAGAATATATTTATTTTTTTCAACTTGTGACAATTTTTTCCGATTCTCTGTAGAAACACTTTAAGAAATAAGCTCAAAAGACACTAATTTGAATCCACCTTGCGATTTCATGATACTGTTGGGAATGTTTAATTTAAATGTGTAGTGAGTTGAATGTGTAAAAGTGTGTAGTAAGTTGCCGGTGTGTGTTCATGTACATGTGTATAAAATGCCGACCAATTTCATTTAATTTGTCATGCTGACCTTCATTGTATTCTGATTCTCATAACAAACAGCTACGTTAAGAAATATCCCAATAGATACTGGTTTGAATCCATTTTGCAATTAAAGGAACTGAAAGATTTTGTTTAACACAGATGTAGTTAGTTGCAAGTGCGTTAAATAGTGTTGCAAGTTGGCTGTGTGTTAACATAAAATGTTGACATAATTCATTCTTTTGTCATGGTGACCTTCATTTGATTCTGGTCCTCATCATAACAGACAAAATATTTTAGCAGAAACTTGTGTGAATGCGTTTTGCGAAAGAAGTAAAACCCTGTCATACCGGGGCTGCATACGCAAGGCGATCCCGCTGCGTCCTTAAATAATGTAAAACGCCAAGGTACTTGCAGAATAGTCTCCTACAGTGCCGTAACAACGCAACGGCATCTTCTTTTTTCACGATGAGATCGCCAAAAAAATTGTAGAACGCCATGCGACGGCGCGCACTTTGAACACGCACAAGGAACGCGCCGTGGCTCTGCGTTCTGATAAACACGCAGTAGTAACGGAGTGAGGTCGCCGTGACAGCGCCGTAAGGTATCCAAGAGCGTCACGAGAGCTCCGTTGGCGCGCTAAAGGAACGCACCTAATCGAATATAGACGCAGTAATTGGTCGATAGTGCGTGCACAGAGACCTCTCGGAGTCTTGCGCTCTCTTGACGTTTAATTTCTTCTGCGTTCAATTAAGGAATAAGGAATCATTCTTTGAGTATTATGAGGTGATGATTTCGGTCGGGGCGTGAACAAATCCAATAAAGCCTGAAGGGCTTTAAGATAGATTTGATCACGCCCCAACTAAAATTATCACCTCATAATATTAAAACAATGATTCCTTATTACTTATATTTACATTATTTTAAGCCATCGTACGATTAAATATTTAAATATAAATTAGCAAACCCCGCTGGCGCCTCAATTTGGCGTCATTTGAAGTTATGGGTTATATTGTACAAAATCGATACGTAGTGTTATCACAGGCAATACACTGGAAATTGTAAATATTAACGTATATTTACATTCAGTGTGTATTTCCCCTCATGTTCGACGTTCAATTTCCTGTGAATACACTTAGCTAATTCATGCACCAAGAGCACAAATATAAACGTCATCACGCGTTTTGGGTATATTTCTTTAATGTAAGATTAATTGAAACGTTTAAACTTACATAACCAGTTTGATATGTACTAATTGAAAATATTCGTTAAATCATATCATTTCCTTGAAAAAAAAAATTTTGACAAAGTTTCTGGCGGAGGCGATCTAAATAGCATGTTAATATGGCTGTTCCATGTATGTTTCATATTCCTGAGTACGAGCGCATATAATGGCTTTATAGCGACGATACACAATATTTTATACAAATAGACATCAGTATGAAAATATAAATATAAGCATTGAATGCTAAATAACACACCAAGCGATGCAGACAAAATCTATTATCATATCACGCTAACGCGCCGTATTCAATTTGTCTGCAACGCTTGGTGTGTTAGGTACCGACGACATCCAGAAATAAGCATTCAGTGCTTTTAAATTATACCGCGCTTCCACGGCGTTTCTAGTGCATTGTCAGTCTGGCCACAGAAAGAACAATTGCTGTTGTACAATACTAAGCGATACTGTGGTTTCATTTATATTCGTAGGTATCAATTTTCGTGGAGAAAGTGTAAATCAAAATCTCAAGGATACGTAAATTCGTGGCTAATGACCCCATCATTACAAAATGTTTATAGATTTGCACTTCAATGAACATTTTATTTTGTGGATCAACTTAACAACAAAATCCACGAAAATTGGATTATTCAACGAATATTGATGAAACAACAGTACATGTATAGTATTCTCAAACTTGATGTGGATGACTAAGTAAAATGTAGCATTTGCAAATATTACAGGGCATATTAAAGCGCGTGGATGGATTTCGTGCCATTTTGTTCTGGTGTTTTCACTTGTTTCTATGGTTTATACATGTAACAACTAATAACGGTTCTTTAACTAAGTTTTTGTCTTTCACAAAGTATTTAAAAATTAGTTACGTTTCAATTACAAGGTACCTTATGTCATTAAAACAAAAACAATGTTTTTATCATATATTTACTAGATGTAAAGTTGTTTCCCACACAATTGTACACATACTGATTCACCTACCAATAAGTAAAGCACGCTGTGGATGCGAGGTAAATTTTTTTAGCATGTCATGAGCGCTCGGCGGATACTCAGCGAGAGCGCAGTCTATCGCTAAGTAGAACTCTGTGGAAACGCAGTTACACGCCGCGGGAGCTACGTAGAAATTGGATGGCCATACATGGCCGTACCGTTAGTTACCTGTGACTAGCGTGTGCAATCAAG
The DNA here is from genome assembly GCA_020458035.1 of Magallana ariakensis. Taxonomy (NCBI): domain Eukaryota; kingdom Metazoa; phylum Mollusca; class Bivalvia; order Ostreida; family Ostreidae; genus Magallana; species Magallana ariakensis. The sequence continues at coordinate 46,638,825 of CM035816.1, forward strand.
CGCGCAGCGAGTGAGTGGGGTCAATCAGCTAACATCCGCGACTGTACTCGGCAATGCTGGTACCGGACATCCATGACTGTACCTGCACGCTAATGTTAAAGTCGGAATATCCGGATTGTTTTGTCGTATAAAATATGTTTATATCTATACTGTAGACTGTAATGGTAGAAAATATATCTAATGAATATTTATACACACAAAGAATCCTGTAGAGTTATCTTATCTGCTGTATGGAACACCATTACGCAAAAAGGGAAACATTAACAGTGTAACGCTAATTATAGCAAATGTAAAGAATATATTGAAAATCACAGAAAATTTTCAGCGCACGAAATCATTTTTAGAAAAAACATTATTTCTAATAAAAATAAATAAAGTAATTAAATTACCAAGATAAACCATACTTTATGAATATAATAAGCGTAACGGTTTAGGGATTAAGGCTAAAATAGGTGGTGCCTGCTGCCAAATTCAATTCAATATATAACGTTATTGAATAAGATATTATTGGAAATAAAAAAAAAAAACTCTTAAGGTTTGTTAATAAATAGACCGACAAACAAATTTAAATATTTGAGCAAACAGCATCAATGTCTCTATTTACCTCGAACTACAATAAAAAAATAAGTATATCCATCAGTTAGTATACAGTGAAAGTGTGTCTCATTTACACAGCCAGAAGGATCAGTTTATAATTTATAAAAAATATACTTTATTCACATCTGCAGATGAATATGCGCCAAATATATAACAATTATACCTGTCCTAAAATACACCATATTTCAGTAATATTTATTACCGTGCATGTGCCTGACTAACAACATCCATGAGTGTATCTGTCCTATAATTGCATTATAACTTACATCCACGACTGTACCTGTGCCTCATTAACAACATCCATGAGTGTACTTGTCCTATAAATGTATAATAACTTACATCCACAACTGTACCTGTGCCTGACTAACAACATCCATGAGTGTACCTGTCGTATAAAAGCATTATAACTTACATCAACGACTGTACCTGTGCCTGATAAACAGCATCCCTGACTGTACCTGTACTATAAATGCATTATAACTTACATCCACGACTGTACCTGTGCCTGACTAAGAACATCCATGAGTGTACCTGTCGTATAAATGCAGTATAACTTAAATCCACGACTGTACCTGTGCCTGATAAACAATATCCATGAGTATACCTGTCCTATAAATGCATTATAACTTACATCCACAACTGTACTTGTGCCTGACTAACAACATCCATGAGTGTACCTGTCGTATAAATGCATTATAACTTACATCCACGACTGTATCTGTGCCTGATTAACAACATCCATGAGTGAACCTGTCCTATAAATGCATTATAACTTACATCCACGACTGTACTTGTGCCTGATTAACAACATCCATGAGTGAACCTGTCCTATAAATGCATTATAACTTACATCCACAACTGTACCTGTGCCTGATAAACAACATCCATGAGTGTACCTGTCCTATAAATGCATTATAACTTACATCAACGACTGTACCTGTGCCTGATTCACAACATCCCTGAGTGTACCTGTCGAGTTAATGCATTATAACTTATATCCATGACTGTACCTGTGCCTGATTAACAACATCCCTGAGTGTACCTGTCGAATTAATGCATTATAACTTATATCCATGACTGTACCTGTGCCTGATTAACAACATCCATGAGTGTACCTGTCCTATCAATGTATAATAACTTTACATCCACGACTGTACCTGAGCCTGACTAACAACATCCATCAGCGTACCTGTCGAATAAATGTATTATAAATTAAATCCATAAATGTACCTGTGCCTAATAAACAACATTTATGAGTATACTTGTCGTATAAATGCATTATAACTTACATCCACGACTGTACCTGTGCCTGATTTACAACATCCATGAGTGTACCTGTCCTATAAATGCATTATAACTTACATTCACGACTCTAACTGTGCATGAATAACAACATCCATGAGTGTACATGTCCTATAAATGTATAATAACTTACATCCACAACTGTACCATTGCCTGACTAACAACATCAATGAGTGTACCTGTCGTATTAATGTATTATAACTTACATCCACGACTGTACCTGTGCCTGATTAACAACATCCATGAGTGTACCTGTCGTATTAATGTATTATAACTTACATCCACGACTGTACCTGTGCCTGATTAACAACATCCATGACTGTACCTGTCCTATAAATGCATCATAACTTACATCCACGACTGTACCTGTCCTATAAATGCATTATAACTTACATCCACGACTGTACCTGTGCCTGATTTACAACATCCATGAGTGTACCTGTCCTATAAATGCATTATAACTTACATTCACGACTCTAACTGTGCATGAATAACAACATCCATGAGTGTACCTGTCCTATAAATGCATCATAACTTACATCCATGACTGTACCTGTCCTATAAATGCATTATAACTTACATCCACGACTGTACCTGTGCCTGATTAACAACATCCATGAGTGTACTTGTCCTATAAATGCATTATAACTTACATCCACGACTGTACCTGTGCCTGATAAACAACATCCATGACTGTACCTGTCCTATAAATGCATTATAACTTACATCCATGACTGTACCTGTGCCTGACTAACAACATCCATGAGTGTACCTGTCGTATTAATGCATTATAACTTACATCCACGACTGTACCTGTGCCTGATTAACAACATCCATGAGTGAACCTGTCGTATAAATGCATTATAACTTACATCCATGACTGTACCTATGCCTGACTAACAACATCCATGAGTGTACCTGTCGGATAAATGCATTATAAATTACATCCACGACTGTACCTGTGCCTGATAAACAACATCTTGTATAAATGCATTATAACTTACATCCACGACTGTACTTGTGCCTGACTAACAACATCCATGAGTGTACCTGTCCTATAAATGCATTATAACTTACATCCACGACTGTACCTGTATCTGGTTATCAACATCCATGACCGTACCTGTCCTATAAATGCATAATAACTTACTTGTGCATTATTAAAAACATACATGACTGTACCTGTTCTCTACAAGTGTCATAACAGTATTTTATCGTTGGTTCACGTCAAAACATGGAATTCCCTTGTAATTGGGGGTGTTTCCGTCTGCTAAAGGGGCTGATTTTTTTATGAGATGAAAAACAAGGTGTAAGATGTCTGACTATCCAAGTTTTGTAACAATGCGAGGTAATTTGAATTTTTGAAGCTTGTTGATTCCGGAGGGGGGTGGGGGGGATAAAGGACCCGGGCTTGATTTTTAAGCACAAAGTTTCACGCCTTGCAGGATGCACGTGTGTATTTTTCTAGAAAATTGTAAATGAAGCGTTGAAAAAAAGTCAAGAGGATTATTTTCCTAGAGGTTCGTTTTGAATTTTTAATCAGTATCTAAAGTTGCGCAATTTTGGTAAGAATATATAGTAAAATTTAATACTGTAGTGACACCTATAAAAGCATTATAACATACATCCAAAACTGTACCTGTGCCTGATTAAGAACATCCATCATTGTACCTGTCCTATAAATGCATCACAGCTTACATTCTTGACTGTACCCGTGCTTGATTAACAACACTCTACGCATGAAACTAATTAACCGAGTTCATGGAATCGCGTGCTTTTCCGTTTTACTGTTTTGTAAATAACGCATTTGAATATTTTTACTCAGTTTCCTTTCGTTGTCATTATAATTCAATGTGCTCAATGAGTTTTATTTATTGAAGTCACAAGTAGTTCAGTGTCCCGTAAACGAATCCAACCAATAAATACAATTCAATTTTATCTTGCATTCTATCAAACTTGTTCTAGTATTTATCTTATTTGATTTAGAAATAGAAAATAAATTTATTAATCTATAAAAGTAAGAGCTTGTAATAAAGTTGTATCTTATGGAAGGGAATTACCGCCAAAATTCTATCTATCTTGCTTTTATTCTTATTATGCTTACTTCTTTATTCTTCATTACATTTACACTTCCATGTCACTTTATTGTTTTCATATTCATGCTTATTCAATTTCACTTTGATTCTCTTTAGTTCTTTATTGTTTGCTTATTTCTATGTTGCAATATTCTCTTCTTATTCGTGTAAATTCTTTCTTCTATCTCTGTTACAAACGTGAATTCAAACACGCAAACCATAAGGCACTTTCAATAAAGACGAATACAAGTTGCATGAATTTAATGCTGCATTATGACGCCAGGCGGCAGTGTGTGCGCTACAATTGCTGCTCCCGAAGATTTATTAAAACGAAACTAACAATTGGCATAAAAATAAATTCGTGAAAACATCTCAAATTAAGAGCTTAGTATAGGAATATGAAATACATGTTAATATAGTCAACTTTTAACAAGCCACGATATACGCAGACTCAAAAAGATACGGGTTTTTTTTTTGTATACATGTAAAATGCCTCCGCGCGGTTCTAAAAAAATCAGGGGGGGGGGGGGTCTGAGAGATAATTTTGTATTAATTTTTTTATTGGTTGATTAAATAAGTGTGAATTTTCCATCGGGGGGGGGGGGGTGGATCTGATCTCATTCTAGATCCGCAATGCAATGTACCATATATATATGCAGTAACAAATTATTTGCAAATTATTTGCACTGGAACGGTCAATTTTTAGAAGAGGAATATGTCATAAGTACTTGTCGACAGGACTTTATTTTCATTTGAGGTGAAAAGAGGTGGGGTGATGCACGGTTCTGTCCAGAGGTACCCATGGAAAATGTAGATGAAATAGAAATAAATTTAAAACAAATTTAAAGATGTTTTTGAAAAACAATAAAAGGACTGGGGTACGAAATGCTTAGAAGTAGCTTTTCCTGTACTCTAGTACGTGTGAAAATTATCACTTGCATGAATCACTATGTACCTCTCGTTAGGCTACAGTACTGTGTATCCCTGATTAAATGCGATGAATTAATATCCGCGTGAAATTCCGGGTTAAAAAACTTAAAACTGCAGGTTTTAAAATCTCACTTATTTTTCTAAAAGTTTTGAACTTATGATATGAAAACAAAGTTTGGTGCACGCGATTTTATATTCTTGCGATTCGGCACAGAGCGGTGGAGTCGCAGAAGTAAATATACGTATATGCGGTAAAATTAACGAATCTAAATATTATCAGTGACTTAATTACACAATGAGTAAACGAAAACAAACCAGGCAAAGAGATTAAAATACGGTATGTGATATGACTGTTTATACGTTTTGGTTTAAAATCTAAATCAAAATCTTAATAAAAATTCTCATATAAAGTTCAAAATAAAATATTTTTTTTCTTCCAAAATACAAGACATAAATAATGTATGCTTCTTATTTACACAAATTTTCGAAGTGATAAAAATGTGTATGTATCATTCACAGCCATGCTTATTGTAGGTTTGTTTATTTTAATATAAATCATGTACATGTCACTAAATGTCCATGATTAGATTTGAAAGTGTTTAAGCTATGATACATGTAACTTATAGACATGAACCTCATACATGTCTACCTGTCAACTGGTCTTCATTAAATGAAGAGTTGAATTGACCGACTCCCATATCAAGCTTGCGTTGATGATAATTATGATACGGGTGCTAATTATGAGAACTGTAAGATTATCGTCTCATATAAACAACTGATGCGCAGACTTAGAAATTTATTTTATTTTAGGAGGGGGGTCCAGTCACCCCACCACCCTTGAAAATTCAAACTTTTTAAAATTCACATAGTAAACCTTCTGAAAATAGAACTCGACCTACCCCCCCCCCTCCCCACCCCCTACCCGGCAAACAAAATTATAAATTATCCCTTAGTACATAAACCTCCCCTTCATTTCTTGATCTGAACATATAAACATTGGAGCGAAATGTCATGGTGCGAAACATCCCACATTTAGCTAGCTACGTTGTTTTGTTGTTTTTTTCGGGGAGCAGCAATTGTAGCGCGCACACTGCCGCCTGGCGTCAAAATGCAGCATTAAATTCATGCAACTTGTATTCGTCTTTATTGAAAGTGCTTTATGGTTTGCGTGTTTGAATTCACGTTTGTAACAGAGATAGAAGAAAGAATTTACACGAATAAGAAGACAATGTTGCAACATAGAATTAAGCAAACAATGAAGGATCAAAAAGAATCAAAGTGAAATTGAATAAGCATGAATATGAAAACAATAAAGTGACATGCAAGTGTAAATGTAATGAAGAATAAAGAAGTAAGCATAATAAGAATAAAAGCAAGATACATAGAATTTTGGCGGTAATTCCCTTCCATAGTATCTGATAACTTGGAATTAATTATTGAGAGAAAAAAATCGAAATTCTTATGAACAAACTAGTTTACTTACCTGTACGTTAGAAATATTCAATCGTATGCGGTGGATTTTAACTGCTTTTTCTTAGTATTTGTAATTCAGTTTGTTTATTTACGTGTGATATTAAAATGTCGATCCAATCTTTTGGTGACCGGGCATTCAGTTTTGAAATGTTAGCAAATGAAGAATATAGTGTCCTGTAGTTTCTGAATTATTTTCGGTCCATTATTTTAGATATTTGAAATACATGTATATTCATTTAAACTGGTTGTTTTCGTGTATTTTTCTTAATGTCATTGCTAAGTTTGATCTTTTAATTCAGATCGAACAAGAGGTGACGAGGTTTTTATATATATGTAAATAAGAGAATTTTAACGAATCATTTCAAATCGAATTCATTTACTTACTGCGGATTGTCGTTATGCTAATTAAAACAAAACGACATTAACACTAAAATTTCTTGTCATTTTAAGAATATATGCTCATTTTGTTTTCAAGTTTTCTAAGATGATCTTTCCACTTCGGAATTCCGAATGGCAGTGGAGATGAATTAAACGTGAACGGTGAGCGAACGCTGAACGATCGCTGAGCACATAGTGAACGTACTGAAAGCGCACGGTGAGCGCGGATGGAGCGGAGTGGAGAGCAGAAAACGGTGAACGCACGGTGAGCGAACGGTGAGCGCAAGCTGATCGGACAGTGAGCGAACGCAAAATTGATGTAGAACGTTTCAGGAACTGTATCAAAATCCAATAATTCAATGCTTTCAGATAACCTACTGCAATTTGTAACCGTCCGTCGTAGCATGTTGTCTATCGTCGTGCGTTAACAGTTGAACATTTTAACTTCTTTTAAAAAACAACCTGGGTAATTATTTTCAAAATGTGTTATGAATTGCATTTTTGGGGTCAGATGAACATTAATTTTTTCATTGATCTTGAACTCATATAGTTCTCATGGACAGGCCCAAAATCATTTAGCTTTATACATACAGAGTATATTGTTGAGGTAATTTTACAACGTAATTTAATCGCAAACTTTACTCAAAAGTAACGTAAGCGTTAAGTAAGATTATCTTTTGTCCTTCTCAAGGCTATATTGTACTCAGTCTATCTTAAACATTATCTTGCTTGATTTTCGATAAGGCACCCCTTCTTTTAAACACGACTTTAGGTGCCTGTACAGGAAGGTGTGAACGCCGCTAGCCTACGTTGTAGACGTCAAGCAGTAAGGATATCTTCAAACCAATATTATAAACGTCTTCATCTTAATTGGTGCAAGTAAACTTGAAATGGATTTGAGCTCAATGACTTTCTTTTTTTCTTTTCTAATGAAAAAAAAGATTCAATCTTTGCATTAATTAATAATGGCAGAATACGTATGTACCGCAGTCCCGGAGAAAGTTTTTCGGACGTTACTCTGAGGAAACATGACCGCTAGGACAGACGTTTAATGGTGATGTGGGCAGGTACATGTATTTTGCAGCCAAAAGTACTTCTTGTTCTTCAAGGGCTGGAGGAAACCATCTTTCAAGATGACCATGCCAGACCCTATTGTGGACGGATTATTAATGATTCACGATGATTGAATGGCCGAAAAAAATACCTACCTGAGCCTTATATTGAGCATCCCTGGGAAAAACTTGGAAAGTGAGTTTTTATAATCACCCTCAAACACCATCGACCAGTTTCGGGAACACCTTTATCATGGATGGAATACATGTAACACCCCCTCCCCGGTCTATCATTAGAGTTTGTACTCGATACATGACGAAGCGTTGCTCTGCCTGTTTTAACGCAAATGCTAAATCAATCTGACTTTTCTCTGAATGTGACTTTGTGAAATGACCCTTGTTGTGTTGCTGATATGTCTTTGCAATTGATAAAAACATCTCTGAAATGATTGAATGACATAAAACACATATGTTTTTTTAAATGTTAAAATTGATTTAAATGCATTAAAAGATTCTAAAGAGGGTGTTGCAAAAAGCGGGATTATTACCTAACGTGGAATACACCTTTTTAAAATATCCCTTTCGCTTGAAGAGTCATATCATTACGTAGACGACTATATTTACATAGCGGGTATGTTCCGTATGCAGGCAAAATACACAAAAATTTACACGAATTTATATCGAACACGACAATCATCATTTGATTTTCATAAATACAGTTAGGAAGATGACCAAATAGTATGTATTTTAATGTTATAACATATATCAATTTGATTTCTACTGTCCAGCGTGTTTAAAATATCACATGAATAATTCTGCTTGTGGTTCTTCAAAACCGTTAGTGTTATACGTACAAACGTCGCTTGTTTCTATAGTATTTGGATAAACGTCTATAGTCTAGATAAAAAGGTGGATCAAATTTATTCGTACGTATTTTCATTTACCTATTGTTTCATCACCGATTCATACTTTTTAAAATAAATTATTTTTGCTTTTAAAAACCTGTTCATGCATCTTTAAAAACGGCATACCCTTATTATTTTATAAAAAGGGGGGGGGGATCTGTTGCGTACATTGTTTTGGAATCACTTGTTCAGAAGGAAAGGTTTATAATGATGATAATAACTTGTTCAGGTGGAAAGGTTTATAATGATTATCCAAGTTTATAACGGGGACTTCACTCAATAAGTACTGTTGGAAAAAATTAGGCACGCATGCAAAATATTACATTGATAAACGTTTCAAAAAGTTTATTCTGACATTCTTAAATAACTGTTCCGGGATTCGAACCCCAATAAAAAAAAATGGAGTCGATTTTACTCTATTCTAATGGTGTAACCACTCCACAACTCTAGACATTACATAAAACGGGGAAATTTAACACTGCGTTCTTAGATTTAAAAAATATCAATCATTTTTCCAAAAGTTCGATTTTAAAAAAAATATACCTCTTCGAAACAAAAATCGGAAATGGAAGTTTTCAGGGAATTGTCGTGAAAGCGTGAAAACTGCCACATTTGTGTGTGTAACCATTTTCAAATTCATAATCTTATAAAAGTTAGTATATGTACTAACTTCCAAGATAAAATTCTCACTGCTTTATGAACAAAGTTGCATGAGAAAATATTACATCGAGTTCTGTTACTTTGATTTTTTCCATTTTATCTGCAACTCCTTTAGGTAAATATAGAATAGGAACTGCAACACCCTCTTTTTATAGCAGATACCTGGTAATCGACTGGACAATCCGATACCCATTGTCTATCATAAGCTGAAGGTCAAATTACATGTATGGGACCAATGACATACCGAAAATTATTTTCATCATTTTAGAATTGCATCATATACGCCAAACTTTGTATGTATTACGCATGCATGTAGCATCCTTTTATCTGAACAAATATTTGTCTTAAATTTAAATATAGAAAATTGAATTATCATGTATCCCCCACACGTTTTTGGTGTTGTCAGGTAAAAATCCCCGAAGTGAATATAAGGAAATTAACAGTGAAATGGCAAGAGACTGCTCCTCCCTCCCCCTATCCACTTTCAAAAACGATGCTAGGTGCCGGCTATACGTCATCATAAGTGATATACATTTTGTAGAACTACAATAGCTAACCAATTTTTATACCTAAAATCTGAATAATTAAATAAGGCTATCAAATTCAAAAATTCAAATAGAAAAAGAAAATGTATGTATTCTTATTTGCATTTAATCAGAATTAATGAGAAGGAAAACTAACTAGTGAAAAACGGGTAAGTTCAGTCATGGATATTGTTGATATTCAACAAATAAAGATGTTATATGATATATTTTTTGTAAAGGACAAAACAAATAATAGCCGTTGTTAATCAGGCACAGGTACAGTCGTGGATGTACATGTAAGTTATAATGCATTTATAGGACAGGTACACTCATGGATGTTGTTAATCAGGCACAGGTACAGTCGTGGATGTAAGTTATAATGCATTTATAGGACAGGTACACTCATGGATGTTGTGAATCAGGCACAGGTACAGTCGTGGATGTAAGTAATAAAGCATTTATAGGACAGGTACACTCATGGATGTTGTGAATCAGGCACAGGTACAGTCGTGGATGTAAGTTATAATGCATTTATAGGACAGGTACACTCATGGATGTTGTCAATCAGGCACAGGTACAGTCGTGGATGTAAGTAATAATGCATTTATAGGACAGGTACACTCATGGATGTTGTCAATCAGGCACAGGTTCAGTCGTGGATGTAAGTAATAAAGCGTTTATAGGACAGGTACACTCATGGATGTTGTGAATCAGGCACAGGTACAGTCGTGGATGTAAGTAATAAAGCATTTATAGGACAGGTACACTCATGGATGTTGTTAATCAGGCACAGGTATAGTCGTGGATGTAAGTAATAATGCATTTATAGGACAGGTACACTCATGGATGTTGTCAATCAGGCACAGGTACGGTCGTGAATGTAAGTTATAATGCATTTATAGGACAGGTACACTCATGGATGTTGTGAATCAGGCACAGGTACAGTCGTGGATGTAAGTAATAAAGCATTTATAGGACAGGTACACTCATGGATGTTGTGAATCAGGCACAGGTACAGTCGTGGATGTAAGTAATAATGCATTTATAGGACAGGTACACTCATGGATGTTGTGAATCAGGCACAGGTACAGTCGTGGATGTAAGTAATAATGCATTTATAGGACAGGTACACTCATGGATGTTGTGAATCAGGCACAGGTACAGTCGTGGATGTACGTTGTAATGCATTTATTCGACAGGTACACTCATGAATGTTGTGAATCAGGCACAGGTACAGTCGTGGATGAACGTTATAATGCATTTATAGGACAGGTACACTCATGGATGTTGTGAATTAGGCACAGGTACAGTCGTGGATGTAAGTAATAATGCATTTATAGGACAGGTATACTCATGGATGTTGTCAATCAGGCACAGGTACAGTCGTGGATGTAAGTAATAAAGCATTTATAGGACAGGTACACTCATGGATGTTGTGAATCAGGCACAGGTACAGTCGTGGATGTACGTTATAATGCATTTATAGGACAGGTACACTCATGGATGTTGTGAATCAGGCACAGGTCCAGTCGTGGATGTAAGTTGTAATGCATTTATAGGACAGGTACACTCATGGATGTTGTTAATCAGGCACAGGTACAGTCGTGGATGTACGTTGTAATGCATTTATTTGACAGGTACACTCATGGATGTTGTCAATCAGGCACAGGTACAGTCGTGGATGTACGTTATAATGCATTTATAGGACAGGTACACTCATGGATGTTGTGAATCAGGCACAGGTATAGTCGTAGATGTAAGTAATAAAGCATTTATAGGACAGGTACACTCAGGGATGTTGTTAATCAGGCACAGGTATAGTCGTGGATGTAAGTAATAATGCATTTATAGGACAGGTACACTCATGGATGTTGTTAATCAGGCACAGGTATAGTCGTGGATGTAAGTAATAATGCATTTATAGGACAGGTACACTCATGGATGTTGTCAATCAGGCACAGGTACGGTCGTGAATGTAAGTTATAATGCATTTATAGGACAGGTACACTCATGGATGTTGTGTATCAGGCACAGGTACAGTCGTGGATGTAAGTAATAAAGCATTTATAGGACAGGTACACTCATGGATGTTGTGAATCAGGCACAGGTACAGTCGTGGATGTAAGTAATAATGCATTTATAGGACAGGTACACTCATGGATGTTGTGAATCAGGCACAGGTACAGTCGTGGATGTAAGTAATAATGCATTTATAGGACAGGTACACTCATGGATGTTGTGAATCAGGCACAGGTACAGTCGTGGATGAACGTTATAATGCATTTATTCGACAGGTACACTCATGGATGTTGTGAATCAGGCACAGGTACAGTCGTGGATGTAAGTAATAATGCATTTATAGGACAGGTACACTCAGGGATGTTGTGAATCAGGCACAGGTACAGTCGTGGATGAACGTTATAATGCATTTATAGGACAGGTACACTCATGGATGTTGTGAATTAGGCACAGGTACAGTCGTGGATGTAAGTAATAATGCATTTATAGGACAGGTATACTCATGGATGTTGTCAATCAGGCACAGGTACAGTCGTGGATGTAAGTAATAAAGCATTTATAGGACAGGTACACTCATGGATGTTGTGAATCAGGCACAGGTACAGTCGTGGATGTACGTTATAATGCATTTATAGGACAGGTACACTCATGGATGTTGTCAATCAGGCACAGGTACAGTCGTGGATGTAAGTTGTAATGCATTTATAGGACAGGTACACTCATGGATGTTGTTAATCAGGCACAGGTACAGTCGTGGATGTACGTTGTAATGCATTTATTCGACAGGTACACTCATGGATGTTGTCAATCAGGCACAGGTACAGTCGTGGATGTACGTTATAATGCATTTATAGGACAGGTACACTCATGGATGTTGTGAATCAGGCACAGGTACAGTCGTGGATGTAAGTAATAATGCATTTATAGGACAGGTATACTCATGGATGTTGTCAATCAGGCACAGGTTCAGTCGTGGATGTAAGTAATAAAGCGTTTATAGGACAGGTACACTCATGGATGTTGTGAATCAGGCACAGGTATAGTCGTAGATGTAAGTAATAAAGCATTTATAGGACAGGTACACTCATGGATGTTGTTAATCAGGCACAGGTATAGTCGTGGATGTAAGTAATAATGCATTTATAGGACAGGTACACTCATGGATGTTGTCAATGAGGCACAGGTACGGTCGTGAATGTAAGTTATAATGTATTTATACGACAGGTACACTCATGGATGTTGTTAATCAGGAACAGGTACGGTCGTGGATGTAATGCATTTATTCGACAGGTACACTCATGGATGTTGTGAATCAGGCACAGGTACAGTCGTGGATGTAAGTTGTAATGCATTTATAGGACAGGTACACTCATGGATGTTGTGAATCAGGCACAGGTACAGTCGTGGATGTAAGTTGTAATGCATTTATAGGACAGGTACACTCATGAATGTTGTTAATCAGGCACAGGTACAGTCGTGGATGTACGTTATAATGCATTTATAGGACAGGTACACTCATGGATGTTGTGAATCAGGCACAGGTACAGTCGTGGATGTAAGTAATGATGCATTTATAGGACAGGTACACTCATGGATGTTGTGAATCAGGCACAGGTACAGTCGTGGATGTAAGTAATAAAGCATTTATAGGACAGGTACACTCATGGATGTTGTGAATCAGGCACAGGTACAGTCGTGGATGTAAGTAATAACGCATTTATAGGACAGGTACACTCATGGATGTTGTGAATCAGGCACAGGTACAGTCGTGGATGTAAGTAATAAAGCATTTATAGGACAGGTACACTCATGGATGTTGTGAATCAAGCACAGGTACAGTCGTGGATGTAAGTAATAAAGCATTAATAGGACAGGTACACTCATGGATGTTGTGAATCAGGCACAGGTACAGTCGTGAATGTAAGTTATAATGTATTTATACGACAGGTACACTCATGGATGTTGTTAATCAGGAACAGGTACGGTCGTGGATGCAAGTTATAATGCATTTATTCGACAGGTACAGTCATGGATGTTGTCAATCAGGCACAGGTACAGTCGTAGATGTACGATATAATGTATTTATAGGACAGGTACACTCATGGATGTTGTGAATCAGGCACAGGTACAGTCGTGGATGTAAGTAATAATGCATTTATAGGACAGGTACACTCATGGATGTTGTCAATCAGGCACAGGTACAGTCGTGGATGTAAGTAATAAAGCATTTATAGGACAGGTACACTCATGGATGTTGTGAATCAGGCACAGGTACAGTCGTGGATGTAAGTAATAAACATTTATAGGACAGGTACACTCATGGATGTTGTTAATCAGGCACAGGTACAGTCGTGGATGTAAGTAATAAAGCATTTATAGGACAGGTACACTCATGGATGTTGTTAATCAGGCACAGGTACAGTCGTGAATGTAAGTTAAAATGCATTTATAGGACAGGTACACTCATGGATGTTGTTAATCAGGCACAGGTACAGTCGTGGATGTACGTTGTAATGCATTTATTCGACAGGTACACTCATGGATGTTGTTAATCAGGCACAGGTACAGTCGTGGATGTACGTTATAATGCATTTATAGGACAGGTACACTCATGGATGTTGTGAATCAGGCACAGGTCCAGTCGTGGATGCAAGTTATAATGCATTTATTCGACAGGTACACTCATGGATGTTGTTAATCAGGCACAGGTACAGTCATGGATGCAAGTTATAATGCATTTATAGGACAGGTACACTCATGGATGTTGTGAATCAGGCACAGGTACAGTCGTGGATGTACGTTATAATGCATTTATTCGACAGGTATAGTCGTGGATGTTGTGAATCAGGCACAGGTACAGTCGTGGATGTACGTTATACTGTATTTATACGACAGGTACAGTCATGGATGTTGTTAATCAGGCACAGGTACAGTCGTGGATGCAAGTTATAATGCATTTATAGGACAGGTACACTCATGGATGTTGTGAATCAGGCACAGGTACAGTCGTGGATGTAAGTTTTAATGCATTTATAGGACAGGTACACTCATGGATGTTGTTAACCAGGCACAGGTTCGGTCGTCGATGCAAGTTATATTGCATCTATAAGACAGGTCTAGTCATGGTAGTTTTTGGTGAGGTATAGGTACAGTTACAGATATTAATAATTTGTTTTTTAAGACCCGGTACAGGTGGATGTAAATAATAGAATTGAATTCATATCATGGACATGTACAGTCATTAATGTTAATTATGTACATGTACAGGTACAGTCATGTTTACTAAATATATTTGCAGTGTTTAAATGACAGATAGTAGGGATATGTAAACCACAAGTACGGTGGGTTTTTTTAAGGTTAATTCTCAGTTTACTCGTACTAATGTACGCATCTTATTATAGGTTTTTTTAAAGGTGAAAATCAATTTACTCGTACTAATGTACACATCTTATTATAGTTCAAGACATAATCAGTGTTACTATTTTCTCCATTATTCCACATGCATTCTTTTGTATAAATAAATCAACTTTTTATTTAATTATTACGAAATTGGTTTATGTTAGCCTTACCGGTAGTAAAAAAAACCACCTTTACTTATTTGTTTTTGATTAGCGATTACGTTGATACATATATAAATTTAATTTCCGTATTATAAATGATTATATTTAATATACAGTTTATGTTCATTTCCGTATTGGAATTAACGGCGTTCCATACAGCAGGTCAGATAACCCCAGACCATTATTTGTTGTTGGTAAATATACAGAAGAGAGATGTTTCTCTAATAACAATTCATAAATATATATCTTTAATAAAAGGATAATAATCCGGAAAACATTTCTCTGATATTCCGACTTTAACATTAGCGTGCAGGTACAGTCATGGATGTCCGGTACCAGCATTGCCGAGTACAGTCGCGGATGTTAGCTGACAGACACTGTTGCAGCGAGTACCCCGTTATATCCGATAGCGGGCACTAACGGGCACAAATTTCTACCTCGTAATACACGGAGTCTCGTTATAAACGATCTCGTTGTATCCGGAATTTTTTAAAAGAAAATAATTAAGAAATAATTTGGGACCAAAAAATCATCTCGTTGTAAGCGGTACCTCGTAATATCCGAGCTCGTTATATCCGTAGGCCACTTTATGGTGAAAATGTATTTTCTTGTGTCTGTTTGTGTTATATGTTAAATCTTACATGTAGCTGATATAAACGTAATGTATTTCAAGCTTGACCTCGATCGTTTCAACTGGCAATGGTGTACATATTTTATTTATATTTGTGTATAGTGTTATGTAAGCACGGCTAAATTCTTCCCCCTATAAAATGTGTGCCTGTACACAGAGTTGTGCGGTTCTGACTATGCGGGGCCAATAGGCTTTCTGCCCACTTTGCACCAGCTTTAGTTATGCCTAGGGAGGGAATCGAACCCTCGTACATAGTCAGAGTACAGAACTACATTATAAAATAGTGCTAATTGAAAAATGTTTGATATCAAGAAGTTGTCAAAAAAAAAGAGAAATATGTATCTATTTATCTACAATTCATAAATACATGTAATAATATTTAGATGATAAATTATTTCATTTAATACTCCATGTTCTGTTGATGCTTTGCATTCTACAATACAAGGTCAGTTATTACTGCAGGTGAGAAGTATTTTAAACATTCTAAAATTTTGCGATGAGTTACAGAATTGCTCATCCTCACATAGCTCATGAAATGCAGCACTGTGTAC
Organism: Magallana ariakensis; assembly: GCA_020458035.1. NCBI lineage: Eukaryota > Metazoa > Mollusca > Bivalvia > Ostreida > Ostreidae > Magallana > Magallana ariakensis. The sequence goes on from CM035816.1 coordinate 46,655,482, forward strand.
TGTATATTCCAAATTTAAACGCGAGGAATTAACTTCGGCGTAAAATCGCGAGAAGCATTCCTCGTGGATTTTGAAATCTTGCTATCATTTTTCAGACGTTTTGAACTAGAGGAAATAATAACAACAAAATTGTGATCGCGATATCTCATTCTCGCGATTTGATACAAAACAGCGGAATTAAGTGTAAAATAAGGAAATTACGGTATACCTAATATTTAATGCGTACGCCATTTAATACATTTCTATTGTTCAATATCTAAAACATACCTCCTCAACTTGTATAATGTTTACTCCTTATCTTATAGGTTCCTTGATAAGCTGAGAACTTAAATTAGATTCATGGGTAAAGAAACAATACCATGTTTCTCCTTTTCATTAATTAAATTTCATTTTCGTCTTCACGTTCCTCCTCTTCAACAAACTATTTCGTCTCTTCTGGAGTAGGAAAAAATTAAGTCCTTTTAATCAAGAACTGGGTTTTTTTTTATTTCAAACTTAGCTATCGATTTAACTGAAATATGACAGGGGCATTGCAAATGTGCATCATTGGATTAATGGTGTAAAATGAACTGAATTTTAACTTTTTAAAAATGTTAAAAATAAATCCAGAATGAATGTATATTTTAGGAGTAATGAACCTTCTTTTTCTTTACTTAAAACAAAATCCCGAAAACAACATAAAATTATTGATTGTTTCAGAGAAATAAATCATAAAATCAAATTAAAGTCGCCCATAACTGGTCTAAAATACTCTGAAATGAAATCAGTAAATTTAATGATTGTGTAACTTTTATTACTAAAAACGGCACATTTTAAAATTGAAATCAATGGATTTTAAAATAATCAAAATGATAAAAATAAGCTCGTATTGTTTGATCATACCGATAAAAAGTGCTAAGATATTATTAGTTTTTGCAATGCAGATATGAAAAATAGTTACATCCAAAAAGTCACGCCACGTTGTTTACAAACACATCAAATCATTACATGTACCTGAATGTTTTAGTTTTAAAATAATGACTAAACAATTATAAAGAATAAAATTAATTCATATCAGATACGATTTCCTTTAGATATTTAACAATTTCAATAAAGTATTTAAATTTTAAAAAATGACATTCTGTAAGCACTCACAATAAGTTACAACACCATACGAAAAACAAAAACAAAACAAACACGTCATCTTAAAAATTGAATGGCTGCTTTTTTATGTACGTCATTCAGTTAAAAACTTAATTAAGCTTAAGTAAAGTGAAATATTTAACCCTGTTTAAGTCATTAAAAATGATGAAAGATGTGTTTGATTAGAATATACATTCTGAATAACATTGACTTTAACAAAATATCATGTGTTTACATTGTTTACACACCCATCAAATCACTACATCGTGCTATACAAACTTCCTGGATAATCTTATGTTTGTTTTTGTTTTAAATTAATGATTAAAAAATTATAAAGAATAAAGTTAACTTTTATTAGATACCATACCTTTCAAATATTTATAAAACATGATATTATTTAAAGTTACAAAAATGACACTTTGTTTACACTCACAACAAGTCACTACACCATACGAAAAAAAACAAACTGGTTCCTATTGTTAAAAGAATTTAATTCAAGATTGTTTTCTGTACGTTAACAAGTTTAAAACTAAATTAGGTTTAATTGTAACGAAAAGTTTTACATTGTTTAAGTCATGAAATTTAATGAAAGATGTGTTTATTTAGTATTCACTATCGGAATTATAATCATGGACTATAACTGAAAAGCACGTGTTCACGTTTAATTTCATTTAATATTTCTATTCCATCAGATTAAATTGATTGAGTTGCAACTAAAGCTTACCTTGATGTTGCGAATGTATTACAGAAATAATCCAGAGTGAATTTGTTATCTGCATCACTTCATAGACGCCATTTTTACATCGATTGCGCATGCGCAGATTCTGTCAACATGGCAAAGTGTGTAACGAATAAAAATGACCATGGAATTGGAGTGTGAAAAAACGTGTGTATACCGTCAAAAGACACCAAGCGTAATTTTGATTTTTTGGGGTATAATAAGGCAAAATATAGCTATTCCAAAAGAATTGCAACTCACTACAGTGATTTGTGTAGTGAGTTTCCGAAATGAATTGAGTTGGTTGATGTGTAAACAAGGTACTGTAGTGGGTTGAAGGTGTTTACAAACACACACACACACACACACACACACACACACACACACTTTTAAAGAACGATTCTGCGTGCTTTAATACCCTTCCATCCAAAATTTAAGTCAAGAATTTGACAGTGTTTTCTTCTGCTTTCAAGATCACGTTCAAATTATTTGATACATGTACATTCCTAAAATAATTTCAAATAATTTACTTTCAAATGATATACATGTACATGCAATAGATTCGGAAAAAATCAACCGAAATTTCATCTTTAATTTGCTGGTTCCCTTTATGAACTTTTGATCAGCGAAAAAAAATTAAAATTCATTTCTTTATAATTGATACAATCATGCTTCCGTTGAATATTATTCTTTTTGGAGAGCTGTTATTTGTATTCATATAATTTTCAGCACATTGAAATAGTCATTGATGAGATGTATTCCTCTCTACATTACACAATCGATTCGTTGTGCTATCAAAGACAAACATACTGACCGGAAAATGTAAATCTTAACGTTTCTATCACGCAGTAGCTCGTACCCCCACCCCCCACCCCGCATGCACCAAGACCTCGAGGGTGCGGTACTCTTCCAAATTAAATCTCAGGTCATCGCTCATAAAATTCTTGCTATATTTAGTATAACCTTCTCGAAAGTTTCCGCGAACAACCATATTCTCAGGTCCGCGCTCAGGCTAAACTTCTTGCCTTATTTGATATAACCTTCTCAATAATTTCCGCGAAAAAACTACCGCAGTGTTCAAGAGACTGCATTACCAAATAAGGACAGATTCTGCATCAAACCAAACTTTACTCCATCGCGGGAAAAAATAATTCTGACTACCGTATATCAGGTTTTTTCCGCGTGTATCCAATTTCCGCTTTGTTCGCGACGATTTCCGAATCGCGGAAAATTAATCAGCGTAAATTTGATACAAATTTTAATCTTCTAAAAGAGTTCTCTCTTTCCTTATAAAGTAAACAGGTAAGTTACAGTACGGTGAACTGTGTTCAGTTAGTTTAGTTAGAGGTCGGAATCGGAAAACAAGCGCCAGATAACAGGTATATAAGCCTCGTTGTTTATTTAATAATCCATTGACAAGCTAATTTAAACGGTCACTTTCCTTGCGTAAACCGATATCTAATTATACCTGAGCTACTGGTATATGTAACGGTACATGATCTATTGATCTATGACTGTTTGCGTCTCTAAAATTAATTATCGGTAAGTATTTCACATTAAGAAAATTGTGTAAATGATTTTATTGTCTGAAATTTTCATCATTAATAGTGACAATTTAAATACTTTTTTCCCTCTTACTTTACAGATTTAAACAATCGTAAATTATATTTTCACTATGACTTTGAAATAGTGAAAATTTGATTCGCGTAAATTTAATATACGGTTCTAGGTTCTGATTCGCGGAAAAAACATGACGCGGAAAAAACCTGATATACGGTATTTCTCCTGTTTTGGGCATTATGCATATCATCTTGCATACAAATATCAAACGAATTTGTTTGGTAACTTAGTTTTCTTACGATAACACGAAATAAAAATTTCAAATACTTCAAATAACACATTAAAAAAAAAGAATATACTAAGTTTCATGCTAGCGTAGTATTTTGCTCTTTTCCCGCTATTATTTTCTCACTCTTTCGAGAAACGGCTTACAGCGAAGATGGCATCCGCACAGAAACGTCCAAAAAGAGACGAAAACGAAACCATAGATGGTTATATCCATATGATATCCCCCGTGAAGACGTCAAAAAACAAAAACATTAAGTATTTCAACGCCGTTATGCAAGAAAAACTGAAATTTATGGACGTTGTTTGTTTCAAGCCGGAACTACACTGCAACTTCCAAGACTTGAAAAAGAAAAAGTAAGTTCTTGAGCTTCTATACAGTAATATTCTGAAAACGTTTTCTGTATAATTTATAGACTTTTCTCAACGAACTATCTAAGACTAAAGATAAAGTATAATAATGATTGCTTTAGCCTGACGTGAAGACGTTAGGCATAGATCTATAGAGGCCTCATCTATAGGCTATATCTAACGTTTGAAAGTTGCGTTCTCCGGAACAGTGCTAACAATAAAAGCTATTTTTCATAAAAAAGATAACACGATTTATGTTTGATTTGTCAACATTTATATTCGTTACATAAGATGTAATGAGCAACAGTGAAAAATTTTCAAATTAAAAGACGTTCACCATGTACGTATGTAATCCTGATTTTAACAAAAAGTGGCATCGATTCAAGCGCGTTTCTAAATGCCGTCGATTTTTCCTCTTCGTGAGAGTCAATGTTTACCTGTTTACATCGACTGCTCGCTAGACTCGTCGGCCGATCCCTTTGCCAACATCAAAGAATTGCCGCCGCCACAACAAAGCATGCGGTTGAAACCGGTAACAATGCACGCACACTGAATTGAAATTAATGAAATAGTGTAGGGCTACTGTTAATCGTGAAACAACTTTTTTTATTACATACACTTGTGTATTATATTATTATAATGTTTAGAATTACTTTGTTTTAAATTTATGGAGAGAGAAAGACCGAGCAAACTTACCTATGCTAAGCGAAGTAAGCTTCATCAGATTAAAACAAAATCCTCGCTCTTTTTTTTAATCATGTAGAAAATTAAAAATGTGGGTATACTGTTGCGAAAACAGTAATTTCCAACATGCAATCTCTAAATGTTGAGCGAATTATTTCTTTGATGTTGGTAAAGCACCCGGCAAGCTCTGACGGTCGTACAGCGTGGGTGTGTTGGCGGCATGTCTTTCATGCCGGCCAAGCATATGCGTGAGCCGTCTGAATTAAGCGACCAGCTGACAGAAACAAAACTGTTACCAAAGTCTGTAAATCGATCGTATTTTGAAACTTGCTCTAACGAAAAGGGAGGCATGTCAATATCTTGTTGCCTATTAAGTACTGTGGTGGAATGCAAGTAATAATTCAGGCACGTAGCATCGTCTTTGAAAGTGGAGGGGGGGGGGGGGGGCAGACTCATCCAAAAAATCTCGTCAAGCAGAAAAAAAAGGGAGAATAAAAAAGGTTACTTTACAAATTCCTGAAAATTCTAATCGGGAGGGGGGGGGGGTATACTTTTAACTTCAATTTCACTGTTTATTTCCTTTGTTTCAATTCAATTCTTTACATGGTCCCATTAAAGTTGGGGGGGGGGGGGCAACTCCATGTTATTTCCATTTTTTGCGTGTAAATTTAAGAGAAATCTTTGCTGCACAAAAAAGTTGGGGGGGGGGGGATTGCCCCCCTCCCATGCTACATGCCTGTAATTAACTTGCGATTATCCTTATTAATCAAAGTCATCAGTTTGGATTAAACTTAAGTGCTTAATACACACTCTCACTTCTGCACTGTACTTTCAAGAGCCACAGTCTTCATATAGTAAATGATATTTTCACATTCACCATGGCCCTTCCTCATTATTCATAAACTCGTCAAAGTCTTGCAACATCAATTATAACAAACATGAACAAATTAAGTAATGCATCGTTAACAATCATTATGCAAAACATTTGCTGTGTGCCACATTGCCATTCACTTTGCTTTGATCAACACAATCCTTGCTTAGCTTATTAAAAGTAATGAAATGGTTTTTTTGGCTTACAGAAGCCCAGTGTCCCTCAAGAACATTCAGAGAGTTCCAAGCAATAGAACTTCAGCAGAATTTGACATAAGGGTTGGATTTGCATCAGAATTGTCTACTCCAGTGAGAGCATTGGACTTTGACTTTCAACCTCCACCTATGCTTCAAACCACAACTATCAAAGATATTGAGCAAAACTTGAATGCTTTTCAAAAGGTAAAACGCACAAGATTTACAGTTCATTTCATTCTGGCCTCTTTTAAAGTTCTTGTTATATTATGAACAGTTTCTAAGACGAGGCAAGCTACTGACAAACAAGTTGATAAAACAGGACTATCAACAGTCTCGTTTAAAGTCATCTTTTCGTAAGTTCTATGGTCGATACAACGACCTTGTCAGCAAATACAATCTTCTACTGAGTCGCATGCTGACTGACGTTTTTCATACTAATTGTTAGACCATAATTAATTACTTAATTGTCTACGGCCTTTTGCGGGTTTTTTTTCCGATTACGACAAAGAGCACACGGCGGTTGTGACCGGTCAGCAGAGGATGCTCACTCCTCCTAGGCACCTAATCCTACCTCCAATGTAATGGAGGTCCGTGTTTGCTCAAGGTTTGGATTTTGACCATCACAAACAAACCAAATCATCGTTTTTTCCCTATTGTGACATTTTCCCGATTTTGACATTTACATTGATTATGACATGCCCAATTGTGACAAGTAGCACATGGCGGGTGCGACCGGTCAGCAGAGGATGCTCACTCCTCCTAGGCACCTGATCCTACCTCTAACTTGGAGGTTCGTGTTGCTCTGTTCCGAATTTGTATTTCGTTTTCTGGATTTTTGAGATGGTTGACGGATTGTTATTGTCATTTTTTCATTATGTCCGATGATTCACCTACTGCCACAAATCCATTCAATTATAATTCACTAATTTGTTTAATGACATCTCCTAAATGAACAATACTTTAAACAATTTAATTTTGAAATTGGCATAAATAGTATACCTAGAATTCATTATCTTTTTCTTTAAGTTATAACAAATAAAACTAGATTTTATTCCACTAAATGCAATTTGTCTAGTTGGGCATCTGGCTATTACCATTTGACTTCAATGTAAAATATGTCAATTACTATTAAACCTTTGGCTTTGAAACTTCTTATGATAAATCTTTTATTGTTCCTCAAATGCTACAGTGTCAAAAAATCAAAAACAATCAAGTTCACAAATTCATATCAATATAAAGAATATGCAGCATGTTAACTGATTAACTAGTTAGACTAGTTGAAAAATTTTCATTCAGTGTCTTAACAAATTGGTTGTAAGGTGATATACTATACATTTTGTTTGTTTGACAAACACACATCACAAGATCTTCAGAATAATGAATGTTCACTTGTGTACCATAAATAATGTGCATCTTGTATTATTAATAACAAATTTGATATAACTTAACGTTATGTAATTAACTTTAGATTTATAACTTAAAAACTAATATTATAACTCAATATAGTTTTTTATTGAATTGTAAATCTGTTCTTCTCTTCTTCAGGCAACCATTGCAATCAAATTTATTGACACTGGACCTACAGAATCGTGCACAACCCGGTCAGGGCAAGTAATGGATTGCAAACAGATTATCGTTGCTGATTCTACCAGCTCAATCTCCTGCTGTTTGTGGGAAGCCCACTTTGACTCCATAAAACTCGCCCAGTCATACAAAATAACCAATGTAGCAGTGAGAAATTTCGACAACATCAAAACACTTACTACATGCCCAGATACTGGCTTTGAAGCAACCAATGACATTGGCCCCATTGTAGAATCTGAAAAGAAACCCATTTCAGTAGAAAAAATTATTCGCATCAAGTCTGCTGCATGCACCGCGGTCAACAAATGCTCAGTCTGCAGCAAGGACATGGGGAACTTCAACTCTGAGCTCGATATCATAAAATGCCAATCCTGCAGCATGAGGCAAAGAACCCTCGACATCACAAAAATATACAAATGTGAGGTAGTTGCTGAAGTTGACAACAACGCCACCAAGTTGATCAAACCAGATTTGGTGTTGAGAGGCCGTCCAGACCTTGTCCTTGATCCAAATCAGTTAGAAACACAACTCCTCCATTCCATATCTCTAACTGTGAAACTCAACACATGTGTTGGACATTACACACATCCTAGATTGAGGGATTGATCAATGAAACTGTATACTTATTTGAAGTACAAATAAGCAATTTGTATCGGTGACTTAAAAAAATTGGTACTTTGCAGTTGTAGCTGATTGTTTGGTTTTTTTAGTACAAATATACAAGTACAAATAAGCAATTTGTATCAGTGACTTAAAAAAATTGGTACTTTGCAGTTGTAGCTGCTCGTTTGTTGTTTTTTTTAATACAAATATACAAGTACAAATAAGCAATTTGTATCGGCGACTTAAAAAAAAAATTTGGTTCTATGCAGTTGTAGCTCTCGTTTGTTTTTTAGTACAAATATGCAAGTACAAATAAGTAATTTGTATCAGTGAATGAATACAATTTAGTACTATGCAGTTGTAGCTACTCATTTGTTTTTTAAGTACTAATATGCAAGTACAAATAAGCAATTTGTAGGAATTTTTTTTACTTTTGAACCATACAGCAGTAAACCATGAATAATTTTTATCAAAATTCCACAGTTTTTATAAATCAACAATGAATAGCATTTCAGTTTCATGACGATTTAATAACGTTTTTAAATAGAAAAATCTTGAACATATGCATGCAACATGCATTTAACATACAACTTTAAATATCTTCCTCATAAAATGTGTTTAGCAATAATGTTCATGGATAATTCTGTAAACTCCACATTGACCTATGTGATTATTATTCAGTGTAAGGTATCTGTTATAATTTTGCTTTTACATTAAACAGCAACAGGTTACTGCTGTACTCATTGCCCCTGCGTTTTAAATTATGTTGTAGTCATGCCATACAAAATGTATGCAGACTGTCCCAGTATTAAAAACAAGAAAACCATTATTTTGTGTTGTTCTTATTAGAATGGATAAACTATATAATTACACTCGGATTGATAGTGTGTAAGCATTTCAGTAAATGTGATTGTTCTGAAAGTATTAATGTAATTATCCAAAACCAATATTGGATTATTATTAGGTAGAAAAATATGAAAGAAATTGAAATGTATATATAAAGAATATCTCCCATCATTTCCCGACCGACCTCAGAAATAAGAAGTATGTGAAATTCACATCGACATCAAGAGTCGCAAACTTTACATGTTAACAAACCGCTTGACTTTACAGGGGTGGTGACGGTGTTGAAATACAATCGCACCCAAGTCAAGAGACAATACCATTAGTATAATTTGCATGAACAATTTAGTAATACTATTTTCCCCACAAAATTTACGTAAAAAAGTTAATCAGACCAAAACAACCGCACATTTTTATGCGCAATAAATACACAATTTTTTCAATGGCTGACACGATAGCTTAATATGGGCGTTTTAGACCTATATACCTTTTAAACATGTTCAGCAGAGCAAGTGCTCGTAACCGCTTGCCAAGTTGCATGTATGTACTTCATGCATAACTGCACATTTAGAATTCCTTGGTTTTTACAAATTTACCCAATCAATTTTTCAACACTGTCTTAAATCAAAATCAACTTTTGCTTAAAATCCATGTTCACAAAACACAATGCTCACAAATGCTACCGTTTAAGACCATACAAAATCTACAACCTATTGTACTCAGGTGACCGCCAAGGCCTGTGGGCCTCTTGTTAACAAAACCGATCAACAACAAGCAAACTGACTGCAGAACTTATGTTTTGGATGCGATGGAAAACGGTAAGTATGATATTATTTTCATTGTCATTTAATTGCATTGGAAAGACATTGAATCGATGGTTTAAAAAACAGATTCTATTGTAATTCAAATAAAAAAAAAATCTTATTTTGTAATCCTACACATACGACCTTTTATCCATAAATTTGATTTCAATTCTATATAAGAATCATCGATTTATTAAAAGGTCTGGCCACGCATAGTCACCAATTTTCCTTATATTTCATACATGGACACACCTAGGTGTAAAACGCAAAAGACACTAACAGTTGGTTGCTGGGGGTAACCGTTGCCATGATACCGAGACTAAAGATGGTAAAATAACAAAACTTACCTGCTTTAAAGCCATATTAGAAGGTTTTGCCCACTAATGTAAACTATCAAAGACATGACAGCCTTTGTCCTATTTTCAATTCTTACATTATATAAGAAAATTGATGGAGAAACCAATACTTATAAAATGTTACCATGGAAACCGTTACAAATTTTTGAAATTAGATTTTTGCGGGTTTTTTATAAGCCGAAATGGTAAACTATTAAATTTTTACATCCTTATCAATGTCCATACAATATATATTTTAATCTGAAAATTGACATCCGTTGCTATGGTAACAAGGCCAAGAAATAAAAAAAAACTGAGAAATTAAAGATGATTTTGATATGCTTTAATTCCTGATTTTAGAAATTTTTAGCAATTGTTTTAGTTGGAACTTGTAAATATATATCTAAATTTGTATTATATACCACAAAAAGCTTTGTTGTGCAACAGAGAAAAGTTGTTGCTATGGAAAATTAAGTTGCGTAGAAATCACACAGAAATTCTTACTTTTTGAAAAGTCCATGGCAACAGCAGTTATTTTTATAAAATGTTAGATTTTTTTCAAGTGTCATTAAAGTTTAGGACATACTTGATTTTTTTTCTCACCTATTGATTTTATATATTTATTCATTATATGTGAATAAAATCCATTCAAAACTGCCTAAAAATATTATAATTTACCTAAATTGTTTGCTTGTTTACCAAAGCAACGGTTCTCAATTTTCTTATTTAAATTGTTAATTGCACAATCATAATAGCGTTTACCAAAAAATCCAAGATTTGCTCTTTTTATTCAAATTAAACGAGGAAAACATATTTTTAAATTTCTGTTTAGTAACCATGGAAACGCTCTAAAAATATGCGTTTCTCCATTAATGTTTTAAACTATTTTTAATAATATTTTTTACCCTGGAAATCCCAAGTTGTGCACATTACTCACAAAATGTTTTCAAATAAGCATTAAAATTCCATTTTTACATCTGTACCCTCTGTTACCATGGCAACGGGACCATATAGCAACAAATAAATGGTGTTAGGCTTTTTTACTCATCAAAGTCTATCAAATTGTCAAGTATGAAGAAAATCAATGACTATGCGTGGCCACCGAATTTTTATTTTTACATAGAATTGATCTTAAATAAAAATGATGCTGAAAAATCAGTCATTTTTCTCAATAAATATGTTATGTATACACAGTAAGCATCTTTAAAAAGATGTACAAACATATATATTTTGTTAAAATTTAAGATTTATCATTATTTATTTAAAAATGACTGCAATATCAGTTATTCAGAGGTTTGATGCAGATACGACCTTATAATTCTGAATCAAAGTATTTTACTACTGTTTTTGTAAGCATTGCTAGATTAAAATTAGTGAACTTTAAATTAAGATTTGAAGTTTTATTTGTTAATTTGATAGTAAGACCACTGTTCAACATTGGTAATTAAACAAGAAGGTTAAAAAGACAGACTTGATTTTATTATATTTAAGCAGAAAAAAACTAAATGAAGAAATTCATTTGCATCTGAAAGAGCATAAAAAAGTCATGGAAAGTGATAATGATGACGATATAACTTTATGTTATGTGCCCTGGCAAAAGAAATTCAAGAGCAGAACACATTAAATGATGATGATGATGAAGAGGATGATAATGATGAGGATATACCCTTGATTCACATTGTACATAAAAAGAATTCTAACAATATAGACAATGTGCCACTTATCAACATTAAGAGCAAAATTAAATGTTCGGATATTGTCAACAAAGGAATTGAAGAAAATACCAGCAAAGACTCTGTACCTAGAACCGATAACTTAAAACATAAAAGACTATGACAGAACTTCCAAACGGGAAGGGGATCCAAAAAAAATTACAAAAAGGAGATGATCAGATGTGGCAGGGTGCGGAGGGGTTAGATATGTTGGAGGTTGTGGATAATCAAGGGACATTTCAGAGGGCGGACGATCAGATGGCGTTGCAAGGCAGAGGTTCAGAAGTCAATGCAGAGGGTAGAGGTTCAAAAAAAGTTCCAGAGGGCAGGAGATCAAGGGACGCTGCAGAGGGAAGAGATTCAGGAGAGGTTGCAGAGTGCAGAAGATCAGGTGACTTTGCAGAGGGCCGAAGAGAAGGGGACATTGCGGAGTGCAGAGGTTCAGGAAGCGATGCAGAGGCCAGAGGATCAGGTGACGTTGCAGAGGGCAGATGCTCAGGGAACTTTGCAGAGGGAAGAAGTTTAGGAAGAGATGCAGAGACCAGAAGATCAGGTGACGTTGCAGAGGGCAGAGGCTCAGGAACGTTGCAGAGGGCAGACGGCCAGGGAACGATGCAGAGGACCGAAGATCAGATGACGTTGCAGAAGTGCAAAGTCGAGTGCAACTTTGCAAAACAACCTTTCTGTGTACGCTTGGAATAGGAGAAAACCCGGTTCAGTATACCTTGGGACGGCAAGGGAATAATAGCATGACAGATAGAAGGGGAAGGAAGAAAAGTTTTCTCAGGAAGACAAAGAGTATATTTGCGAACACATACGCTCTTTTCCAACTGTAAGCTCACATTATTGTAGGAAAAACACTCAAAGAAAATATCTTTCAAAAGATTTGTCTATTGCAAAAATGTACTTTATCAGGAAAAATGTTCAAAAGATAGCAGAGAACCAAAGACGGTTTGGCTGTATAATAAAATCTTTGGTGAGAAATATAATTTTGGCTTCCATAAGCCCAAGAAAGATCTCTGCACCATTTGTGAAGCTTACAAACTGTAACCAAAATTTAGAAAAGGAGGCATCAGCTGAAGAGTACCAGAAACACTTAAAAAGAAAAGAAAATGCTAGAGCTCAGAAACAGTCAGACAAAGTAAGAGCAAATGACCAGGTAATGATTTTGAACTTTGATCTCCAAAAAGTTCTTATCACGTCGCAAATGTTTGTTTCTGATGCTTACTACTCTAGAAAGTTGGCCAATTACAATTTTACAATTTATGATATGAAATCTAATCTGTTGTCTGTAATATTTGGAACGAAACAGACCCCAAAAGAGTAAGCTGTGAAATTGCCACATGTTTGTTTCTTTTTAACAAGAGTGTTGGGCCAAAGGAGGAAGTAGTATACTTTTTTGACAGCTGTATCGGGCAACAACGAAACTTACCATTCAGCACCATGTGTCTGTATTCTGTCGTTAATCTTCCTTTAAAGGTCCTGACCCATTATTATTTCGAACGCGGTCACTCTCAAATCGAAGGGGACAATGTACATGCCACAATAGAATGTGCAACAAAGAAATCATAAATATTCACCACATCTGACTGGATAACTGCGATCAAAAATGCGAAGCGTAAGGAACCACGATATCAGGTAAAAGAACTTGGGAATGATATGGTGTTGGATTTTAAAGAATGTGCACAGAGGGTAATCAGCAATCGCAGAAAGGATATCAATGGGGAAAATGTGGAATGAAACAAAATTCATGTTTTGCAATACAGAAAAAAACCCAGATACCATATACTTTAAGTATGAGTTTGATGAATAGTTCCGACCAATGACCTTACAAGGGAGTAAAAGGAAAAGTAAGACTGATTGCATGCTGCATCAGTACCCATTGAAACCTCTGTATACCCACAAAATTCCTATCTCTGAGGCAAAATATAAAGATCTTTAAACACTGTGTCAAAGAGGTCTGATTCCACGTGCCCACCAGAATTTCTTCAAGTTCTTACCACATGAAGGAGAAGCTGATGTTTTGCCAGAACCGCATGGTTCGGATGAATCGGATATGAATGTTTAAGTAGATATTGTTACAACTAAAATGGAACAGAAAGACTTAAATAGAAATCAAATATTAGATTTTGGTTTATTGCTGTTTAAAATTTTGAGTTTGCCCTTTCCTCGATTTTATTCAAAAGTTGTTAGTGCTGTGTGTTCATCTTTGTTGTTGTTACTATTATCTGATATTTTAGTTAAAATAAACTCTTCAAAAACTTGGTTTTGTGTATCGTGTATTAACAATGTTAGTGCTGGTCAAATTATCTTCCTAAGTACCGTCAGAAATTCCATCTTTTTCTAATGTTTTATATTTTAACTTACAATATGGTGGATTTTTTTCACCGTCTATGCCAATATAGAAAGAAAATCATTTTTTAGGGGGCATTTGAATTATATTTGCATTATCCTATACATGTTAGAAAAAGAGCTCTCCCTTACAAAAATAATACGTATCTGCTATTTTAACCAGGTCAAAAGTAAGTACATGAACAAAGTAGATGTGCATGTGCATATCTAACACATTTATATGGGTTTTTTTTGTTATGCATTTTATCTCGGTATTAAAATTTCACACAAAGTTAAAAGGAGAATATACCTATCGAATGATAATATCCCCTATATAAATGTAGGAGGGTTTCAAGCCTTTTTGATAACCCATGCGATTTTTATTTCGATATAACATAGTGTTGGTTTACGGCTCTACCCATATGTGTTATTCATCTTCGCAAAATGGGTTCATCTAACGACAAGAATGATAAAAAACTTGATGAGAATTATATGTGAGTATATAAAGTTAAGACTTTATTACATCTTCATGATATCTTAATTTTTCATTTTTTATTAATATGTCATTAAATTGTTTCATGACCAAAGCAGTGGCCTTTCTATTCATTGTAAACACTGAATTAAATACCGGAGACGATTTACACTTAGTTGTGCTTAAATTAATACAGAATTATCCAGATCGGTAGTAACATAATGATGTATAAACTTTATCATCGCCATATTTGGATGAGTTTGTATACTTTGTCTGAAATTAAGTCCGTTTTTATTGCATTTATTTCATACGGTAATCCATGGGCGTCCTTAACCTAGCTGCGTTGTTCAAAGTAGAAGTAAATAAATTACGCTTTATAAATAAATAGTAATATTCGATATGAATTTCACGCTTTCATTAATTTGCATTTTTTTCAAATGTCAGATATTATTAAAATAATATCGATAAATTTAATTTTTTTAAATTGTTTTATATATTTAGATATTAAAGAATGTAAAAATTTCCTAACTGTTTTTTATTGTGTTTTTTTTTGGGGGGGGGGGGGGTGAAATCAATGCTTTTCGGTAGGTTGCTTGTCTCGATAAATCGTTTTGATCACTAAGCAACCAAAGAAAGGTCACTTATCAACTGTGCAATCAGTTGCTTACGTGCTTGGGGCGCATAAAGAGAAATAAAATAAGATATAGGACCAACCAAATAATGGTATATACATGTATGTAAACCTCAATCCTGATAAGATTGCCATAGCTGGATAAATATTTTACATCCTTAACAATGTTAGCGTGTCGTTTGATTTTTTCTTAATTTTGTACGAAAATGTGTTACATTTTCACAGAGCTTTTAAAAGTAAATAATGTAAAGTTTAAAGGCATTTTTAAACTTACTCTCAACAGTGATAAAAAAAAATCAAAAGAAACAATTTCTTCTCACTAGTAGTCTGATGACAAATGCTTGATTTAAATGAAAATAATTTGTTACGTAACCAGAAAGAGCAATATTGGGCACACATCATATTATTCGTAGGCATTGTTTTAAATTTAAAATTCTACTTTATAGCATAAGAACCTTTTACTTTTGTATAGACACATAAATATAACAAATCCGATTACCATCTTTCAAACCCCAGCTTGTCGGTCAATAAATATATCAATACTAATTTTGTTTAATTTACAGATACGGCCGCTGGGGCATCTATCAAGTGATCCAAGCCGCCATGATGTGCTACAACATATTACCTACAACATTTCAACTTCTGATAGGAGTTTTCATTGGTGTCAACATTGCATCATATTTTTCATGTGTATTTTTAAAAAAAAATAAATAACGTTAAGTTCAGTATTAGATATTAAATAATACTCGTGCAATAGGGAAAAGACAACTTCTTCAGATCTACTTCAAATTAATATATTGTTCAGATAAACATTTGAAGATTCCTTTAGTAGCTGTTTCCTTGTAACGTTACTATTTCTGCAATTTATTTTTAGCCCAAATTCTCGTCAAAGGTTTTTCGGCCACTATTCATCGCAGATGGGAGAAATTTTATCACACTCTTTGTTTATGCATGCCATGTAGTGGGATTCATTTCTTAACAAATTCGACGTCCAACTTCCTGTTAAATGTCAACTTTGCTTTTTGTACATTAACATCAAAGCGGGGGTATCACTAGTGAGCACTGGCTCACAGATATATTGTTTTCGTTTAAATTTTGACATCAATCACAACTTTCAATTGCCTTTTTGCATAGAAGCTAAACAAATATATGAGAAATTCTATTAATAATTGAATGAAGAACTTGAACATAAATCTTAAATGAAACTGAACTTTGTTTTCTTACAACACATTTGCTTTCATTAACGTGATTTTAATAGGTTATAGACCAACCTTCCAATGTTCACCAAGCAGCACATTTGAAAATATTACTTTGACCACAAATAGCTCCTATTTTGTAACCTACGACAAGTGTCAAATCAAAGTGCTATACAATGACACAGCTAGGAAGACGCATACGTTGGTCAAAGAAACAACTTGTTTTGAAGGATATCAATATAGTCCTGAAAATGACCGTTCATACGTCACAGAGGTATTCGTCACGGTTATAAAAAAGTATGAAAAAATTACTTTATTGGAGCTCTTAACCCCGATCTTTCCCAAGGTTGGACTCTGAGCCATTCGACACCAACTCTTCTATCAAAGTGCGGTCACCGCGCTTACCACGTGCACCCGAACATTTACGCAAGTTAAAAAAATTGCTTTCGATCGATGTCAAGCGGAATCTAGATACGCTTTCACACAAAGCACGGTCTTGTAGACAGTAGTGAGAAGAGTTGAGGTGATTTTGAACAGCTTGAGATATCAAATTTGAATGAAATGCATTGCATATTTTATTAATTATAAAAACCGTAGCATTTTATAATTTTTTTACAATATGTGACTTAAAAATGCATACCGAAATGAAAAACCTTAAAAAGGTTAATAAGACCGAAAGTCCGAGCAGATTCTGAACCAAAAGCTTGCAGTGACAGAATAAATACATAGGATCCTTTTTTAATTAATTATTTACTATGAAATCATTTCAACGTACAGAAGTTTCACATACCTCTTTATACTATGTTTAATTTAGTTCAAAAGGTACTTCAGAAAATGTGCAATATGATATGAATATTCCAAATAAATGGGTGGCGCTACTATTCATTAAAACTGACTAGCCTAGGTAGCCGAGCAGTTAGGGCGCTAGAACAGTGGACGATATCCAATTCCTGGTCGGAATGGTGCACGTGGTAGAGCTCTTAAAAAGTTAATTTATCCATGCTTTTTATATCCTATTTTTTCACAAATAACAGGTATATTTT
Source organism: Magallana ariakensis (assembly GCA_020458035.1). NCBI lineage: Eukaryota > Metazoa > Mollusca > Bivalvia > Ostreida > Ostreidae > Magallana > Magallana ariakensis. The sequence goes on from CM035816.1 coordinate 46,672,823, forward strand.
AATTGTAGATATATTGAAATGCCTTTTAATATCTGCATGTAACATGCTTTCGTTTTATCAATGTTTTATTCACAGATGGATCTTGTGTGTGATCAAGCCTATCTTGGAGAGCTGGTGCAGACTCTCATCATGACAGGACAGCTAGTTGGAGCAGCCTTTGCATCGTTTCTCAGTGACAAGTTCGGTAGAAAAACGGTTCATTTGACATCTCATTTATTGACGTTAACGTTCGGGATTGGAGTGGCTTTTTCACCCAACTACGTAACTCTTGCAGCCCTCAAATTTGTTCTCGGTGTTTTACAACAGGTATTATATACAAAGAGCATAGCTTAGCTTCTATAATAATTTGAACTTTGCTTGAATCCCATTTTAAACATTTCATATGCTTTTCTTTTTAATATTACTTGTACATTATTAGGCTTATTTATTTGTTTAATAGAAAGTCCAAATAGGACTTATTATATATAGATGTTTAAAGTAAATTACTTTTGATTGGTCAAGGGGATGGTTATGTCCAATACAGTGCTTGGATTGGAATTGTTTCCAGAACAAACACGTTGCTACTCGGAAGCTATTGCACTTTTTAGTTGGACCACAAGTTTGGTTATCATGGCTCCAGTAGCCTATCTGATGAGAGACTACTCCTGGAGATATCTACAAGTTGTTGGGACGTGCTTCTCGTTAATAAGTTTAGTCCAATATTGGTAAGCTACCTTATTATATAACTACTCTGATAGATGAACGATAAACAAAACGAAGTACATGTATGTTGAATGCTGATAAAACACAAGGGTTATGAAAAATATAATAGTAAGAAATATACAATTCTACTAATGCTATGGAGTGAAGATAGTTTTATAATGATTTTTTTATTATTGCTGATAGAGTACAATTATCACATTGAATTATTTTACGTTCTTCAATATGCATGTGATTGATGTCTCCAACCAACCACTTTGCAACCTTTATTTTTATTTTTGATGATTTTTGACTCAGGTGACCTATTGCTATCTGTTTTCGTCCGGCGTCTTGCGTTAACAATTTACATTTTAAACTTCTTAAAAATTACAAGGCCAATTGTTTCCATTTTTGGTGTGAAGCATCTCTATGGTAAGAGGAATGTAAATTGTGAAATTGGTGGCTCTACTACCCCCAGGGTGCCACAGTAGGGGCCAAATATGCAAAACACAGCCAAATTTTCAAAAATCTTCTTCTCTACTCCCACACATGTGAGGAAAAAACTGATTGCATGGTTATGATGTCCATGAAGCTCTCTACCGAAATTGTGAAATTCATGGTCAGGGGTTCAGGCTCTAGGGTGGGGCCAATATGGCCATATAGTAAAAATGTATTAAATCTTAGAAAATCTTCTTCTCTACTCCCATTGATATTTGTTAAAAACTAAATGCATGGATATGATGTCCATGAATCCCTCTACCTAAATTGTGAAATTTATGGTCCCTGGGTCAGGGGTTCAGGCTCAATAGGGTGGGGCCAATATGGCCATATAGTAAAATTGTATTAAATCTTAGAAAATCTTCTTCTATACTTCCGTATATATTTGTGAAAAAGTAAATGCATGGATATGATGTCCATAAAGTCTTCTGTCTAAATTTTGAAATTCATGACCCCTGTGACAGGGGTTTAGGCCCTAGGGTGGGGCCAATATAGCCATATAGTAAAAATGTATTAAATCTTAAAAATCTTTACTCCCACACATGTGGGCAAAAAACTGAATGCATGGTTATGAACTCCTCTATCTAAATTGAGAAATTCATGACCCCTAATTTAGGGTTCGGGACCTAGCATTTGGAGAGCATTTGGAAAGAGTTGAAAGGGGGGGGGGGTAAACAGTTAATGGAGTTATTTTCCGTTGCTTCTTCCTAATGGAGTTATCTTCCTTAGCTTGTTCATATTTAGTAATTAATCATTGAATATAGATATTGTGAAAGCATTTGAAAAGAGTTCAGGGAAGAGGATTATAACATTATAACAAAATAGTTATGCAAATATTTTTATCATTTGAAACAAAAACAGTTTTTAATTTTATTAAGATAAACAAATAGACTTGTTAATAGTAAAGTAATAAGTAGTATACAAGCCACCTTGTTTTAGTTTATCTATGAAAACATATAAACAAAAAACCTATTTTGTAAGTTATAAACATACGTGGGATAAATAAATTGAATGCAATCTGGGCACCTCTTCTATAGTATGTCATACACTCTGTTAAGAGCTTCAAGTCTTGTGCTAAACTATAGGGTTAAGAGTCCTTTCCAAAAGATTTCAGGCAGGGAGGTGGATGTCATTTCATTATTATAATCTTCTAATCCATTATAAAACTCATTTAAATGCATTTATGAGACTCCTCGACAATTTTGTGTATGGGCTATGGTACTCAGGTGACCGTTAAGGCCTATTGGCCTCTTGTTTTCCAGAATGTTTGTTATTTTCATAAAAATAATGTGTTTACGTTAACAATAAGTTATACACCGTTCTTAAAGCGTGTTCCGGGGGGGGGTAGTATTGATCACGTTATAATGTCTGTTAGATTAATCATTTATGATTAATCATTTATGATTAATCCTAGGCACCTGATCCTACCTCTCTTGGAGGTCCGTGTTGCTTTGCTTTGAATTTGTATTTCGTTTTATGGATTTTTGAGATGGTTGACGGTTTGTTATTGTCATTTTTTCAATGCAATATACATGTTAATTGCAATACACATTGTGTGATCTTTAACCAAATCTAGGGTTCAAGACGAATCATTAAGATGGCTGGCAGCAAACGGTAAAAGGGAAGCCGCGGATAAGGTCATACAAAAAGTGGCAAGATGGAATAAAATAAACTATGAAGAACTGAAGAAAATACTTGACAAAAAAATGGCTAGCATCAAAAACAACACGCATAAGGTCAACGAGATGGAGACGACCACATATAGTGCACCATCGCTTGTTGTGGAAAAATATTCGGCCCTAACAATTTTGAGAAACAAAAGCATTTTACTTATCTCTCTGATCATGTGGTTTATATGGTAATTTCAAGCAAAACATTTTTTTCTGTCTGTTAAATAAAATTTATCAGTTGGTCATACTCAAATAGTTAAAGCATCAACGTATATCAATTGTTGATGTAAAATTAAGGATGACTGCACGTAGCGCCGGGTTTTGGGTCTTTTTCGCTCGCTTCTGTTGCGTTTATTTTTGGGAGTTGATTTTAATCAACTCTCCTATGCAGTTACTCTGGCAAACCGAAAGTGAAACAGTGTTTGGACCTAAGCACAAAGCATCACCGCTGACAAGAGTTAGTTCTTGAAATAATAGATAAATGCGTTGTAATGTATGCTGAACCATTGTTTTTCAAGAAAACGTATTTATAAATACCTTGAAAATAGTCAGATTTTAAATAGTACGAACAATTAAGATATTTTTTGTAGTCATATGTATTCCTACGCCAGAGCGTTCAACCAGACGCTCTGCTGTCTCCGTAAATAGAGTCTTTCTTGGTAGTCGGAGATTAACGGAGACAGCCGAGCGTCTGGTTGAACGATACTAGACTGTGTACAATTTTTAGAAATATTTCGATTACTGATACATAGTTTGATGGAATAATTTATATCTTTAAATATTACACAACATGATTCATATGGGGTTTTCTCGAAATTCTTGTCGGAAAAGTCCGAGAATTCATATTATAAAAATGAGAGTAATTTAAATAGAGATTAGTAATAACTTGTCATGCTAAATAACATATCGTTGATTCTTAAATTAATAATAATCGATAAAATCAACTCCCGTCAGTACTTCAGTACTTTGATTTAACCTAATATCACTTTTGTTTATTTTATTAAAGAGTCTTATCAATTTCTAACATAATTAAGATTTTAGACTGTGATACAATAAACTCATTCTATGTTTTTCTCCTTAAAACTTTCGAAAAAAAGAGAATTTTCTGCCCTTGATTGCACGTAAGATTGATATCAATATGTATGAGAGGTGGAGCTGATATTATCAGAATGGTACTAAAATTAGACTAGCATGAATAAGAATGCCCAGTATAAAAAAGTTTGTGATCACTCTTTCACCATAGCCCTTTCTATTCTATATGGTACAAGTATACTATTTACTATGGTTTCAACAATAAGACCACGCCCATGTAAGTACAGAAGACTTTAAATAAATGCTTGACAACTTAACGTGTTCGAAAACATTGTCCTAGTTAGCACATTACATGCTACCTTACACGTCACGTGATAGCATTTTGTATTCACAAAGTTACCTGAGGTGAAAAATCACGTGTTGAATAATAATATTCAACATGTATCAACCCTTGGTTACAACAGAGAAAGCAAAAGTAAGAAGAAGCAGTTTTTCTCATTTAAACCATGAGCGTATGTTTGTCTATTAATCTCCCTTTAACACAACTTAGATAATGCAAATATACAACTACTGTTAAACGGAGAACAATAGACAAACATGCGCTGACTATGTCAGAAGTCAGTATAAAAGTGGGCGTCCTCATTATCGTATGGAGATTCAAGAAATCGTGATGACCCCCGCCTATGAAAACAGATTCGTACTTGGTAACAACATACTTTTATTTAACGCAATTACGTAAAGTTGCAGTTTGGATGTTGACTATTTCTGTAATTGAAAGAAACACTCTTCCGTTAAAAGTTTATTTTCTCGCAAATATCGCATGTCCTTAAGTGCAGTCATCCTTTACATATCTTGGCAACATTAGTATGAATTAATAGGCGTCAGAGTATTCCCTAGTACCCCTTACGATCTTCTTATTTTGTATGTATCTTAGGGTGACCAATACCGTTACATACTTTGGACTGACCTTGACATCAACATCATTGGCGGGAAACCGTTTCCTGAATTATTTCCTATCTTCCATTGTTGAATACATAGCGGTGATTTGCGAGTTCTTAATGCTGCGTAGGTAAGCCTGGAAGATGGTAAAATGAAATGTTTCAGTACAAACAAACCGTTATTTTAACTATTTGTCCGAATTATTTTGTATACATTTTGAAAAGCTGATGGTTCCTTGGTTGATTTTCTTTTGTATAGCCTAGGTAGAAGAACAATACTTATCGTATTCCATGGTGTTTGTGGTGTATCTTTAGCTTCCGCCACGTTATTGAATTACTTTTCGGGTAAGAGCAATGTTTAATCGTATTGCCGGTAAGAATTTAAATTTTGTAAAAAAAAAGTCAAGTACGAATGGTTTGTTTTACTATATTACTGCAAATAATAACAAAACTTTTATACTGTGAACAAATTCTGAATTAAGTCTAAAACAGCTTGCTGATTTCTGGGGCTAAACTTTTGACAGAAAAATATCCTAAATTCACAAATGTTTTTTAATGACCTAATGGTGTAGCATTGTCAGAACATTAAACATACATTTCAAAATTTTAAGGCCCTGCAATGTGTATACGCCAACAATTTGTAAGCAAAAAAAACAAGATTTTATTTTTATACCTAAATAGACATAAAATAAATTCATTTCTTCAGCCTTGATTTGGACTATAATTGTTTCTTTAGATGGGAATAGCCAAATGCAAATGGCCTCGGTTGTTACAACGTTTCTTGGGAAATCGGCCATTACCGGATCATTCAGTACTCTCTATCTGTTTACCCCAGAACTATATCCTACGAATTTGAGGTACATGCATTTTAATTTCGTATTAGACTTCTTTTTTATTGCATAACGTCTTTTTCGTCTTCACACATTTTAAAGTTAAATGATTCTTTTTAGACAAGTATAAGTATTTTCTTTTTTCAGAAACGCTGGTATCGGAGTTTCGTCTGCTTTTTCAAGGTTTGGAGCAATAATTTCACCTTTTGCAGGAACACTGGTATCTAGTTTATTTCCGAGTATTGGTTCAAGCGTTGTTGTATTGTTTAGGATATTTAAGCATTTATAAAGTTAAGCATATGTTTTCTTTCTTTTAGGCCGAAGAAATTCCTTGGGCTCCAGGGACGATATTTTCTGTGATGTGTTTCATGGTGACATTCATCATCTTGTACGTGCCGGAAACGCGTGGTGTAGAACTTCCTCAGACTTTGGTAGAGATAAAAGTGTGGTATTCAGAGAATAGTGGTCTGCGACAACGAAATAAAGAAAACGCCATTGAGCTGAAACTTTAAGCTTCTTATAAATTGTGAATTTTGTTCTGTTTTGAGTTTAAATGTAATCAGTTTTAAGAACTTCAAACGTTGAGTATTTCTTCCATGGTGTCAACGAATCTATTAGGTATACCCATGAAACGAATGATTAAGATGCATTTCTTTGCCCGAAACATAATGCATAAAAACAGTTTTTGATAGAATTAAACAGCGGGCTTAGAACATGAATAACTATTATTTTTCCCTCAAATTTGAATGTTTAAGGTAGTACACAACAGAGAAGCCAAAATTATATTCTGGAAATTTTAATTTTTGCTGTTTAGAATGAAATATTTAAAATATCCGTTACATAGATGTATCAAAATATAGATAGTGGGACTGTGGGTTTTACATAAAGTAAGGATTTAAAAAAATTAATTTAAAAAAAATAAACTAGTTGGCGTCATCATAATTGACCATTGTTATTATGATATCACTTTGAAATTTTAGGTCTTTACTAGAAAAGAAACATAAGTTACACACTATTCAATGAAAGAAGGCTAAATTGTACAAAAGCCAATGAATACCATTCAAATTATCAAAAAATGCTTATATGATGTACCTCAATGTTTTTCTGTGTTAAATAAATGAATGATTTACATTTTTCTTTCTTTAGATAGAGGATTATATTTAGAATTATAAGATTATGTCATTGTGTATTTGAGAAACTACTTAATTGACTAACCTTACAGGTGTTTTGTACTAATTTAAAACAATGTTTTGTATGTGTAGCGTATCTTATTTAAAAGTTAATTGGAACTTTTGTATTCCACTTTATTTTCAGCTTATGCTAATGTGTATATATCATAATAATTTTTGATATTATTGAACATCGAATTTGAACTTTTAATACACATTATTTACATTTCTGATTGTCAGTTAAATACTTCTTTCCCAGATGTAAGTGTTTTGGTTTAGTTTTGGTTGTGTTGAATTCTTGAAAGTCTAGTCAATGTTTTTTGAGCGACATTTTAATGAGGGTTATGTATACGGATTTTATTTTATCCCAGCCAATTATATATATATATATATATATATATATATATATATATATATATATATATATATATATATATATATATGTGTGTGTGTGTGTGTGTGTGTGTGTGTGTGTGTGTGTGTTTCATATTGATTACGTCATTTTTGTTTAATTTGTTTATTTGATAATAAATGACATATTTACATATTTTGGTTGTCTTAATTCCAAAGGCAAAAACGAGCTGCGAAATGCCAGAATTTCATATTCTTAATTTGTAAAATTTCTGTATATGAAATACTTCCTTCGATATAAGATATGGAATCGTCTTTAATTTTATGAAAATGCAAAACATCAACTGTAATACACACAAAGTTTTAGTACAAAACGTGCGTATAATCTTTAAATGAAATATATAAATTTTACCGATGTTTACAGATATTGAGTATCATGTCTCCGTGATATGTAAAAGGAGAAAATTAAATGAACAGTACTACTTGCACTTAAATTTTGAAGCTTTGTATGTCAACTAAAATAAAACTAAATGTGAAGTTAAAAAATGTAAGCACTTTACTCAAGCGTTTTTTTTTCTTGTCTTTTGTTAATTTCATATTGTGTAGATTGGAAATATTTGATAAAACCATAGAAAAATGAAGAAAAGAATTGACAAATAACCCATAGCTATATTTTCAAACAAGATTTTTATATATAATTACATTATTTTTCTAGGTTAAGTTAAGGTTAAGTCAATTCAAAATATGATGAAAATAGACAAGCCATATATATATATATATATATATATATATATATATATATATATATATATATATATATGGCTCAATTAAAGTGTATTTTTAAAATATTTAGTATGCATTTTGAATTTTGCGCATCAAACCATTAATGGATAAAAAGATACATTGCAGTTCAGAATGCGGTATTATGGTGAATTTGAAAAGCATTATCAGGGACAAGGAACATTTCATTCTTATGTCGATTCGTGTTCTGCCGACTTGGATATACCTATTTGTCCTATTGTTTATTTAGTAACTAAAGACTTCTCAAAAACAACAAAACTCTAACATTGTACTACTCTTATTATACTTTCCATTTTACAATATAGAACATGTATGTTAAATCTTAAGTATTCACTGAAATTTAAACTACATTTAAAATTACATAAGTGGTATTTGAACAAACAGGAAAAAAATCCTAGTCATATATATATGTTTCAAAATAGATATGTTCCAATTCTTTCAAAGTTTCAAAATAGATATGTTCCAATTCTTTCAACACAAGATTTATCAAAAAAGTAAACAAGAAGATATCAACGATATTTTTACTGTAAGACAAAAATTAGTTAACAGTGTAAAATTAATGTACACATTTTTTCGTTATAAGCAAGCATTGCTGTTTTAACTCTAATGTAAAATGGTACTACATATGGAATTTATTGTCGAAGACATGCAAAATGTACAATTAATTTACCAGAGGAGATGATGACTGATAAAAATACATAATAAACCTCAGACTATTTGTACAGTAAATGCCTATATTACAGAAATATTCTACGAAACACTTTTTGAGAGTTGATTTTTAATCAACTGTAAAATAAATTAATAAGCCATCATAGGGAAATATTTTGATTACTGATACACAATGCAAGGTAAAGTTTGATGACGTTAATTCTATTTTTAGACACACAACAAGATCCGTCTGTAGCTCGAATTCTTGTCGGAATAGCCCGAGAAGTAAAGATTGCTATTCATATTTTAAAAAATGTGCAAAAGAATTCAAATTAAGTAACGTTTTGCCATTTGAAAAAACCCAGACCTGATTATCGTTCATTTTAAAGGACTATAGTGTTTGGAATTCACATTTTCATATTATTATGTTTCATGTTACATTTGTTAGTGTATTGAAAAATCTGTAATGTTCAAAAGCCTTGGTAAATGTCAAAAAATGTCATACAAGAATGTACATTTTTGCTTTTTAATTACATTTTTGTTTTATACATAGGCAGTTTATGTTTTTATATATCCGTATACCAAGTGATTTATATTTTCTTCTTGTTGTTTAAGCACGTTTGTCTTTGTACATTTGTTGGTGCATAGTAATTCTGTAATGTTCGAAAGGCGTGATGTCTCATACCGGTGTCATATAATATTTTGATACCATGAGGTACTGAACCCAGGATCAAAATATTATGAGATATTCTGAACACTGTGCCGGATAATTATGCCAGTGCCAAGGTGGCATTTTTGCACCCGCTTAAGCTGCATGTATCGAAAAATTTAAATATGCCATATGATAGACCATTGCTTATAGATTTTGAAACCACTTTTGTTATTGTAAGAAATAAATTTCTACAGGAAAATAATTTTCCCGTAGGAAAAACAATTTTCCTACAGGATATTTGTCATTTCCTATCGGAATAAAAGAACTTCCTATAGGATTAAAAATTCAAAATTAAAAATAGGATTTTAAAATCCGATAGGAAATCTTAATTTCCTACAGGAAATCTACTTGTGTGAATCAAATTCCTGCAGGAAATACTTTTCTCCTCCAGGAAATATAATTTTTAAAAGCGCTATGAAAAATATTCATGCGCGGATCTAGAGGAGGGGGGGGGGTCGGGGGAGGGGGCGAACCCCCCTGGAAAAACCAAATGTCATAATGTTGGTTGCGGTTTTTTTAAAGCGCTTTGAAAAATATTCATGCGCGGATCTAGAGGGGGGTCGATGGGGGGGAGCGAACCCCCCTGGAAAACAAAATTTCTTAAATATACATAGTAACATTACTAAAAATATGCTTCGGAACCTCCTGGCAAACTCAAATATTCCTGGGACCACCCTCCCCCCTTTTGAAAAAAAATTTCTGGATCCGCGCATTAATTCATGAATTGCATACTTCAGATTACAATTACACACTGATTAACTATAAATTGTGTACAGATTTCTTCCTTGTTGTTTACATTAATGCACTGTTTGCCCCTTTCATTTCTAATTTTAATCTTAAAACATCACATAACTACCGGCGTTGAAACAAAATCTTAGGTTTGAAGTGGCATTCTAGGAAATGCACATACATGTAACACTATACATATTCAAAAGATGCCAGATTTGAGAAATGCCCCCATTTATATCTCGTGAAGAACCGTATAAAAAAAAATGAAACAAAAAGTTAGCAAGCTCACATATCCCATCCTCCCCCATTACTTGACAATAATACACACAATAATACATTAAATAGACAATAATTTGATAAAAGGCATACTCGCAAAAAAATCATCAGCTGAAAACTGAAATATATGCACATCTTTTCCTTCGTTATTTCGCAAGAGCTTTGATGCATATGATTATTCATATTTGTATTACCATCCCATCAAGTTTGGGAATTCATTGATGCATATGATAATTCATATTTGTATAACCATCCCATCTAGTTTGGGGATTCATTTAATGGTTTTATATATACACTCACAGAGTCTTGGGATCAGCAGTATTCAATAAATTGGAAAAATCTTTATTTTATTTTAATGCTGACTTTCAGTTTCCTTTGATGCTAATGCACAGATTTGGGAGACCTTTAACAACAAAAAATTCTAAGTTCAAAAGGGCCGAAATTGCCATAATAATAATGGAATTCCCTAGTAATATGCACATCTACACATTGTGTTCTAAATGTCTACAAAGATTCACTGAATTCCATGGAGCAGTTTGTGGGTGGGGGGATGAACTTACAAACTGTTCATTACGATATTCAATATATTGATAAAATTCTAAGTTGAAAAGGGCCAACATTCCCAGAAAAATAATTGAAATCGGAGTATTCTGGTAATATGCACATCTACACCTTGTATCCTAAATGCCTACAAAGTTTCACTTAATTTAATGCAGCGGTTTAAGAGGAGTTGCGCTAATACAAACTGTTTATTACGATATTCAATACATAGCCAAAATTCTAAGTTCAAAAGGGCCGAAATTTCCAGAAAAAAAATGAAATCAGAAAATTCTGGTAATATGCACATGCGTGTAGTATAAATATAACGGTTATGCATGGATTGAACATGTTTTCTGCATTCAAATTGTAATCTACTGATCAATATCATAACATAAAACTTGTCGATTTGTTCAGGAAAAAGCCAAGTACAAGTATGGTTTTAATTTTGTAATCTTTATTTGAATTTTTAAAAACTAAATAAAGTATGAACTCATCTAAACGAAGTAATTACTTCTGTGACAAGATGTTTGTATCATGGCGAAGATGATTCAACATTTTCTCAAAAACTTTTTAATCACTGACCATTTAACTAAAGACTTCATCATAATATACTAGTACATATGTATACTGTTTATCACACAGATACGGTCGATGGGGCGCCTATCAGGTAGCCCAATCAGCCATTGGATTCTACAACATATTGCCTACAGGATTTCAACTGCTAATAGGTGTTTTCATCGATAAGAACATTTTATGTCGTGCCTAAAGTGTTGAATTACAGTAATCTCGATCAGCAATATGTAATATATATCTTTAAATTATACATTTTAATCAATCTTGCAAATTCGAAAGTAATTATGATCATTTCTTATTAATAAATTTATGTTTCGGGTCAGTATTAAACGAAAAGAATTTATCGTTTCATTATGCATAAGTTTATTTTAGTACGTTTACAAAATTCCGATATAAAAGCCTGTTAGATTTGGTTAACGCCGATGCGCAGGCGCAATATGCCTCACGCGCAATACTCTGTAAATACCAAATAATGTTTCTTCGCATTTGTCAGAAAGATTTCTTTACTTTAGCTTTATTATACCGGCGCGAATTGGTCCTGATTTTAAATATCGAAAAATCATTGTTCAATACGACACTTAAAGCTTTAATAATCTTTAATTGATCAATATTTGAGTTTAACCTTTCCGTACCTCAATAGGTTACATGCCTACTTTCCAATGTTCACCGAGCAGTGCATATGAAAATCAGACTTTAACAAACAACTCTTATTTTGTGACTTATGACAAATGTCATATCAAAGTGTTTTACAATGACACAACCAGGGATGCACCAGAGTTGGTCAAAGATGACCCATGTACTGAAGGATTTCAATATAACCTTGACAAATTCAGTACATTTGTCACAGAGGTATGCCCTCAATTTTATTCTTAGTGATGTTTTGCAACATCTTTTTTTCTTTATGAAAATAGATAATGAATTATTTCAAACACAAATCAGGTCATGATATTAAATATCATTACATGTACTGACTCAATGATTGAATTTTAATTTTGTCAACAATATATTTAAAAAAACGGGATAAGATACTATGTATTAGCTGCAAACTGTAAAAGTAATAAAATATCTAGACTAGAGCTTTCTATGTAAGAAAGTGTTATGAATACATTGCTTCTGCATTTAACTTTGATCAGTTTATGAATGTTATGCTAACAGATGGATCTTGTGTGTGATCAAGCCTATATCTTGGAGAGTTGGTGCAGACCCTTGTCATGGCGGGACAGCTGGTTGAGCCTTTGCATCGTCTCTCAGTGACAGACTGGGCAGAAAAACTGTTCATTTGACGTCCCATTTATTGACGCTAGCATTTGGAATTGGTGTTGCTTTCTCACCCAACTACATAACACTTGCTATCCTAAAATTCATTATCGGTGTTTTGCAACAGGTAGTACAACAGGGATTTGAGATTTATTTAGTTTTGTTTTTCAAATAAATGTCACAGCTTATATATTACATTATGATATTTCTGTGCTTTTGTAAGATTTACTGTTTTATTAAATTTCTTCTAAAAATATTATCAAATAAATACTCTCTGCAAACTACCTCTTTTATCGTCGCATTTAACTGTGATATTCTTGTCGATATTCAAGGGAATGGTTATGTCCGATGCAGTTCTTACTTTGGAATTATTTCCAGAAAAAACACGTTTCTACGCAGAAGCATTAGGACTGTTTTGTTGGACTACGAGTCTCGTTATCATGGCTCCAATAGGCTATCTGATGAGAGACTACTCTTGGAGATATCTCCAAATTGTTATGACGTGCTTTTCATTGTTGATTTTGATACAATATTGGTAGAGTGTTTTATGTTTACTCATTTATAATCGTGTAGAATGTTCTCATTCATTATCAAGGATGTTAAAGCAGTTACTATTTTATTGAAAGAAGAGATGTTATCAACATATTTAATTTTTTTTTCAAAACCAACAATAAACATTATTTCATTAAAATATATTTAGCGGAAATTTGTAAATGTAGTGATTTGAAAACTTCTAAAATGTAGGTTTTGACTAAAATAACTACATGTATATGCCATTTGATCGATTTGTAGAGTCTTTACATTCATAACTATAAATTCTAGTTTTTGGCGTGTTGTAAGTTTCTCGTGTTTGACCCGGTTTGTTTTCTCAAGAAATTGATAAGAAAATTTCAGGGAGCTAATTATTCAATGACATCTTCACTGTCATAAACATCTACAGACAATCCAATGAAATCAAATGAAAAGATCCCGTTGCTTATGAACAATTACACGATATTACAAAAATAGTTGTCGGTTTTGGTTTGTCCGTTTGATATGGATGTATATATAGAGAGCACTAAAAAATACCGAAGACAAAAGTTGTGAAGTGCTGAGAAATTTATAAAATGATTTAGAATAACTGTTGATTAAGTTGTACTTAATCAGTAGTTGTCCGTTATAATAGTTTTATTTTTGAGAAGAATAGAGTAGGAATATTATTTATTTATTTATTATTATTGCTGACATTGCAGCTAAATAATCCCCTGCAAACGAACATAGTTCATATTATTGCTAATGGGAAAATGGTACGAAGCATGTTCATAGACAATCCATGTGATAAAACTTGAATATATTATTTAGTGTAAAGAAATGTGTTTGATTATGTAAACATATTAATACATAAGCAAGTTATTTTTTACGATTTTATATGATTTTGTGTTCATTAATAATGTTTTGATACACATAAATTTAGGGTTCAAGATGAATCGTTAAGATGGCTGGTAGCAAACGGTAAAACGGAAGTCATACGCAAAGTGGCAAGAAGGAATAAAATTAACTACGATGACCTCAAAAATATTGTGGACAAAAGGATGGCTAGTACGGAACAACAGAACTCGCAAAAGGCTGACGACAACAAGACGACCACTGAGAATACACAACAGGAGAAGCTTGCGGTAGAGAAATATTCAATCATCACAATTCTTAAAAGCAGGCGCATCTTGATAACATCTCTGATTATGTGGTTTACATGTTAAGTTAACTCTCTATAAGACTTCTCTTATGGGTAAAAAAAATTATATTTCCTTTAAACAACATTTTCAATTTTAACACTTAAGTGGGTTATTGTTTAAACAAAGGGGCAAATTTTATACATTTCATTTTTATTTCAAAACAATTTTTAAAAAAGAACTTTTTTGGCGCACCTTATCATGTATAATTGAATTGGTACTTATTTGTACATCTATGCATGTAATCCTTTAGATAATCTTTAATCTTGAATGATATTATGCTTTAATTAAGGGTGACCAATACTGTAACATATTTTGGATTGACCTTAACATCAACATCCTTGGCAGGAGACAGATTCTTTAATTTTTTCCTGTCAGCAATCGTTGAATACATTGCAGTCATATTTGAATACCCAATGTTATGTTGGTAGGCTTATTTTATTTTTGTTTTATATATTATCAGGATCAGAAGAATTTGCAAATATTTTATCTAAATATATAATAAACGTAATAACGAACGTTATAACTTTTTTTATCAATAATTGTAAATGGTGATTCTCAGTAAAGGCTAATTTATTAGATCTGAGAATGTATTTTATTCACCTCAAATTGAATATTAGTATGTTGATATGCTTTTGTAATTTCTTCTTACAGCCTCGGTAGAAGAACAATTACAATCTTGTTTCATGCTGTTTGTGGAATATCGTTAGCATCTGCTACTTTATTGAATCATTTTTCGGGTATGTTATAAACTTGTCTTGCCTTTTTGTGAAAAGAATAATTTTTTGATGTCATTGCAATATATATTGTAGGCGACTCCGGTTTATCTTGCCAAGTTTAATTTTTGAAACAGCTTAAATTTCAGAGGAAGGTGTTAACATTTTTTAAAACTTCGTCTGCACCAGCATTAACTTTTACTATCTCTGAAATACACATTAATATATGTACAAGTTGTGTATTAATCATGACAAAGGCGTTGATTCATATCTTTCATGTACCCGAAATAAATACAATTATACCGCTTATACCGCTAATTGTTGAATACCGGGATAAAAACCTAAGTGGTTTCTCGTTTTTAAATTAAAAGGAATATGTTCGATGGGCAAAAGAAATTCCCAAGCTTATTTGCTATTTTTAACAATTTGTTCTGCAGCCTCGACAAGACTACTTTAAATCAAAAAGGGCGTTATAACACACTGACAAAAAAACAACATAATGGAGTATCCGATTTCGAACCTTAATGCTAAAAATTAAACACTAATAAAATTTAACTGGTTTTGAATATGTTAAAAAGGAAATAAGTGCTTTGAATTCAAACTATTTGAACTCATTTTGACATACACTCAGGATTCAAAATGATGATTAATAAATAATAATAATAATAAATATTTATTCATTCTATTGCCAACATATTTTAGCAAGTTGCAATGTAAACTATACTCTGGCCCAAGATATTTATGTAGCACACTTTCTTAAATTATTAAATATTCATGAATACCTCAGGGTTCAAACGATGTTCATTCAATACAATGAAAAAAACCCCCAAGATTTCTTCTTTAAAACGTCCCCTTTAGCAAGTCAGATTTGAATACACAGCTAAAAGTAAAAAGTCTACGGGCATTTTGTATTGCAAGCGACATAAAAGTACCCGGATAATAACGTTAAAAAATGTGCGAGATGTTTCGAGCGACTTCCGAATGATAAAAGATGTCAGATTTTCCCATTATAAATCTCCGTAAGAAAATTAATTTTGTAATCCGGGTAAAATTATATGAGGTGTCAATGAAGTCAATGAAGAAATCTTGGATTTTATCCCTTCTATCGTTTTCAATGAAATTGTACTTCTTTCCCAAGTATGTGTATTTTCATTTACAAAATAAGGAAACAATAACTTGGGACAGACTATAGACCTCAAAACATTACTTTGGTGATGGTGTTTCCCTAGCTTAAGATGGAATTTTAAAAAAAATCAAATAATTCCATCAATAAGTCGTGTTTGACTGCTTCTTTACTACCAAAAAAACCCCATGCCTTTTCCTTTACTTCATATTGAACGGACACCCCTTTACAACTTAAAAGATAGTGGATTTTCAAAAAAATAAAGGCCAACTAACAACATTCTATGATAGACAATAGAACGAAAAACAACAGCAACAACTGTTTACAGTTCAAACATGTTTCATACTGTGGATTCCTTATTTTACGCGAATACTCTATTCCGCGAATCAACCGTTTTTCATCAAATCGCGAGAATATAAAATCGCAAGTCGACTTTTTATCATAGTTTCATTTAGTTTACATCCGTCTGAATCATAAATGCGAGATTTTAAAATCCGCGAGATGTGATTCTCCCAATTTTACGCGGATATTAATACCTCGCGTTTAATTAGAATGTACAGTATATATCGATAATTTTTAATCTTTACGCACAGAAATGTTGTTTCCTCTAGGGGGTGATAGCAGTGCAAAGATGGCCTCCATTGTGACTACGTTTGTTGGAAAATCGGTCATTACTGAATCATTTAGCATTCTCTTTCTGTACACTCCAGGCCCCAGGATCACGAAGCAATCTTAGACTTCAGTCAAAAATTTTACACTGTCTTAATGCCTCTTGAATGAAAACAGTGACAAAATTAAAATGCTATTAAAAGTGTCTTAATATAAACATGTTATTTACAAATTTCAATCGCCATATTATAATCAACAATGAGATTATGACTGACTGAAATTTTCACTTAAGTCTAAAATTGCTTCATGATCCTGAAGGCAGAATTATATCCTACAAATTTGAGGTATATGATAATATCGTGCTAATTTTTTTTAAAACAATCAAAATAAAAAAAATACTTTAAATCATTTTTCAATTACTTAAAATGAATTATAAGATTATTTAAACTCAATATATTTTCTTTCAGGAATGCTGGCATAGGGTTTTCTTATGCATTTTCTAGATTGGGAGCTATAATATCACCATTTGCAGGAACATTGGTAAATATTTTGAGTTGCTTTTTGTTTAAAATACCAATTTTCAAGAAAATATGATTTATAAGTAATTTAACTTTTTTAGGCCGAAGAAATTCCTTGGGCTCCAGGAACTATATTTTCCGCGATGTGTTTCATCGTGACGTTAAGTATTGTGTATGTGCCTGAAACACGTGGTGTAGAACTTCCTCAGACTCTTAAAGAGGTAAAAGTATGGTATACGGAGAAAAGTGGTCTTCGACAACAACAAAAAGTGGAAAGTACGAAGCTCTAGATCAAAGGTTTCTCGGATAATTTGCATGTAAAAAAAAACACATGAAGTCTTAAAAACATTTGACATTTAAATGTGATATACCGGTATTCATAGAAGACTGCAAATGTTAAACTGTTTGTTAGCATGAAAAAACAAAATCACAATATGGACATATTCGTATAATTGTATTTTTCCTGTATTAATTAAATCTTTGTAAATAAACAATTTATAAGATTTTTTTAATACAATCCTTCATGATTATAAGAAAATAAAAACGTATGCATGAAATGAAACTGGACTGAATATTAAATTTGTTTTAACAACATTCCAGAAAAACCATCAATAACTCAACTCCAACATGCTTTCTTGAATCTTTATTAAGTTTTTAAACCATTTATTGTAACAAAAGTAATTAGGTGGTATAGGACACCTTCATATTGTGACGTACTTCCGATCGAAATAAACAATAAAATCAAGTATAACTTTATAAATATTTTCTTTCCCGAAATTGTTATCTAACAGCGTAACGCAATGGGTTAGAGCGTTACTTACAAATCTGTAAGCCATAAGTTCGAATCCTGCTGATGTTTTTATAATTTGTACCTTTCCCAAAAATTTTTTAAACATATTTTTGGGTCAAATACTGTAAAATTTGAAAATTCTAAACCGGTAAGAGTATTCTGATTTGAATGTACTTTTATCCACATTAATATCGACAGGTGTCCAATACCACCTTAATTAAAACATGCTAATTTACCATGGTTTTATTAATGCTTATTAAAATACTGCCAAATACTGATAGAGATAGAATGTTGAAATTTTAGTGAGTAAAGGATAAGTTCATGACAATTCATATGCTTAAGCTCGTAAGTGCTATTGCAACATGCATATTTATTCTTAGATAAGGTGGTCTGTAAAGACAAAGTATTGGAATACAAATTGCATAATTATTAACATACTTTTCTTGCATGTTAATTTATTTTGCATGTAGGGGCAGAAATATGCCACTATACTTTACTTTTATTTCAGTACAAAAGCACCAAGCAAAAGTGATGTCATAAATGAAAACATTTTCACTTTGTATAAGAACGATTATGAGCGTTTCTGAGCGATTGTTACTTACAAAGTAACACAAGATGGCTTGTAGCTATCGCTTTCAAAATATGCATATCGTGAAAAACCTCTGACGCTAAAAAAAAAATTAATCCTTTTTAACAGAATCTTTTTTCACCAATTTCTTACAAACAAAGCATCAAAGAATAATTATAAGGTGGTTTTCAAAACGTGATAAAACCCTTTAAAACTGTCTTAACTTACACCCTGATTTTAACATAACAATCTGTGCGATATCACCCTGCTCTAAGGTTTCCTTTGCATTATATATATAAATAAAAAACGGGAAGTCGAGCATTTGGTAAATTAATCCATGGTTTAATAAAGTTATTTTAAAATTAAGCTCACAAAAGTTTTAAGATATCAAACATGTACAAAATTTTAAATAAATGCAGGAAGACAAACCGTTATCATGCACAGAGTTGTTCCATGTAACAATGGACGATGAAGGATACATACATATGACTGTATAACGCTACTACGTATGTACAACGTAATCTGACTATTACAAAAATAAGAATATAAGCTTTTTAAAAGAGGATGACAGGTGGAAGAAAAGGTTTTGGTGCAAAGTGAGTTGATCTTGCCCTTCGACAATTTCCAGGAGAAAGACGTTATGAATAAACACGTGCACATTAATCAACTAAGATAACGTTGTCTTAGAAGGCATACCTTTGATGACATGTAGTGATAACGAAGAGTGTTCAAAATCAAAACTCCAAAGGAAAAATACAAAACAGGAGCAGAGCAAACACGGACCTCTAAAAAAAGTTAGAGGTAGGATAGGGTGCCATGGAGGAGTGAGCATCCTCTGCTGACCGGTCACACACGCCGTGCGCTCTTTGTCGTAATCGGGAAAAACGGAAAAAATCCGTAGACAATTAGGTGATTAATTATGGTCTAGCAATAAATATGTAAAACGTCTGTCAGCATCTGACTCAGTGGAAGATTGTATTTGCTTACAAGGTCGTTGTATCGACCATAGACCTTACGAAAAGATGAATTCATATGAACATCATAATAATAGTATGTTAGGTTCATTGCACAAAGCGTATTTGCCACTGTTAAAAAATTGAAATTTAGGTTTCCATTGCTTGTGACGTTAGCACAAAATTGCTTCATGATTAGAATATAAGCAACGAACTCTACTGACTTAAGAAGAGTCAAATCAGGGATCCATATCTCATCATTCGGAACAATTAGCGTAGAAATATTGCCATGCTCAGATTGATTCCAAACCAAGGTACAATCAAATCAAGATAATCGGACCCAAAGCTGGAACCTTGCAATTTCCTGACTTTCAAAGACATCCATAACCTCTCAAGGTGCAAGCTTTATTGTGATATTGAGTGGATCATTTAAACATTTGAAAGTATTCTTTGGTAATGATACCTCAGGATTTTTTCGTACAACATTGTCCGAGAGAAGACGTCAATGGTAGAACCACCATGAATCAGATTCAAACATATATAAAGAAAGATGTACTAAAATCTTATATATGTCTCTTCAATTAATATAATTTCTGTCCTTTATGTGCGTATATTTGTAACTAAATTCTTCTAGAATCCTGTAAAAGAGGAACAATTTATAAAAAAATATATATATAAAGGTAATTACTTTCCCAAATTGTTTCCTCTTTTTACCATTTTATCTGTTCGGCGATAGAAGTGTCATATATACCGGAAGTATTTAACCAAGATATGTTTTGGGGGCGTTGTTCTTTGGACCAATCAAAGCTTAAAAAATCAAATTTAAAAATCACTGTCCATTCATCTAAAGCAGAAGTTTTTGCCATAGATTTGCTTATAACTTTGCTATTGGTGCAAACGTTTGAAAACGTATTTAAAGGGGCATGGTCACGATTTTGGTCAAAAATTACTTTTCTGATTTTAATGTTTACAATGCTTCAATAAGGCATTTTTAATGGGCAACCAAAATTTTATTGCCATTCGTTGAGTTATAAGCGAATTACAGAGCTTACAATTATTTGCTATGTAAACAAAGCTTTTGTTTACATTTTGAATGTTAAAATGAAAATTTCCAGTTTTAGACCTAAAACGAATGTGTTAAATGTTAGGAACTGTTTATTTAAGTTTAAAATGAATAAGAAGATACAAAAATCAGCTTGAAAATAATTTTTTACTGGTATATTAAACCAACGTAAACAAAAACAGGCCAGGGCACGAGACTTGTTTACATGACAAAGAATTGTAAGCCCTGTATCTTGCTTATAACCTAACGACTGACTCTTAAATTTCATTTGATCATTAGAAATGCATTCCTAAGGCATTGTAAATAATAAAAACAGAAAAATATAATTTCACCAAAATCGTGACCATGCCCCTTTAAGGGTGTTTTAAACGAAATAAAAAAATCAGTATGTTTTTTTTCGTAAGCATTAATGATTGGTTTGATCAGTCTGAAACAAGTTGTACTAATTAATGTTTTTGTATTTGCAATAATACAAAACAAAATTAATAATTTATTTTATAAAAATATGAAGCAATACTGAACATGTATAATCTGAACAAAGTAATAAAAAGTATACCTACCTTTTAATTTCAAATCACAAAGTTTTTTTAACGCCAAAGCTACAAAAAATTAAAACAAAATTATCCCCCATCGAAAAATCTTGAAAAATGTCAAAAGGGTTTTAAAATGATACTTTTTGAATTGTAAGACTGAAATAAATAGTCTGTACGTGTTTCTTTCGAATGCAATAATAGGCGCTGTTAATATCAACTAGACATCATTGAGACTTTGCTTTTACCTTTACCACTGACTTACAAATTTAGTCAAAGATGAATGCACATTCTTTATCGGACAAGAAATTAACAAGTGTAGTAGAAAGCATAAAAGGAAATTTTCTTTCCTACATAGTATATTAAACATTGGTCTTAATGAGGACCGTGATAGTTTCAAACTGTTACGAAATTTTAAATTACTTTCCATTTTATTTTAAAATATAAAATAAAGCTATAACAATTATATGCAAGGTTTTATAACGAACTAGCAATGATTCTTTCTAGATGTAAACATCTAACATCATTTTCAAAAAGTTAGGTTCTGTTTTTGCGAATAAATTATTTTAATTTTGCTGTTTTTGTTGTAAATCGATATGGAGATTTTTCATATTTATTTGGTTGTGAATGGTTGACGATAAGCGAATGAAAAACCATAAACAAGACTTAGATAATATAGGTGACAAAGAAATCCCTATTTTATTGGCTTCAATTTGTGGCTTCAATCAAGTAAGAAGAAAATCTTGACCAAAAACTATTTTAAACCTATCTTAATTATTTCGTATGTCTTTGATACTATATTCCCTTTACCTACCTGGTATATCTATAATTCTTAATGCCATTTATTATTCTGATAAGGATGAAAAGAGCCATTTATGTTGATGCTAGATTTCATAAAGGTTTTTACAAATGACGCAGCATTTCGTGTAAAAAACAGAAATGTCATGGTTTTAATTACGTAGCTCAAAATATGTCGCTTAAAATAAGAATACTTTTTACATTTTAACATTTTAGTGGTTTCCATCTTGTTTATGGTTTTCATGACGTATACTTAATGCTGACGAAATATAATTGAGTTGTTGATGAGTTTGTTTCACAAAAAGAGTCACATCGTATGGAATCATTCGATTGTGTTATATTCTTAAGTTTCAAGTTAAAAAACACTTTTACTCGTTTCGTATTAAGCAGCAACAAAACATTTAAGGTGTAAACCAATGGCACAAAAAACTGAAATATGCTCTTTGATTAATTTTCAAATCAATATTTGGCAACGAGATTACTTGTAAATATTTTGAATATGGTGTTCAAATTATATGCTTTGTAATTATAAACATTTTTGACAAAATTCATGAATTATTACAAAATTTTGCAATATATATTTTCTAAATAGTGTTGTTATTAAAATACACATGCTTTGACATATACAATACATACAGCTATTCTGAAATCAATGAGTGACTAACATTGTGCTTAGAATGCTTTTTCAATATCAACTCACAAATTTACAAAATTACATGTTCATTGTATAAGAACACTAGAGTAAATACGAATAATAATTTATTTTGATATGAAATAATTAACGATGCTATACTTGTCATTCATTGTAGTAAGTCTCTGATTTATTCATCTTTGCAGTTTTCGTTATTGACCTATATAAGTTACCTACAAGCTACAATAGTTATTCTTGTGAACAGAAGATTGTTTTGATTTAGACCTTCAAATGTTTTCATTCGCTTAAATTGTATGTTTGACAAGCGCAACAGTGCGTTACATCCGTCTGCATTCTTCCATTCTTCAATGATTTTAATACCAGAAGATTTCCCAATCGTTGGTGGTGATTTTGTTTGGAAATGGATTCGGTCAAAAACACCAATAATCAGGTTGCAACGAAACTAGATGAAAATTATGTGTGAGTATTTCAGGATTGTTTACTAATGAATGACAACAACTTATTCTTATGAATTATACATGTGTAAATGTTTGGACAGATATTGTTTCAAGATGCCTGCTGTGAATCGGCAGTGTACGCTAACACAGTAAAAGAAAAGAAGTATTTATTTTAGAAGAAGTATTTATATTTATTAAGACATTTTGAATGGTCTCATTAGATATACATATTAGATAACGGTAAATATCGTATCTTAATCATTTGCTGGCAATTCTACTTTTCTAGGGGGATGCTATTTAATGATATTTTTATTATTATTAGTATTATAAAATCAAAGAATGAAATGCAGTTGTATACGACAACAATGCAACAATGTTATGTACATGAACTTCAAATCAAAATCCTTCATTAAGAGTGAGAGAGAGAGTGTGTAACATTGCAAGAAGATGTACTAACTAAATCAGCAGTATTTGGATTAGAGACAGACGTTGTTGTAGTTACGGAAGTAAATGCTGAACATTTACCTGGCGTTTGGTGTGTGTGTCCGCTCCTTGTCTCTTCTCTAGAATTCAATGTAACTGCAACCGAATTTCGTGTACGTTGCTGTGGACACTGGAATGAAGCATGTCCTATCATGGAACATTTGTAACAGCATACCTGTTTTCCTGTTGTTGCTGCATCTTTCGTACTTTTCTGTTCCTTCTGGTCTCTCTGTATATAAGTTGATCCGTTCCTTGGTTCTGGAGTAGACTCTTTCCTGACAGAATGTACTAACGAAAAAATATTTACATGACAGGCCTCTTTATATTAATCAGCAAGTCTACACATTTCATCAATGTCTTTGGGTATACATTCTTTCAAAAACAATAATAAATCTCTGTTGCACATTGAAAGAAATTGATCCCGAAATCGTTGACGAAATCCGTCCTCTGTTCTCTCAAATCGTTTCAACAGCGATGTTTCAGAGCATCATAGTTGAGAGCTTGTTCCTGAGGTAGCAAAGCATACACATCCAGGGCTCGACCACGTAACAGTGCGCTGAGATTGACTGCCCATGTATCTGCTTTCCACTTCCGTACCTCCGCATATCGCTCAAACCGCCGAAGGTAAGAATCTATGTCATCTTTAACTTCGACAAAAAATGGCATCTTAGGAATTTTAGCAGATGAAGAACTTGCAATATCAACCTTTGTCTCTTTCAACTGTTGCTCTAAATGAAAAATAATAGCACGGTACTTACTCTCCAGCTCCGCTTTACCTTGTTCTTCCTGCATCTTAATTTTCTCCAACTCTAGAGTTTGTTTCTTCAACTCGTACTCCCTTGATTCCTTTTCCCGTTCTCTCTCTGCGTCCCGCAACTTCCGATAGTGTGCTTGTTGATCTCGTATGAACTTCTGGAGGTCCGTTCCCTTCAGTTCCATTCTTTGTCCGTGTTCCGTTAACTCTTGTAACGTTGGTTGGTCCATCTTAATATACTTAAAAGTATATCAACTACACAATCAAATAATAAGTATTTTAAGCAAAAATGTACTTATCCTCTAAACACTCCAAAGAAAAATATAACCATGCACAAGGCAACAGTAACCGTTC
The DNA here is from genome assembly GCA_020458035.1 of Magallana ariakensis. Classification (NCBI taxonomy): domain Eukaryota; kingdom Metazoa; phylum Mollusca; class Bivalvia; order Ostreida; family Ostreidae; genus Magallana; species Magallana ariakensis. The sequence continues at coordinate 46,697,582 of CM035816.1, forward strand.
TCCACCGGGGTTCCATTCAATTTCTAGCTACCTTAAATGATAAAAAAAATAGTATTAGATTTTTCAAAAAAAAAACAAAATTGACAAAACAAAATGACCATTATTTGCTGACTGATTAGACATAAATATCCCACTTCTGACATCAATTTGTCACGACAGCCGTCGTGTGTCTAATTAGTCGAGTAATAACAAAACAACAATAAGTATTTACAATCTTTATCTATATATAAAATCAATAAATTTACAAATATACATATGCACACACACAAAAAAAATATTGACCAAAAAAAAATGTTTATGATGTCAGATCAATAATGTCCTCCTCTGGTGGTAAAGTTGTCCGTAGCGTCCCTCTAGTGTTCCTCCGATGTGTCCTTCTTCGGTACCACGTCCTAAGATGACGGCTTCCGTCCACCGGCTTCCAGCGTAGTAAGTGAATACACGAAGGGGGTTACACGGTTGGTAAGATGTAGAATACCGGAACACTGGCGACTATTGCTGGACCATCACTGGGACATCGATAGAACTTTGCTGGAAACTTGCTGGAACCTTTTAATTTAACATAAATAACAATACTTTAAATTTCACTTTAACAATATACTTGTCTACCTAATTACCGTAACTGCACACCATACAACCGCAACAAACATTACTCTCTCTACAGAACCGTTAAGTGTATCAGACCCCTTAACGTTATAAAACTGTCACAGTTAAGCGTATAAGACCTCTTAACATTCAATATCATTGTTAAGTGTATAAGACCCCTTAACATTACAAAACAGTCAATGTATTGACCAATAACACCGTATAAGACTACCAAATATAAACTCGCTAATAAACTAGCAAACCACGCTTGTCACACAAACGCACCATTACTCTACGGTAAATAAACAAGTATGTAAAACGTTATCCTGAAAATACTATCGAACACGTATGTATACAAAAACAGATACCTAAAGCCTAACTTAAATATTACAAACAAGACTAAAGTCTACAGAAAAACCGAAACTTCCCCTAATGGAGATTGGTTATCGTAAAAATACACTCAGCTACACATCGTGCTGTTACTTCAGTGCCTGTTAATGGATCTCAGCTCACTGATCAAAAACATGGGTATATATAGTATCAAAGAAAACAAATAGAACAACCCGAGTATAGTCCATTACTGACCGATACCTGAAGTGACAAAATTGAGGCACCAAAAAAGATATAAACATAAAATAAAAATCAGAGGTACCCTACAGTAAAATGTACACATGACTAAATCTATCGATTGATTGCGAGAGAGAGAGAGAGAGAGAGAGAGAGAGAGAGAGAGAGAGAGAGAGGGAGGTAGTTGTTGAACATGAGTGGTTGGAAATTTGTATTCAGAGTTTATTTAATCTTTATATAATCAGAGATTGCTATTGTTCAGTCAATTCAATTTTTAAAAAAAGCCAAGTTTTCTATCAAGCAGATCATTGATATATACAATACTCTTATTATACCATTGTGACCTTTTCTTACACAATTCTCCAAATACACCTATCTAACTTGAACTTCATGACGCATACTACTCTGGCACAAGACAATTTTCATTTAATATTTACTATTGTATCGGTATCTGCCATCATGAATTTGTTTATTTTACAGATACGGGCGTTGGGGCATCTATCAAGTAGTCCAAGCAGCCATTGTCTTCTACAACATATTGCCTACAGGCTTCCAGTTACTTATAGGAGTTTTCATTGGTGTCTACATAATTTTTACTTTAATTTCATAATTATCTGCAGTATTTATCATTTTAAATAAATGTTAATGTAACATGTACAAATGTTTGTATTTTTAAAACTTTCACATCTCTTTTAGGGTATAGACCTGCCTTCAAATGTTCAGCAAGCGATGCATTTGAAAATGAAACTATTACACGAAACAGCTCCTATTTTGTTACGTATGACAAATGTCATATGAAAGTGTTTTATAATGACTCAAGTCGAAACGAAATTAAACTGGTCGAAGACAGCACCTGTACTGAAGGGTATCAGTACAGCCTTGACAAATACAGTACATATGTCACAGAGGTATTCTATCAGTTCATTCAGGCTTAATTAAGGGTGCGCTATGCTCATTTTTTATATCTTTACATTCAGTGTATATTTCCCCTAATGTTTGCATTAACAAATCTGCGACGTTCAATTTCTGCACAGTTATAGGACCGACGACATCCAAAAAAAGGATCCAGTGCTTATAAAAATAAAAAATAATAAGATATTGCAAACACTTGTATATTAGTATTGAGTAGGACAAAAACGAATAATATAATTTTTGATTCATTGATAAAAGAGTAAACATTATTTATTATGATAATATAAAATTATTACGTAGTTGTTAACGGTCAAGAATTAATTCAACATAAAAATGTAATATAATAGCTAATATAATGTAAAGTAAGAGATTCTGTCTACACACAAATTTAAAATTATAGTAATGTTTAATAATGATATGTTACCATTTCCAGATGGATCTGGTTTGCGACCAAGGGTATCTAGGAGAGCTGGTTCAGACCCTTGTCATGGCGGGACAGCTGGTTGGAGCAGCCTTTGCATCGTCTCTCAGTGACAGATTTGGCAGAAAAACTGTTCTATTGACGTCTCATCTATTAACGCTAGCCTTTGGATTTGGTGTAGCCTTCTCACCCAATTACATGGTTCTGGCTATCCTGAAATTTATACTTGGTGTTTTGCAACAGGTATTGGACACTGAATGCAAGTTAGGTTTTGGTTGCAAGCAATGCATTCATTGTATCTTCTATTTCTGTCGACAAATCTCTACTGATTTCATACGCATCAAAGTTAACCAAGTAATAGCGCTTTTGGTAATGTTCAAGGGTATGGTTATGTCCAATGCAGTGCTTGGATTGGAGCTGTTTCCAGAAAATAAACGCTTCTATACAGGAGCATTAGGACTTTTCTTTTGGTCAACGGGGCTGGTTGTCATGGCTCCTATAGCATATCTGATGAGAAATTACTCCTGGAGATATCTCCAAATAGTTATGACGTGTTTCTCTCTGTTTAGTCTTATCCAGTATTGGTAAGCTAACTTTCTATTATTTTCTATACAGGGTTTCAATACAAGTTCAATACTTAACCTTGATAGTAAAAGAGTATAGTCGATAATTATGCAGAGCTTTTTCAGACGTGCTAAAATTTACGTCGTGATTTATATATTGTTAAGGAAAATGTCTTTTTTTATCTCTATTAAGGTATCATAATGTCTATGCAAAAAATTAGAGGGTGAAATTATTCTTGAAATATTGATTGCTTTAATGGAAGATTCATGTAACAATTACGATGTCAACTTTGTCATATCTAGGGTTCAAGACGAATCTTTAAGATGGCTGGCAGCAAACGGTAAAAAGGATGCTGTGGATAAGATCATACACAAAGTAGCAAAATGGAATAAATTAAGCTATGAGGATCTTAAGAAATTAGTTGATAAAAGGATGGCTGTCATCGAACAGGAGACAAATGATGTGGATGTGAGAAACCCGACAGCAGAGGATACAATACCAAGGGAGCTAATTGTGGAAAAATATTCCATTATTACTATTCTTAAGAATAGAAACATTTTGTTTATATCTATGGTCATGTGGTTTACATGGTGAGTTAACACTGATTAATTTTACGTTTGTAATACATGTTACTGATATGTCACAATTTATTAAGCAAAGGAAAATAATGTGATATTATTTTCATCTTTTCATTTGTAGTTCATGAAAAGATCTGAATAATCTTGTAAATCATTGCATGGCTCTTTCTAGTCTTTTAGACACTTTTTTAGGGTGACCAATACCGTTACATATTTTGGACTAACGTTGACATCAACGTCTTTGGCGGGAGACCGATTCCTAAATTTTTTTCTGTCTGCAGTTGTTGAATACATAGCAGTAATAGTAGAGCATATAATGCTACTTTGGTAAGTATGTATCGGTATGTAGGAAATGAATAAGATGGATGGATGGATGGATATCCATATCAAATCTATTAGACCACCTGGTTTATAGATTCTGTAACACAATTTAATAAATACTTTGATACGTTGAACTGTATGATGATTGCGATTTCATCATTTCAGCCTCGGTAGAAGAACAAATACAATCGTATTTCATGCTGTTTGCGGGGTGTCATTAGCTTTAGCTACTTTGTTGAATCATTTTTCGGGTATGTATTCCTGTATTACGGTTTCGCATAATGTGGTTCATTTTTAGCCCATAAGTATCGGCCCTTTTTAACAAAACATATTATAGACATTTTGCATGACGCCAAAATAAAAAAGGACTTGATTGCTAATTAATATGTGCTTGCTGTACATATGACATAATATTATACAGCGTTTGATGAGGCCAGTTGATTCTTTTCTGGTGAGAGTATATCGACCGAGAATGTGACCAATCATGTGCTTTGGAAAAATAAGATATTATAATAAATTGATGGTATAATTGTAAAAAAAATGCGGAATATTAATTCTTTCCAATATTTTCTGTTAGATTTTTTAAACTTGTATCCGCATACAAGTAAAATGTTTTAGAAATAACAATTCAATCTTCTCCTCTAAAGTATGAAATTTATACTTTAAGTAACTATTTTCTAGTACTGTGGCAGATAGATGATGTGCTGGTCGGGAAAATATCTAACAATTTTTAACATTTATTAGCAGGGAAATGTTGATTTTTTCCAGGCGGTGATAGCAGTATACAGCTGGTCTCAGTTGTGAGTACATTTGTTGGAAAATCTGCCATTACAGGATCGTTCAGCGTTCTCTTTCTTTATACACCAGAGTTATATCCAACAAATCTGAGGTATACATACGTTTATTGTCAGTTAACAAATGTTAACAATTATCTAATGAAAATGTCTATTTCCTATTTCCTTTTACAGATTTAAGAAATATTTTATTTTCAAAAGATAGTAATAACTTAATGTCTTTTCTCTCCAAAGAAATGCAGGCATCGGGTATTCTTCAGCATTTTCACGGTTAGGAGCAATAATTTCTCCTTTTGCGGGAACATTGGTATGTAGTTTGTTTCACGCTGATAGTCCTGATAAATGGTACATGTATTTATGGGGAATTACAGAACAAATAACATCTGATATTACTTGATTCTTTTTTCAGGCCGAAGAAATTCCTTGGGCTCCAGGAACTATATTTTCTTCTATGTGTTTTATTGTTACGATAATAATTTTGTTCGTGCCGGAAACACGTGGTGTAGAACTTCCTCAGAATCTAATGGAGGTAAAAGTGTGGTACAGTAAGAATAGTGGCTTACAAAAACGAAATAAAATTGAAACTACAAAGCTCTAGATTTTGTCTAGTTCTGTGTGTTTTTAAAAAATAAAAGCATTGTATATTCATTGCAAATAATCAAGATTGTTTGTAAATTGATATATAATTAAAGAAAAAAAACGTTGCCTTGAATTTGTTGCAGTTTTATTTGAGTATTTTTATTTTTATGTATTTGAAAGTATGCTACTATTGCTTTTGAATGCATATTCTAGATATTCCAAGCATAAATTTAAAAAAATATCAGTGTACCATTGTTTAAACGACCTCACCTATGTACTAGGGATGTCAACGAGTACTCGACTATCGCTCGGTCACGCCGATCATCGACTAAAATTTTCTTACTAGTCGATTACTCGTTATAATGGAAAGAATAAAATTCAAAACAATTTTTTCTTAATGCGGCAATTCGAATGAAAATATAACAGTTTTTTTGTCGGCATTTTTTATCATGTTATACCAAAGACAAAAATATCTCAATAATATTGTAAAATTCTTATGGATTTTTCAGAAATTTTCTATAAATATTCAATGGCCATTAACTTTAAAAGTAGGACATTGACCTACTTTTTGAAAGTGAAAAATAACACTTCAATAAAAAGGTTTATAACACATAATAGATGGTTTTCCATTATCGTCAGTGGATTTTTTTTTCATTCTGAGTAAATTAAACGTTATCCTTAAGTGTTTCAATTCAATCGGTATGTATAGAGGAGTGTTTTCCCGTCACATGGCTGACAAAACACGGAAGCTACTTTAGATACAAATGGTGAAGGTGATTTTTTCAACGTCATGGTAAATTCAATTGATTAATTTTTCTTGCAGTGTTGAATATAAAGAAGACTGTAAATGTTGCTTATAACCCAGTTACGTGAAAATATATATTTACATGGCATGCAAATTGTACAAAAAAGTCTATATGAATACCTCTTCTCAATATACATGTACTTAAAATGTAACATTGGATTAACTTTTGTTAAACATCCAGCATAGATATTTATTCATTTCACTGAGGCGTCGACCGCGTTCTGATCATTGGTTTCGAGTTTGGGCTACCGTTAAGATTAAGGTTACCTGCACCGTACCAGCACTTTTTAGGCTCAAATTAGGGCTTTCTAAATTAGTTTTTATTTTGTTACATGTAATGAAATGACTGTCACACAGGATGTAGCTCTGTCATGCAGTCAACTAAATATAACATGAAATGTCTGGAAAGTTGGCTGAACAGCAGAATTGTACCATTCAGTCACTTGTTATTTACCTGTCGTCACCTGCAGTTACCTCTCGGTCATATTTTCAGTGGACTGAATGGCAGAACTGTATCCGTTACCTCTTTTACCATCCAAAGGTTTCTCAATGTCTGACAGTGCCAAACCTTTGTCTCTCTACAGTTATAAAGATCGTCAACACCCAATCCAAAGATTTAGTTTGAAATGGGTTCGCAGTAAAAAAAAACCACCAAAAAACCAAAAACAAAATCATTGTTAGATTATATACACAATAATAATAATCGAGCATCCACATACTTTTCTTTAGTATTATTTTCTATAGATTTTAAACCTTGTAGCAAAATAAAATGACAATCTAGACAGCATGCATTTTTAATTATACTATAATCTCAAGTTTCATTGATTTTTAAATTTATCAACGAATCAATTTAGGGGGCCTTACTTAAAGCTGAACACCGTTCGTTAATAGGCATCGTCACACAGGTACTAGGCAGGGGCTCGTTACATAAAGGGTACTTAAGTCTAAGACAGTGCTTAAGTCGGACTTAGGTACATTCTTAGACTTAAGTCCGTAACTAGAAGAGTACTCAGGACAACTTATCCAAAACCAGGCGGCCGATAGAGATGACTTAATTAAGTATGTCTTAAGTATTGTTTTCATACGTTTAGAAGTTTAATTGTTAATTATTTTAATTCAGCATTTGAAATCAGTGTATTAATCACATATTTACACAAAATCAATATCTTAATATTCATATATTCACAATAAAAAAGTTTTGATTTTAATTGATATAAATTTAAACAGTGGTCGTACTGAGCTGTAACATGTTCCATAAAGTATGCAACTGCATGGGCTGCTGAATAGGTTGTAAACACGTAATGCTCAGTTTACAAGAAGTTACTATAAAATTATGTAAGCTCGCGAAACTTGAGAAATTAAAAAAACGACGATTGAACACAGAATAACCCTCAGTGATTTTAAAGACAACAATTGCCTCATTTCATTACAATGTATATCGTCTTAATGAAAAAATCATGCTTAGAGTATGTGAATTGCCTTATTGGTGAGGTAAGATGTAAAGCAAAAGATAAAAAAGAAATCCACTTTACTATTCTATCAAGTTCTAACGACATTGCGATATTACGCCACATGATGTCGTCGAGAACGACTGAAATAGTTAATATTCGTTAAAACAAAGAAGCAACAACTGTACAATAGACTGAATACTTTGCCTAAGATCCATCGCTTTGAGCTCTTTAAAAATTTAGGTAGAATTTAGCATTTTTTACAAGTAAAGTAGAAAATGATATTTCCAATCACATTAAACAATTTGAGGAAAATACATGTATCTATTGTAGTATTTTTTAAATCTGCTTCGAAGTGCAAAAAAATGACTATTTCCTATATATTCCTATAGTAAATGTACCTGTATGGTCCCTAAAAAGAACCAGATGCTCGATTTCACAAATATACTGGAGTTGGTGTAAAATACATATGGTTAATTAAAAAATAAAAAAGTTTTGCTATTGTAGTTTTTCCGCAAAAACCCCAAAGTGACATCCTTAATTGAATTGTATAAATTCATTTTATTGTGGTTATCATTTATTTTTATTTTTAGACTGGGCAATATTTGGATATTTCAGACGAAGTACTACAAATGCATAAAGAAATTAAAGAGAATGGGAAATATAACTATATGATATGTAAGATCAATCGTGAAAGACTGGTTATGGAACATATTGAACAAATCTACGACCCGGGTACGTTGTATTCAGTTTTATTGTGTTAAAGTAGGAAAGACCATCTGATAATTTGAACACATCATTTACATTTTAAGTAAAGATTAATAAAACACTGTTTAGGAAAATAATTTTATGTATATGTGTGTTGCTTGCAACTGAAGGCTATTTGTTTAAGGTAAAGAACTATTATAATTATTACAAGAAAGTTTGATATTTGAAGTGGGGAGCAAAATGAGATTATGAGTATTGTAGCGTTGTAGTTTCATTTATTTATTAACATTATTCATAAGTTAAAAAAAAAATCAGAAGTATTTTTTAAATTACAATTTGTTATTCAATTATTTTGTATTACACATCTCAACATGTCAATCAGCTTTTTTAAGCCATCGATAAAAGTAAGTTGTGATTAGATATATATTTCATAGAAGGAAATCAGCCTTACCAAAACTTCCTGAGAACATTATCGACCAAACGGGAATTTAGATACGGATTTGTCGTCTACAACTTATACAAAGACAATAACCTCTTACGGAAAACTGTGGGAATCATGTGGCAAGAAAACACATTTTTCAAAGATTTCCATTGCATTATTTTTTATTATAAATAAGATTTGAAAACTCTAGGAAAATATATATCATTTTATGGTCGCGTGTTTGTTTATATCTTGATATATAATCTTTTTTGTCTAAGGTTACCAACATTTCAGATGCGGAAGAAATTCAAACAAACCACATCAACTCTCAAAGACGTTCTTTCTGCAGATTTATTCCTGGAGGCCATCACAGAACTAAGTCTTAGTAGCATATGCATTGAATCCGGATTTAGAAAATTCAGTGTATGAGTAAATGATTAATTAAGTTGTGTTCAATTAATTTGTTGAATACGGGTTTTTTTTCTCAATTTCATGAAGCCGTTGCATGTATATCCTATTTAAAAAATTATGATTGTAGAAAATCTTAACTGCAAAATTAAAGCCACTGGAAGACTCCAATTGGAATTTCAAAAGACTTTTATAAAACTGTAAATTTTTTTTAATCTTGTTTATTAATAAATCATTAATTCACTTATGAATCATGAAACAAAACCAAATTATGCCTTTTCAACAGCTGAATATAAATGTATAAAATACAATATGTAAAACGTTCATTATATAGTACGTATCAAAAATATAAATTAATCTAGCCATTATTTTTTTTTTCTACAATGTTATAAAAATACTTCTGAATATATATAGCAAAGGTAATGTCAGTATATGTACATACATGTAACATATGGCTGCATACATGTGTACATGTATTTCGCATGCAGGCTTGTTGTATCAACAATAAACATGAAAACGAATCTTTCTCTATTGGAATGTAAATCTTAGTATGTGTTGCACAACTTTTCAAAATTCTAACAGACACTGTTACAGTAGTCAGTATTTCAACTAAATCCTTATTTTGACCTTAGTCCAATGAAACCAATCTGGTTTCCGAATGGTCTCCCGTCTCTTCGATAAGAGTAGAGCTGATTCGGGTTTTCCACCGTACATGGGCAAGTGGTCGTGTCGTCAATGTGTTCCGGCAAAACACCTTCCTCTTCTAACAGAGTACGAATAGCAAGTTTAAGATCTATCGTTGGATTTCTATGCAAGTCTTTGTTAAGGACACATTGAGGGTTGATGTCCTCAAATTGTTGGATGTCGTCTTTACCAAACTCAAAACAGTTCTTGCAGATTGATGGCCCCATTACAACTACTATATCTTCTAGTTTACTTCCAAACTTCCCGTGCATACTTCTCACAGTTACTGATGGAATCTTTGCTACTGTGCCTTTCCATCCTGAATGAATGGCAGCAAAGACGTGTTGTATGGGGTCTGCAAAGAGGATGATAACGCAGTCTGCACCAGGGGCTGCGCATGTGACGTTCGATTGATTGCTGATGACGCCATCATAGCCTCCGTCAGGAGGTTCTGATCCTATTTCATAAACAGTATTCCCATGAACAGCTTTTGCAATGTACAGTGTCTCTTCCTCAAATCCCGCTTTGGATGCAAGACGACGCCTGTTTTCTTCTATCAAAACTAGCGGGTCCCGTTTGGCCGTCGTATAAAGCACGTTTAAAGATTTCATACCAGGAATGGATGAAAGACCCCCTGTTCTTGTACTAAATCCATGATAAAACAAGTCATCAGGTATCAGAGTTGACCGAAGTATTTTCACATCGTCTGAAGCCTTCAGTTTTGTTAGATAGTCCTTGACCTTTTGAGTGATTATCTCCAGCGTTTCGCTCCTTAAACTCTGATCTTCACCGAACGACACAATGCTCCACTGCACTGCTGGTGTGAACATGACCTGACACAGAAAGCTTACCTCTTGCTTACGCTTGCAGATTACCTTAATTTCTGGACACATAACTTCATCAAGCTTGTCTTTAGCTGTATGAAACCCAGAAATAAAATCTTGATTTGATATTTCTATAACTTTTTCGGTGAACTTGCCTCTGGACATATTTGAAATGAAATCTGGGACGGTGTTTGAAGTTAATATGATACAAACATCTACATTCACACTTTGTGCCTCTTCCAAAACACGAGCAACTTGCTCGCTGTCCTTCTCAGTGAAATCGTCTGACAACAACACTACTCCCAAAGCCATGATGCCCTGTAAAAAAAATATGCATGAAAAATGAATGTAAAACATCGTGTTTCAATGGTTTTTCATTGAGCTACAAATATCATATTGTAAAATATTATTCATGTTCTGACCAAGAATTAAAGCACCGTCGTAATATAAATCCGTGTTGCTTACATGATAAAATCCTGTAATTATCTATAAATAATATGCCTAAAAGTTTTCTCAGTAGATTTTTTCACGCACCAACCAGTCTATACCAGTTAGAGCTTTAAATTAGTATTAATTTTATAATCCAAGTTCGCATTTGAATAATTTCATTAATAAAAATAAATAATTATAAGATTAACAGACAGCAATACACGTGTAACGTATTAGTGTTTTGTTTTATACATGCGACAGATTCGTAAGAATTTTTAGTCGTATGGATTAGCTTTCAATAACCACTAAGGAAGAGAATTCATATAAACCATTAATTTAATTCATATCCATTTCTCTTTCTTTAATTATAATTTTCTGTCACCAAATTGAAAAATTGATTAGTCAATGATTCATTGGCATTTATTCATTAAGTCGGAAGTCGTTATACATGTAGGTCCTTTGATAAAAGTAGGCCTACAACTTTTCTTTCAAAATCTTTTTTTTCCTTTTATATCAAACATATGTAAGTCTTCGTCTTTTTAACTAAAATATAAATTGACTTTTGTTACTGATCAAACTAAAGTTAAAGTATGCGGTTCACACAATTTATATCTGCTTTTGAATATATAAAGAGTAAAACAGTGTAATATTCTCGGTCTGATGTACAGAATTTAATGCATGAACTATTTTCGTTATCGATTAATTAAAACATAAATACTATATGGCTGATTCTTTCGTCTATATATAATATAACATTAGACTGGGTACAGGTCAGCCAAGAATAGCCGCATATATACCTATAACTATACCCTTTATATATAACCCGCAATGTAAATTTGTATATATAAATAATAAAGCCCCATAATCCATCAAAGAAATATTTTAATTGTTTGCTGTAACCACCTAACCCTTGCTTGGATCGCATGGTTCACCAAAATATGAATTTTTCGGCAGGGAGGGACCGAACTCCCCCCCCCTACCCGATCACCTCCGCGCAAATACATATACAGTACATGTACATCACAGTACATGTACTACATGTATATTATACATACATATATAACTGGTTCTCGATCATCAGTTAGCCTGTAGCTATAGTACGTTTACAAGTAGTTGTGCAGTACATATATAAATTTCATGCAATAATTTTATAAGACATGTGGAAAGTTGCCAGACCTTTTATATTGTACACTCCTACATTAAGGATTTTCCCTTGGGTAGTTACCCAAAAATTAACGTACGATCAATTCAAATTGAAGTGAAAGTATCTCAACTTCGAACAGCAGAAGGGAAGTCCCTTATTATGCAACGTCCTACTCGATTCGCAATATTTGTATATAATGATTATTAAGTTTTTCCTTACCTTAATGGTTCCAATTTATTCATTGATTATTGTCCATTATAACTATTTATTTATAAAATTATTCTCTTAAATTGGGTATTGTATTGAAATTTCATTTCTCTTTAAAGTTGATGTCGCGGACACAGACGCCGATCGGTTTTTACAACAGAGTAAGCCTCGAACAATTCTATTGGTCGACGTCACACAATCTATTTTTGCACTCGAAAAATACTTCCGGTTAATTATTAACAGACTTGCATGTACAATGGCATCTTAAGCTTACGAGAAGTTTATTATTTGAAGATAGTGAGACATAGAACTTTGCTTGATTGAATGAGTAAGTCTTATTAATCTTAAAATATCTGTATGAAAGAGTATTTGGCTATATGGTAAGATACATCGGATCCACAATGTTTTGTGCATCATGTCATGATCAACACGGTCACTGATCAACCAATGTTAACATCAAGTTTAAAACATGTAACAGGTTTGGCTCAGTTTCTTTATTTAGGTATTTATATAGCTTGTATTAGCTTTATAAATTTACAGTTATTTGAAAATAACTGGATACAGGTATCCAATATGATCAAAAATATTTTTAAAGAATACAGTATACTGCAGTAATAATTGTACTACATGTATATAAACTATTTTAAAATTAAAAATTTATTAATTTTACATAGTAAAATTATGGCAAATATGCCTCGGCCCCCCCCCTCCCCCCGGCAAACATGATTATCCTTCGGACCCCCCCCTCTCCCCCTGGAAAAATTTTCTTGATCCATGCATATTTTGTTTAGAATTTAAGACCACTAAAAATCATCTTTGCTAGCCAAGGGTTTGTGGTCCACTCCGCTCCCCATAAACCATTGGCAGATCTCATTACGAAAACTCGGTGACAAGCTCTGTTTTATAATTGGCTGCGAGTAGCTGATCCAATTGCAGCGTTGTAAACAAGCGCTTATAAATAAACTTTAAAAGAAACACACGTGTGATCTTTGGTAAAACATTCAGTGCTTTTCACAAGTTGAGGCACAAGTGCTCGAGTACAGTACCTCCACAAGGATGGTCTAACCAGATCACTTAAAAAAAATGATATATTTTACTGGATTGAACAGAGATTTACAAACTTGTCAAGGCTTGTGTAATCGTAGTATGGGAAGTAAACATGGCAAATGAAGAAGTTGCCTATCACCGTTAGTACATGTATATACGTTTTTGCTTATGATTATTGTTTTTAAAGGTACAATGAAAATAAATTTTATTTAATTTTTTTTTGTCAACAATGATTACGACAACGATACCTGGTTTTATGGCTTGAATGCAGTCATATATAGCGACTTTTTCACTCCCGGTACAGGTACCTACAAACACTACAAATAAAACATTCCTTGCTCTCTCTAGGTTATATCTTCATTCCTATATATTTTAATTACATTTTTCAGTGTCTTTGCCTGTGATAACAATACATATCAATTTTGTACTACATGTATAGTCCAATAACTTCAAATGACATATAATTGGGGCACCAGCATGGTTTGCTTATTTATATTCAAATATTTAATCATACAATGGCTGAAAATTTTATAAATATAAGGTTATAAGGAATCATTCTTTGAATATTATGTGGTGATAATTTCGGTCGGGGCGTGATCAAATCTATCATAAAGCCCTTTGGGCTTTATTGGATTTGCAATTGATCACGCCCCGACCAAAATTATCACCTCATAATTATCAAAGAATGATTTCTTATTTAATAGCAGATTTAATTATGTTCCTATTCTCGATAGTCAACATGTTTTCAAGTTGTATTTATGGTATCGTGTGTATTACCCGTTGTTTCATTTGATTAAAATGTAAAAATACAAGGGGTGCAACTCAAGTTGCTTATAAATAGCGCCACCGCATCACTGAGTTTTTGTAATGAGATCTGCCAAGGGTTTTATGGGGAGCAAAGTGGACCGAAAACCCTTGGCTAGCAAAGATTACTAAAATTTGAACCTGCTTGAATTAAACTGATATTAAAATTTCAGAGCATGCAGTGTATTATTTTCCAGTAAGCCCTAAAATAGCACACTGCAAGGACAAATTTTGTGATTAATTTTTAGAACAGTGCACAGTTTGCTCTATTAGAATACATGGAGTATCATTATATTTTTGGTGGTAATAACTTATTTACTTAGGCTATAAACAAATTTTCTTTGTTGCTTCACACGTGTACTGTAGTTGTGGGCATTGGAGAGAAACTAGTGTTACCTAAAGAGTAAAATATTACAATTTTCTCTCCTATTTATCACTTATGGTATACATTTAATTCCTTTTATCTGATTTTCAGATGAGAAGGTGTTGAACCTCAAGGCATAGACATATGCTTGAAGGATGTTGAGTAAACAGCAATGTAGAAACCTGACGGTGGACCCGGACACAAACATCTGTGACCTGTCGTCCAAAATCATGCTCGAGCTGAGAGAGTATCTGGACAATGGACCAGAGACTTCAAACTGGAGAGCCTTTGTTTCTGCTACGGCCAAGCTATACAGAAAATACACCTTTAGGTTGGTAATCAAGATTTATTGATTAAGGGTCTAGAGCCGCTTCAGGATAAGTTTTTCAAGCTATAATGAACTTAAGATTTAATAAGATATGATTGTGTTATCTGGAATGGGAACAAAATTGAAAAAGAACAATAAAAAATGCAATTAGAGAAATTTCAAAACAATAATAATTGGTTAGACCAATACATTAGTCAATAGGAATATGACTTTATATGTGGCAAGAATTTTAAATGTACTTCATGAAGAAAAGGAGTCAATTTTGTCAAAGAAGGTAGAAGCATTTTAAAAATTACAGGAAGCAAATAAAATTTTCCATTTAAAAATTAATAAATAATGAAATTTTCAGAAATAATTTCTATCATTTTCTTTTTTCTTTATTTGTTTGACAGTTATCAAGACATTGAGAGGATAGCCAGCAGGGTACACAGGGATAGTCCTAGTAAGGCCCTGATTAATGAGCTTGGGGCCCTGAACATGACAGCAGAGGAACTCGCTCGAGTCCTGGATCAGCTCAAATTGGAAAAAATCCTCATGTACATAAAGAAATATGGTAGGCAGCTTTGGTTTCTAACAGTTTTATAGGTATATGTGATTGTGATGAGAGCTACATGTAGC
This sequence comes from Magallana ariakensis, assembly GCA_020458035.1. Taxonomy (NCBI): domain Eukaryota; kingdom Metazoa; phylum Mollusca; class Bivalvia; order Ostreida; family Ostreidae; genus Magallana; species Magallana ariakensis. The sequence goes on from CM035816.1 coordinate 46,713,142, forward strand.
TCCAAGATCATATTTTTTATCTTTTCTGTAAAAGAAATTAGGGAAAGAATGAAAAGTCTCTATTCACAACTTGATAGAATCTATTCTAAGGAGGTTTTAGAGAAATAAGCCTTAGAGTGGATCAAAGGGAACAGGGAAGTCTAAAAGAATTTTACAAACTATAATTCTTTATAAGCAATTTATTTCACTACATGTTGCAAAGTAAATTTAACAGTTAATTAAGGATGGTCACATTTAATTTTTACAGATTTTTAATGTGAATTAATTGATCTCAAAGTTGATACATGTACGATGCATATTTATTAATATGTGTTGTTATGACCACGTCCCTTATCTTAAAGTAATTAATTCCAGATCAAATCAAGATCACGAGCCAGCCAGCCGAGACCTCGGAGTTGACAGAGGGTGATGTGCTGAGACTAGAGGTTGAAGGGGTGGGCTTCCCTTACCCCCGATATCAGTGGTTCAAGTTCAACCAATCCACTTCCAATTACCAAGAGGTGCATGGGCAGAATCTCAAAGTTCTAAAGATTGACAAGTGCAGGTACATGTTTATTAAGTATATTTTGAGCAGCATAGAAATACTATTCACTGGAAGAATTGACCAACAGTTTAAAGATACACTATTACATGTATGCTAATATGTCTGATTCTCAAGGAAATAAAAGAATACATCATCACATGGATATGCTTCAAATAATTATAAATGTATAGTATTTGATTCATAAGTCAGTCAGGTGAAGTGGCTTACGACATGATATTACTCAGACGTGATTAAGTTTGGTTGACCAATGAGGCCAAGGTCATGCAAACTAACTTTTTAGACATTCAAAACAGCTATGAGCTGACCAATGTAAACCAATATAAAAAGTCAATAATTGTTTATTATTATAACTTCAGATCACCAGAAAAAGCTTTACATGAATTTGTTACATGTATTCTTACCCACATATGCAAACTAGCCCAGTTATACAATATACATGTATCATATGTACTAAATGTATTTAGATTTGATGATTCTGGCACATACTGCTGTCGTCTACACAACGGCAAGGGGGATACCCAGGTCCATTTCAGCCGAGATTCAGTTGTAGTTGTGAAAAGTCGTCCATTGAAAAAAGCTGGATATGAAGAAGGTACTAGATTAACAACAGTACTATATGTTTGGGGTTTTTCTATCCTTTTTTTTATCAATTTTAAAATTATAACATTGTACAACCCTCATAAGTAATAGCACCATAGATTTTGTCATTTTGTGTTTTTGTAGACATATTTTTAATGGCATGTTCATGCACATTCATATCTAGAGGATGTAAATTTTCATAACTGTTCCTTAATTGTAATCGACATGTTTAATAGGTCTTGGAAATGCATTAGTTTTGTATCAACTTTATTACCCTACCTAAAATTCCTACCTTTCTTCCTTTGTTTTAATGATATTTAGTTCCAAAATACTTTAATTTACAAGAGTACATACTCTGAACCAACTTTTTACAGGAGATAAATTTTCTCAAGGTTCGCAAGAGCCTTGTCAAACCAGTCATTAAATGTCACTAGTCTTTTACTTTCCAGGTAATCTACATATTGATTGTAAAAATTAACTTTTGCGAACCAGTACTTCTCCACTAAATCTCGCAACAGAGTCGGTTTACACTACAACATAATATTTATTACTACGGTCCTAATACATTTAATGAGAGTTGAATCCATTATGAATCTCCATTCAGTATCTAAATTGATATCTAATCGTGTTTGTTGTACAACTGAAAATAAACCTCAATTCTTTCCCAATATCTCAGTACAGTTGTTGTACTTTGAACCCAAACAACCTGTAGTATTTTCATCTGTGTTTCCAGGTGTTGTTAGTAGACTGTCAGATGTTTTTCCCTTTCAGATACTAGTGCATGTACCACAGGTACAAACCACCATGAGGTGCCTTATAACTACTCCACTGCTTTAGATAGAACTCCGTTCTATCACCAAAAAGATGTCATGCCAGAAAAAGGTCTTTGTCTTATCAGTATCAATATCATTTTTGTTAATTTCTCTGAGATGAAGAAGTTTTACATTTTTCTCTCAAAAGTTTTTATTTTGTTTGGTTTGTAGAGAACATATATATTAACATAATACACACAGACAAAACCTTCTGAATCAATGTTTTATTGGTTGATCCAATTTTTTCTAGATGATGTTATAAGTTCCAGACAAATTTTCATTTAATCTGGATAAGTTTTTGAGTTAAGATGTATTTGATAGCAACATATATTGTAATCCTAATTTAGTTGTTTGGTTATTTCTTCTATTCGTAAGTGAACTAAATGACTTATGTCTTAATATTTTCAAGCATTTTAAATCCTTTTGAATTGAAATGTCTCCTAAATGATGTGTATAAAGCACAATCTTTTTTTAATGTACAGTAAAAACATACATGCATTTTCTCCTGTCCCTCAGCTGTTCTTCCATATATCATGGAGCACCCCAAGAGTCAGCAGATCATGAAGGGATCTACACTGGTCATGAACTGTCAGGCGCTGGGAAAGCCACCCCTGATGTATCAGTGGTACAGGAACGGACAGTTCTTCAGCACTACAGACGAGAGCTTTATAAAGGTCAGTAATTAAGTTCATGGATACTGATCGAATAACATGTATCAATCTCTATAAAAAAAACTTCATTCTTTTATACTTAAATAAATGTACTTGCTACTATGCTATATTTTTATATATGAGATATACATTGTACACTTCATTCTAACCAAAATTTGACTCTTTTCAAGTTTGCATTGGTTTAGCTTCATATGTATATAAAATTAATGTATGTATTAATTGAATACCATTACCATGATACAAGAATGACTGGTACATATACATTTTGCAGTTGACTGTATAGTCATGCCCATGAATTCAATTTCAAAGTAAATTGATTCCTATGAAATTTTAACTATCTTGAAATATTTTTTCTACCTCTGACCTTTAGATTCCAGCATTAAGCAGTCAGATTGGTGCTTATTTTTGTCTGGTGAAAAATGCCTTTGGGGAAGTCAAAAGTAAAGAAGCCATGGTGACAGTGTCAGGTTAATACGTAACGACTTCTTTCTTATATTTAATAACATTATGTATCTTCTTCAGTCAAGGGTGTAATTCATTATTCTTTTCTCATAATAACTTAGTGTTGTTGAATGCCATTTAATGTCCCAGACTTTCTGATTTTAGATTTTCTGAAAACCATTACATCATTGTAACAGTATGCAAACCTATTATAGGTACCTTCGTTCATTTTGCATAAGTACTAGATGGTATTAATATTTTATTATTTTTTTTTAGAAAATGTACCTGAGCCAGTTGTACAAGCAGGTAAGTAAAGTTGTGCAATTTACATTAAAACATGTTGATATATAACATCATGAGCTTGTAGATCAGCTGTACATTTCATATTTTATTGTATTATAAAATGAAAACTTGAATATTTGCACCTATGAAATAAAACACCTCTATTTTTAAAAGATGCATTATGATTTATAATAGTCTAGTGGTGTTTTGAATTAAATGTATGTACATTCAAGTATATTGAAATTATGAAAAATGAGCTTTAAGATTTATTTATTATTTATTTATTTATAGTTGTTAAACTTTTCTTGCAGAAATTGAGATCATTAGTAATCCGAAGTCATGCACTGTTGAGTATGGAGGAAGCTGTATTTTTAGCTGTGAGGCCCGCTGCAGGGGTTTACAACTGTGTTATGAATGGTATAAAGATGGAAGAAAGTTGCAAGGTAATATTCATTGAGCCCTGGTGGTTTGTGTTATGACCATAGTTTGTTAGTTTGGTTTGAAAAAGCTGGATTAGGTTAAATTTAGCTTAAAATTCAAATTTCGGTTTATATTATTATGCATGTACTGGTCTCAATCTCAATTTCATTTTCTGCTGATCCATTATTTGTATAGTATTTTTATCATATATACAGTGGATGATCTGCATCAGGGATAATTCTTGGAACTTAAATTGTATACATTATAAATGTTCATGTGAAGGGCATCCCTTAACTTAAAACACAAGGTTAAAAAGACACCATATAAAATTAAAAGTGAAAAATTTATCAAACATGGTTGTGCTCTTCTAAAATGGGTACAAATTTGCTCATTGTTTTCAAATAACTTTTTAGTACTTACAGCTGAAAATAAAATAGTTTGTCTATGAATGACTATATATAAACTCTTAAAAAAGTGATAATCTGCATACCTGTACAACAGTTGATGGGGTTGATACTTTGGATTTTCCTAATCACATTGTGATATACACTGAAATAATACATGTATAAAGCAGACTATATTTCAGGTGAGGAATCATTTGATTAACTTGTTCCAGCCAATGAAATTACCTGTTGGAATTGAGTTATTGGTTATCTCATGTTATACAGGTCAGTGTAGCAGTGAGATGAGACTGGACCGGCTGCAGGACATGGAGCAACAAGGGGACTACATGTGTATGGTGTCTGTCCCAGAACTCAACGTCAGCCGCCATTCCAACATAGCTTGTCTCACCATCAAAATGGACCCCCACAAACGCCCAGAGTTCAATCGTAAGGCATTTCTGACATGTTGTAAATCTAATAAATCTATATTTTTTTTTTCTTGCACTCCCAATTCAAGTTCAAATTATAAATCCCCCTCTAAACAAAATTTAAACATTCATTGATTATAGTTTCATTTTTTTTTGACAAAATATTTTATGTGTACGGCGCCAAAAAAGATGTTATTTAAAGTCATAGCAATGCCAATATCAAGAAAGAGTTGTTGAAATTTTTGAAAGATGGTATAATTGCGTAGCTTTTCCTTTTCAGCCACCGACAAAGTTGCGCTATTGATAGGAAATTACGACTACAAAAACGAGACAGAGCTAAAGGCCCCTGAAACAGACGTCTCCACACTAGCCCAGCTTTTCAGACACCTTGACTTCAAGGTCGTGACCTTACTCAACCTGACCAGGACAGAAATGTTGTCCGCTGTGGACTATTTTTCAGAACTTCTTGGGAAAGGTGTGTATGGTGTGTTCTACTTCTGTGGGCATGGCTTTGAGGAGGATGGAAAGTGTTATTTTGTGCCACCAGATGCTAAGGCTGGCTATACAATAGAAGACTGTGTTAGTGCAGAGAATGTGTTGAGTAGAATGCAGAAGCCAGACCCTGACCTTATTGTGCTGATTTTGGATATTTGTAGAATTAGGTATGCTCTAGACTCATGTACCTAAACATAGGATTAATTTTGATGCATGAATCGTTAGGTTTACATACTTTGACTTTTATGAATAAAAGTGAAATAGCTGTGGATTAGAAATTTCTGAAAATGTTTGTTTTAATTATCCATTTAAGTGATTTTAGAGTTCTTATTTAACTATTGGCTCATGCTCTCTTTCATTCCAATTTGGAATTGTGTTTAATACATTGATGTTTATAGTCCAATTACCTGTTAAGATGAAAAGCCAATTTTGTCAAGTTTTACCACAAGTTCAAGGAAATCTTTTCACGCGTGATTTATATTTTGTTTAGAAAAGCATAATAATTATATTTTATGAGTGAACGGAAGGATGATTGAACCTTCACATATGTGGACCATGTGCATGCATGTATCATAAACAAACAGAAACACATTCTATTAATGAAAGACCATATCAGATTTAAAAAAAAAATATTTAGGAGGAAAGCTTACAGTATAAGCTATTTAAACTAAAATATGCATGTATATGTGCCAAATAGTATTGATTCTCTCATATTGTGGATAGTAATATATGACATTTTTGTTTTAGGAACCGGGTAGAGAGTTCCCATGCAGCAGATATGATAAATATTCAGCAGAGAGGAAACACAGTCTTTTGTTATGCCACGTAAGTACAAAGGAAAATTTCAAAGATTGTTGTGCCAAATAACATTTACATGTACTGACCTGGTAAATACAGATAGATACAGAGAGTACTAATCACACTATATGAGTCAAAAATTTAAGTTCTTATGATTCGAATATTGGTTATGTTTGCATAGCAACTGGCTCTTTCAATTTCATGCCTGACATAATGCAATGCAGAATGATTGTATGCAAGAATCATATACCTTGTATCGATTCAGTAATTGTTTTGGGAGGGCAATGTTTAATTGTTTCCAGAGAAATGAAAAATTCACTTTTGTTATATAAGTAGAAAACTAAGTAAAAAACTAATTCAAAAATGTTATACTGAACATATCTGATCAAACTTTTATTATAATGTATCTTTCTGGAAAAGAATGTATTATTAAACACTGCAGGAGCCCTGGAATGTTTGCTTATGAAGATGCTGTCAACGGAATCCTGGTGAAATACCTCCAGAAATTCATTGTTCAAGACAAAGGTGTACTGGAAATCTTCTCTCAAGTGCAAGAGGGTTAGTCTTAAATTGTATAGGAATATTTCAATTATTAATTAGTGCTTCTTTTTCAATATTAAAGTTATGTAAAATTTGATTGAAAGCTGAGAATATTACACAGTGCAATTTATTTAATGTAATAGAAGTAAAAAGAGGTCACGTAAAGTTTAATGTAAGAATTGTCTTTTGGTGTGTCTTTTTAAAAACAATTTGGATGTTTTTAAAGCAATCGGAAAAGAGCCTAAACACTACAAGCTACAGATCCCAGAAATCAGATCCAATCTTCTTCAGCCAAAACGCTCACTGGCAGACAAGATCTCAACGAAGGGGGCTACAAAGCTGTATCAGCAGCGCACCCTACGCTGGCTGGAGTGTCACCGTAAGTGTTATATTGGGAACTTACAGTAGTCAGTTTAGTGAAGTTATTAGGAAAACCTGATCAACTTTAAACTTAGGTCATAGTTAAGGGAAAGGTGAGTAAATTCTTAATCTGAATTCTAGCAATATACATGTGCATGAAAAATTGAACACAAGGGAAATAACAACTTGAGCAGCTGATATTTTTTTTACATGTATGTGCAAATTGTGTTAATAAAAGAGTAGTTAAAAATAGTATACATACACTGTACTTAGGTAAGTGAGGTGTGCACCAAAACTTTGCAAGTTGGAAGTTTTATTACACATATTGTGAAATATTTACATTCAGTGTATTATATTTCCCCTTATGTTTGCATTGGAAATCTGTGACATTAAATTTTCTATGAATACACTTTGCTAATTCATGCGCCATGAGCACAAATATAAACCTCTTCACATGTTTTGAGTACATTGTATATTTACTTTTGTAAGATTAAATGAAACTTTCAATCTTGATATGTACTTTTGAAAAATAATCATTAAATTATATCTACTCCTTAGTAAAAATGATTTTTATCTATGATGTTTATGGCACTATATTTTTAGTCATGGAAGGGGACTAAATAAAAGTTAATAAGGCTGTTCCATGTATGTTTCACATACCAAGCATATATACTGGCTTTACAGCGACAATACATCAAATATACATGTATTTCATACAAATAGACATCAGTATGAATATAAATATAAGCATTGAATGCTGTAACACACCAAACCGCTTTGTGATACAGAACCGACAACATCCAAAAATGAGCATTCAATCCTTAAATGAACACTCATTGAAATGAATAAAAACTACTTGCAATGTTTTGGTGTTGACCTCACTTATATAGATGACATGGTATTAATTTAAAAAAAAAAAAATGATAGATAAACAGCTGCAATTTTTGTGAGTTGTAGCATGAATAAAAAGTAAGTTGTAATACTGCAATTTCTAACAGAGAAACCTGAGAAGAAGTTAATACACATCCAAGACCTTCAGATGGATCTGGAGATGGAATTTCAGTCGGATTTCTCTAACGTTCTCCATGTCATCACCACGGTCAAAAATCCAGGGGTTACCCTCCAAGCAGTGGCTTTTATCTGCAAGATCCCTTCGGTTTGTACATTCAATTAGTCAATCCATTCTCCTTGTATCACATTCACTTGCAACTTATTTTTCAATTTCCTTGTGTGCTAAAAAAGTGAAGAATTGGAGGGGTGGTTTATATATTTTTCTTAATTTCAGTCAATTGTTATGCTTCGGCTATATCTTTCAGAAATAAATTTTTCAACAAGTTAGCGGGGATTTGAATTAGCATATTTCTGAATGTTCCTTTTCTTATATACATGTACATATACGAGACATTTAGCAATGTACTTGATTTAGCAGAAGCTGCTTTCCACAAAAAACACTTATAAATACATAGCCATTTAAGGTAAGGTTTGCGGTTACAGGGAGATAACTCACACATTTTCATTGTGACGTAACACCAACTACCCTTTATTTCAGCTATGACGTCAAAATTTATATGACGTCATAATTGATTTCAATTTTTTTTTATTTCGCGGGGTTTTGTAGTTTCAATGAAAGAATAACAGGACACAAGTATTTTATTAATTTCCACAATAACGAAGTCCGCATCATATGGTTTTGAATAGTGTTTTAGGAACATCAGATTACACATATTCTAAGATACATTTTTCCTGAAATCGGTGGACCTGAAAAGATTTCAAATAAGATGTTTTCGTTTACATAATAGAAGTCCAAAATTAAGACTTTTGTTGTATTTTATTCTATTTTTAGATAGTTCATTGGAAATTAATAAAAATGAATCATGATATAAATAGTGACATTATTTTCGAACATTTTAAGCATAAATAACCCCCAAAATAGTCACATATGATTTGTACATTGTTTCACTAAATTGTTTACATTTCATCAACATGAAAATTGAAAATCATGAACTTTGACCTTTTGTAGTTATAAAACGGGACGGGCAAAATCATTTGAATTTCATGAGTAAAAAGACTTTAGTGTAGTGAACAAAACGGTATGTAACTTTGGCACAATTCCTAAAAAATGCAAGCCGCAAACCTTACCTTAAGTACTGTACCTGTATCTTACAAACACCAAACACTTGTGACTGTTGAAAGGCTTATAGAAATTTATTGATTGAAAAAAAATTGTCATATCTGTTTCATTATATCGTTGAATAAATACTTAAGTACTAAAGTCTTGTATATTATGAAATTCATTTATGGAGTACAAGATGTTGGGTTTTTTTATTTAAACAATGCTTTATTAGTAACTTTTCGGTTTTCTTAGGCTGTGTCTTTGAAGGACATTAACCCAAAAGTGACCTCAAATAACCCGACCCGTACCAAAAGCACACTGCAGGAGATACAGAAAGTAACTGTAAGTGCAGATCAAAGGAGAAGTATTATCTTGATTTTTTAATGAAATAACATCACTGTCACATGCCTTGTCTCAGTGAGCTCTGCAATCTTAGATTATAGCTGTGTTCTCTTTTCTATAGGAGGATCTGGTCATTGATGTAGGTATTAGATATGCACTTGCCCCCCAGGATCAGGCTGTTTCACCACAGTATAAACTTCACACCGTCCAAGTCAACTTGGGGCTCCCTCTGGTGGCAGTGTTAAAGCTGTGGAAGCCCATGGAAAATGAGGCCATGGAGCATGAAGACTTCAGTGATAAAAATGGCTACTCTTGATGAGTTTATTAGGTGGTTTTATTATGTGTTAAGCATTTGATTAAAGTTGTATGTCCTTCTGAGTCTGATAATTTTGGGGGGAAAAATTTATTATTTCTTGGGTAACTTGATATGTGCTCTAAATAACCAAGTGTTTAGTACACTTGCAGTTTGAAACTATGTATCAATGATGGACCAATATATAAAATATATTTTTAACAGATGTCTTGTTCATGTACAACTACATGTACATGTATAATCATAAAAAGGTAAACATGATAGCGTGTATTTGTCATCAGACAGCAGGACATACAGTGTATATTACATTGTGTTCATGGCCAGTGCATGACAAACTTTTCAAAGGAACAGTTGTTAAAAGAGGAAGGATATGACATCAAGGCAGTCTATGATGTTGTCAATGAAACATTTGTAGATTCTGTTGCTGTATCATTTGTTTTTCTGTTGTTTAAATATGATTTCTTAAGATATAATGTCCACAAGGAATTTTTCAGGGATCTGTTCTTTATTTGTGTTTAGAATTCAAATGGGTTTTTTTTTTCAATCACCTTAATCATTAGTTTTGTATCATGTTGTACATTTACATGTATATGGAAGGTCATCTCAAAAACCCAAGGCAAGTCTTACGTATGCTTAATTACTGATGGCATGGACCAACTCGTTGAAATTTTCTTGAGTTTATGAATAATTTATGCTCTATTCCAATTGATTCCTTCACATTTTCTTGGAGGAAATCTCACCAATACTGTTAATGCTTATATGCATGCATCTATAAAAAACAGCTTGTTTTCATAAAATGATCATTATTTTCATGCCGCCAAAAACTAAATTGTTTTGCTTTCTTATTGGTGAATTGAAAATAATAAATATTCATGAAAACAAGAAAAGTTTAATGTGTTGACCCAAGGTGAAAAAGCAGATTTTAGACCAACTATGGGTTTCGACAATGGTAGACGGTATGGATGTTGGTGTTTGAATTTCTCTGTAAATTTTGTTATTTGCGTACAAATTTGTATTATTATACAATATTATACAGTTTTGGTGCAGGCAATTCATTAAATTTAGTATACATATTATTTTTTGAATAAATAATCGAAATATATTTTCAAAAGAAATTGATTTTTAAAATGATAGAATTTTTGGGGTTTACCAAAATATTTTAGCATTTTATATAAATTATTACAATGTACATGTGTACATGTACCCTTTATTGTTAAAAAGTTTTGATATTTGACATACATGTAGTTTTATTATTCAGAGGAAATACAAAATATTAGTTAAATAGTGGTTCAATGTAATTAGAACATTGCTTAGGGGAGCATTGTGACCGGTAGATCTGTTGTAATGCTAGTTAACCTTTATAAGCATTTATCAACTACTTGCATGTACATTTTGAACTTTTAATGAGACTTTTTATTCTACAGGAATGCCAAAAGGGAGTAGTTATTTTTTTTGCACATTAACGTTCATTTAGTTGTTTTCCAAAAATTTACAAAAACATTAAAGCAAAGAATAATGATCTGTTAGTAAAAAATATTCTTAGTTAAAATCAAGACTCTTATTAAAATTCTGGATACATACATATTTGGCTTATAGTTATGAAAAAGTGATCAAAATAATAGAAGTGTGGCATCATCACATTTTCACATGTTAGTATTCATGATTGGAGGCCCCATGTTGTGCAGTTTACATAGATGTTAAAGTTAATATACTGTAAATTCACTGCATGTTGTTGTGTTCATTGTAACTGTTCATTGGTGTAGCATATAGGATATAGTTTTCATTGTTTAAGAAGAATTATAGCAAAATAAAATAAAAAAAAAAAAAAAAAACACAGTTAAAATTGAAAACTCTTTGTTTTTGAAACTTCATCATAATGTGGTTCACTGTTGTTTTTATGATAAAGCGAGGTTTGCATGTAAAATATAGGCTGTTATTAACAAATACATATGGTGCATTGTAATTTGCAGAGATATTATATATATGTTATTTATAAATTAACAAATGATTTAAGAAAATGTATAAAGATTTATGATGACTTATGAAGTGCCACTAATTTTTGATTCTTTTATATTGGTATATGTTTGTATCTATTGAATCTTTTTTTGTTTTGTTTCATGTGTTGGTGTATTTTATGTTAAGATGTTTAAGCATTGACAAATTATTTTTACTGGTGACATATAACAAAATGAATTGTTAATATACATGTACATATATTAATATGTACTAGTTTCCTCATTGTTCAGTATATATTATTGTAATTTTTATCAGTTGTTAAACATGTTGTCTTTTGAAGAGGATACAATCTTTTTTTTTATTAATAAATTATTTTTGGTATTTTTTGCTTTGTACTTAAAGACTTCTATAAATAATCACCTGTGATTTAGATACTTGCTCTCTTGTATAACTTTCTCCCCATTTGCATTTATCAGGATTAAACTAGACATTCTGGCCATGACAAGTTGAGGCAGTACTGAAAAATATTCACCTTGGAAAGTTTAACTATTAATGACGCATTTCAAATTATCATTTAGTTTTTATTGTGAATTAATGTAGAAAAAAAAATGGAAAACATTAATTAATGTCATAGAAATTTGAAAAAATTCTTTAATACATATGTATATTATAAAATCTTAAATGATAAATATTAATCAGATAAAGCGATATGGTCAGTCATGGATCAAGTTAAAACTGAAATAAATATTACATGTAATATATTGCAAAAATTTCAAGGTTCCTAAATTGCACATATATGTAACGCAGTGTCCACAACAGTCCAGTATGAAACGGTGTCGTCAAAACTTTGAAATTCTCTCTTCTGGAAAATGGAATTTGGCGGTGGGAATGCGGTATACAGAAACAAGCTTTTCGTTTAAAAATGATAGGTGGGCTAGCGCTGTAGGCATTTATATACACACAAAGGAAAGTTAGGGATCAACTGGGTTATTTTGATGAATTCTTTAACGTTTAATTGTGAGTAAGTAGACAGTACTGTACGGAGAAAGGAGGGGGGGGGGCACAGTTTTATCGGCAACGACATCCTAATCAATGTTTGTAGACTCTATAATTTTCCATTTGTATTCTATAAATTTCATTTGTATTGTATAATTTTTTATTTGTATCCTATAATTTTCCATATGTATTCTATGAATTTCATTTGTATTTTATAATTTTCTATTTGTATTCTATAATATTTCATTTGTATTATATAAATTTCATTTGTATTGTATAATTTTCTATTTGTATTCTATAATTTTCCATTTGTATTGTATATTTCTTTATTTGTATCGTAAGATTTCATATTTGTATTCTATTATTGTACAATACAAATGGAAAATTATAGAATACAAATGGAGAATTATAGAATTCAAATACGATTTTTATACAACACAAATGAAATTTATACAATACAAATGGAAAATTGTAGAAAACAAATGGAGAATTATAGAATACAAATGAAAAATTATACAATGCAAATGGAGAATTATAATACAAATAGAAAACAAGAGGTCCATGGGCCACATCGCTCACCTGAGGAACAATAGGTATGATGAAATCAGCTTAATGGAGTCATAATACAAACTATCTTGACAATGTAGTATAATACATGTAGATCCAGTATAAATGAAAATCCATTTTCCCCCTGCATATTCTTATTTTTATTATCATTAGTCCCTTTTCTAACAGGGTGAATTTATAGTCATAACACATGTTGAGCATTGCAGTTTTCAAAAAGATCCTAAACAATTGTTTATGTATGGGATATAAACCTACATCAACCTCTGAACCCCTTGTGAGGCCCAAGAATCATCAAGGGGCCAAAGTCTAAACAATTTTAAATAATCACCTGGCTGATTAGTTTCTGAGAAGAAGATTTTTAAAGATTTACTCTATATATTCCTATGTAAAAGTTTGACCACCCATTGTGGCCTCATCCTACCCACCGGAGTCATGATTTTCACAACTTTGAATTTGCATTACCTGAGGATGATTCCACACAAGTTTCAGCTTTTCTGGCTGATTAGTTTCTGAGAAGAAGATTTTTAAAGATTTACTCTATATATTCCTATGTAAAAGTTTGACCACCCATTGTGGCCTCATCCTACCCACCGGGGTCATGATTTTCAAAACTTTGAATCTGCACTACCTGAGGATCCTTTCACAAAAGTTTCAGCTTTTCTGGCTGATTAGTTTCTGACAAGAAGATTTTTAAAGATTTCCTCTATATATTCCTATGTAAAATTTCAACCCCCCATTGTTGCCCCACACTACCCCCGGGGGTCATGATTTTCACAACTTTGAATCTACACTACCTGAGGATGCTTCCACAAAAGTTTCAGCTTTTCTGGCTGATTAGTTTCTGAGAAGAAGATTTTTAATGATTTACTCTATATATCCCTATGTAAAATTCGACCCCCTTTGTGGCCCCACCTTACCTCCAGGGGTCATGATTTTTACAACTTTGAATCTACATTACCTGAGGATGCTTCCACACAAGTTTCAGCTTTCCATACTTTTTAGTTTCTGAGAAGAAGATTTTTAAAGATTTACTCTATTTATTACTATGTAAAAGTTTGACCACCCATTGTGGCCTCATCCTACACACCGGGGTCATGATTTTCACAACTTTGAATCTGCATTACCTGAGGATCCTTTCACAAAAGTTTCAGCTTTTCTGGCTGATTAGTTTCTGACAAGAAGATTTTTAAAGATTTCCTCTATATATTCCTATGTAAAATTCGACCCCCCTTTGTGGCCCCACCCTACCTCCAGGGGTCATGATTTTCACAACCTTGAATCTACACTACCTGAGGATGCTTCCACACAAGTTTCAGCTTTTCTGGCTGATTAGTTTCTGAGAAGAAGATTTTTAATGATTTACTCTATATATTCCTATGTAAAATTCGACCCCCCTTTGTGGCCCCACCCTACCTCCAGGGGTCATGATTTTTACAACTTTGAATCTACATTACCTGAGGATGCTTCCACACAAGTTTCAGCTTTTCTGGCTGATTAGTTTCTGACAAGAAGATTTTTAAAGATTTACTCTATATATTCCTATGTAAAAATTCGACCCCCCATTGTGGCCCCACCCTACCCCCCGGGGTCATGATTTTCACAACTCTGAATTTGCATTACCTGAGGATGATTCCACACAAGTTTCAGCTTTTCTGGCTGATTAGTTTCTGAGAAGAAGATTTTTAAAGATTTACTCTATATATTCCTATGTAAAAGTTTGACCACCCATTGTGGCCTCATCCTACCCACCGGAGTCATGATTTTCACAACTTTGAATTTGCATTACCTGAGGATGATTCCACACAAGTTTCAGCTTTTCTGGCTGATTAGTTTCTGAGAAGAAGATTTTTAAAGATTTACTCTATATATTCCTATGTAAAAGTTTGACCACCCATTGTGGCCTCATCCTACCCACCGGGGTCATGATTTTCAAAACTTTGAATCTGCACTACCTGAGGATCCTTTCACAAAAGTTTCAGCTTTTCTGGCTGATTAGTTTCTGACAAGAAGATTTTTAAAGATTTCCTCTATATATTCCTATGTAAAATTTCAACCCCCCATTGTTGCCCCACCCTACCCCCGGGGGTCATGATTTTCACAACTTTGAATCTACACTACCTGAGGATGCTTCCACAAAAGTTTCAGCTTTTCTGGCTGATTAGTTTCTGACAAGAAGATTTTTAAAGATTTACTCTATATATTCCTATGTAAAAATTCATCCCCCCATTGTGGCCCCACCCTACCCCCCGGGGTCATGATTTTCACAACTCTGAATCTACACTACCTGAGGATCCTTCCACACAAGTTTCAGCTTTCCTGGCCAAATGGTTCTTGAGAAGAAGATTTTTGAAAATTTCTCAAAAATTCTTAATAATTCCTAATTAACTCCCCTTGAGAAAGGGCGTGGTCCTTAATTTTCACAACTTTGAATCTCCTTTGCCTAAGGGTGCTTTGTGCTAAGTTTGGTTGAAATTGGCCCAGTAGTTCTTGAGAAGATGTCGAAAATGTGAAAAGTTTACGGACAGACAGACAGACAGACGGACGGACGACAGACAAAATGTGATCAGAAAAGCTCACTTTTTCTGAAAGCTACGTTATTTCCCCTTCAATTATGCAACGATGCAATATTATACATCTATTTTGAAGTATTTTCCCCTGACAATATGTTTGTATATTTATTTGGTATACAAGTCTCTCATGCAGTATCATTATGTTTGGTTAGAGTGAATAAACTTAACAAGACCTTGGACCAATCGAAGCTTTTAATTAGTTTTATAATGACTTTATTATTCTATCAACTCTAGTTTGTTTGGCATGAAATTAAAATGGTCAATTTCATCTCTGCCGTTTCTTACCCTCGTATATCACATATTTATCAATACATCGGGGAAACGAATCGTTTAGTCCACTGAAAGCACTCATCTGATTGGAATCTGAACTGACATTGCAATAGTTGAGATATTCGCTATGGAGAATTCTGTGATGATTTTTATTTCGTTTGTTGTCATTAATAGAAGTGTTGGAATAGCCACACATAAAATCGGTAAGTATTTTTTTTTTCAATTTTTGTATATATTTGTACTATTCTAATAGTTCCTGTTCATCATTAAGCTCAAGTTATTTATTTACACTATATATCTGATTACTATGATCTGAAACGAAATACTTTAATTTTGTAGTTTTCTTCCAAAAAAAATTAATTACATGTTTTAAAGCGCTTAAATGAAATTACCCATATGACAAATACATTAAAAAACGCAAACGCTGGCTTTCTGTGTTTGAAAAATTACGTAATGTTCATCAATTCACAGGGGTCCTGTATGATTCCAAAATAGCATGGACGGATCTGAACAACACAGGGAAGGACGTTCTGTATACTCTGTACCGTATGGATGAAAACGAACCTTTTGCGCTCATTGAAAAGAGTAAGTCGGCTAACTTTACACAGTGAATTTTAATAAAGGGGTCTTTTACTGAATAAATTACAATGAAAAATTGTTAATGAGTAAAATACAATGGTATTATCTTTATCACATAAATCCTAGATTATTATTTCAATAATTTGTATATGAAATTTATTTAAAAATAAATGTGGTAAAGTAAAAATTATTCCTCTACAGTTTGAATCTAGTTTCACAAAGTAAACGTGTCTTCATTTCAGTAAGGAACCTAACGGAGGAGTGCCTCTGTGTAGTTGTCGTTATTAATTCCGGAGATACCGCCTTTGTCCTTCAGAGACTAGACGTGTCCCCACAGCCGTTGATACTGCTAGCAAATCAGCGGGACATATTTTTCTCTTCAAGTTTGCCATTTGATTGCTGGCTTCGAAATCAAGGATTTGTTTCTATAGTGACGAGGGAAAATTGGAGCCATGTCTATCTCTTTTATGATGATTATTATGGTATATATTGTTTCGTAACAAGTCTGCTTAGGTGAATTCAAAGAATAATATTTTTACAGGTCATCATTATTTTGACAAACCTGTATAATCTAAAAGAAACTTAACCTTTGATCACGTCTTTGAAGCTGAAAAAATGATCAAGTTTAGATTGAATTGTTGGCTTAATATTGCTTCTAGATTCCAACTGTATGCTGGATCTTGTACACCGGCTGAGTGCAGTGAGCGTGGCGACCAGTTCTATCTTGTTGACTACTGAGGGTAGTATTAAGGATGCTTTATCAATGATCAGGAGCCATGACCACTACGACCATGTCTACCTAGCTTTGGAACCCCACCTCACGCTGAAGACCATCAA
Source organism: Magallana ariakensis (assembly GCA_020458035.1). Lineage (NCBI taxonomy): Eukaryota > Metazoa > Mollusca > Bivalvia > Ostreida > Ostreidae > Magallana > Magallana ariakensis. Next base: position 46,730,438 of record CM035816.1, read on the forward strand.
AGATGTATGGCAGAAGTATTCAAGTATTAGACGCAGATACACCTAGATTTAATGAATTAATGTTTTAGTTTCAATAGAATAAAAGCAACGATACTGTTTACCAAGAGAATTAATTATGAGTATTGATCAGAATCATTAATTTCCGAATTACATGTAGTTAAAATAAATTGCATACTTATGTTCCCACAAATCTAATACGTCTTTATTTCGAGTTTTATAAACTAGTACAAATACAAAGCAAATGAAATCGTGGTCTTTCTTACTCGACGTATTTTAATGAAAACAATCGATCATACATCAATAAAGTATTGATATTCATACACAATTGTAAAGACAGCTGCGAATTGTTCATAAATGATGAATGCGAATTCTCAGCATAAAAGTTTATGGTAATTTTGCTTAATTATTTCAGGCTATATCATTGGATTTATTCGAACGGAAGCTTCACTGGGTCATGAATATTGACCCAAAGTATTTACAAAATGCAGATCACTATGGATCATTGCATAGCAGCTTTGTCCTGACACTCAGTACCGGACTTCAGAGCAACTACAGTGTAACCAAGTTTTTCTTATCTTAACTTTATTGCAAAATGAATATAAAACATTTTTTGTTATAAAATGGAAACATTTCATTCAAATACTGTTGAAAAAACAACCTGCCGTTTTCAATAATAAAGTACAATTTCAGTCCAGTTTTATTATAAATACCTCTATTTGAATTGCAGGACATACTTAAGACAATATTACATCAACGGGCCTCAGGAATTGGAAATACCACAGAAGGTTGTTTTGTTAGTATTTATATTCTATACAGATGTCTGATGATAACTTTTTATAGTTTGTATGACGGCTTCTTTATTGTACAAGAAAACCTTATGACTGTAAGGTTAAACTCCACATGATATCTATTCCCAGACAAATTGGACTTCCGTTCAACAACATTACCCATTAAAGATTCACAGCTCTTGTAAAGAAAGGTCTGACTTTGAGGAAGTAGCTCTTTTCACAAACCAAGAAGGACTGAAAGGTCATGAAGAACTCTTCAGGAACAAGTTTAGGGACTTTGGCAACAGAGTGCTAAAAGTAGCTTCCGTTCCGGTAATAACGCATATCAACTTGTTGTTTTAGGTTTTCTGAGTGTTGAACAAAATAAAACGGTATTCTTTTACCAAAAGAATTACATGTAATAGGTTACCGTCTGAATTACATATTTTTGAAAACTTTTGAAAATATTTTTTGCTATAGGATAGAAGGCTAAAAGGAAATATTTTAAAATATAGTTAGAACGTTATCCATAAAGCTTAACGCTTTAAAACTCATGCTATGTTGAAGAACGCTCCCTATGTAATGAAGGGAACAAAAGAAAATGGCGAGACGTATTACTACGGCTTCTGTTATGACATTTTGGAAGATTTCGCAAAAGCCTTCAATTTTCGGTAACGTAATATCACAGTCTATTTCACAAATGTTTGAAATATTTTAGCAATAATAGCTATTAATATTAAGTTCTTTTGTCAAAGAATAATAAATATAGGAAAAACATGTATTAATGCATTTATTTGATTGGATATTCAACATTATCCTTACATTCACTATTACGTCAGATACGAGTCAGTTGATGGTGATGGTGGACTGTTTGGAAACCCTATAGACGACGGTCTCAATGCCTCAGGAATGGTCGGAATGGTTATGAGAGGGGTATGCTACTACACAAAATTTTACTTGGGTAAATTCAAAAACTGGACTCGCCATTAATAGAAATGTAGAGTTTTCTTACATTTATAGTTCCTGTGACTTCCGGTTTCAGGAGGTTGACATTGGTGTGGCGCCGTTTGCCGTAACAGCTACCCGTGACCGAGTCATAGATTATGTATTGCCGTACCAAGAAGATGGTGTGGGGATCCTCATGAAGAGAGTAGAGAACAAGGTCCAGAAATTCTTCCGTATCTTTCTTCCTCTGCACTACACTACGTGGTGGGCAGTGGTGGTAGCTACGGTGGTAGCGGCGTGTGTATTGTACTTCGCAGCCAAATTGAGTCCGGAATCAAAAGAGCGGGAACTGCAACTAAGTCACAACATTTGGTTAATTGTTGGAACCGTGTACGGTCAAGGTACAAACTTTATCTGGTATTTACTGTGGTTTCTATTATGATTATATTTCGGCATTTTTTTATGATTTTAACGTAAACCGGTGCAGGGTTTTTATTTTTCGGAAATTCACGGCCAGTCTCGCATATGCCTAGAGTAAGCGTATGCGAGACTTCTATGGGTTTTCGACGAAGGTATTTCAATTGTGATTGAAATGCACGATATGTTTGTTTTGCGTTATACATGTACTTTTGAAAGCATTCGAGATAAAAGTACATGGGGCCATCTTTTTTATTTCTGTAAAGAAATTTGTTTTAGATGACGGACAACGTCCTAGTTTTGAGGCAGGAAGAATCATTCTTGGATTCTGGTGGGTTTTCACCATCCTTATAACTGCTTCATACACAGCTAATTTGGCCGCTTTTTTGACGATATCCTTGGCTAAATCCCCAGTAAAGAACTTGGAGGAGCTAGCTTCACAGACCGTATATAAACCATTGATAGTTCAGGAAACCAACCATCATGCTATGTTTAAGGTGATTAACATTAATTTGTAATCTCTTCTAATTATTTGATTTCTTGATGTGTACGAAGACAACTTTTGTGTTGGATTTTAAGAAATGTGTCTAAACAATTTGTGCGTATATATCAAACTTTTGCAAGTTTCGTCAAAATCTTAATAACGATAAAATAATATATTTCGTCTTTAATTTTTATTTTGTACAATCATTTTTACGAATGTACTCCTTTTTGGTCGATCTTTGTTTTTGAATTTATATGACCTCAAAATTCCTCGACAAAAAATAATCGAGATTTAAACATTAAGGGAGCCAAAACTGGTCTATATAAAAGAGTCTGGGACTTGATGTCGGATATTCCAAAAATCAACACCGTGGAGGAGGGGTACCAGCTGGTGGAGACGGGACAGTTTGCCCTCCTTTGGGATTACTCCCAGTTTGAGTATTTGATAAATAATGATTGTGGGTCTTTGGAAATAGCACAGGAATCGTTTCACAAGATCAGCTTGTCGTTTATAATCCCAGAAAAGGCACCCTTCAAGAAAGCGTTCGATAATCAGTAAGTATTTATAATATTAAACCATGCATAAAAGTCATTCAACCATTACAGGCAGTAAGAACAATTAATAAATAAAGAATTTTATTATACAAGCATGTATATATATAATTATATCTCACATGGTCTATGATTCGATATAATGTTTATTCAGCGAGGTGACCAGGAGCGTTTAGTATTTTCAAACCTAGATGACAATGTTTTATAGAAGTGTCATCTGACAATGATAATGGCTTGATTTTACCCAATAAAATGTTTGATATAATGATCTGTTTTCACCAATAAAATGTTTGAAATAATCGCCTGATTTTACATACCAACATATGTTTGACATTTATAAGGCTTTACATGTATTTCATGTTTTGTCAGCATGCTAAAGATGATAGAAGCTGGAATCATTGCCAAGTTCAAGGCAAAATGGTGGAGAAAAAGCAGATGTGTAAGCAGTCCAAAAACCGCCACAGCCCTGGAGACTGAGAGCCTGTCGGGAATATTCGCTCTGTACGGCGGGATTTTGGCTGTTGTTCTCGTCACCTTTATCTTTGAAATGATCATTGTTTACAGAAAGTGGAGACGAGTATCAACCATCCGTGAAGAAACGGAATTGGACAATCGAACAAAATTTATGGAAAATGTGCCGTCTTCTTTTAAATATGGTCCAAAGATTTAAAGAAAAATAATTCACTATGTTTTGTTCTTCATTTAATTCCCCCCCCAGCAAATGCACAAGTTTATATTCCCGTTCAATTACAATGAAATAAACAATATAACTTACATTTGTACTTGGTATAATAATTCAATAATTTAAGGCGTATTTGAGTTTATGTACTTATATCTAGAACATTGTATAAACAAATACATTGATGAATTTAACGGCAGGAGATGAATGTACTGGTACTTATGCATGTCCTCTCCAACGACCAAGACGACTAAACAATGTACATTAAACATAACATACATGTATATATCCATACATATTAATAAGATACATGTACGTTTATAGCTAATATAATGCAGAAAAAACACTCATAACTAATAAATAAATGATAATGTACTAAGTACAGACTTTAATTTGATTTAGTACTATATATATGAAATCTGCTCGTTGGTTTAATTTAGAAGACACGTTATTCGGCATAGATCGCTTCTCACATCTGGAGGTAGACTAACTGGAGGTAGATTAACGTCAATGTACAGTATTTGTTATTGGAAGCTGTGTTAATTAATATCTCATCACAAAGCGTTGAACTTTTGGCCTGGACATTATTTGTTCATAATCGAGAGCGCGAGGAATGAATTGGACATGAACCGTTGGAGTTCTCGGACAGCTCTAGCTGACAAATCAGTGATGCATTCCTCAATAAACTGTAAAATCTCAGACATATGTTTGTTTTTATTTACTTCTACCGATCACCTGTAAAGTAATGAAATATTCTTTTTCTCTTGTGGTGATCGAACATGAGATAAAGAATAAACATAATAATTTGAAAAGGATAAACAAAAGACATTAACTTCCAAATCGGAATCATTAACGACACGAACAATTGATATTGCCAAATTTTCGGGACAACCAGTCCCTTCTTCATGACAAAATAATAAATAAATTACATGGGTAAAAACAAAAACAAAAACCAAAATCTAGCACTACAACTAAAACGAGTACATTACATGTATCTATCTATAGATAGATTATCTATCTATATATAAGATCGACACTTTTATGATGCCCAGTGATGTTGATTATATTCAGTGCTATATATATATATATATATATATATATATATATATATATATATATATATATATAATTATATATATATATATAAGTCAAATCAAAACATGTAGATGCCAAGATTATCTTTTGGAAAAAAAGGTTAGCTAGCGCTGAAGCCATTTTTATACACACGAAGGATGGTTTGTTTGGCTAGATTTGGCAGTCATTGCTCATTACTTTCGTTTGGAATTCGGCGTAAATTTTCCTGCGTGAATGTCGTAACTATATGAATATATTAATGTCGTTTCTTTCATTGTACAAGCTTGTCTATAAAAAAAAAAGGTTAGCTAGCAATTTTATACACACAAAGGAAGGTTCGTGGTCAACCACAAGGGCTTGTGTAGTAAAAAAAAAACATCGTTAAAAAAAGTTGGTACATCGGAGGAAAAATAACCATTTTTCCTCCGAGGTACCCATTTTTAACGATTTTTTTTTCTACACAAGCCCCTGGCCTGAGGATAACTGGGCTATTTTGCACGATCCTTTATAGGCAGGCTCAACCAAAAAATCCAAGCAAAAAAAAAAAAAAAAAAAAGAGTAAGAGAAAAAAACACGTCTGATGAATATTAATGTAATCCGCCATTTACAACGCCACTGCGCATGAGTGCGGGAAAACACGATGGAAGAAGAGTTTGTTTACAAATTAGAATCACGTTTTTCATGTCTTAAATTAAATAATTCTTATATCAGATGATACTCGAAGCATTATTATTCCGATATTCATTAATGTAGAACGATATAAATTGTTTATTAAGTGTAATAAAGACGAGCACGATTTTAGCATCATCGACACGGTAAACGGAGTAAATACCCCTCTCCATGAGGGATGCATGTACTGAGTGTGTTTATTTATTCTTTATTCAAAAATTCCTCTAAACGAAAATCAACTTGTGGTTTAATACTTATAAAGTAAAGACACGGGACACATGGAGCACGAACCTGAATAGCAAAACACCTACAACTTCATCATGGAAACTTAAGTTTAATTCGGCTTTAATTCCTGTTCCAATCAATCTACATGGTCTCCGATGACAATCTTACCTTTGTTCCTATCCTTGTCAGCCTGTCTCTTTTTTCTTTCATTGCCAAATCTGTCAAACTTAACGGTATATACCTATCATTCTCGTCGTCGCCATTGTTGATAGACCAAGATGGATGTCACGTGACCCATTTAAGGCGGGGTTATTCAAATCTTTTGTATTTTTTACCGTGCCGGTAAAAAAATAAAAAATATTTTTTTGATTTCTTGTATCTTTGTTATGCGATTGACTTAGAAAGCGTAATTTGTGTGAAAGTCCTATCTTTAAGTAAAGAAATGAAGCAAATAATCAGATCTTATTATTGTTATTCACTAAAAATACGCCACATATACCTTTAAAAGTGAATGTATTTGAAAACAAAAATTTAATTTTAATACATATAGGCGTCGAAAGCAAATTTAAGGGGGCGGGGCTGATCATTAAAAAATAATATTTATAACAAAATGCATTTCAATGTAACAAAAAGAGATTTTTGGTAATTAAAGTGCAGAAATGTACATAGGTGATCCAAACTATAAATAAATAAATTTGTTATTGTTTTTTGTATTTTTTTTTTCTGGAATTTAAAATAGTTTACGTTGGGTAGAACATCTACATGAATAATTTCCTTGAAATATAATAAACCACCTTTCCTCCTTTCTCCGGGCTCTCTATTTGAGTATTAATTAATCATACAGATCGGTTGAAAAGACGCTTTAGTAATTGGTATTATTCCGGATACTATATGTTTCATCATACTGGGTTTTTACAATTATATGTATATGAACATTTTTTAGAAAAATATTTCCAAAATTTTTTCCTTCTGGATATTTCATTGTTAAAACATTTACAACTATAGTAAAAATGTCATAACGTTGTTTATTTTAAATTTTCTTCAAGTCTCGTGTCCATCTCCGTGTTTACGTCAACTCCTAGTCGGCCATTTTGAAAGACAGTCTAGTCTGGGAGGTGAACGTAAACAAGTAAAAAAAAAACATTATTTAAACGCAATGTCGCTCACAAATAGATCGAGTGGTCTCGTTCAGCGTAAAACAGCAACTGTGCAACATGTCGGAGCGGATGGAGGAGCAGAAGAGCGAGACGACGAGGGGTATACCCCAGACGAAGAGGAAGACCACGAATCAAAGGAAACCAGATTGACTCTTATGGAAGAAATTTTATTGCTCGGGCTTAAAGACAGAGAGGTACAAATTTCGCTTGAATATAACGAATCTATACATAATGTTCTGTAGGACCAAGAGATATCTTGCATTCAAAAATGTAAAATGTTTTTCATGCATTGATTATTTCATGTATTTAGTAATTGCAGATTACTCAGACACTTACACCAATCTTCCCACGTAAACATCAAAGCAAACACCTTATTAAAAAGTTGTAACTCATCAACACTTTTTAGTGGCAGTTGTGCACCTATCTGCCAGAATGGCATATTTTTTTGTTGTTGTAATTCTCATGCATTTGAAAGATGCATTTTGTGCACACCATGTAGAATTATAGTCTGTCCCAAGTTATTGCTTCCATCTCTTTTTGATGATTTTTTATTAAAATACACATACCTGTGAAAGAAATGCTGTTGAAATCGGTAAAAGGGAAAATATCCAAGATATCTTCACTGACAAATTATCATTTTTCACTCATAAAAGTTCCCAGGAACGAAAACAAATTTCTTACGGAGATTTATAATGGGAAATGTTTACATCTTTTCTCCATTCGGAAGTTCTCGGGACACCTCGCACAATTTTTCACCGTTATCATCCGGGCGTAATAATGGCTGATGCAATGCTAAATCTCCGTAGACTTTCTATTTTGGGATGTGTATTGAAACCTGAAGCGGTAGAGGGGGCGTTTCAAAACAGGTAATCTGGACATTTTTAATATTAGTGGATGAACGTAGTTTGAGGATAAAGGTATTTATTATTATCGAAGTATCAAGCGAAAAGTGGTGGAAGCAAAAACTCGGGACAGAGTATAGATAAAGTTACTATAGGTAGCAATGTTGATTTGGGCAAGAAGTTTTAAAAAATATAAATCAAGTACAGGTTCACCAGAAGTTGAGACAAGAAAAATGTGCGTACCTGTATGCCCCGTCAAAGGTACATGTATGAAGTGTTCTAGTACCTATAGAACTTTACCTCTTTGGGGAAATTTGGGTTGAAATGCTGTAAAGCTGCAGTGCCTCATCCAAACACCTGCATGTTACGAAGCAAAGAGTTTTGCTATTTTTTTTTTGTGTGATTAACCTACGGTAATTGGTACAATTATTTGATTAAAAAAAATCATAAGACATTTTAATACAGATATTGCCACTTTACTTGCCTGTGAAATTATTTTTAAAATACCTTCACCACACCCATAAATTGAAGTACTGTTGTTTGTTGACATGTAATAATGGGGACTCTTGTCCTGCACTGGAATTTAAATATATACTGATACTTCACTTTCTAATAATGATTAGCTTTTTTTTTCAAAGAAATTCTGATTAAGGTAAAGTGACAACATTTCATATAGTAGTAAAATGTGTTAGGAAATTAGGTTAATCAGTCGAAAACTAGTGCAAGATTTTGTGCACAGTAAATCGCAAGTTTATTGTAGTACATGTAATGTATGGGGAAAATATGTTTCAAACACTTTCATTGTTCATTCAAGTATTGAGTTTATGAGTGACAGGTCTGTAGCTCCAGGTCTGAAAAAATTCGGATGGACGACCTGGGAGCTACAGTGCCTCCCATAGTAAAAACCTGCGATTTACGGCGCACAAAAAACGGCATTAGTTTCGACTGATTAACCTTATTTCCACACAAATTCTGTGAAAACAATTAGTACCCTTAAATTTTTCAGGAAATTTACTACTGATATTGTCACTTTACTTGCCTCTGATATTCTTTTAAACACCATCACCAGCCCCGTAAAGTGAAGTGGTGCAGTTTGTTTAGTTGGGAAAATGGCGACTCTCGATCTCGATGTAAATTAATATACAGTAACTTCATTTTTTAAGGTCGGTTAGCATGTTGAAAAGAAACTCTGAGGCAAGTAAAGTGACAATATCAGTAGTAAATTTCCTGAAAATTTTCCATAGTAAAATCGCAGGTTTTACTATGGGAGGCACTAGCTCCCAGGTCGTCCATCCAAATTTTTTTAGACCGGGAGCTACAGACCTTCAGCTACACTTTCACACACATGATTTAGATATAGTAAAGAAAATTCATAGATTATAGGGATGCCAATTTTTTTCAATTAAAAACTAGAAGTTCAAGGTGTTTGTAGAATATTTGTGAAAATTGAAGACCTACACATGAAAAATCAAGTACTTTTAATCACAACAAAAAGCATATTCGTTTTTTCTTTGAAAATTACTATTAGAACTTTGTCAACTGAAAAATCAAAACTAGCATAACATTTCATAATTCAATGCATGTGATGATACAGTCTTTAACTTTTATTTAAGAAAATTAGTATAGAATTGTTTTTATGTCACATTTTTTTTTTTTTTACAAATTTTATAACTTGCCATTATCTTCTGTTTCAGGGTTACACATCATTTTGGAATGATTGCATTTCATCAGGGTTACGAGGTTGCATATTAATAGAATTAGCTCTCAGAGGGCGCTTAGAACTGGAAAAAGCAGGGATGCGTAAAAGAAGTCTTCTTAACCGAAAAGTTTTACTAAAGTCCTCCAATCCAACTGGAGATGTATTACTTGATGAAGCTCTGAAACACATAAAAGAAACAGACCCAGCAGAAACTGTTCAAAGTTGGATCGAGTATCTCAGTGGTAGGTTATTTGTCATTGATATGAAAAGCTTTTTAGAAAGATAGTGAGTCAACTAGTAATTGTCATGGTTTAGTTTACATTTCTTTGCCATGAACATGTTCATCATAATGTATTTTATTTGAATGAGCAGGTGAGACTTGGAATCCCCTAAAACTAAGATATCAACTGAGGAATGTCCGTGAGAGATTGGCCAAGAATTTAGTGGAGAAAGGAGTATGTACCACAGAAAAACAGAATTTTCTTTTGTTCGACATGACAACACATCCGCTGACTGATGGTGGCATCAAGCAAAAACTTATCAAAAAAGTCCAGGAATCTGTGTTAAGTCGCTGGACTAACAATGCGCAGAAGATGGACAAGCGAATGCTTTCACTCATCTACCTGGCTCATGCCTCAGATGTCCTTGAAAATGCCTTCGCTCCGTTATCAGATGATGATTATGAGGTGGCAATGAAGCGTGTGAGGGAGTTACTTGACCTTGAATTTGATGCTGAAAGTATGAAGGAGGGTGCAAATGAACTCATGTGGGCTGTGATAGCAGCTTTTAGCAAATAAGCTAAACTAATGTCAAGTGGGGAAAATGTGGGACACTAATTTAATGAAAGAATCGTATAACGTTCAACATGATTTTTTTTTATTGTTATGGTATTTCTATACTAAAGAAACAAAATAGAGTGAAAGATAATGTTCAAAGTTTTTTAGATCTTAAACTTTTTTATCAAACTTCATGAATTTTTTGAGGTATTTAATTTTGGCTTCAATAACCATTGTTAAAGATATTTTCATCTCATTTTTTCTGAAATATACCCAAAATAAAGTTAAGACATGCAGTTTGACATCAGGTGAAGTATATATTTATAAATGAAAATAAAGTACATACATGTATTGTCAGTGTTAATCAGTTCATACTCTTGTCTTTCACCTATTTTATACATATTCACCTTACTTTTCATTTTGTTATAGTTTTCTCATTAGTAATGCACAGTATACAGTCATGTATATCAGACTTAAAGAATTGTTTTGTTTTGCTTTGTGTACATAAAAGATATATATGTATTAAGTATTTGTACATAATAAGGTAGTTTAACACAGCTTTCACTTCATTTTACATGTTGACATTCCTGCTGTGTTATTAAATCTACTAAGAGTCTGTCTTTGTTTCAAATTGAATTGAAGTTTTATGGTAAGCATGAAAAAAAATGAATGATGTTTTTTCAGTGTCTCTTTACATCCAGCAACATGTTAAGAAATGAAACCTGCTCAATCCCGAGATATGTTAAATTTTTTTAGGGTTTTTTTTTTGGGGGGGGGGGGTTCAAGAATCTGTGTGTCACATATTTTTTTTCAAATACTGTATTGGACAGAAAAGGGGTATTTCTATTTTGGACCATGAACAGGAATATTTTTTTACTTTATTAGTATAGATTTTGAGCTGTTAGGAAATGATTTCATAATGCCATGAACAGTGTATTTGCATTGCTTTTATTTACTGATTGATTTGCAAGTGGTGTAAATGTGATAATAATATAATAGTATATAATACAGCTCAATTGGACACAATGATCAGTAATAACTGTTACAAACACCTAAAAGATAATTGTAGTTATTTTAAAAGGGTTAGGACATTTACTTGCCATAATTTATAATACCCGGTAGACCATTCTTCAGCAGCTTAGGGTTTTTTCTATGATACCACTAAAAATGAAGCTTCTCAAGTTCTGATCATGCAGTAAAACTCTAATGTAAAGAAAGTTTGATACAAATATGTTGGTTTGAGTTTTGTTTTATGCCATATGGATCAGGTGTCATGGAAATTGATGAATTTTTGTTGTTTATTCATTTATCACATATCTTGTTTATCTTTACATGGCTCCATGTGGTTAATGTTCCAAAATTCATTGTGAATAATAGCATAAAAGGGTCTTCTCTTGCAACATGATAATGGAAACTTGAAATATGTTTAGATATTTTTGGATAGCCTGATTGCATGGCTAAATTGCAAGCTTATACCAGTAGTCATTTCCATATTTGTAATTTACTATACAGACCATGTTTTTTGTCAGAAACCAAAAAAAAAGTTTTTATATATACAATGGATTCACATTTTTATGTTGGAAGAGCTGGAAACCCATGGTTGATGTTGTCTTCATGTTGCACAACCTTTTTTTTCTATTTCATCGCATGATTTCAATGATTGACATTGAATAATTGATTAATGCCATTAATGATTATACATGTATAAAGCAAATCACACAATGACAACCTGTTTTATAAAGAATCGTGACCATATTTATGAAATATGTTGTGCGATGTGGTGAGGGAAATCCTTGTTTTCTAGAATCGTTTTGTTGTTTTTGGAAACTGTCATCAGTATTTGGTCCAAAGTTGGTCAGACAATCTATTAAGATTGATCATAAAATAGGTCAAAGCTCTGCATAATAGTTTTGACCTGACAGTCCGTTTTGGTTCCCCTTTGAATAATTGTAATTTTGATTTAATATTTTCTTCGTATTTTCGAAGTGAGATATAAATATAAGTTGTTTAGTTATTGTGTTTAAAGATGTCAGCAACTTTCTTCTACATGCTAAATGTTAATTAGAAATGCTAATTCAAATGTACAGTCAAAATCTTTGTCAGTTCAGATAAGAAGAACCTGAAATTTTACTTTTGTTATATATTTGAATAAGTGGTTACAAATTTCAGAGGGAAGGTGTGTATATTTAATCCTGATGTATGTGTGGGGTAAATTTTTTCAAGAAAATGAATGTACAGTAGTGTACGGGAACTTACATGTATTTTGTTCTGATGGGAATAATTGTTATATAAGGTATTGTTTTTATAAAACTTTATTTTAATTTAAAGGCTTGAAAGTACTGAATCCTTAGAGGCAAGCCCGTAGTGGCCCATGACCTCTCTTCGTTACACCATTAGATAAAAATATTTATTGATACATGTAATCACAAAGCTTGTGTCTACATTGTAACAGTAATGTGGTATCGAATCCTCGACATCTGCGTCGAAGATTCTGAGTGAACAGATAAAGATATTGATTGAAGGGCATTTATGGGTCATAAATGCATTTTTTCTATGAAATATAATGCATTGTTGTTTTGATTTCAGGTCGTGTGCTATGGCAGACACACGGTTGTCAAGTGTCTCATTGTTCAATAACCCTTTACCATATCGCTGCTTAGTTTGTGACAAGGGCGTGCAAGACATTTCTGTAATTAAAGGTGAAATAAATAATATTCTGTAATACAAACTTTGTTATGTTTCGATTTACAATTGAGGTTGAAAGAATCATTTGCTGTTCTTTTTGCATGTTTGTGTGTGTGCCTTTGGAGGGAGGGGTCTTTGTCGGGAAGACAAATATATAAACTTTTTACATTCTAATGTTGCATTTAAATAGTTTGGCAGTAGACGGTATACAGAGGAGAAGGGTAGTTTTGAATTCTGAATTTGAAATTTAAACTTTCTGAAAATGTTAAGAAATTCTCTTTCTCATCAAATCCATTAATAACTTGTACAAGACCGCGTCTCCATAGAAAAACGTGCTTTAAAATTAGCTATACAAATTTTCTTTGTGAATACTAAAGAGATTCACACCTTACAGTTCTAAAAACAACTCAAAAATTAGACTATATCACCCTTCGTTGTTGTTTATCAATGTCTTAGAGAGCTTAGAGTGTCGTAATACGAAGAAAAATATAACGGTTTGTGTCAAATTGCACCCGGAAGTAGACCTGTGCGAGCGGTTAAGCAGTGTCCAATTTCAAATTATGAATGGATCGAGAGAGAAAAATGAATCAAGTATAGAAATTTAATGTCCATATGTTGGTTTCATATAAGTGGATTGAAACAAGCACCAGTCATGAAACATCACCACAATTAAATATTAATGTATAACCTGCTTCTAAAGATAAACTTTAAGACGAAATCGAATGCTAACCAATTACAAACTGCTTATCAATCTGTTGCGCTTATAATATTGATTAAGGTATTCAATGTATAACGACCACATTTTGTACCTAATAAATGAATGTTCCAATATTCTTAACCATGATATCATTTTAAAGTTATTATCAAATAAAAATATTCCACTAGAGGAATTTTCATAATTTTGATTATTGTCCAAAAATTGCACCTTGAATTTTACATTGAAGTCTATGTGGGCAACGCATGTTTTATTAAGAAATTTTCAAAAGTAACTTGAAAGTCATACAAATCTCTTGGTGAATATATGAACTATAAAAACTTTCTCTTTATCAAAATACGAAATAAAATGAAACATTTATCGCAAATATTTTGACAAAATGCTTTTCATCAAGGGAAGATAACTCTTCAAAAAAGTTTAAGGTGCAAATTAAATGACCGGCTTCTTATATCGATGTTGTCAGTCATGTGAGTTTGGTTCATTTCACTTTCATTGTCATCTAGCAATACATATCTATTACTGTTCCTGAAACGTTCTACTTTCCCATTTTTCCGTGAATTCACCGTGCGCTCACAGTGCGTTCACTTGCGCTCTCCGTTCCGTTCGCGCTCACAAAGCGCTCACAATGCGTTCACAAAGCGTCCACATTGCGCTCACCGTTCGTTCAGCGTTCACTTATATTTCAATCAGATAATACTATATTTAGGCTGATAACAATACATACATGTAGTTTATTTGTTATTTTTTCTGGAAACAAATTGTAAAAATTACTCCCGAGGCACTCCGAATAAATCGTTCATCTTGCGTCCACATATCGTTCACCGTGCGTTCACCGTTCACTTTGCGCTCGCGTTTGCGCTCTGTGTTCGCTCACCGTTCATAAGCGCTCATCAAATTCCGTTCAGCGTGCGTTTACCGTTCGCTCAGAGTGCGCTTACCGTGCGCTCATTGTTCACTCACCGTTAAAGTGGGAAAGTAGAACGTCTCATGGACTGTACATATTTCACTAAATTAGAATTATTCAAAATTTTAATATCCCTTCATTCTACTTCATCACTGTCAAGGTCATTACGGAACCACATGAGATAGCGCTAGCTTATCGGACCTCAGTGCGTTTGCAGCTTTCCTTCAGTGTGGAGATACTTTTCTTTTCTTATCAGTTAAATATATCGCGTGTAAAGTAATCTAGCATGGCTACTGGTCTTGAGGAAGATGTCCCACTGGGGCGTTCTGATGATGACATACTTAAAAAAACCGCGATGGTGTATCGCGGGAACGATAAAAATACCGTGGCGGTAACGCGGGCCAATACGGAATACGCGTTGCCCTAACTGTACATGTCTCATCAGAATAAAAAAAAAATTTCTGTACTTTGCAAAATATTTAAAGTACTCTGTGAATCTGTGACCAATGAGTTAAGATGAGAGGTGGTTCTACTGCATAAGCCCAAAACAGGTCACTGATCACCCCTCACATTGAATACCTTAATGTCATTTATCTATATTTGTATTTATGATATACGAGATGAAGACATCTAACACACCCGGATGTAAGGGGAGTCAATATGTGGTCGGTACAAGGATAATGTTCAGCAGATATCTGATAAAACACTTAGTCATGTCTTCTTGTGACCTCTACTACAGTTCCGTCAACGCGGATCCCGTATTTAACCGCGCTCCCCCCGCGGTAAGTAAATCCTTTCCGCGTTACAACATCGCGGTTAATTCATACGATATGATATTGTGTCACAAAAATTTGTATAATATGATATGATTTCGTATTATGATATTGTATCATATGATATCGTATGAAATGATATTGTATCATATGAAATGATACAATATATCATGTTACATTGTATCATATGATACAAAATTTGATAAAAAATTGTTTAATATGATATGATATTGTATAATGATATTCTATGATATGATATTGTAAGATATTGTATCATATGATGTGATAAAATGTTATATCATGTTACATTGTATCATATGATACAATATCAATTGAAATGATAAAATATTGAACTATATGATATTGTATTATATAATATGATAATGCCTTATATAATATTGTTTCATGTGATATAGTATCACATGATATTGTATCATATGATATTGCATTATATGATATTGTATTCAATTCCATATGATACAATACAGTAACTATATGATACATTATATGATGCAATATTATATCATATTTTGGTAATTTCCCTTGGACATAAAAATCAGACTTTCATTGGTTTAAACATAGCACGTGATTGCCTCATATAGCTCTATGTTAGTTCGGCGATAAATAATATTAGGCAATATATATATGGCCGTCAATGGCCGACGCTTCGCCTACTCATTTCGACATTTCATATTATTTAATACAGAAACCGCATGCCGTAAGTTCTTGAAATATTTGGAGTAATTGCCCTTTGAAATTCTTTAAAATTAGAGTAGTTGCCCTTTGAATATTGACGTCACATTGTTGTGTTTGGAGCAGAACAAAATGGCACCGTCAAAATTTGCTCAAATCTCTGCAGAGAAAAGGGAGAAAACGTTTAAAATTGAATAGCAACAAAATATTGTAAAAACATGAGAGAAGCAAAGATTTTTAAAGAGTATTTAAAAGGTGAGATTAATAGTTTTGAAGAGTTTAACGTTAAATGAGTTAAATTGGACTGACGAGATCTTAAGCTTCTTGTACATGTACATGTATTTGTACATGGCTTTGTGTAGATCATCTGTATTTGTGAATAAATGTCACTTGATAGTCATCGGGAAAACAAAACACTTATTAGGTTTGTTGCTGACTGACTACAAAAATATATTGGGTTGTTGATCAATCTCATTGACATCTCGGCTTCGCCTCGCCATATATCGAGATTGATCAATCCAATATACTTCTGTAGTCAGTCAGTAACAAACATATTATGATAGTCTGTCCCAAGTTATTGCTTCCATCACTTTTTGATGATTTTTAATAAAAATACACATACCTGTGAAAGAAGTACAGTTGAAATCGATGAAGTGGAAAAGATATCATCATTGACAAATTATCCCTTTTCACTCATAAAAGTTTACAGGAACGAAAACAAATTTCGTACGGAGATTTATAATGGGAAATGTTTACATCTTTTCTCCATTCGGAAGTACTCGGGACACCTCGCGCAATTTTTCAACGTTATCACCCGGGCTTATTAATGGCTGATGCAATGCAAAATCTCCATAGACTTTCTATTTTGGAATGTGTATTGAAACCTGAAGCGGCAGAGGGGGCGTTTCAAAACAGATAATCTGGACATTTTTCATATTAGTGGATGAACGTAGCATATTTAGGTATTTATTATTTAATATCGAAATATCAAGCGAAAAGTGGTGGAAACAAAACATTGTGACAGAGTATAATAAGTAATAATTTAATACAATGTCATATTTATAAATTATCCATGTTTGCTCAAGGTTTGTATTTTGACCATCACAAACAAACCAAACCAAATCATCAACGCTCCTTTTTTTCCCTATTCTGACATTTTCCCGATTTTGACATTTATCTCGATTATGACATGCATAATTGTGACAAGGAGCACACGGCGGGTGCGACCGGTCAGCAGAGGAGGCTCACTCCTCCTAGGCACCTGATCCTACCTCTATCTGTTTGGAGGTCCGTGTTGCTCTGCTTTGAATTTGTATTTCGTTTTATGGATTTTTGAGATGGTTGACGGTTTGTTATCGTCATTTGTTCATATGGAATATCATATTATGTGATACGATATGATATTATATGATACATATCATATAATAAGCTACAATATTGTTATGTATCATGTGATACGATATTTTATCATATGAAACCATATTATATTATATAATGATACGATATTATAACTTAATACATGGTTAGTACCTTACCTAATATGGTTTATACGTGGTCGTTTAATTTCATATTAATTTACCGACCACGTTTAATATCATATTATATAGTATGATATTATACTATGTGATACAATATCATAATCATATTGCATGCTACAATATTGTAAATTGTATTCAATAGTGTACTATATTGTATCATGATATAATATGATATGAAATTGTTTAAAGTTCTTTAATATGATCCAATATTATATCTTGATACAATGTCATTTTGTATCATGATATAATTACATAATATTATATTGTATCATATGATTTATCATTTGACACAATATTATTTGATACAAAAATGTTTTTTATAGTAGTGTATCGATAAATATTGTATTCGACATTACAATATGAAATTAACATAGAATATGATTATCATACAATTTTGTATCATATGATATATACGATACTGTGTCAAATAACGCTACAGTATCCAATATTTTATTAAAAATCATTAACTATGATCGGTAATATGATAAAGGTGGTCTCATGAAGGTGATGCCTCGTCTCGATGAGCTTTGTAATCTGTGATTATCTATATATGTTTATTCCAGGATTTGTACATGCATTAGATTTCTTTAAGTCTGCGCCAAAGCATCGATTACCTCTCTTCAGTCACTCAAAGTTTAATAAAAGTTGTATGAGAGTACTTGCTTGGTTTATCTTCCAAGCTCAATTAAATATACATGCTTTATAATTCCTTCAACCGAGAGTGAGATTTATCTCTTAAAATAGGCACCGCTTTTTCTATATATTTGACCAGATGTACATGAATTCTGTATTTAGGCAAAACACATAATTTACGTTAATTTTATGCTTACTTTTTAAAAATCAAACATGTTAGCCGCCTATTTTTGACCCAAAAAAAATCCAAATGGTTGACCATATCTACCTTATTTGAAGACATATCCTTGTTATTTTCTAGATAATTTTTTATCTTAATTTTCTTTCATAAGATAATGTTGACATGGCTTATAAAAGAATTTTTTTAAAGGTACATTATTATTCAATGGCACAAAAAGAAACATTTTGAAAAGTTTATTCCGATGTATTTTTAATTGAACAAACAATCGTCAAAAGAAACGAAATGAATAATTATGTGATTTACACATATCGAAGCACGTAGACTTCCTAACTTTATAATGGAACTCCTCCACCAGATATCCGATATAAACAGTCTCGATTACGTCTTCGAAGCCGATAATGGTCTAGAACAGAGGTTACAGAAATATATGCCACTGTGAAAACACCAGTTTTGTGATAACCTTTGAAAGGAAATCAACAATTTCCTTGTCAAAAATAAATTCATTCAAACACGTTATTTACATGACTAAAAGATCGAGCTCGATTTCAAACGATATACTTGTCATTAAGAAGACTGAAAACAAAAACAGAAAAATGTGTGAATTCAAAGTCAATCCTTGGGATAGAATGCGGTGATTAAGTATTTAACTGTAATCACCTTTAAAACTCCGGGCACATTTTATTAAAGCTCTTAAATCAGCTGTAATCCGAGTTGCACTTTGCGATTTTAGTGAAATCAATCCCATAAAATGTCACTTATAAAATGTTTTGCGAGATAATTTCTTGGCGCGGGCAATAGTCCTCAGCATTATACTGTATTTAACAAAGGAAGTTTTCGGACATTTGAGAGAAGTAAAAACAAGCATATTTTTGTGAAAAATTCTGTTAAAGCTATTAAACTAAGTACACAATTATACAGTAAATGTACTTATATCCATGTAAGAGTATAAATACAGTCAAATGTGACGGTGTCAAGAAAGGGTCATTCTAATACTATTTCGATGATATTATCATGAAATTAGAAAATTGGATGGAAGGTGTTAGATCTAAAATGAAATCAAATCTAACAAACATTTAAAGGGACCTAGACACTATTGGAACTCAAAAAGTTCAAATTTTATTTTCGATTTTTAATATCCGAGATGATTAACATGGGTATTTGTAATGCTTCGTCAAAACATAAAGTCAAATTCCGAGTTACAAGCAAGATACAGAGTTCAGAAATCTTTGTTTTTTTAAACAATGCTCGAGTCTTGTTATTGTTTACATATGTGTTGTATTGGTATTAAGTTCAATCTAATGTTGCTTATTTGGTTGACAATAGTATTTGTGAACACATTAAATCAATTTATATTGTTTACCACGAGCCATTTTGTCAAAGAAAATATATGTTAATTTTTTACTTTACATTATTTGTAAATAAATATAAGACTCGAGCTTTCTTTACATAACAATGAATTCTGACCTCTGCATCTCTTTTGTAACTTCTAACATTTTAATTTTGGTAAATCATAAAAAAATGCACAGGTAGACCATTAAAAATAAAATTTGACCTCAAATTGTGGCTAGGTCCCTTTAGTAACTTTTTTTGTGGATAGTGTACAATGAAAACGTGTTTACTTTTACGATCAAATTAATATGATTAAAATATGGACTTTCAATTCTTTCGGCTTAAGCACGTAGACATTGTATCTTGTTAATGAACTCCGCCATCAGAAATCTGATACATGCATACAACTTCGATTCGTCCTCCGATAATGGTGTCTATTCCAGAATGAAGTTTGCAGACATCTATGTCACTGCAGAAAAATAAATGTGATTATGCATACCTTTCAAAGAGAAATCGTCAATTTCCATTACAAAATAATTCATTAAAACACGTTAAAATGAAACTTTATTCTGCTCTTTGTTTAAAGTTATAATTTTCAAAAAACATTTCTGAGAATCTGAATTTTCCCATATAGCAACAGATCAACTGTTTTAATTACTAAATCTCAGATTCTCATACATGTTGCTCCAAATTGTCCCCGAGGTCTGAGAAGCAGACTGAATTTGGACCATGTGCTGAACAAGAAAACGTTTATAGCATCTATTTGAATGAATGATCCTCATGTATATACATACAGTAATACTTGTTAATGTCGACTTTGAACAAATTATAATAATAAGTTAACCATTTAACCTTTAAAATGTTATCATAAAGAACCTGGTTATTGATAATTATCTACCTGAACAAGTATTTGCCTGGGGCACATCAGTTGATGAAAAACAATGTGGAAATTTAAGCGGTTAATGATCATTTCATATTTAAGATCTACTGACGCTTGTTTCTGTGATCCCATTGTGTAAAAAAGCAATACATATGTTGTTATTATCTAAGGGTCAAACCTTACCGCAAAAACAAGTACATGTGTCAAGGCCTTTTGTATTAGTATGAACCAAATTTCTCAATTATCTGGCAATTCAAGATATACATATTGTGCAAAAATCATCGAATTTTTTTTAAATCATCGATTTTCACCCTTGTTAGGGATCACAATTTAACATATATGAATTCCGTTGAATTTATGTGTTTAAATAGAATTCTGACAATTGAATCATTATTGCATCGCAAAAAAATGTAAAACTTGCAACATTAATTGATTCACTTTCCTTGATGTGGACCGTATGCCTGGGCGCACACACCTTGATCCACCGACGGCTGTTCCATTTCACAAGTAGTCATAATTGTTGCAGCTTGGTTGTGATGATCACTGCGACTGATTAAAATAAATTCATATCCATGTTAAAATGTTTATTTACAGCTGATGATTAAATACTAAGAGATATTAATAG
Source organism: Magallana ariakensis (assembly GCA_020458035.1). NCBI lineage: Eukaryota > Metazoa > Mollusca > Bivalvia > Ostreida > Ostreidae > Magallana > Magallana ariakensis. The sequence goes on from CM035816.1 coordinate 46,751,679, forward strand.
CAATGTTTTAAATCAATTCTTGAGGTTTATATTTTTGACATATTTTTTTTGAATACCCAACATGATAGATAGACCACTTTATAAGATATCATTTAGTATATATTAACTAGGAAAGGTTAACTCTTGCATTTGCCAGTCAATCAACAACTTAAAATAAAACGGGGACGTTCATAGCTGCGAAAAATCTTGTATTTCCTTATTATTTAAGTATACCGACATTTAGATCATGATTTACTTATCTATCAAAAATTTGGCGAATGCCTTTGCTGGATACATTCGTAATGTTTGTTCGCTAATTCAGAAGAAACTACATGAACAGGCAATGAAAAATTGCCATAGTTGTATCTGAATCGTCTTTTGCAGTCGCCATTTTCATGCTTACAGTTTATCATAATTATCTTCAGAAATTAGATTTATATATCTTTGATCCGAGTTTTTATTTAGGTTATAATTGATAGAACATTACGCATATTTGATAGAACATTACGCATATTTTGCTGTTGATATCGGGTTAAGATATTCCGTATTGGGCCTAACATGACTTCTCTTTCAGCCATTGGGGCATTTCCCTGCATCGTAATTGATAAACCATTATTAACAAAGAAATGGTTTATGACGGTGTATTAGTTATCTCCCTTTTTATCTTGTATTCTTCTCCATATTCGAATCTTCAAAGAACAGTGTTTCTCCCATACAATAAAGCATTTTGCACACAAAATTAATAAGAAAGATACATTAATGGTTGCAGCTGTTTCTTTTCCTGATACATTTTGATGTTGCAATCTTTATTTTGAGTTTGTAACAATGAGAGCTACAGATACAGAGACAGACAAAGAGGGAGAGTATTAAAATGCATGATTTATTTTCGAAAGACATGTTTTATCATGTGATACACAAGTAATGCTACCGTTTTTCAGACGTCGACAGCTAGAATATACATTTTGTACTTCACGGAACCATAAGAATATAAGAGTTTTGCATTCAGATTATGGAGGCTTGAAAAAGGGGGTCAAAAATGTTTTACATCCTCTATGTGCACACTTTCTGACTTGGCACCACTAGCATTTTATTTGTATTAGCGTCTACCTCTACTGGAGAATGTTTTGTCTTTAAAAAATGAATTTGAAGTCAGGTAAAGGGGTCAACCTTTTTTGTGGATTTTGTTAAATGTCAATCGACCAAGGGTCGAACCCACAACCATTAGCTAACTGGGTTATTGTTATCTGCATTAGAGAGACGGTTATGTTTGAGTAAATACTGACTTAAAAGGACATTTGGAGTCCGACACAACTGCTTGAATGACACTGTGTAAAACTTTGAAGCAATTTAACTTTAACGCAGAAAACACCCTGTATGGTCGGATCAGGCTATTCGAGTCAAAGTTAGAAAGTTTCTTGATGTTACAAATTTTATAGATTATGATTCAGAAACATTGCTTCAAAACAACGCCAGTGATTTTAAAAATAGATTCAGAAATAGGGAACAAATTTTCGGATGTTCAAACTTGTTCACAATTTAAAATTAGTCTTGTCCTTGAATTTTTTTCTTCTAATTATCTGCCTATTGTCTGGGTGTTTCATTACAGAGAATTGCAGATATATCGACTTTCTTCGCCATTATCACTCACCTATTCACTTTCATGATGAAGCACATCTTTAATGTTATATGCTCCAAATTGGACCTTGGTGCATTTATGATCAGTCAAACCGTAAACAAAGATTTATTATATATATCCCCAAGACTGTGTAGTGTTGATGACATGTCGATTTTATATTTAATTTAGTTTTGTTCATGTTCGACACAGTTCGTATCTGGAAGAAAAATTAACTTTGATAAACGATATACTTTAATAATGAATGAAAAACACGCCATAAGGGTTAAATACTTTTGAGTTTTCGAAAATTGAAAATATGGCTTCATACGTCAAAAGTTTTAAAAGCAATAACGCCTTAAATAAGTAATTTGCAAAAATTATAAAAGTCGTTTATTCTACAATATTTTTATTTGTACATGAATCTAGAAAAGAGCAGAACCTTTCATTTCAACGGGTCAGGTGGTCATATTTATGACGTCACAATAAGCATATCAAAAGTAATTATACATAATAAACAATATCAAAATGTTTACCGGGATATGAACTGGTTGGTAGGTTATCAAATCTTCGGGCGTTGATCTGACCACGTGACCAATTAAGTTTATTTCTCGCTGTTTATGTCTTATATGAAGTTGAACACGTGAAACATTGCATTTCTAGAAATTTTTAAAGCACAAATATTTTACATCTTCCCAGAAAGCAGTGTGCAAGATTTAAACCACTTAAACTATAAAGACAAAAAAAAAAATTAAAATTGAATTGTAGTCCCAGAAAATATACTTTTTATCCTTTTTTATATAATAGTTTATGGCCAGATAAATGTTAGCTGAATAAAGAAATAGGATTAATACTAATACCTAAAATGCAGTTTCTTAAATATAATTATGTGTTTGGTCTTTATAAAAAAAAACCCATATTTTAATTAAAAACGAAATATAACCGTGTACTTGAACTTTTATCTGTAAACCGAAGTCTTTGTCTAGATGAAAACGAATTATCATATTTTAAATTGTATGGTAGATATATTTTTTCTTTAACTTTAAAATACATATAAAGACACTCCAATGCTTATCTATCTATCGATGTTTATAAACCAATACAGATAAAAAAGTTAGATACATATATGGTTAGAAAATAATCGTCTTTTTTTTTCAGCAAACCAAGATAATAGAGCGGTTTTTTGTTGTTGTTTTTTTTTCAATTCAATTAACCTTTCAATTTTTTTTTTTACCAAAGTGCTAATGACCAAAATGATTTTTTAAACGATAAATAAGCAGCCTATTAACCATTAAACGAATTGAAATAGACTAAATAGCCCAGCCAAAAATACAAATGTATAAGAAACTAAAGAAAAACATTAATACACATGTTATTTGAAGTCGCCATGTCGGGGATTATGTTGGTTTCGTTCGTGCATTTACCTAACATAAAAATGATTTTTGACACTTCATGTTTAATAATCATTGGCTAGTTTTTTGAGTTTATTTAAAAACATTTCAAGCACATGGGTTAATTGCTTATCTAAAAGATAGTTCCAAGGACACATTTAATCGTAATAAGCTCATCCTTTTTAGAAAGATAAACACGCACCAAGGGGTGATATCAGTATAATGCCTTGTTGCTTCTAAAAGAAAGAGACATAATGGCGTAATTAGGTAATTGTGTTTGATTTAATGGGTCGAATGGATTAAAAACATGCAAAGTAGGAGATGAGTTTTCTTCACTATCTGATTGCTTTGAATCACCTTGTTCTTGAACCAAAGTCATAATGACGGTAATAGATAATGAAATCCCACGTTTAGTAAAGGTTTCATCTCATTCAGCAACCGTAAATGTATTAATATTTAAATTTTGCTATTTTCCTCATCAAAGCAGGTCGTAAACGCCGTTGACAAGGATGGAAATCACGAAAATCTAATTTATCAGTTTACAACTTTGTTGTAGAAACATTAATCACTGTTTGATTGCATTCATTTCCTGTGATGATTTACATCACTTGAGTTACAATCAGAATAAGCCCACTAGTCGAGGTACCTTGAAGATAAATTAAAATGCATTGTAATACTTTAATTATGTTCTCGTTATGGGACATATGTTTTAGTGTTTTATGTTTAAATTTCTCCAAAATATACGAACTCAACAAAACCATAGTAAAAACTGTAAACCAGCGTTCATTCGCGTGCAGAAAATACTTTAAAGCTGCTTGGTCCGATGTGATTGCCTGACGTCATGACGTCAGGCATATCTAAGGTTTAAAAGTTCCCTTCTCCGAAATAGTGCGGTCAATGGGAGCAAGCAATATCAAGATTTTTCACAAAAAAGATTAACCGATGCATGTGTAATGTGTCAGAATTTACATTTAAAATTCATGAAAATTTTATTATGGGATGTGATAACAACAGTTAGCAAGAGATTTCAAGTAAAAGGGTTGTTCACCATGCACGTGTATAATCATGATTTAAACATAGATTAGTCATATTTGAACGGTGGAAAGGGGGGAGGGAGTCTTCGCAGCAAGTTGTTACATATTGTCTATAACGGTACAATGTAAGTACTAATTGGTGTTGGATTATCATCATTACCAATAAGAATCATCAGTTTTAATTAAAACAAATAAATATTCATATAGCTGGAATGTTTACTGAAGAAACTATATCGCCGAAGCGGGATGTGACCCGATTTTCAATCAATTGGGCGATTTCATTCCTCTTGAAAAGGGTACATGATTCGAGTGTCTTACTAAATGTACATAAACAATTACTAGTCAAGTGTGAGTGTTAATTCAATAGATTTCGTCCTAAACATTCGATCCAAAGTATAATATATGTAGTTGTAATATATGTAGTTGTTCCAAAACAAATGTCAAAATATTCATTTGACCCCCTCCCCATGGATCAATGCCAATGGATGAGTTCATTCAAACCATCGGATCGAGATCAATGATTAAAATTAGGACTTCGCGCCAAAATGTCTCATTCATAGATTTTGCGCGCCGATTAGTGGACGAGTCCAAATTGGGGTCAGGAGAATATTCCAGAGCACACCGGGTGTACACATCACAGACACGTATATTTAGCAACGGGGGAGGGGGAGCTGTCCCCTTTTTTGCAGCAGGCACTTTTTTTTAACTTGACATATTATAACAAATGGAAATATCATGGATCCCCCTTTCACTTCTGTCGCAGCATGTAATAAATGAAACTGAAAATAAGGAATTCTAATTGAATTGAAGTTACAATTAGGATTTTCTTTCTTGATTTTGATAATTCCCCTTTTTTATTTGTTTGTCAAGATGTTTCGGATGAAGCCGTCCCACACACTTTAAAAAACAATGTTATGTGCTTGAATATCCTTTCCTATTTCCTATGGTTGGAAATTTAAAAAAAAATGCATTTCAGTTGATTCTGCATCTCAGTATAACAAATATTTTCTGCTTTCAAGCTTATATTTGTACATGCAATTATTTGATATGTGTACATTCCTAGAATAACATGAATCAATGAAATAATTTAGTTTCAAGTGATATACATGTACATGCTAGATCGAAGAAAAGACTGAAACTTCGTTTTTGAATTTATGATTAGCAGCGAAAAATAAAATTCATTTCTTATAAGATAGCCGAATTAATACATGCATGCTTCCACTAAATAATTTTGTTTAGTCAGGCAAGCTTTTTGAAAAGCTATTATTTGTATCAAAATGTATTTACCTTGTAAAACGATGGCTTTGTTAAGTATTATGGATAGGCAAAGGGATAATTTTCCCGGCGTAATTTTGCCCCATATAAAGATTTGCCCCGATGTCGAGGTGGGTATGATTGTGTTACGACTATGGTACTTGTTAAATATAACGTAAATTAGCTTTTTGTTTTTGTTTGGTAAATCAAAAGTAAACGTGTTCATTTTTTTTCACAAATCTTTCCAAAGTTTGTTCTTAAAATCGTTGCATAACACGTATATAAGTGGGCAGAATAAAACCAAGCAATCAAGGGACGAAACCAAATGGTTCCTTTTTGTTAACATGGCTCATAATGCATGAGTTTTGGTTGTTTTTGTAATACCATATGGACATAAACAGCAAGTTGAAAGTTCATTCACAGGAATATAGACCGAGGGCTTCTCAGAAGATTTGACCAACCAAGTTCATTTCTCGGTGAACTTTTTAACATGTCTGTTTTATTACTTATATTTACGCATGAGAAAGGCAAATCGTTCAGAAATATTACCACAACCGTGTTTTTATGTTTACAATAATGCAATCGTCAAACTATAAGCGCGTGTGGATTCTCAGAAGATTTAATCACGTTCCTATATCTTTAAAAAATTATGATTTGAAATACTTATTATCGGAACGGCTTTGGTGTGGTTTTTCCAATAGCGTCGCGTTGAAGTCTGTCAGTTACGCCATGCATAAACAATACTCGCTCCTAAAGCCCCTTTCACAATTGGCGCACGAGCAGAAGCGACAAAATATTCGTGCGACCGAAAAAAGATATTTATGGTTCGTAAACTGTTGCCAAAATAATCGCATATGAAAAAGTACTCGTACAAAACTTGCACGAATCAGAGCGACCGTTGTGCGATGTAGATGCATTGAATCTTGCGATATATCTTTCGTCTATATGCGACTGTTGTACAATGAAAACAAGTGTTGTAAGATAATGCGATAGGATTGCACAAATGACCAGATGATCGGACGACTGAACGTGCGCCAAAGCGATAGGACGATCCGATCATGCGTTTCATCGTACGAATGCTCGTACGAGTCAGATGGGGAGTAATTTTTTCAAAGTGCGTTGCCACTTACCACCCGTTTCCGACGCTCTTCAGTAGAAATAGTTAAATGCAAGAGAAGATACCGCCCAAGAAGATGACAAAAGCAACAGCTAAAATCAAGATCAATTGTGGCCTGAAACAGATATGCTTATACAGTGTATACTGTATAAGGGAACTATTCGCACAGTTTATTTTCGCTCATTTCGTTCTTTTTGTTGGTTAGCGGATTAAGACTTGGCGAATTCAAATGTCTCATACTATCTCTCCTTTACCACATTCAAGACGAGCCAAAAACCGTAAGTAGAAGCAAAAATGTCACAGGGCGAAAATAATCATGTATCCCGTATATACTAGTGTTAAAGCACGGAAACTGGAACCGATAAATCTTGCAATGATAGTAAAACGTTGCAAGATTACATGAGACACGTTGAGCAACAGTCTCATGGTCGCACAACAGACGCATAAACAGCTGCAATTTATCTTACTATCTTTAAAAATCGTGCATCGCTCTTGCGAATAAACAAAACGTTGTAAAACGTTCGTACTGATGTTCGTGCGTTGCGTTGCAATACTTTGGATCGCATTCGGTCGCGTCTGAATAGTGTGCATGTCCACTATTTTGAGGGGACTTGAAGCGACCACAAAAACGCATGCAATGAACGCGAAAGGTCGTGCAACATATGCGTTAGCTCGTGCGAAGCCAAACAATTCCGATCGCAAATTGTTGCAAAGTGCTCGTGCGCCAATTGTGAAAGGGGCTTTAACCACAAACTTTCTTATTGGTGGATTCAGCTTACCGCTGATTGGCTGCTATTGCAGACTAATTATACTTTATGCCCGTCAAAACAACACTGATCATATGAAATATTCATCGGGTTACTTTTGACTGTCGGAATTGGTATTTGAAAGTGTATATACTTGTGACAAAACATATACATGTATACGGCACATATAGCTGAAGCTCTACGAAGAAAAATTGGATTAGACTATATCTTACCTCCTGCTAAATTCTAAGAAAACTATTGGCTTACAGTTGTCACGTGGAGAACATGTATATTCCATACATAGTCAGTACAAAATATTACTACCTTTGAGCATTATGGCGTCATTCTTAGAGTATTATGACGTCATGTTTTTTTACCCAAATTAAAACTTATAAGGACCACGAACCCAATTCACTTCTACAATAGTGATTTCATAAACATTTTCTATGAATTAGAGTTTCTAAAGATATATTAAAATCAATCAAAAAATAACATTAAAATCGAATTAGGAATTTTAGTAGGGATCATTTCGAAAATGTTTGTATTACTTCTCTTTTTCAATTGAACATAATGTTGAAAAGCGTTCCTGTGAGAGAAAAAATAATTTAAAAAAATTTTGCAATAGATTTTCTATCCAAATAGAAATATGATACTTACATGATGATTTTGAATTAATATCATTTAAAAAAATGATCATGTCATCGACTTCGTTTTTACGGGGGCACATGCCAAAGTGCAGTATGTCATTATTTTTCTTAAATTTTTCATGACAAGTACTGCGCAAACTCTAAGAAAAAGTTTATGTACATTATTTCGAGGTTGATTTATGAAAGAAAAACAATATCAGAGTGCATAGAATCGACCGCAAAAATTAGTAACTACGAACTAGTACACTATCTGGTAAATTCCGAGGTATAATCATCATTGCGTTTAAATTAAAACATTAAAACACGTCAATATGAACACTTTAGACAAGTATGCACTTACTCATATGCCACGCCAAACAAAACTTCTCTTTTTAATTTGAAAGTACAAAAAATCAAAAGTATTTAGACACTCTGTAGAGTGAAGTATGATTAAAAACACAAAAGCTAGATTATTTATTAATTCCAGACATCTTTGTGCATTTTAACTATTAGAAATATATGACTTTGAGATGATTTTTATTTAGCGAAATACGAAAAGCGTTTTTGGAAATAAAACAGGTTCTTCGTTGTTTATGCGAAATGACAACGGACGAGTGGTTTTTCAAATAAAACAAATCTTGAGCACTGCTTGATAATACAGTGTCCTAGCTACTAGCTAAATCTACTGGAAAAAATGAAGTTCTTAACAGATGCTTTATTGTAGAATTGTAGAATTTACTAGGATTGCAATTCTCCTAATTGACCGTAATGAACAACAGGTTTGATTTTTATACATCGAGGTAATATATAAACATTATTACCAATGGACAAGAACGTTCTAAAATCACGCATGGAAGGCACGTTGCTAACTTAGAAGGTCTCGTTGGTTGATTACGTTTGCTACGCACTCATTCTCTCCGCGCCGTGTGCTACGTCCGTTACCGTTACTCTTATTACTATAGTGTATAATCAATAGCTATTACTTATCCCCCCCCCATAAAACATTTATAAGAGGTGAGATATAGTGACGATGATAGAAGCAGATCCTGAAATTAATTGTCCAAATCCAAGTCATGAGTGCGGATGGCGGAACTAGTCTTCCGAAGTATTATATTACGGCAGATACAGGCAATGGTACTATCCTTATTAATTAAGATGGCTAGATGATCGTCCATTTTCAGACTGCATTGATCTCCTTTAGAAGAAGAGCTTTGTTTGAAGATAAAAGAAAATACACAAAATTAAAAGGTTAAATAAATGGAATTTGTCTTTACTAAATAATACTATATAGCTAAACAAATTATATCTTAAAATTCAAGGTAAATCTGATGGGTGATTTGTTGACCATCCTGCCTCCTTAATAGGGAATAGGATTGTTTAAGAGGATATCGAACGGAAAAAATTAAATAGATAAATAAATAAATATAGAAAACAAAATTAATTTTGTCTTTCTTTTTTTTTACAACGTTGGTTTTTGAGGCTTTAACTACCATTTAATTGGTCTGCTAAGGCTAATGGTTTTATTTTGGCAGACAGTTAATGATTGTACTTTCAAGGTTTCTGACTCCATATTTATGAAAATTCGTATGCACACACCGCTGCAGTTATATTAATTGTGAGACTATTAATATCTTTAAAAAAATAATGATTTAATGCTTATATTTACATTTTTTTAAACTTTACAAGCAAAACATATGTGGAATATAAATATATGCTTTTCCTGCTATTATTATGTAACGATCTAAATTATAACATATTAACCAAATTTATTGGCCGTTGAAATATGTTTTAAAAATCTCTAATTACAAACCGGATGTAAATTTTAGATAGCTTTTTATATTCCCATTGAGAAATACGCTCATTCGTAAATACTATATTGTAAAATAAAAAAAGACCCTCCCCCAATCATCATCAAAATTACACAACGTTTCATATCTATTGTTATAACAAGAGTTTCAAATTATGTTTTGTTCATGACGCGAAGTAAACCAAAATCATTTTTATTTTTATGTTATTCGCGACTGTTGATCTTAAGATAATAGACATTGGTCTGTCGAGAAAACTCTAAACATAGAGCGTCTTGTCAAACAGGTCAAAATATACGTATAGGTTCTACGATCACTGTTTTAAAAACAATTTCTAGAAAATGTTAGAAATAATTTATTTTAGTACAGATATTAAAACCTAGGTACATCTATGTTTGTTTGATGTTAAACCATCTTATAGGTTGCATTTTAAACGTCCTTTGACCTACATGTACCATGAACAAAGAGTTCTCACAATATATATGTTACCTTTGAAGTTTAAAATCAACCATTCTAATCTTATTTATAACAATCTCAAACAATTTAAGATAATTTCAGATTGAGTGAACTTACAAAAACTTATGTTCACGAGAAATCTTAACGACCTGAGTGGACAGTTACTTTTAGTACACAACTTGTTACAAAAACAACACGACTGTGCAGCCTTGCATGGCAATTTATTAGACACTAACTAGCTTTAAATCAATTTCAATTGTGAATTTTGTCGAATAGATTTGTTTATATTGTTTTTAAAGCTTATTTTGGTTTCGAAGTAGAACTCTGGGACAAAGTTCAGTAAGCCTGTGAGAGAGATTGTTATAGATTAGTTTAGAATCTTTAATTTTAAACTTTTAATGCACGTTAGCATAGCGTGTGCTATGTTTGCCCGGAAGTCATTATATGGGTGCAATATATGAGAACACAATAGACACATAGAGAACGCTCTATGTTTAGAGTTTTCTCGACAGACCAATGTCTATTATCTTAAGATCAACAGTCGCGAATAACATAAAAATAAAAATGATTTTGGTTTACTTCGCGTCATGAACAAAAACATAATTTGAAACTCTTGTTATAACAATAGATATGAAACGTTGTGTAATTTTGATGATGATTGGGGGAGGGTCTTTTTTTATTTTACAATATAGTATTTACGAATGAGCGTATTTCTCAATGGGAATATAAAAAGCTATTACACAGACCATTATATGAGTTTTAAGAACTTTTACATAGCAACTTAGAGTTGACAAAAAAATCATATACAAGAAAAGTTGTGTAGTATTTTAGTAGAAAGTCGAGTGTCATCCTACCGAGCTAACTAGAATAAAAAAATATAATTTACACAGATCTTGTTAAACACGCTTTGCTTGCACACAAATTGATTCATTTTGTATATATAAAGTTCCCATGTGTACATAATAGAAACCAGAATGAGAAAAAATAGCAAATAAAGATATATCACTTTCAACGTTTTGTTTCAAGTGTCAGAAAGTATTAAACATCAAAATCAGTCAATCTCGAAATACCTTTAAATCGTTTATTACTAAACTAATTACTAAAATTTGGCAGTTGTAATATTAAGATAATTATCACATTCGACATTTGCATTACAGTATGCCCTCTACTTGGGATTTCATTTGATGAATTTTTGTGTTATTTTATGCATTCGAAGTATTAAGGATTTTTAACAGGAGTTATGTAACACGTACGGACTAACATGGAAATGTTTCAGTTTGAATATTTCTTTACCCTCTGTAACATCTCTTTAAATTGGGTAATTATCAAAATCAACACCTATACATTATGAACAAATTATTTTACTATAATACGCGTGCAGAGACTGAAGATAATTAGTTTTTGATTTATTAAAATAATACAATTATAGCCTTTTGATATCGGTCAATACATGTATTGACCTCATCAAAAGGCTATAATTGTATAATATCACTCTAGGGTTGGTATCTCTTAAAACATAATTAGGTTTTTGAAGGAATATTTCATTTTTATTTTGGTAAAAATACACATTGTGGATCAAGACAACATTTGTCCTTTTTAACATCTTCATAATAAATAGAATCGGTTTTAGACACTTAAATACAGTTATACATGTACCAGATGCGTTGATCCTCTTTACATTCACATCTTACAATTTCTCTTCTCTACATTTTTCAATTATACATTTAATACATATTGTGCTGAAATAAGTTTTTATCAAAATGTCAATAACGTACAAAAACATTTAATAATCGCACTTTGTAGAAGAATTAAATATATCTGCAACTTAAATCGTATAAAAATGTTCAAGTAAATAATAATAACAAGATATTATACGAAAGTATATGCAATATATGATTGACTAGTAGTAAGAAAAATATAAGACTATTTTGTCTTTTAAAAATGCAAACGTCATTACAATAATTTCTCTAAAAGAGGTAACAAGTGAAGTAAAGATAAATTACAAGATTATTAACCAAAAAATAATAAATTAATACGATGGATAAAATCATTCTTACAAATAAAATTGTGCCAGATGAAACATAAGACGATGGGTCATATTTTTTTCCTGTTGACGACACCATGCTACCTGTTTATAAAATTGAAAATAATTCGTGGTGAGCATAACATTGTCTCTAAAGTTACAATACCCAGAAACTTAATCTGTAGAAACCAACAGAAGACTTATATTCCTAATGAATGTCAGAACAATAAGAGATATTAAGTTTCTCAAGATAGTAAATGTTACTTTATTATGTTTTTGATGTTTGGTCGCTACTCTTATCAAACAAAACTAAGTCTGATTCTAGCGACAGAAGGCTGCTTTCAGAAACATTTTCTACTCATCATTCTGTCAAATGAAAAATGACGATAACAAATTGTCAACCGTCTCAAAAGCAGAGCAGACACGGACCTCTCATAATTCCTGAAAAAAGGACTTCTCTAGATGCAATTTTATAAACTACATGTATATTTTCATACATTTAGGTGTAAATATGGGAAACAATTGCTTTATTGAAAGGCCTGCATATTTGTTGCATATTTCTGACATTATCAATGTGTTTATAAAGATTAATTAAAAGCTTTAACCATTTTTGCCAAAGATATTATGTTAAAATATAATGAGTCTTGCCATGGCATGTAATTCAATATATATATATAGTTAAAAGTTCATCGACTTACCAAAGGGCAGAATAAAATGAAAATCAATGACATCAAGTACCCATGTAATTCATAATTTATACAATATCTTTTTAAAAGGAGAGACAGATGAAAAAACACCGTGCTACAATGCAGTCAAATTATGAAGTGGTCGTAAGCTACTATTAGCTACTCAAAAGCTTACTGAAGGACTACATAATAATGGACACAGAAAACTCTGATAAAACATGATAGAGACAGCGATGACTTTCCATTTATTGGCTGACATAAGGTTTTGAGTTTCACAATGTCATGGAAGTATGCCGAGACAGCCTTGAAGAATCTTATAAATTTAAATTTGTCTGAGAGGAAAATATTCAAAAAAAAAAAATCAAGTCTGGCGATTCAAGAAATCACGAAATTCACTTTATATTTAATCCACTCATCACAGTTCTTTAAAAACAATAAACAAAAACGATAAACATCTGAAAGGCATGGCTTGAATCAACGAACTGTTTGATATTCTATACAAACTAAAGGCAACCCATGGTTCTGCTTTTCGAAAATTTTGAAAATGCATCTCAATAATTAAGAGTTCAATTTTATAGTAATGTGGTATAGTTGTTATGCTCTGACCTTAATATGAAATAAAAATAATGAAAATTAACAATGTATTGCTGGTTGAATGTAATTTTAATCGAATACTTAATTCAGAATTTTCAGTATAAAACATAAATTCTGAATTAAGTATTCGATTAAAATTACATTCAACCAAGATAAATTATGTTATTTTATGTACATGTATTTGCTTTTCATTTATATAAATTAGCTAACGATATACGACTTTCTTTAAATCAGTAGATCGTTTTCTTTTAATATTTTTCTTAATTGGTAAAACGACCTTTGTACGAACAAATCAAAGGTCTAATAGTATTTGGTATAATAAAGCATATTCTACACAAAAAGATTAGAACATAGATCATAAATTATGCCAAAAGAAATTAAAACCGTGTACAATTTAATTATAGAATCTGCAGTTATATGAGTGTTTTCAATCGAAGTTGGTAAACGTTCTAATAAAAAAAAAAGCCTGTATGCCAGTTCATACCGACTTTGACAAGACATAATCGACACAATTTCGCTCCTATATTTCTTACTATGATATTTAAAAACTGAGAACAGTGACACGGTATCAACTAACATAGTATCAACTATGTACGATATGCTTCCAAAGGCAATTTGCAAATATATTTTAGATTAGAAATGAACGGCATTTTTGTGTGTTTTAGAAATAGCGAGAATTGGTGCATTCGATTTACGTCATAAACACGTAATTTAGTAAACAACGTTTAATCTCATCATGACACACAGTTAAATCCAAGAATACCGTTAAACTATAGAGGAATTAGCTTATTGTCTGTGGTGGCCAAGTGTTTCAGTTGTGTATTAAATAACAGAATACAATTCTTTTTAGAGGAAAACAACGTCATAGTGTATCTATCAATGGTCACCTTACAAACTGATGTTCGACAAAGAGATTACCTATCACCCACTCTCTTCTCGATTTTTATAAATGACCTAGCTACTGAAGTCAAAGAACTCAACAAAGGAGTACATATGAATAATGAGAAAATTTGTTTATTGTTATATGCAGACATTGTACTTCTCATGGAAAATGAACATGATATGTAACATGTACTAGATATTCTTGATAAATGGTGTATGAAATGGAGACTCATTGTAAACATCGCTATATCCAATGTTATAGATTTCCGAAGAGGTCAACTGCCTCGCACCAGCTTTTACTTGAGAATTGGAAATCAATCATTATTAACTGTAGAACAATATAGATATCTTGGTATTATTTTTATGAAAACTTTAGATTCCAGGAAGCAGCAGAGACTTTGTCGAAGGGGGAAGGGCGAGCACTCGTTGCAGTTACTAGTATATAAAACATACACCCATATAAGGATATTGGATTCAAAACATTCGAGTCATTATATAATACCTGTGTTGTACCTGTGTTAGATTACTGGTCTGGAGTTTGGGGATTTAATAATTTTTCATGCGTGGATGGTGTTCAGAATCGTGCAATTAGATATTTTTTTAGGATTACATAGATTTACTCCTCTTTTTGTCCTTAATGGTAAAGTTGAATGGCTACTAGCTTCGCAACGACGTTGGATGAATCTGTTCCGGATGTGGAACCGTCTGATGACTTATAGTTCCAGGGGTGCAAATTATGATTATTTGACATATACTTTGTATAATATAAATGTCATGCACAATGTCACTCTAATAAACAATTACTTACTTACTTACTTAACTATGATAAGATGATATGAAAATATAAAAAAAAAAAAATAGGGGCCGATATAAGGCCTTATTGAAGTTGTTTTTTTGTTTGTTTTTGTTTACTTCAGATTAATATGAAACCAACACAAAGAGTCTTAGAGTGAATCTAGAGGGTTTATCATTGCAACAAAGTTTGATGCAGGTCTGAAGTTCCCAGTCTGAAAAAAATCGGATGGACGATCATGCAAGCAAACTGCACCACTTCACTTTACGGGGCTGGTGATGGTGTTTAAAAGACTATCAAAAGCATAATAAAGAGATAATATCAGTAGTAAATTGCATAAAGAATTTAATGCTACTAATTGTTTTCACAGAATTTTATATTTTCACGATTGATTCAAAACAGCAGAATCGCGGATTAAAGATCGCTTATAATATTCTATTAAAAGTTTTCACACCTACAACTATGTTATTTAAAACGTAGGTAAAACGAAAGACTTTGACTTTTCAGCGTATTTATTTTGTATTAAAGAATAAGTGGTATATTACTCCGAGACGTACATGTGCCTCTCCCACTCTTCCATCAAAGCCTGTAGAACACAAGGATTAGCTGGAATTCAACATCATTTAAAGTCATGCTCGTTTGGCCATTGTTCGTTGACCTTTGGATAGATAATTGCACGAACAGAAAAATTGGAATGTTTTATGTGGGGTAATAAATACGTAAAGCAACAATGATGATGTTTGAAGTCTATATTAAATGTGTCACGTCTGTCTCAGCTGCCACACATATTCTCTTTGCAAGTCGTGTAGAAGGGGAACGGTTGCAGATGCTTCCCCAACATGTCAGTACGCTTTGAAATGCAAATGTAATGTCGTTGGGTTTCATATCTACCAGGTATTTCATAATCCCGAGATGATAGACCAGCACATTATACTTCTGAACTTCAATAGAGTCATTAAAAATCAAACTGATCATGATACTGGTTAAATATTAGGTTAGTCTTCAATCAGATTGAGGGACATAAAATAGGGCTTGTTTGATTTCTCATGCAGCTGCTACATGTATAGTTTTTTCTTATATTACAGACCTCAACTTCTAAACAAAGATGATCAGATCCAATCAAAGTGTTTTACATGCACGTGTAACGGCATGTGATAGATGTCTAATAATGTTTTGTTTTCATCGTTTTTAAGATCATCCTACAAAAACCCTTTTGAATGGCAAATTATGATAATGTACATACATGACTTGTGTTTGATCTGCTTGCTGTAACCGACACAAGTAAATCCAAGAATATGTTCTTCAAAGGTATATACATATAGTAATTAATAGTGCTTGAAAACATTGGCAAAGTGCGTCAAAACAATTATTGTATAGCGCCCTTAAAATGTGCATCCTTGGCCTTTGTGGTAATTAGCCTAATCAGCTCCAGCGTCGTTAATCAACGAAAAAATTAAGTAAGCGCTCGATTTCAAATTTTTGAAATCGTGCAAGTGTTAGGTTTATTAATCTCCATGGAAACTCTAATCCTTACTGACAGCATTAAGGATGACGTTTACTCAGAATGAAAAAAAAATTCCACTGATGATAATGAAAATCCATCTATTGCATGTTATAGACCTTTGATTGTAGTGTTATTTTTCACTTTCAAAAAAGTAGGTCAATGACCTACTTTTTGAGTTAATGGCTATTGAATATATTTTAAAAAATCAAGAAAGATCTATAAAAATTTTACCCTACGATTGAGAATTTCTTAATTGTGAAAATATTAGAAATAATTAAACACTTTAAAAAATAAAATACAGTTTATGAATGGTAGTGGCACTAAATAGATATAAAGCATTAAAATTTCAGCAACAATTTTTAAAAATATTCCAGTCCGAATTTTCTCTATCAGTTTTTAAATCCCTACCCTTTTTTGATCAAACTTTACAAAAAATTGAATGATGATAACACAAAAACATTTATAGTATTAAACTATATTGACCTTATTCTGTTGGCATAAAATTTATATGAGGTCAATGATCAAAATTTTGAGATATGGTGTCTTTAATCGTTTTTAAGCATTTTTCAATATTTTTGCAATTCGTGCCATACGATAATTTTACTGAATAAGTGAGGTAAACCCAACAGAAAATATGCAAAATTATAAAGACTAAAATATAAAACCTTAACTTTTAATATTAGAGTACTGCCAAAAATGTTTGAGCGGAAAACAAAATCTGCAAAATTTAGTCCGAATTTCCTCTGTTTGGCTAAAAGTCAATTTTTATTTGAGCCTAATTCCATAATACATTAGGAAAATCGAATGTTATGTCAATAATAATTCATTTCATAATATTTTTTGTGTATAGAACAAATTTTACTCATGACTTTGAACTTTATAACAATCCGAATTTGAGAACTCAAACCCTGAGTAAACGACACCCTTAAGGATGTGAATGAATTTTAATGTCACAGCGCAACATAAATAGTAAAAGCTTCAACTTTAGAAAGTGTTAAGGACAGGAATCATCGTATTCAACTCAACCCTCCTAAAAGAATATGTGAAAAACATAATTGAATTATTTTAGAAAGTTAATAAAAGTAAACCTATACATTTAGTAGTTTAAGAAAGACTAAGCTTATTAGAAAGCTTTATTTTTGCAATGAAATTTAAAAATCAATTTATTTTATGTCTTAACGGGATACAATTTTGATAAATTGGTTCATAAATATCCCAGTTGTCGAATGTTCTTTGCACTGTGGAGCCACAAAAGTACGTTGCTGGATGTAAACAAAAAGGTAGAATAAAAACAAGGAACTTAATTTTCACTTTTTCAGTACGACGTAGTGAATAATGCAAACCTATTCTTTCTAAAATGTTGAAAATGAGATAGCTAGTACATATATGAAACTCTTTGTTTAGTATGAAGTTCTAATTAACCTCAAAATAAGAGGCCAAATAATCGACGCCAAGCGTGTCATTTCTTTTAATTATCGCGTTTTTCCTATGATATTAATTCTTTTTTTTTAATTCTATGCTTATGGTCAATAATAGAAATTACTGTTCATATAGCAACCAATATGCCAAAACACAAGTTTTTCATTGATATTCAAAACATTGACGACACTATTTTTTCTAACATATCAGGCCTTAAGATTTATAAATGTAAAAAAATGGATTTGATTTAATCATTTATAGATTTACTCTATTTCTTTAATATAGTTTATCGCTTGACATATCCAAGCTGAAAGCGTGTCTGGTGTTTTTCTTTTTAAAGATCACATCTTTTAGAGGAAATAGGCACATTCGGTTTCCGATTATATTTTTATCTTTATATACCAGAGAAAATCAATTTAAGAAAGAAAAACCATTTCTCTGAAATCATAAACGCGTGTCATGATAGTAAATTATTTTAGAAAAGGCGGCAAATATGATCATTTAGATACTTTTTCGAACAACTTTTGAACATTTTTGTCCTGATACATTCAGGATGTTTGCAATTCATATCCCTCTAAGACATTTTAAAATTTTATTCTAGTCCTTCAACTAACTGAATAAGATAAGGTCTTTAAAGTAAACTAAAAATAACTTGTAGTTTACTTTTAAACTCACTTGAGCTGAAAGCTCAAGTGGGCTTTTCTGATCATTTTTTTCTGGCCTGTGTCCATCTGTCTGCCCGTATGATATTATTCTCCAGAACTACTGGACCAGTTTTAATTTGAATTGGACAAACATCATTTGGTGATGGCGATTCAAGTTTGTAATAGTGAAGGACCATGCACTCTGTCAAGAGGAGCTACTTATTTGGTATTTGTTGGTATTTGTCAAAAATCTTCTCAAAACCGATTTGGTCAGAAAAACTGTAACTGGTGTGGAAGAATCCTCAGGGAGAGTAGATTCCTTGGGGTAGGATGGGACCACAATATAGGTGGTCAAATCTTTACATAGAAATATATGTAAGGGAAAATCTTTAGAAATCTTCTCAAAAATCAATTGGCCAAAACACATGTAACATGTGTTGAAGAATCTTCAGGTAGTGAAGATTCAAGATTGATAAAACTATGATCCCTGGGGGTACATTGGTCTCAAAGGAAAAAACATCTTTAAAATCGTCTTCTCAAAAACCAATAAGTTAGAAAAGCTGTAACTTGTGTGTAAGCATCATCCGGTGGTGTAGATTCCATTCATTTTAATAATAATCTTCGGGGGAAGGGTGGGGCCACAATAGGGGCTCAACGTTTTTCAAAGGAATTATGTATAATTAGGAAATCTTTAAAATTCCTATAAAAACAATTTGCTTAAAAAAAGCTGTAACTTAAATAAAAGCACTCTTAGATAGTGTAGATTTAAATTTGTCTTTAGTTAGAATGCTGAATTTCGAACTACTCTTGAGCCCATGTATTGGCCTGGGGCAAGGTTTTAACAATTTAGAATCTACACTATTAGTATAAAAGGATGCTTGCATAGTAACCTCCAAATTACAGCATTGTGAATATTAAAAACGGAAAAATAAAACTTGACATAAATTGAGTTGATAAAAAGAGTTTCTCGTTTTTAAAAATTTAAAAATAGAACGATACATAAAACTGCTGTTCAGATGAGCCATGTGGCCCAAGGGCTCTTGTAAAGGCATAAGAATGTTTATGGTCGTGGCCATTTCTAGACTATATTGTTCGCTTTTGGAAGAAGAGCTAAATTTAAACATATAGGAAAAACTTAATTAAAAAGGTAAAATCTACATGTATGGATATTTTTTTAAATAAATATTTTTTTAAAGCCAGTTAATCATAAAATTATAAATTTGATGGTTAAATGGTTGATTATCTAGACTCCTTATGTTTTATAAATAACCGGCACTGTTTTGCTAGATTGCATAATTTATTTTCTATATTACGATAAAAAAAAATGACAATAACAAACCGTCAACCATCTCAAAAATCCAGAAAACGAAATACAAATTCAAAGCAGAGCAACACGGACTTCCAAAAAGATAGAGGTAGGAGCAGGTGCCATGGAGGAGTGAGCATCCTCTGCTGACCGGTCGCCGTGTGCTCTTTGTCGTAATCGAGAAAAAAACGGAAAAGTCCGTAGACAATTAGGTGATTAATTATGGTATAACAATTTGTATGAAAAACGTCAGTCAGCATGCGACCCAGTGGAAGATTGTATTTGCTGACAAGGTCGTTGTATTGACCACTTGCGAAAAGATGACTTCAAACGAGACTGTTGATAGTACCATTTTATCAATTTGTTTGTAGGTAGCTTGCCTCGCCTTAGAAACTGTTCATACGAAGAGCATGCCCTTGCGTATCGAATAAATTGAGAGACAAAAACACCATAAGCAGGTGATGAAGGTATATTGCTACATAAGTAAGGAAAGTTGACTATAGAAAAAGTGAAGTCATCGCGTTTATCATAAAGTTTTGTTGTAAGGTTACCATCAATGTCCATTTCCAGTATTTCCATTATGATTGTCTTTTTTTACAGATGGAAATATGATTAAGAATTATCTTCATTGCGTTTTTATTTTATATATGAATCGCATGCAAGGATATCCATCATTAGGTCGAAGCCTTTCTTGACTACTTATACCACCCATTTTTACGCCCCTTTCATTTGAGGATCGTGGTAAGAATTTGATTATTTTTTATATATGTGCCTCAATAAATTCATTTTTCACCCGGTCAACGCCTATCTTCTTTTTGTAATCAAAATCAAAGTGAAGTAAAACTTAGGTATCGTCTGTTATAACATCACATCTTTTCGTTTTACTTAAAATTAAGATACTTTACACAAAACTGTTCAGAATGATGCTTATTAGTCACGTGATGTAATGTCTCGTTAATAAAAGTCTCTGATCTGTCCTTCATTGTTACAGTTCGTATCTATTGAACATTCTCAAGAAAATAAGTAATGTTGGTCTTTGTTTAATTTCAAGATACAATGGCTGCGTTGTATACACCTCATATAATATCTTTTTTAATAGGAAAAATATACTTTATATTGTCAGACATTTTGAGAAAATTCTAACAAGAAATAAATTTAAGGTATCTTGCGCTTCAATGTGTGAAATGAAGTTCATTAAGTCTTGTTTTTATTAGTATATCATATAATGTGTTAAAAGTAATAATGTAACGGCTGTGTTACCACAAATGCGAGTTGTATGTGACCGGGTTAGGCGTAGCGTTCAGAATGCGGATCTGGAAAAGGTAGTCAATAAATAAGCAAAGATCCGTTAATCTGGCCCTTATATCTTTCACAGTCTGTTAGGATGGTTTTTTTTTGTCATTTTGTAAATATTATTTTAAATAATATTTTTGGGATTTTTTTACTATATAGATGTGAAATTGTATATTATGGTGGTTATAAGGTATGAAATAACATCCTGAGTGCGTAAGCGTGTTTGTTGAATTTTAAAGACGAGAGTGCGAAGTCGAGCCTCAAAACGGAGACCCATGTTGGCATTAATTATTCAAAAGTGATGCTATAGAAAGGGTGTAAGTCGACATTGACCGCGGTAGTGGGAGGCCATCATATCCGAAGCTTACGATCTGGATAAACGCCATAAGAAGGCAATTTGATGAGTGGCGATGATCATGAGTGCATAAAGTCAGCATTTTTGGTGAGAAACCATTAGTTTTTACCCCCTAAAAGTAAACAAAATAAGGTTTATATAATACTTAGTTAAAACAGATTGAATATATATATATATATATATATATATATATATATATATATATATATATATATATATATATATATATATATATATATATATATTTAGATAAGTCTTAAGATGATCGTCGCCATCCACGGGATTATTTTAATCGGTTACACTGCTTTAACACGAACAAGTTATTACCTGAAAGAACGAATCTTTTTATAGATTTTAGATTGATGTCCGTTAAGAAGGTTGAGCAATAATTTAAAAAAATCTCTCTGTGTTTATCATACATAATAACTTTTTTTTACAATAATGATTATGTGCGCTATGAACTTAAAAATGGCGAGTGAAATGCATATAGTTATGTAATATCCATTTTGTATTTTAGAGACTAGTTTTGAGCAAGTTTTATTTATTTTTGCATTGAAAAACGAAGAAAGTTTTTCACCAGGCAATAGAAATTAGACTACGACGGCGTAATGAAGTTTGACTGTCAATGCGGCGCAGAGGATATTTATATTCAATTGGTGAGGATCTCGGGAGAACTTTTCAATATCAAGGAACTGCTTAAACAAACAGTACGATGGAAAAGGGTCTAGAGCTTTAATTAATTTATCGGGACTTTCGAAGGACAGCAATGATACTTACTGACCAATACGTATTACACACGACCTAGCATCAACGGTTCTAAATTAGGAACATAATGACTGTTAGAGACATTTCACATTTAGTTTACTTTTCAACAACACAACACGCGAATTTTAATGGAGAGATATGTAACAATTTGCTATCTACATGTAAAATGATAGAAAAATAACTTTTAAAATCATGTTTTTGTTTGTTTGTTTAGTTTTTAAGAAATAGAAGCCAGAAGAAATATGAAAAAGGGATTGCGACACATCTGTTGAACCAGGTCAATGGACCTCCATGTATGCAAGTTCAGCTTAACAGGAATAAGCTAATAATGCCGATTACTAAACAATTTTCCCATTTGTAAAATCTCGGCAATCTCCGCATTTGTAGCTAGTAGGGAAACGGAAAATAATGTTACCACTACCTTCGTACTAGGCAATTTGTAATAAAACTTTCATTCGGACGTTTTGGCCTCGAGGCCACCAACGCAGAGAATTGTACATGTTGGTGGTCTCGAGGCCTGATGCTAAGAAAAGCATTTTAGATAAAATATTTTCAATACATAATGTTGATATTGTGTCAAAAGAATTTGAATCGCCTTGAAATATACCATGCCAATTACTTAGCATATTTAAAATGATGCACTTGGGTACATCATGATATTATTACAAAATAGGTTTGTTAAGGGATATGTGGCGCCATCTTGTACATTTGAAGATAAGAGTGTAAACATTTCTTGAAATGACTTTCGCTTTTGTATCTTTTGGCAACAGTTTTAGTCAGTTTCGGGCAGTAACAAGCCAGTTCAAGAAATGTTTACATTCTTATCCTCAAATGTACAAGATGGCCGCACATCCACTTATCTACATGTAATATATCGGGTTAATCACGATACTGCTAGTTTCTTCTGCTCCTAACATATCAGAGCTTCGCTATTTCAATGGGCAACTTATCTAATTTAAGAACAATATCCAAGTGCAACTATTCCATATAAAAATAATTTATACGGAACGGCTTTATATATTATATACATGTAATTTTAAATGTCGAGATAAGTTGGCGAAGCATCGGCCATATTACCGAATATAAATCCAACAATCGGGCATAGAAATATATATGGCAATCACGTGCCATGTTTTAACGAATGAGACTGTGACATTTCAGTCCGAGGGAAAACAAATGCCTAAAGAAGATTTGCAAGTTATAAGGCAATGTTTAATTAAGAAAAACCATGTGCATATCATTGCAAGATTAAATGCAACGGTAGCAACATCATAAATGTCTACGCCACAGCTTTGTTCGATGATTGCATTGTGTGATTTTGAGCGATGAAATCCTTCAAAGACATTTGGCTTAATCACATCCAGAAATCCCACATGATATTGCAGTTTTTCATAACGAGCCATTAATCATTATTAATTTGTTCACGGAGATGTTTTATCATGGGTTAATGTTACATATAAATTCTAATCAAGAGGTCATCTTGTCCATTAAATAAAATCTGAGATATAAAAAATTTAATAAATCTGCGACCTTATGCACTATATTCAGGCATGCAAGGATTAGCTGTCACGGAAAGTCTCTGATGGAAGTCATCTTATCATAGTATCGTCTATTGGAGTTGAGGCATGTAAGTATAGAAAGGGTCTCTCGAGGTGGAAAACTATCACGAAGAGAATTCGCTTTCAACATCAATTTACTTAAAGACTTAGTGTCCTAGCTACTATGGAACTAAACTATCCCCAAACTACACATCCATATAGTAAAATAGGTTTCACAATTTTGTCAAACATATCTAATTTACAATCAATTGACATATTGTGTTTTCTATGTTTGCTTATTACACTATACATAGCTTTAGTAGCCTTTTTACAAAGTTTTTTCACATTGAAATTGAATGATCCGTTTTCACAAAAATGTACTCCAAGGTATTTAAAATTATCTTCAACTTCTAGACTAATATCCCCGTACTTAAATGAATAATCAACATGAGATATACCTTTGTTAAATATGACAATTTTTGTTTAATAGTGTAAAAAGTCTTAAATACAAATTACATTTGTTTTCTAATTTGTTTTCAAACCCTTTACATTATTTGTTGATAAAAACTCTTCTAAATCATTAAGATAAAGTGCAACTATGGAATTGCTTCAATGTGAACTAAAACATATACCTATACGGTATTAAGACAAATTCACAGGATGAAAATCTAAAGTTAGGCAATTAACGAGTTTCATCCTGTGATTTCGGAAGGAAAAGAATAATCTACTAATTTGTTTTCTTAAATTGAAACATTTGATGATATGTAAATAAATAAAACCAAAATCGATAAATTTCAATATGAAGTGTCAGAATGAGGGTTTTTTAAAAATCTTATATGAATTCTTAAAAGCTTCAATGTGCCAATATATGCTGCGATCATTGAAGTTTGTTTATAATAAACAATTAGTATTTAAAAACAATTAACATTACAGCTTTTCAATCATTAACATTTGTCTCATTTACTAATTAGTAATTTGACAATGATCATTTACTAATTACTAATTTCACAATTGACAATTTATTCTTTTAACTGCATAAATTACAGTGTTGAGAAGAATCAATAAATAATAACACATTGCATGCATTGGAGAGTGACAATGAAACAAAGGGAAAAAAGGAAAAAGAAAAAAGTATGGTTGGAGGTTAACCTAGAGAGCTAACTCTCTCAATTATAACTTTTTTTAATTTACACAGTTTAATCAACAATCTTATTATAAGTATTAAATAGTTGTAGAAATTTGTAACCATTTGGTTGTGTGTAAAAATATGAAGGTATGTATATAACTCTCTTATCTTTAATTGTTATATCTGTACAATGGAATAAATAATGAAATCCATCTCCTATCTCATTACAGTTACATATGGTACATATACGGTTTTCACGAGGAATATCATACCATCTACCTCATTCTATAGGCAATTTAGCATTACCTGTTTTAAAAGTACAAAAAAAATTCTGAATTTTAAAAGGCAGAACCAATATTAAGTATTTTTCCAAGGATAACGTGGTTTTAAAAAATTCTATAGTTAATACCTTTTGATGAATTATACATTTCACTATTCCATGACTGCTTAAATTGGTCCAGAAGTATATGAAAAACAGATTTCTTAAGCCACTGGATATTTACATTTTATTGGTACAAAATAAAAGATAGACCAAAATCGTTCAATATTTTAACAATAAATTTAAACCAGGATCTGTTCATTTTACCCATTTCATTCTGTAATTTTGACGAAATTTTATTATTTAGTGAAAAAACAAGTTTACTCCAAAATGCAATAAATGCAGCAATCAATAATTATTCATGGATATTGTCCGGGCTCCCCATAAACCATATACTTTGGTGTTGAAGACTTTAGGTTTAAGGTATGTTTACAAAATTTCAGATGTAACTTTATAACCATGGCAATATTTCCAAATCCCCAAACTTCACATCCATATAGTAAAATAGGTTTCACAATTTTGTCAAACATATCTAATTTACAATCAATTGACATATTGTGTTTTCTATATTTGCTTATTACACTATACATAGCATTAGTAGCCTTTTTACAAAGTTTTTTCACATTGAAATTGAATGATCCGTTTTCACAAAAATGTATTCCAAGGTATTTAAAATTATCTTCAACTTCTAGACTAATATCCCCGTACTTAAATGAATAATCAACATGAGATATACCTTTGTTAAATATGACAATTTTTGTTTAATAGTGTAAAAAGTCTTAAATACAAATTACATTTGTTTTCTAATTGATATGATAGTGATGTCAAACCCTTTACATTATTTGTTGATAAAAACCCTTCTAAATCATTAAGATAAAGTGCAAATAAAATTGGTGACAAATTTTCACCTTGTCTAACACCCACTGTCCAAGGGAACATATCAGAGCTTAAACCCTTGGCAGTTACACAAGATTTAATTCCCTTATACATATTTGTAAAAACGTTAAAACACTTGCCATCAATATTTTTCGACAAAATTTTGTTCCATAGACCAACACGCCAAACAGAATCAAATGCCTTTTCAAAATCTATAAAGGCACAAAACAATTTTGTTTTAAATGTCTTAGATAATTCTATCAAAGTATACAACGAAAAAATGTGATCAACAGTTGAATAATCTTTACGAAACTCAGCCTGATTTTCTAAAATAAGTTCTACTCTATTTGCATACTTAGTCAATCTTTCATTAAAGATAGAAGTAAATAATTTCCCAAGACAACTTATAAGTGTAATTGGTCTATAGTTTGATGGGTCAGTATTGTTATCTTCATTTTTATAAATTGGGATAATGTTTCCATGTATCCACTGTGTAGGTATAATTCCAGATTAAAAAATCTTGTTAAATAACTCCACATAAAGATTCAGCATAATAGCACATGTATTTTTGATATATTCAATAAAAATCCTGTCAATCCCACATGACTTATTATTTTTCAGTGCTTTAATACATCTACTAATTTCATTACTTGTAATTGGCTGATTGATAAAATGATTAAGTTCTCCATCAGATAATAATCTCAGTTCATCTTGAGATAAAACATGTTCACATGGTCCATCATTTTCAGTGTTACAGCATTTGTTATAAAAATCAAAAAGATCCTTCAATTCAGCATTACATGTTGACTTACTACCACAATTCGTATTGAGAATTGTCCAGTATTCCTTCGGGTCTTTTCTGCGTAAATACTTTAATCTATCTTTCATTATTGTTTTATGGTGACCAACTGCATGTTTTAATTTCCTCTTGTAAAATCTTTCTTTTTCATACAAATTATTTTTAAAATATTTCCCCACCATATTTTTTATATAATCTTTTTGCTTTTCTAAAATTTTGTCTTGCAGATTTACATTCTCTTGTAAACCATTGTTTCTTAAAAGCCTTGTGATTTTTATAACATGAATACATTTTTTGTGTACCAAAATCTTCTTTTGCACTTTGTACAAGTATATTACCAGTTCCTTCTACAATATTATGAATAAAATCCATAGATACATGTTCAGTTGTGCAACATTTAAGTCTATCCTCCAAACTATTGATTAGAGATGTTTTACTATCTACAACATTATGATAAGTGACGTTTTCGTCAATAACCCATCTTTTTGCAACATCTATATTCATACATTTGTTTGACAATTCATAATCATTTGTTGAAGTGTATTTATCCCGTGTTTGTTTTTTTAACAGAAGACATTATAACTTGAATTGGATTGTGTACATCTGACAATAACTCTGAAAAAGGTAGCACCCTCATTTCTGATAAATGCTTGATAAAACATAATCTTTCTCACATGCTACTCTACTGTTAAAATCACCAGTCAGGCATATACATTAGAAACAGCTGACAATGTTACAATTTCTCTTTCAAGTTCGTCAAAAAATTCTAAAGATGAATAACGAGAGTTTACAGGTGGTATATAAATAGTCCCTATAATCAGGTCTTCATATTAATGAACTACATCTTTTTTTGCTCTAATCCACAAAACATGGTCACATTCATTGGTAATTAAAGAAACAAACTTGCTTAAACTGTTACGTACATAGACAACAATTCCGCCCGATGTTTGAGTTGATAGGTTTGACCTGTGTTTACTAATGAGGGTGTAATTTTCTACTTCTTTAACATCAGCACAATCTGTTTTGGTTTCCGTTAAACACACAATGCCATACTCATTTATAAATTCTAGAAAATCTGGTGTTTTAGTACTTGTTTTTTTTAAATTGCTGTAAGGTTTTAAAACGATGTGGACCATACAGATCTTGCTTGCAACTTTATTTACTCGAATTTATTATGGTTTCTTATGATTATTACTTATACCGAAGACCGCTATTTTTTTCATTCAGCATGATACCAATGCCTGAATCTTTTCATCATGTCATACTTTTCATTTTACGTACAGCAATATTGCTACGCTGCAAAATAAATTTCTATTTCATTTCTATTTCATTATCTTAAATAATTGGTTGTCATCTGCCTCAAGTTGACAATGCTAGGTTAAATGGCGAATGATTAATTTCGTCTTAATACAACAATAAATGACTTTCATTTGTATTTTGTTTTATGGATTTTTGAGATGGTTGACGGTTTGTTATTGTCATTTTTTTCATTTCACAATGTACATAAATATAATATTTACGAGAACGTCTATATTTAGTTTTAGGAGTCCGACATTAGATTCGACGTGCCATTTCCGATTTTTAATAAAAATATATCTCTTCGTACGATAATTGAAACAAACTAGCAGATATTAAATGAATCCCCCAATTTATAGTCTAGTCCCCTGCAGTGGTAATGTCACAGTTCTGGAAATTGAATTTTTATTTTTTATAATAATGATTTTTCTGTGCGTGCTAATTGACTTTTCTTATTGGACAAAAATCAATATTATACAAGATTACAAGCCTGTGGCAAATTGTCTAAAGACCCATATGCGTCCTGCGTTGGCTTAATTCCCAAAGAGGATTGCTTACTGTTATAAGAACTAACTGTTTTGAAAATCAGTTTAAGCAAACTGAAAGGCATGACACACGAGTGTCATGTGGAAAAATTGTTTGATAAAGATATCCGATAATCAGAGAATAAGCTGCCACTTATTGTAATATATATAGTTGGTTTTTAAAGATTAAAATGCTAGCATCTGTTTACTTATTTCAGCACTCTGATTAAACTGCAAAAAACAAAAACAAAAACAAAAAACAAAAATTGAAAAAAAAAAACAACAAAAAAGAATGCGGATACAAAATATTCGCAAGTTAAAATGACAACAAGTCATCATAAAAATTATACCTCCCGACCTTTTTACATGTAAATGTGAGTAAATGTTTTAATATGGGTATATTCAAGAAAAATACCTATAAATGAAATTAATTTTTATAAGTGCGGGTTGAAGTATACTTCTAATCAATATTTTACTTCTAATCAATAAGGGCTTACTTTCAAAATTTAAAATATAAAAAGAACATTTTATGTTCGAGTTGCATAATGTTTAATTGAAATTGAAGATTTTAAATGATTGAGATTGAAATCGCGGTTTTAATCGTTATAATCGTATCAATTACCAGATCTAAAGTTCCGTTGTGGCAATTGTGTTTATCGTAGAAAATATTTTGACTTTCAAAAATGTTTCTTCGATCAACACCGTAATCATAAGTGATCATCATTTGTGTTCATATAAGATCGCATTGCATCGATACAAAACGCAACATGTCGCATTGAATCGTTCTCCCTAATCGTGATGATTTGGATCAATCTTTGAGGAGACAAACAGCACGATTCCCTAAGTTTACGAGCGATGTGTTAATATTATCAGTCGGGCAATTTAAATGTTTCCTTTCCAACCAAATATGTGTCGTCATACGAAAGTTCGTCAGTCTTCTGAAAAAATGCACCCCTCCCTCCCAAACCCACGTCAATCTTTTTTTTTTTGTATTAAAACTGTTTAAACTTAAAGCTTTACCTATTTCTACTGCTATCTCGTGTGTTCTCGTTATATTTCAGGGAAACATTAATTGGTCCATCCAACATTCTATCATCCCAATTGTCACGACTGTAAACAAGTTTACCAGGAATGGGAGCTGTTCAGGCGTCTATTCGGCTCAACACACCTGCTTCCTATTTGATTTTGTATTTGCATTTTAATCTATACTAGGTGATCAAGCAGGTGAGCATCTGTTCACAGGGCTCACCATTCCTGTTTGTATCGTTTGTGGTTGCCCAACAAGGCAATAATTGATGCCTGATTCCCTTTGTAAGCCAGCCGTGGCCTATATCGCAAAAAAAAATAATTATTATGAGGTAATGTTTTTATTATTCCATTGATTTAGGCATCGTTGATAAACCCGTTATTTGTCAAACATAAGTATCTAAACTTATTTTCATGCCAAATTATTAAGTAAAAAATGAAAAAAAAAAACAACTTAAAAAAAAAAAAAAACGTCAGTTCACTTCAACAGTTGTGGATATTATGGATCGAAAATTGAAATTAGTAAAAAAGTTGTATTCCTCTTATACAGATCCCATTACATGCATTGTAAAAAAATAAAAACTATTGAATATCTTGATGCAGGAAACGTTTATCAAATGAGAGCTTTTCATTGATGTTTATCTATTTAACAGAAAAAAATCTGCTAAAAATAATCGTTAAAATTATCAAACGGAAACCTGTTTTTATGTCATAAATATAAAACTCCCGATCATGCATATGGTACAGGGTAATAATGAATTTATATGCAGAGAGAAGGGGAAAAGGAGAAAATAAAGAATTTCCTTCATATCATCTAGCATGTGTTAGACAGGAAATGATTGATTGAATCTGTTGAAATTCTCCATCACATGAATAGTTCATCAATGTTTAGACGCTCCAAATGATATTAGATTATAATAAGAGGATTTGATATATGAAAACATGAAAAGATCACACATTTCTCAAGCATGTTAAAAGAAACGATTTGATAAAAAAATCAACATTAATTTAATTCGTTAAGATCAAAATCTAAATTCCGTTTTGAAGTTAGCTTGAGTAATTTTTAACCGAAGAATAGCTTTATAATTTGGTATTCGAGTATTGTAAAAAAAAAAAAAAACGTTGCATTTAGTATTTAGTGTGTATTAAATAACCAGTTGCTGTTTGAGCCAAAAATCAAAGTAAAATTTCATATAAAACCCAATCTTATTATTAACGCTTTGCAGATAAAAACTTGTGTTATGCGCTTGTAAGTATGTATGGATGCTCTAAGGACGTAAATCGAATAAAGTTAAACTCTTTGGATCGTCATTTTCATAAATACAT
The DNA here is from genome assembly GCA_020458035.1 of Magallana ariakensis. NCBI lineage: Eukaryota > Metazoa > Mollusca > Bivalvia > Ostreida > Ostreidae > Magallana > Magallana ariakensis. The sequence goes on from CM035816.1 coordinate 46,782,793, forward strand.
TACTTATCTTCATCTTAAAATACTAACAATTAAATCAACTTAATATATGGAACGCCTCAACTGCCTTATGTGAATAAACTTCATTATATGATTATACTTTAACATTACGTGATGGTACTTTAACATTATGTGATGGTACTTTAACATTACGTGATGATACTTCGACATTACGTGATGGTACTTTAACATTACGTGATGGTACTTCAACATTACGTGATGGTACTTTAACATTACGTGATGGTACTTTAACATTATGTGATGGTACTTTAACATTATGTGATGATACTTCGACATTACATGATGGTACTTTAACATTACGTGATGGTACTTTAACAATCTTCATTATATGATGCTACTTTACTATGCGATGGTTCTAAAAATAGGGAAGCGTCGCCTCGGGATCGAAATACATGTACGCTAAAACTCTAGACACCTGGATGCCAATAACGTTTTTTAGACGGTGGCTATAAATAGCCACTGTCTATTGCTATCGTCCTGACCGGAAGGGTATTTCTCACGGGGACCCTAGCGGATTAGGAACGATAACTCTGTTAGGTATGCAGAGTTACTGGCGATGTTTTACCGATTGTCGATTTCAGTTTGAGAACTAATTTACATCTTATTAGATATTTTAAGCATTATATAGCTGCTAATTATTTTGTACATACATTTAAATAATTTATGAAATTGTGTCTTATTTGTAATGAGCCGTTTCCCTGTCTGCTTACGCGGTATTGATAACTTATGCACCAACTGCCAGATGTGAAGTTTAACTCAGTATCAGGACTCCAAAAATTATATCACTGCGATAATTGACCAAGAGTTCTCACAATAATCATGTCTTTTTTTATGGTGTAAACAATTGTCAGAAACACACTATTTAAACGGGTTTGCCATTTCATTTTTCAGCAATTATGCTTCATCGATAAATTCATGATCAATCATTTTCAACGCATCAATTTAAGTTGAGGCAGTATTTATTTTGTTGTAGCTTATTCCAAAGAATTCACAACATATACTGACAATGAATATTACATAAATTACATTTTATTGAACTTCAACCGATCGATGGCACACTTTCTTCTACAAGTGTGCATGTGTTTTCAAACATGCAAAAAACTTGAAATTTACTATACAAACATGATCAATTTTGGACTGATCTGTGATCAACCTTATTTTATAACCCTCTCAGTCTGTAGAATCATTAATTTTGATTCATGCACCTCAATATTCATCAGACAATAATTACTACTGATGTTGACGCTCTACAATGATTTTCTCTCAAACACGCTCATCGACCTCGGATTGTAAAAACTCACATGCAAATCGAGTCGCCATTTCACACACAGTTTTATATGTATATAAACACACCACACTTCGTCATTTTACGGACCTGGTGACGATGTTTCAAAAATTTTCAGTACAGATTTGTTGTAAGGAATCGAAGATATATGCTGTAAAACGTCTTATGGATTTCACGGCGTGTAAACCCGTGAATCTCCATTTTGCAGCAAGCGCTAGCTTTTTGTGAGGAAAAACAATCGGTTCAACTCATGCGATATTCCTTATACATGTATGGTACATTGTGAAAGGTAATGTAAAATATATTTGTTCACTAAACAGTTTCTGACGAATTTTTTCACAGTAAACTGAATAACGTAATACGATGAGCGAGGTACGATCTGTGACTTTTCTCCATATGCGCCCGTCCTTGCTTTTTTTTTTAAACTGTTACATGTACGTAAACGTCGCCCCGTTTGTTCTTAAATAAACTCTGTACTTTTTAACTCGCGAGTACAACTTTATTATGAGCTTTCTTCAGCATTTGTTTCCGTGTGTTAGCATCATGTTCTCAACATGCTTTTTTAAATGGGTGGGTCTATATAAATGCGTCAATCGGAATCTTGTTGCGAATCGCAATTGAAATACACACCGGTTAGATAGTGTCATCACTCAACGCAATGCTAGAATGTGCTTCATAGATGACTGTAGTATTCTACTGAGCTACTAAACTGTAGCTTTTCGGAAATATTGCCGAGATTTGCGAACCCTAGATCTATTGTCTAGTACATGCAACGAATAAAATGAAAATATACACAGATGTACGGCTCAGAAAAACGTGCGTTCAACTTGGGTTTTGTTTGTTTTGTGTTTTAAAAACTGTTAAAACATTAGATTTCATTTTACCACTACTGTTTTATTCGTGACCTGGAGAAATTGAAAAGATCCCTGAAAACATTATTTATTTCTTTGCTCATTTTGCCTAAATCTGGTGCGGAATAGTTTACCAATATTGCCATTAATTTTATGGGATGGAGAAAAAGTCAAGCATCACACGGCTTTTGAAATAAACATGTATAATTATAAAGAGTTTTATTCAGGGTCCATATCTTTTGAGTCCTTTTTTGATAAAGAAGACATACCTTTGTACACAAATGATCTAGAGGTCATAGATCAAACTTTATAATGAAAAGTCCTTTGCTTGTACGCTCTTATTATATTATAGACATGTCCCAACATGTCCCATTAACAGTATTATTTTACTGCAAAAAATCAAATCGGAAGCAAATTTGAAGACCTTGTAAAAATTATACATATTAGTGCAAAACTCCTGACATTACACAGAGTTTTTTAAAATGAAAATATAAAAAAGATACTTCAAAATCTCGCATATATTAAATGCAGGATTAAACAAATATGTGATTTCCAAACAAAGGAACTGATTATGACCTTATGTAAAGCAAATGTTTTGGTGAATAATTAATAAATATTTGTTGTATTTATACTAGAAAAGTTAAATGTAGCAAGTAAATTATGCGTTTTAAAGTGTACTGAGAAGCAATAAAATAATTATACATGTGACTATCCCGAATTCATTCAAATGATTTGAATTAATCTACAGCTAAATACAATAGAACAAATGTACTTTAAAACGTTGGTTAATGAAACTGCCGCGACTGAATATTGTATGATTTTTCTTTTCAAATTTTCATTCACTTTCGTTGTGAGCTTATGGAAATAAACCACTCGAAGTCGAAGATAAAATATTGATTGACTCTGCGGTTTCATGATGACGTGCATTCCAAAAGCATTTTCCAGTTTTATCAAACATGTTCTTGTAAACTCATTCCGTTTTCTATACACCTACATGTATTAACTGGCTATAAAGACAAATTAAAGTAAGTGTGTTGGCCCACGAGACTGCAACTTTTTCCCTGTGAAGAAATTGAGGGAAAATGCTGTCGAGACGGAAAATAAACATACTACATGTGTGCCCAAATAGTTAGTAAAAACCTGACAAGTATTTTATCATACCAAAGCCTTATTTGTTCTCGTTACTTTGAAAAATCTACAATACCTTTAAAGCACAATAGTCCAATCCTCACTTTTCAAAAGTTGTTCCCCTTTGCGGGGTCAACCCAAAGGTCTAAAGAAAAAACCCACAAATGTCCCTTCTTTATACAATCAAATATTTGGGCGTATTGTGATAAAAACGCTTTGAATTTTATTTATTCATTCACTATGTGGTGGCAACCCACATATTGAATGAGGCATTCTGGGGCAAACAAAATACATACCAAAAACGGATTTTAATGTCAAACGATATAAATACAAATATATAATTATGCAAACTTCTATACTACAAAGGCTACTGAAATAAATCTACGGGTTTTCCCCCAAAGACGACGGCCAAGAGACATAGCTTTTGTAAAGTGTAAATTGAGATTACACAACTACGATTTCCACATAGTTATCCATGTAGGAAACTCACGACCAGTTGTGCATGTAAGCGTTAAGCATTAGTACATGTATGCGATACTGGCCGCGGGTTTTCGACGACAATAATTATCATACATGTAATATGCCACATTCAAACGACGCCACCGTCTTACAGTACTTTCAGTACTTTGATTTTAACATTGGGCTGATTCTCTGTTTCAGAGATTGATCAGATAGGACTAAGGTCCACTGAGACTAGTTTAGATCAACAAATACTACTGCTTGATTGAGTGTTGCCTTACACTTTTAAAAGGGTCATTTTAAATTTTAAAGAATGGCTGCTTGGTGAGACCATTTGGGCTCCCCATCAGCGCATGAAAATCAGGGGGTACGAAAAGTCCCCATGGGGATTTTTGGTTCAAAAATGTGCATTCAGAACCCAATCATTTGGTCAGAGCGGACTGCTAAAAATTTTAATAGCACCTAAACAAAGAATTCTGTCATTTATGTTAGATTGGACTTATGGGGATTGACGGGCTCTCCCTGTGTAGGAGTGGGCAATGTAACAGGCACGTAGCATCCGCCCCCATTGCTGTTGAATCTGATTTTAACAGTAACTGTACTGTTGAATAAATCAGTGCGTACACAGGCACGTAGCATCGTTTTTGAAAGAAAGGGGGAGGGCAGACTCATCCTAAAAATCTTGACAAGCAAAAAAAAAAAAAAAAGAAAGAAAAAAGACAACTTCCCAAAATCATGAAAATCCTAAGGATCCTAAGGGGGGAGGCTGATGCTACGTGCCTGTTACATTGCCCACTCATACACAGGGAGAGCCCGTCAATCCCCATAAGTCCAATCTCTAACATAAATTACAGAAGTCTTTGTTTAGGTGCTATTACAATTTTTAGCAGTCCACTCTGACCAAGCGCCAAATGATTGGGTTCACATTTTTGGACCAAAAATCCCCTGGGGGACTTTTCGTACCCCCTGATTTTTATGCGCTGATGGGGAGCCCAAATGGTCTCACCAAGCAGCCATTCTTTAAAATTTAAAATGACCCTTTTAAAAGTTTAAGGCAACTCCTAATCAAAACAAAAGTATTTGTTGATCTAAACTAGTCTCAGTGGACCTTAGTCCTATCTGATCAATTTCTGAAACAGAGAATCAGCCCAGTGTTAAAATTTTTTTTACAGGCATCCACGTGTTTAGAGATTTGGCGTACATGTATTTTGATGCCGATGCGACGCTTCCCTATTTTTAGAACCACCGCATAGTAAAGTACCATCATATAATGAAGAATGTTAAAGTACCATCACATAATGTTAAAGTACCATCACGTAATGTCGAAGTATCATCACGTAATGTTAAAGTACCATCACATAATGTTAAAGTACCATCACGTAATGTCGAAGTATCATCACGTAATGTTAAAGTACCATCACATAATGTTAAAGTACCATCACATAAATAATGTGAAAGTACCATCACATAATGAAGTTTATTCACATAAGGCAGTTGAGGCGTTCCATATTAATAATTGATAGTGTTTTCATCTATCCTATACAATTTAAATGTACAGAGGAAAAGAATAATACAGAAAAAATGGTAGATGCTGGAGAGGGGGGTTTGAATGTTTTAGTGCATTACTCTCTACGCATATGGGATATTTGTTGAGAGTGCAATTTCCTGGTATGCCTCATTACATCAGTTATGCATTTAGAATATCTTGACATTAGACCGCCGGAAAAGAATGACCTGCTGATTTTTTTTGGTATAGGAAACTAATAGCATTACTTTCATTCATACGATAATTCTTTCATTTATAATCCTTGGGTCTTATCGGTTGGGGAATTTTCTGAATACATGTAGCATTTTTGCGGAAGATAAACATATGCTGTGTATGGTGTTCAAATGTAAAGCAAAGCTACGAGAGATTCCAGATTTATTGTTTTACCATTACAGCTCATGAGAAAAATTACCATTATTCTGAAAACGTAATATAACTTCTGATGTACTTTCAGCGACCGACGTGACACAATTATTGAAGAGGGAAACTTTCTACGGAGTAAGAAGCTGCCAGCTTCAACTAATAGTGACACTCGATGAAGGATGCAGGTCTTTTTGGGATAGGTAACACAATCGGTGCTAAACCGTCGATTTATTGCGTTGATACTGACGTCTTCTGTGGGAAATTTTCAGTAACGTAATTAAAGTTTAAGACAATTTAGTCTCCAAATTAGAAAAGAGTGCGAAATTGTATCGTTGTTGCATAACTTCCGTAATCAAGACAAATAAACTTTTTTTTTCTTCTGAAGAAACTGAAAAAAAAAATCTAGCCTGTTAATGTTGTTGAATTGTCTGAATAAGAGACAGGAATGGATTTACGCTCTTGTATTATGAAATTGACATGCCGTCGACGAAATCAGAAGTATTCCAAATGAAAGCTTATTTATCAAACCAAAAATGGGAAATCATAGATGGAAAATAATGATTGAGCGTTTTTCTTGTAGAAAAAGATTCTTTATTCCTGGACAAATTGTTCACGCACATCAACATCATATTGCAGAAGTCGAAAACACTATACTAAACAACGATTTTTGTAGGCCTCATTACGCCGACCATCGAGTCGTGGCCTGTCTTTACTACGGGAGAGCGTACTATAAAGGACAATGATTTGAATTTTCTCTAGGAGCTTTAGAGCACTCGTAATCTCTTTGAATTCCAATGATTACAAAAGGAAGAGCTTTCTATTCCATTCTTGTATGTATGTTTTTAAGAGCATTAGTTCAATCTTATGCGATGAATCAGTAACGAGATGACCATCAAACCATCTTTGAAAGTTTAAAAAAAAACCCGCGTCGTAGGCATACCTGAAACCTTGGTCAGTCGTAGTTTGGCCTAGACTTAGGAACAATTCATTTTGGCTTTAAAAAAAAACCGGCTATAATATTTTCTTTTATTTTCGCTATATACTAGTAACAGCAACATACACTTGTACTTTATGACCTAAATTTATGAATAAAACCCGATAATTAGCATTGCCTGTTTGAATTTAACTGATTTTGTGATTGCATGGTCAACCGCATTAAATACTACAAATACGCATACAATTTTCTACCACACGTATTCACAAACTCACGTAAACGTTTTGGGAATATTTGTAAAATCAATTTGAAAGTGAACTTCTGTAAACACATAGTCCAACTCTCCATTCTGCTGGAAGTTGATGCTGTCCACAATGCATGTTCAACCACATTTATATTGCCCAATTCTGGATAAGAAAAAAACTTTTGCACCCAACTATATTTGTAAACTAATGGAGGATATGCGGTTACGCAAAATTGCAAAAATACTGAAAATAAATGCATTGAAAATTTATGACTATATTCTTGGATCCTCTTTTCATATGCATTCAACTCAAATTAGCTAAAAATCACTCCTTACAAGAAAAAGATCAGCGAAATTCATGTATGCCGTTTGTATATTCATGAAAACTAGCTACATGTACCTGGACTAAAGTCTATTAAAGGGACTTAGACACGATTTGAGCTAAATTTTTTCAAAATTTATTTTTTCAATTTTAATGTCTAGAATGGTCAATATAGATGTTTTTAATGCTTTGTCAAAATTTGAAAGTCAAATATCGAGTTACAAGCGAGAGTTACAAGCGAGTTACAGAGGTTAAAATTCTTTGTTTTGTAAACAAAGCTCGAGTCCTGTTATTGTTTACAAATGTCTTGAATTAGTAAAAGTTTCAATCTAATGTTGCATTTTGTTGTTGATAAACTTATTTATGAACACATTTAATAAGTTTATCTTGTTTCCACAAGTTATTTTGTTAAAGAAATGGTAATTTCTTTACTTTACATTATTTGTAAACAAATATAAGACTCGAGCTTTGTTTACATAACAACGACTTCTTTCCTCTGTATCTCGCTTGTAACACGACTTCTAACATTCAAATTTTGGTAAATCATTCAAAATACACAAGTAAACTATTTAATACATAAAAATCAAAAATTGAATTTTCATCTGAAATCGTGTCCAGGTCCCTTTAAAAATCAATGCCACCAGGAAAATACATGTACAAATTTTTGTTACACTCGTCATTGAAACAGCAAAGCTTCTAACTTTATATGACATCGACAAATCACATAAAATCATCAAGACAAAAGAAAACCACAAAAACATATCTTCAAAAAAAATGATGTCAAAAGCTTTGTTGACAATTTAAGATCCCACCGTATAATGTAAGTCCACGCGTAAACCATGCTATTGATAACGTCAATCCAGGTTTTAGAGTATGTTGCCGCTTGGTCTTTGCTCATGTTTAAAGCTTCATCGAAAGAATAAAGTATAAAACCATATTTTTTTTACAGCATTCGTGATCGGTTTGAGGCAATACTCATCTGCGTGGAAAAATATTTGTTTTAAAGAACGTACAGTCATACATATACATGTATATATAATTCCGTCCTCAGAAGACATTTCCAGTTAAATGTATACACCAGCTAGGCGGTAACGTTGCGACGGAGCAGCCTATCAATGCCTTGAGTTCTACACGCGACTTCTATCAATATCGGGAAAACTACTAAAGGATGGATGCCGTAGGTATTAGCACAGCTGGCTAACAGACGTTTGGTCTTGTAAAGTTCGTGCTATATATTCCAAGAAGTGTGGATCTTCACTGAAGTGTTATTTTTAAATATCGGATGTTTTACGTACAGGGCGGTATCAAATGTTTTCAAGGGCTCATATATGTTAAGGCAAATCTGAAGACGTGGTCTTGGATGAATTACATTTAATTAGACTAAAAAGCGGAACAATTCTCAGTCTGTTTTTTTTTAAACTGATCGTTAATCTTAACGATAGTGATGATATTTACATTTTCCGAGAATCATACGTGAAAAATTAAGGGGTGAAATCCGTTTTTTTATGTTTGTGGATTTACAATGAATTTAACCTATAGATATCAGTTCACGGATTTATCCGGAGTGGAGAAGTTCGAAACTACCACGAAAATAATGAACACGACAGCGGGGACCGGAAGCGGAAATATGTCCGACAAAGGGCTTCCACGGGAAATGACATTTAACGACGACAATGTTATGTCTGTGATAGCCTATGCCTGTCTCTTTCTCTTTGCAGCATCTGGAAATTTAACCGTTTTGGTGACTTTGTTAAAAAGTCGGCGGTACAAATCAAGAGTGAATACTTTTATTATGCATCTGTCCATAGCAGATTTGATTGTGGCGTTTATTATGTTACCACTGGAGACAGCATGGCATGTTACAGTCGCATGGGAAGCAGGGGACGCCGCGTGTCGGATTCTGATGTTTTTTCGCGCCCTTGGATTTTATTTGTCTTCATTTGTGTTGGTGGCTATTAGCTTGGACCGTTACTTTTCCATTGTTCATCCCTTGAGCATACACGACGCAGACAGAAGAGGAAAAATAATGCTCACAATGGCCTGGTTACTGAGTATCATTGCTAGTCTGCCCCAGGTAAGCCAGCCCAATTCGTTAATTACATTCCAACGTCTTAATCTGACATATTAATTAATAATGAACCAGTTCTAAAGAATCCCATAATTAACAACCAGGCTAATCACTATGGGCCTCCGTTCCATTACTTTTTACATGAGATATATATTCTAAGTATTTTGATAGTATTCCTATGTTGATTATCCATGACCGGATAAATGTATATTTTTCTGCAAACTATTAAAAGTCAAAAGCATATGAATTAAACGCTAAAAGAATGACAATATTAGTTATTGCATCTATTTAGTAAATTCCAAGTACGTCTAGCATGTATTGCGTTAATAATATATACTCTGCTGGTTGGACAAGTTTTTAATAGCTAGATTGACGGGTTTACAGCACTTTGATTATAGATATTTTTCTAAAACGACCGAATTGATATTTTTATATGATTACATTAAAAATAAACATTGATTTAAAAAAAAACCCTGTTGTTTGCTTTAAGAGACGAGAGAAAATCCAAGTACTTCCCATGTTAATTGCACTTCAGTTATTGTCAGACGTTTCATAATCTTATATTTATTTAATGTGAAGTACAAATTTAATTGCCGAACACCTCCATTTCATTTGCAAGGTATTTTAAAAGAGATTACGTATACTTTAAATCAGTCTTAATTCTGAATCTTTTGTACCAGAATCATATTTGTTATGTAAGTCCGTATGCGTTCTGCATAGCCTTGCAAAACATTCCTGAAGGCAAAACCAACTGACAAATAAATGGAAACGCGCCATCCCATACAGTGCCATGACTAATGGAAGAAGATTAGAGCTATTATCAAAATTCTATAATTGTTCTAAAATATCCGGGTTACGGAATATTGATTTTTAACAAAGCAATTAAAATATCATTTGTTTCTTCATACATCATTAAGAGGCCATGGTTATCATCATGGGACTCTGTATTTAACATTAATTGAAACGAGCAACATACATTGCAAACTGACCTTCATCTTCTTATCGTTAAACCGTCACGCGTTTCCGACAAGTTAATCTACATACTGAACTGGAGATCACAATTACGAGACCTTAGCGTTGTATGCTCTGTAATTAAGTTTCCTTACTGTCTTAACCAAATCATCTTAGCTTTAAAACAGTACACGCTAGTTTTTGAAAACAGCAAAAAATGTAGTTTTAATACAAGTAAAAATATCTCGATTAATACTGAGTAAGCTTTACTCAAGATACTAGTAATGAAACAAGGAAAGCTTGACAATCTAACAATGTTTGGCGTCTTATATGCTAAAAAAAAAAACAAATAAAACGCTGGCTACAAGCTCATACATCATGATTAAAACAATAATTCAAATTTTTGTAATGCCATGGAATATCTGTTTTATAGTATAATATAACACATTTCGAATTAAAATGCTATTAGAAGTCCGTAGATGCAATTACAGTAAAACTAATATTCTTTAAAAAATCTGTTTCTGGTATCGACCCTGGAAGTACATTTCGGTGCGTCAAACTTTGGGTTCTGCAATAGCTTTGCACTGTTGGAAAGTGCACTTGAAATTTAAAGAAAAAAGAGATATTCCACAAAGCAGGTCGTGCATGCGCATTTGAGAAATAAAGCTGGTGGGTTTTCAATATATTCTTGTAACTTATGCGACTGTTTTATGAGCACAAATGTTAAAATCATAAATAACAAGCATGAAACATCCTGACTTTATGATTTAATGTATTTTCAAATATGCCAATAGCATAAGCGTACAGTAAAGAAAAAAAAAACCCACTTTACTGACGATAACTGTCGATGCTGCTTTTACAATGAAGGAGCCAGTAGGCATTTTTACTAAGTTGCTGGCTAAAAATTACCGAAAGATACTTAAAATTGTCATCTTTAAATACAGAGTATGCCAATCTTTTTCGAACTATGTCAAAACAGCACAATATCTCTGGAAATAGGCGACAAAATGGTAACACCAGAGTCACTCTTGCCTACATATGTCAAGCAGTCTGTTACATTGTTCTTATCGACTGGATTTAAATCAGGAGAGTCACACTGTTAGCTTTTGCAAAACAGACTTACTTTAAGAACCTTAACTCAACCCGCGACAATTATATAAGATATTTCATTATATTTTGCATACGCAGAAGAATTTCATGGGGTTCTTTTCGTTCACGATTAAATTTTGAAAACAATTGAAAAGGAAGACATTTATGGTACGTATTAAATTGCGCATTCTAATAACAGTGCCTAGAATTCGAAGTTTTGAAAATTCTACGACCAGACTTCAGGTTTGCTATATTTGCATCCCAAACCGTACAGGACTTAGCAACATAGGTTCATCTGTTTTATCACTTTTTACATATTGTTTTAAATTAAAAAAAAACATAATAAAAAAATACTGAGCCCTTCTGATGGACCAAAGTGACGGTCGGAGTAGTGAATAGTAGAGAATTTTGACTGTTAACAGTTTGACACGAAAAATCAACAGAAACCGTTGCGTTTAATGACTCGAGTTTTATCTACAGTCGAGACATCATTTGAAGGTTAACTACACTGGAGTCAACTAACACATTTGGAGGGAGGCTGAACTAACTATTTTTTACCACAGAGGAACTTGCGTATGCCGTAACACGTTCAGGTTGTGTTCGACAAATACCCCAAAGTCTAAAGACGTAGATGATACTAAACGGAGGCAAGACAACACGATACCTTAAATGCCGAAACATGAGAGGATAAATTCCCATTAAATATTTTTAGTTCATAAAAATCCCCATTGATTTTGTTGCGAGCGACTGATTTCTGCTTTGAAATAGCCACAGTAACTCGCTAGTACTACGTAGCTTTCATGGTCTGTCAGGAAAAGGAGCATCCCCCCCCCCCACACACACACACTTACTTTCAATACCAGTGTTAATTTTGCGTGGGTGGTTAGTTATCCCCTCGCGCAACTTGTTGCGAAGGGGATATAGCATCGCTACTGTGCGTGTGTGTGTTCGTATGTGTGTATGAGTGTGTGTGTGTGTACTCCATTTTAATTTTCTAGTAAATTCCAAGAAAACCCTCTCATGAATATCCATTAAACTTTGTACACTTCTTTGGCATGGTAAAAGGACAAACCCTGTTGATTTCAAAATCAATTGATTAAGTATTTTTTTAAATTATCGTAAAAAATGAAGTTAAAAACATGAATTTTATGTACGACTTGACAATAGACATTTCCGGTAATTTTATGTACGACTTAAGTTAATCGCTACTGTATACAGTTCAAATCAACAACTTGACATTTTTTGGGATTTAAATCTAGTAAAGGTAAAAAAAAAAACGTTTTGTAGCATTGTAGTGTTAGACGAGTGCCCATAGTTAAAAGTTGAAGCGGGCAAGAGATTTAAGTCTGCCGATTTACATCGAAACAAGCAGTCGACTTTCGGACAAATTTTCCCGTATTACTTACAATAGAACTAGTCCAAAATTCAGTAGAGACTTTGACATATATTGGACATTTATCACGCGAAAATTGTTTTATATTAATAATAACTGCATATACATCTACTATACTATGGGTTAATTATAATACGACAACTAGCAACTAGAATTTCCATCAGAGCAGACTACAGAGCGCTTGATTTTCAGCTACGTTTCATAATGTATACGGATCGTTTATGTATGCTTATATAAAAATGAATGTCACTAAATGAATCTAAATTATTAAACTTTAAAGTATATGTGTTGAGTTTCTGCTAGGAATAGGAAAACTGTTATGTAAACCCCCTCCCCCAATTTATACACCACAAAGCCTGGGGATTGGGATTAAATAGATATTACATGTATGTATTCAAAGTGGTTTAAAGAAATACTTTCTTTATTTTGATCTGATAAATTTACATGTATTTTCCTAAATAACGTATTCCCCCGTACAATAAGTCATGTCGCGAGGGGATGCTCCGCTTAGCGGTGCCCTTGTTTTATCAGTAACTGTAATCTTTTATTTTGTTGTTTTTTGTTTTTAACGGAGGTTGATGCTGTTTTATTACACTGTTTGTTTGGGTTTCCTCTGTTGTCATCAGGTCAACATATGTTGTAATCTCACTGGATCGCATATAAAATGAAACGACGTGAATGCAGCTATGGGAAGTTAAGTGATTTAGTTACATTGTAACGTTGATGAATGAAGATACTAACAGCTTTAGAAAAAAATAACAAACAAAAAGAAATTGAAAAGACGTTAATACAAAATTGCTATGTTTCTATTTTGAATGAATAAAACATTACGTCATGTCAGAAGCTGCCAAGAGTTGCGATACACTGTAATCCCTTGCGTTTTAATAACCCTGTTTTTCATTCATTTCTCCCCAAGCCACCTGTTGATGAGATATGCTGTATTCTGTCTTAGATCATTGTATCTTGATATCAATTTATCCGTTGACTTAATGTTCCAGGTATCTCTAGTTCTATCTCGATGCTTGGCACCCCTTGATGTTCTGTATCATAATACATGTTCACATATATTAAGAAAATGTGTTATGATTTCCACGAGACTCTCTTTCACTCAGGTTGGCTAAGAATACTTGAAGTGTTTTCAAAACAGGAGAATAAATGTTTTCAATACAAGAGAATAAATATCTTATCAGATCACATCCACTTTGCTTATCGATGCATTACGAACCAGTACCACCTGACTACCACAACAAGGGACCTCACAATGGAGGTGAATATCCTATTAAGACACATTTTTTTAAGCATAGAGAAATTAGCGTCAAAGATAAATCATTCAGCACTACTAAGAACTAAAGTAAGCATGAAAGAACAACGTTTTGGGCATATTTAAAAAATCATAAGAAAAAAACATGATAAATAAAAAGTTTAGAAATCTTGAGACGAAATCCTATTTTAATTTTTAAAAATGCGTTCTTATTAATAAAAACATTGTACATGTAAGAATAAGGTTTTATGAAGAATTTCTTATAGTATGTATCTAATGTATATATATAGTATTTATTATTTTTTTTATAATTTAATATTTTTTTTCAAAATAAACATTAGTTTTTAGAACAACTCACAATCTCATGACCATCGTCTTGGCTATAATACAACAGCCAACTTACTCTTATAAAATCCCTGAGGGTAAATATTAAATTTTTTTCTGAATTGACAACTTTTATAACATTATAAATTAAAAGTACTTTCAAAATTTTAAGCCACATTTGGTCAAATAAACTGGTATTAAAACATTATTTATGCTATATTGAGCATTACAATTATCCTCTCCTGGAAAAAAAAATCTTCATAATTTTTGAACGATTAAACTTAACTTTGATTGTATCATTACTAATAAATGGCAAATAACAAAAACGATGCTCCAAGTGATGCACCACACATGTCCACACCAATTCTATTACCAATACAGAAAAAAACCAACAACGATCCAATTAACGAGTTGTTAGATTGTCTTCCTCTGGAATTTGCCGTGCAATGGATAATTTGACGAACCTGCCCACAATCCATTACCTAAGCGCCAAAGCATAATCATCAAACGACCTCTCATCTCTGTCGTCGCGGGTGATGTATGCATTGTAATTCGCGGGAAGATTCGTCTTCATAAGACACATATATGACGATAATTACTAACAGCATATACATTTCTGATTAACGGGAAAGCCTACACGCTTTCAATGAGAATTAAATAAATGACTTTGTTTGTGTAGTTTTTATGGTGGCATACTTATGCCCCTTGTGTGCAAATTATTTTTTCTATCAAATATGTCAATATGCGAGATAAGTATTTTGACATGCAAGATAATTATCTCAACATGCAACATAACTATGAGACATGAAAGAAAATTGCAATCAGTTAAAAATTATTAAAATTTCGAAAAAAAAATCAGATATCCCCCACATGTAACTTCCTAGATGCTACTTATTTACATTTACATCCACCAAGTATGATTCGCTCTTTTTCTTACGGAAATTGATAGTACATTCATAGCTCTGTAGAAACTGACAGGACTGAAATCTACACGCCCCTTTTATCAATTGGTTGAAACCTTTAGCATCCTAAGAAAAATCATGGACTGCGCGAGATAATCATGCTGATGTCAGACTTACAGTAAATTCCTATAGAAAAAATGGCTGTTTCTTTTATCTAAAAAATAGGTTGCATGTTAATATGAATAAGTTTCATGTTGACCTGAAGAAGTTTCATGTCAACATATTTTTCTAGGATGTCAACATGATTAAGCTGTGCGTCAACATAATTATGTTGCATGATGACATGCTTATCTTACAGTACCGATCAGACCGAACCTAACACCAGAGTAAACCCTAACTAAACCCCGGGTTTACTTTGGGTTTACTTTTTGAAAATTTGGGCCCATTCGGGGTTTACTTTGGGTTTACTTTGAAATTGCTTTTGATGTCAACTGTACGCACTGAAGTGTGAAGCAGACCCGTCTTTTATCTTACCATCCTACTACCTGTAATTCCTACCGCTTGTATATTCTGAATACAAAGTTAGCGTCTGCTTTCAGGGGTATACTTCTGACCGGGTTTACTCTCTGTGTCCACTCTGGGTTTACTTCGGGTTTACTCTGGGTTTACTCTGGGTCCACTCTAGTAAACCCTTAGTAAACCCAGATTAAACCCAGAAAGGAAACCTAGGGTTTAGTTGGGGTTTACTTTCTGTTAGGTCTGATCGGTACTGTACATCTCAACGTATTTATCTTGTATGTTGACATAATTGATTGAAAAGTAACTTGCACGCAAGGAGCAATAGTATCCAACATAATTTTTGTAGCTTTGAAACTATTTTAAACACTTTACAAATGCCATCGCCTGTTGCAGGCTTTAGTTTGATATGCAAAGTTGACTGTAATCATACAGATGTCAGTGAGATATCAGATGTTGTGGGCATCCATGACAACGATTCGCTGATTTCGTAGTTGTAATGAAAACGTACAATCTGTAGTGTTAATATGGTGAAATCAACAATGTAATTTACTCTTACATAACGTGTAGCAACACCTGATAACGAAACTACATCTATGAGGTCAGCTAATGTTATTGTAATGTAGTTGACTTGTATTAACTCAGAGTAGATTTGTTTCACTGTCACTTGGCCCAAGTTTTAACACTATACAAACATAGGCCAAGCTTTAAACACTTCAAAAAAGGTTTATTTTCTGTATAATTTACCGACACATGAGAGTGATAGCTAAAAATATGTAAGGGATTTTTTTCACACCATTGCAAATAATTAATATACTCGATCGTATCAGATATACTGAGAAATTGTTCACCGATAAATGAAAACTGATTGACTTATTATGATGCAAAAGAAGTGTGGAAGTTAAACGATTCCAGGTACAAAGGCCTTATTTCAATACTGATAAGCCATTGTACAATAAAACACACAAACACTCACTACACGTATATATTAGTGATGATGTATCCCCAACACGTTAAAAAGGGGTAGGAGTAGTAGACTGTACACTGTCCTAAAGTCATAAGTCAAATTTTTAAAATAATTTAATTAAACAATGAATATTTGTTTAAAAAAACTACATGTTTGCAACACCATACATTTGTTGTAAATGACCACCTGGCAAAACAGTCAGACATTTGATTATATTTTTTTACTGGACTATGTATAATGAATCAAAAGGTGCCCCGTTTATGATAATACCCCCTGTATAGCTATATAGTCAGACTGACAATTTCAGACTTTAAAATTTTGAAATCACGGGAAAATGTATTTTTCAGTTCAATTCTGATTATGACTAAAGTACAAAGTAGTTGAAAGTACATGTATATGATATGAACAGGTACTGATGGATCATTTAAGAATTGTTAAATATCTCTTATGTTCTATGTTCCTGAGAATATCGGCATTTGCAAACTGCAATAAAAAACATTAAATTATGTGGTGAATGGTCGTTCCCCTTTGAAGACACATTTATAAAAAAAACTAATAGGTCTAGATATTGAATCTTTCTTGTTGCTGTCACTTTGAGTGTACTAATTAGAACCATTTTAACAAGAGCTTGGACTTTGGGTAGTTGTGAAGTAGGCCTGTCTATTTAATTGATGACCAACTCGGCAATGGCTCTTTGAAATTAACTAGATTTATCTGGCTTTTTTAAGCTAAGACTACGCAATCGGTGCTTATTTCGCTTGAACCCAGCGTCATTTTTAACTTGTTTTGATGCAAGGATAAGATAGATACCTCCCGCCAAAAGTCCAAGGTCTTGTTAAAATGGTTCTATTATGAACTGCAGCATTATTTTTGTTTTTCTTAGATAATCATCCATATTTGATATACCATTTAATCTTTTTGACAACCCTAAAATGACAATGGAACGCACAGAAGGAATTTAATTTTGCTCACAACAATGTTGACACACTAATCATGCGCGGATCCAGAAATTTTTTCCAGGGGGGGGGGGTCCGAAGAATAATTGGGTCCGAGGCATATTTGCGATAATTTTACTATGTAAATTTAATACATTTTCATTTTCCTGGGGGGGGGGGGTCGGGACCCCTCCGACCCCCCCCCCCCCCCTTCTAGATCTGCGCATGCTAATGCAAATTGGACTATTGAGAAACACCTTTCAAGATATCGAAGGCAGATTTGATAGCGGCAAGTTCGTTTTGGTCTTGACCAGCATTTTACCTTGCCTCTATCGTGGTTGTTGATTAGAAAGAAAAGGTCTTCATATACTCATTAATATTTCCGAAACAATGTTCTGTCGATAAGGATTCTTTATAGCACCACTTGATATTACACGGGTACGCACAGGCATAGTAAGATACACACTATTGGGTAGGGGAAAGATCTTTTGTTTATATAAAACAGATTTATGCTGTAAACAGTAAAGATAATTGCAAAAAGATACTAAATAACAGAGATGCGAATGCTTAGATGCGATTCAGGAGTAGGAATAATACTGAGGGGTGTAACATTTGCGGGTGGGGGGGGCTCATCTTTTTCTTTGACTTCCTAAATCAATCAAATGATTTATTGATATCACTGGACATCTTCAGTCAGCTTCAGAACACTTGCAACTAATCTCAAAACAGTTAAAGGGAGTCTTTAAAGAGGATGAGATAATAATGTGACATTAAAAGTTTAAAAGTTAAAGATTTTCAAACTTAACTATAACAATCTGGTTAAAGATTTAAAAAAAAAAGGTACCAGCTGTCATGAGAACATAAGTTTGATTTTTCCCAGTTAGATAAACGTACGTAATAGTCTGTATTAAAAAATAAACCCGAGATTCTTTCATGTGTAAAAATTGTTAATCCCATTGACACTAGTCTTTGATATCTACTTTACTTAATCTCCCGGCAAATTGAATAATTGCAGGACAATAGAAGTGAGAAATTATCTTAACAGTTATTTTCTGGTATGCCGTTACCATCTTTTTTGTCATCGAAAAAGAAAAGCAATGCCTGTCAAAAAAAATTGAAAGAGAGAATGGTTTAAGATCTGGAAGATTACGGTTGGGCTAACTGTACTGGAACCCCGCACGTTAGTATAGAATGTGTAATGTTGGGCTAACTGCAACTTTACGTTAGACTTCATGACAACTTCATAAAAAAAACAACTTTACACTTAAAATTCTAATGGTGAAAATAGTATTGATAATTTGTTGAAAATGTTTTAATTTCGTAAAATTCCGGAGTATATACTATATAAACTTAGCTTTTGTAGACGGTGATGTAAAGAACTTATCGTCCATTTTGGTCGATTTTTTTTCGGATAATGCAATTTGCAGCATTAATATAATTAACATAAATTTCTACACGACTATGCTATTTTTTTTTAAATTTTAGAATGCAGTTCACTTTTGAATTGCAAATGAGCCCGAATCGAAAAAACTAGAGATGACCACTTCACCATATTTTCAGAGTGTTAATTTTTTGTGGTATACCACTAGTGGATGACCCTGAAAATTTTAGGACCAAATATGAATTAATATAAATTTTGAATTGCGAACTGCGTTCTAGAATGCAGTTCACTTTTGAATTGCGAATAAGTCATAATCTCAAAAACTAGAGATGACCACTTCACCATATTTTTACAGTGGTAGTGATATACCACTAGCAGATGACCCTGAAAATATGAATTATAAATTGTGAATTGCGAACAGTTCACTCTTGAATTTCGAATACCGAACTGCGTTTCAAAAACCGATTGCCGAAAACATCTATGTGACACTGCAATAAAAATTCCTCTAACGAACATTTTGATTAAGATAGATCTTACTTTCGTTCAGGTCTTTAAGTATTTATTTTTTTATTTACTTAGTAATGATAGTGTTGGGGTCTTCCCCAAATTGCACGAAATCATCATTATGAAATGAATGTGTTTGTTTACTGATTGTGTTTAAAATGAACATGTTGCTTGCATCTACATGTACACGAAGTTCAAAGGATGTGCTTTTTAATACAATATATTTACAATGGTAAACTAACTATCTTTACATGTAAATAGTTTTGCAAATGCTGAATATGCAATTGCTTATGAACGCAAAAAGAAAACTTGAGAAAAAAATAGCCTGGAAAAAAAGTAAATCAAGCTACCAATTAAATTACTTGAGAAACTTTATCTCAAATGCTTACAGTAACCGTATAATCGTTGTTTTATGAACAACTAAAGTGGTTGGTAGAAAAAGAAAATATAACAGGTTTGACCATGCATCAAATAGAACATTTGTAATTTAGCTTGCTATGTTCGTTAGTCTATTAAAATGTATTTGTCCCCACCTTAACCCAAAGAGTAAAAATGTAACAAACACTACAATTACATATCATGTTAAGGAATGATGGTTCCAATTACGATTTGCTGACTTTGGCAACTTTAAAAATATCAAATCTGATAAGAATTGGCAATGAAGTAACATTTCATTTTGCTGGTTTCGAGAAATCCGGCATCCTTCAGTCGTTATAATCAAAAAAGCGTATGTCATGCGATAACTTTACAATGTCTGCATATATACCAACGGAGAACAGATTGTGAATTAAAATGATAACAATATATATACACAGATACTACACCAATAGACTTAATGAGTAATAACGTTACAATAATATTACAATTACAAAAGATGATGATCCAAATATATTGCATTGAAGCCTTATATTTGATGAAAATTTCAACGTAATGAAATGCCCTACGACGAACAGAATTATCACATGAATGACACAGACAGACACACTCACGATAGAGATATCAGTGAAGTTATTTTCCAAACAGACCTGTACAGTCATGTACATTTTGATTTTAGTCATGGCGTGTTGTAAGACATTCTTATCACAGAGAGCACCCATTAATCTTTATAAAAGTTATTTATGTTTTATTGGGGACTTATAAATTTGACCGTCATGTTTTCAAAAACCGAACCGATAGAGAAAAAAAAACCCAACTGCATACAAGATGCATTCAAAGTTTATAAGCAGAATGCTGATCAATGTAAACTATATCTGGACATCCCGCTCGTAAATTCAATGTGCTACATATCAAAATAGAATTGAAGATAAGATAGAGATAAGAAAGAGATCTAAAGCATTGTCAACTATTTTGATCCGATGAAAATGAATAAATAATTGCATCAACATTGCAGAAAACCAAATGAGCCGGCAAACACTCGGGGCGTTAAATCATCGAATAATTATGACTGAGATGCGACGACGAAACAGGAAATGACAATGTTCACAACTGCTTTTTTACAAAAAAAGTTCAAATACACTCTAAGGGTATAATTTATCGTTCAAAACATTTTAAATTCCTTTTTTCTCTGTCTCTAATCAACGTCGCGAGGTTTTTTTTCTATTCCGATTGTTGATAAAAGGCGATCGGGTCTTCAGAAATGTGATCAAGAAGTGAGAGAAGTACTCCATTAATCGCCATGAAATTGAATGGTAATGGGTTTAAAATAGGATTTTCATGAGACAGTACAAGGTCTCAGATCTTCAACAAAACTCTTATTCTCTTCATAAAGGTAGATCAATACTAATTAATTTTGTTATTTGCATTTTTTCTGTTTTGATAACAACGAGGTTTTCGCCATGTTGACGTTTTTATGCCCGATACCGATCCTTATAATTCGCTTTTTTCACGCCGAGGGACAAAACTACGGATGTAGAGAGTAAAGAAATGCTAAGAAAAACCCCCCGGAATATTCTAAAGTAAAGGTGGTACAGTAGTTACACAAGATATAAATAATCATTAGTTACAGTCATGTGCTTCCCCCAAGGGATATGCAATTGATTTTGTACACCTGGGTTCTTGGAGAAATCTTATTTTTTTTTATCAGTATGTCAGAACTCTCTCAAAAATGCACCAGCATCCACAACTGTCTCAATAATTTAAACGTAATGTGACTCTTTTGCAAAACTATAGTTAGTTAAAAAAAGGTATCTCCGGCCGTCTCTTTTTTGTTTTACTCTTCATTAGTATTTATTGTAAACTATAATAGCGTACAGTCAACGTATGAAAATTTACATGTAATGAAATCCTGTTTTGGGTGATTCTTTCAGTAATTCATCAAAGAATGGCTAATATGTCTATTTGTAATGTAGCAAAAAAAAACATAGGTCATCCAAAGTTTATCATTTTGCGCTAAAATAAAATATGTTATTGTCCTTTGATGTCATCTCAAAAACATTTCAAGTCGTATTATGTACGTTAAAGCGCTGTTACTTTTGTGAAATGGTGGTTTATTCCGCCAATAACAGAAATTAATTGGACTCTAAAGTTTGTGTTCTCCCTGATCAATGCACCAATTCAGCATAACTTATTGAAGAATAGTGATATGATAACAACCTTATTATCTTAGGATCTTATTTAGAAAAACATTTACCGGTACCGGTGATGAAGATTGTTTACTTACATGTAATAACCACGAGTTTTTTATTGAGGAAATGTTTTACGCATTTATTTAATTTCACCATTCTTAAAAATTTACCTCTAAAATATCTCCTTGTTGCCTGACGTCATGACGTCAGGCATATCTAAGGTTTAAAAGTTACAACATCCGAAACAGTGCAGTCAACAATGGAAGCTAGCAATATCATTTTTCATTGAAAAAAGATTTATCAATGCATATTAATAATGTGACGACCTTCAAATTCGCAATTAACGAAAACGTTATAATGGATGTACAGACACAATTAAGCAATAGTGAGCAAGTGTTTAAAGCAAAAAAGAGGTTCACTGTGCACGTGTGTAATTCGGGCTGACTATTATTAGTTAGGACAAGGTTAGCTTTTTAAAAAGCTAAGAAAGTCAGCCAGCGGAATTTTAATTTAAGGGCAAAAGTGAATACACAATCTATTAAAATACTAGATAAATAGTTTCCAGAACAATAATAATATGCGGATTTTAGTTTGCAGCCTTATTATTATGGCTGTACATGTAGGTGAGGAGATGAGCGTGTAGCGGTGTACATGTACATGCAAAGTATGACTGCACATGCACCTACTTAATACCTAACGTTGTAATTTTGTAGACATAGCTCTCTGATTTTCATGGTCTGGTGGCAAACTACTTCCAACATCTCACTAAGAGAGTTGAGAAGATATACGCAGACTCCGGACTGTGGCTGCAGACGATCTTCTAATACATTGATGCGCAGTTTGACGTAGAAACTGACCGGTTTCATAACGTCTTCGAATTTTTCTAACACAAACTGTCTAATTTCTTCCCAGAATTCCAATTTACGCAAGCGCAATTGAAGTTTCATCCTAACTTAATTAGTCAGCCCGCGGGCTGACTAATGAAACTTTCATCCTAACTTAATTAGTCAGCCCGCGGGCTGACTAATGAAACTTCAATTGGAATTCTGGGAAGAAATTAGACAGTTCGTGTTAGAAATATTCGAAGACGTTATGAAACCTTTCAGTTTCTAGGTCAAACTGCGCATCAATGTATTGGAATTTAAGACTGTCATTGGGAATCGTCTGCAGCCACAGTCCGGAGTCCGCGTATATCTTCCCAACTCTCTTAGTGAGATTGAAAAGTAAATATATTGGAAGTAGTTTGCCACCAGACCATAAAAATCAGAGAGCTATGTCAACAAAATTACAACAATAAGTATTAAAGCTGAACACCGCTCGTAAATAGGCACTGTCCGCCATATTTCTCTTTCATCACTGCTGTCCCTACAACCCCTATATAAGGCGAATACCTCTAAACAGTTCAAAGTACTTTGCTGTAGAGGTCTCACCTGTGTGGACGTACATCTTGCCTCGCCGTGTTACTCGGTCGCGATGAAATTATCAAATTTTTCGCACTTTTTTCAAACCAGGAGAATACTAACATCAAATAAATTGGTCAATGCATTATTTACAAACAGAA
This sequence comes from Magallana ariakensis, assembly GCA_020458035.1. Classification (NCBI taxonomy): domain Eukaryota; kingdom Metazoa; phylum Mollusca; class Bivalvia; order Ostreida; family Ostreidae; genus Magallana; species Magallana ariakensis. The sequence goes on from CM035816.1 coordinate 46,806,359, forward strand.
TATGCACATAGAATAAGAAATAAACGCATAAAATCCAAAGACCACGAAGGAATACTACACGTCGGCCACGAGTTTCAGGTGTGCAATCGGGTGTAACGAAATCGAAGGGTTTATATACCAGGTACCTGTGTGACGGTGCCTATTTACGAGCGGTGTTCAGCTTTAAGTAAGTGTGCAGTCATACATTGCATGTACACCGCTACATGCATGTCTCGTCACCTACATGTACAGCCATAAAAATAAGGCTGCAAACTAAATGAGCACCCGCATATTATTATATTGTTCTGGAAACTATTTACCTAGTATTTTAAAAGATTGTGTATTCACTTTTGCCCTAAAAGTAAAATTCCGCTGGCTGACTTTCTCAGTTAGCTTTTAAAAAAAGCTAACCTTGTCATGCTTAAAAATAGATAGCACTGTTTGAACTGTTGAAGGGGATCGAGGGGGTGTCATCACAACAAGTTATTACCTAACGAGGCAATTAAAGGCCGGCACATTAACATGCATCGGTTGATATTATTTTTTGTTTTGTTTAAAAGAAAAACAAAATTGTTGTATTGGATGTAAACAGCAGCATTGAGCAAGTTCACTGTACACGTGTGCAATCCAATAGAAAGGCCCCTACATTTGAACGGTGAATGAGAGTGGGGGGAATCGCAATTTTTTACAAGTTGTACCTAATGATTATAATATTACACGGTAGAATGTAAACTATAATTGTGTTCGGTTATCATTTCTAAACAAAATTGCCAGTTTGTATTAAAGTATTTACTAAGTATTGTTACGTTAGTTAATATTCATTAGAGAAACGAAGCGGGCATGGTCGTTTACTGTGCTTTGAGGGATTGCATTCATTGTAAAGGGGGTGTAACTTCCGTGTTTTACTCAATGTAAATAATAAGTGCATAGTTATCGATTGATTCTTGCTAAACTAAAGTAAAATTAATATATAACAAGTAAAAGTTGTTACTAAACAAATGCCAAAAAAGAGTTCTATTGACTCCACAGATACGGGTATTATGGAATGCACCCAAAGGAGGCACAGGATTAATTCTACTCCGCGCCATATTGTCAAAATCTTAGGAGCAGTCCATAATTTTACGCGCCACTACAGTGGAATAATCCATGATGGGAAGCTAAGCATTATTCTAACAACTGTATTGTGTTCGTAATTAAGTTTTTTAAAATTGCTGTATTTTTATTTTGTTGGCGGCAAATAAAGTTTTAAGAGAAAATTACATGTACGCAAAATATTTTAGGTTTAAAATAAATAATATGTAAAATTCATTTAAAGTAACCCCCCCCCCTTAGTAAAGATAATTTGAAACAGTCCAACTTTAGAGACGCGCATTTGGAAAACTGCGAGAAGAACGAACTACAAATCAAAGACAGATTAAAATTCATAGAACCAAGTTCTTGCAATGAAATAAATATGTTTAGTCAGGCAAGCTTTTTGGAAAGCTATTACTTGTTAACATTAATGAGTTCCTTACATGTAAAGACATAGTATTACGTCAAATTACGGATATTCAACGAGAGTACCTTCGAAGACGTCCATATCCCGCGATCCCTGTAACATATTACATAACAGACTCCGAACATAAGCGGATCAGCCATAATTATACACGTTCTTCAAATATTGCAAAGAATCATTACAACCAATCACACCTATTTTAGTAGCAATGATTTTGCTGGGATAGATCTCCGATAGAAATCCTGTATAATGGTCGATCAAGACAACTCATCCTGAGTTTCTTCCTTAACAAATAATCACCACGTGGATCAATATACGTGTAGATATATAGTTATGCATCAGAAGCTTTGTAATGTTCCAGGCTTAAACATATAATTTACTCATGGTGATTTATCTCTATTTACAGTAAACCTGTAATTGAGACTAAAATAAAATTACGTGTGATGGATCTGTTAAATTCTATTTCGAAAATTAAGTTTAAAAAAAAACGATGTATATTTATAATTTCGAAAATAATTATAGTTTTATAAATTGAATTACTGCATATCAGAAATACATTTGTATGAAGTCGTATATAAAAAGAATCAGCATATTGGAGCTTCACCCTTGCCTCGGTCAGGGTTTGAATTCCAGACCTGCGAAACAAACTCTCCTAGATGTACATAGCCAGCGTGCTAACCACTATTTATACGTACACAATAATACAATGTTATCAAGGGCTTTAAAGGAGACGTTTTTTTTCTAATACTCAAATAGCTTTTGTTAGTTATCAATTTTTGTAATTTTGCCTCTTTCTTCATCCTGAGTGACATACACAACAATCTAGGTTAAACGCCGAGTTGCGTGCTGTACTTCGGTTCTCTTAGGGGAAAAAAAGCCAGAGTGAATGACCTCTTAAACAGAAATATAACTCTCTCTCTCTCTCTCTCTCTCTCTCTCATGCATACAGAATAGCAGAGATTGTCAAAAGGAAAAAGTTAGAAAACTTTTCAACTATACTCTTAAAGTATGATTTGTTAATGTTTTGTTGTACTTTGTTAATGATATATGCTGTAACATTATCCTAAACAGACAACAAAATAAAGTTAAGTTTACGTCTTCTGTCTTCTGCAGTACTTGATTTGCCGACAGCTTTCAGTCGAAATAAAAACTACCTCGACGTCGCAAATTAAGCCTTTAAAACATAGTTCCTTAATGAACCAATTCCTGTCTTTATGAAACCCATTGTTATAATGAAGTTCGACAGTGAACTGTACGGATTCTTGTGTAGGATGAAAAGATTGATACTTCGAATCTTCGTAAATGCTGTCGTTAGCTTCCTCTTTGGTCCATTAAATAAGACAACAGTACTGTATCGGATAAAGTAAAGGCTATTATATATTTGGTGTTCTGTGTTTTAATAGAAACTTATCGAAACATTTATTTCTTCGTTCTTTATTCCAAGTTTGAAAAAGACACCCCTAATATCAGGTATAACCTATTTCCAGCAGTCGTGACCAATATTAACCAGATACATGTAATATTTCGGTATATTTCTGGTATTTTTATTTTAAATTACCAGACCAACAATAGTGTAAATGCACGAATCACTTTCTCCTCCTTCCTCTATAACCGTAAAACGCGGGGATTGTCGTTTCTACCTTTTGAGAAGAAATTGATCAAATCCATTACAAAATAGACCTGCATGTAAATAAAACGACTCCTCCGCGATACGATTAATGGCGTATTTTAGAAATTTTACTTTAATTATTAATTCTTATTAGGATTTATATTAGACTTGTAGAACCGCTCCTCCAAGATATGCTTGTATGCAGATCGTACAGATGCTGATTTACAAGTCTGATTTTTGATTAGATTGAAATGAATGAACAGATACTAGACTGATCCAAGGGGCTTCCGTCGAGACCCGCAGTCAGCAAAATCAAAACGATGGCAGTATAGAAAGAAGACTATGAAAATCGACAGAGTTTCATAGGCAGATATTTATAAATCTATACGATTAGGAAATATTCTTGCTATGTTTAGAATTATGTGAAGCTTTAAGAAGTTTTCAGGATCTTGTAAATTCTTGATTAATGCTTGGTTTCTATCTTGAAGTGGTTGCCAACAGCAAAGCTCAAAAAGCTATCAGATACAGATAGTTTCAATATCTTCTCCTCGTACGTAGTTTTACACACAATTATGTATGGTTTGAATTAATGATCAACTACAGAAGGTTGATTACCATTCATTTAGTGGTATTTCCAGTCTGACAATAAAACATAGATTATCTGGTAGTGATTAGTCATAGTATAATATCGTCAAACTATTCCACTCTTTAACTGACAGCAGATGTAGCGATACTTAATACGGATTGCAATCTTATTAACACATTTATGAGCTGCCATGACTTTACTTTTTTGCCTTTCCTTTTAATTCTTTTTTTTTATTGGGTCAATCCTAAGATTTTGTGGGAGAGGAGGTCTTTTGTTTATATATTTCTTTTACGATGTTGATATCGCTTTATTGTACTTTATTTCTTCAATTATTATCCTTATTGATTAAAAACTTACACCATTACACCAGTTTGGTTCACAGACATGCAAGAAAATGTACAAATTTATAACTATGATAAGTAATCAAAACAGTTTATGATAATATATATTTATGCGTTTTTTTTTCCTAACGAAAAAACCCAGATGGATGTAAAGTTTCTTTGAAGATTCATCCCTCTATCTTAATTTTGTAAAACGAAAACATTTTCTTGATAATACCCACCTTTTAATACCTTTGGGGCCTTGATTTGCCTTGATAAGCTTATCAGCTGGGAGCTCGAGAAACATTTAAAGGAAAATGTTTACATGCAAAATATCTCATAAATTATCAATTAATATCCTCCTTTTAAATTTTTCTGAATCTCAAAAAAGAAAAAAAATGAAAACGAATTTAAGAGAGTATTTAACGTTGTTTTACAGTTCAAAGGTTTTAATGTAACACAACCATTTACGATTGTTTTTACTATTACATTGTACATACTGTCAGTTAATAATTTATAAACATAACTAGGTGAAAATGTTCCGCTTTCATAACTACTTCATAATTTATAATCAATCAATGCGTCCAAGAAAGACAACACTATCTTTTTTGCGGAAGAAATTTACAAAAAAAACTTTTTAAACTTAATTTTCAGAGCATCATCTTTCATGTTGAGCGTCATCCCTTATTCACGTGGTTTGAGCAGTGTGTGACGTTCAACTTCTTCCCCACAGAGCAGCATGAGCTGGCCTATAATCTCTTCAACGTCATCACCGTCTATCTGTTACCATTGGTCATCATCACCACGTCTTACTCCCTCATCCTTTACAAGGTTTCGAAAACAGCGCGAAGGGACGAAGGTACAATTAAAAGTAGTATATATATTTACTCTGTTGATACAGTGTATTTTTTAACTTGTCTTTTTTTTTATTGTATATTAAATAAAAACAAAGACACCCTTAAGCATTAACTATAGCATAGTTTTTCAAAGTGTAGGCCATACCTACTCTAAAATTATCTTGATTCGGTGGATGTGTGAAGTCATTTCGTTTTATTTATTGTAAAACCAGCTTTTAGCATCCTTGTTACACATTATTACAGAACCAAAAAAAGTTTTGGGCAAGGGGTCAAGATATGTGTTATATATATATATATATATATATATATATATATATATATATATATATATATATATATATATATATATATATTAATATAGAGAATATCACAAAAGGGTTTCATGTGAAACCGTGAAGAGTAAAGACCCCCTCCTCCTCCCCTTCTCCCCCACCCTCCTTCCCGTTTTTACTGCAGGCTTGATTTTGTATTACAATCAAATGCAAGTATTATACATGCTTTTGTGATCTATACAATGTATTTTTGGACAGTTTTTTTTTCTTTAAGGTTTTTGTTTTACAAATAATAATAATGGACAGAAGTATTCATAATATCTTTGTGAATTTTTAAAAAAAAAGTTACTCCTATAACAATTTCACTTTAGAAAACATTCTTTAAAACTGAATTACATACAGATACGATTAAGGAAAATGCCAAAGTACATAAGAACCAGTGCTAGACTGTAAAATTACATTTATAATTAGAACCTGCTTCAATCACACTTTCAATCATATTTCGAGTAGCCTTGGAGCAAAATGACCTAAACTTTCATATAACTATCAAGCTTTAATAGTGTTTTCATCAACTGCAGGAAAGTGATAATATATTTGTACGTAAAAGGTACAGACGACATGTAAACCGTTTCCAGCTTAAGATATCAAGCGCGCGGAAATTGAACCTACGGGCAAATACAATCTTATAATCTCTCAATCTGTGTGGCCTAAGCGTTCGAAAAAAAAATAGTCTAGATTAAAACACGAATACGGGTCATTTATCTAATTATAACGAAGCTGTCTGGTTAGAGGGGATACCTATAGCTAGCGATGAAATCATCAAGAAACAGTCATCAAAAATGTGCCAAGTTGTGATGAATTATTGAGAATGCATTTTTATACTGCAGAACTTCAACAGATTATATTTTTGGTCATCTACATCGCCGCGGTATGTTATCTGCATTAACGCTGCTAATTGTAAGCAATTTCAGTCAGAGTTTTGAGGCTCAGATTTGCTACATTCGGCATCAGTCTGGTAGACTCAATTATTTATCACTTAAAATGAACTTTTTCGTTTCAGTATATCATTTAATCGCACAATTGATTAGAATTGAAATAGCTGGTGACAATAACCATGAATAATTTGATTATTGGTTTCATTTTGCATGAACGGACACAAATAATATGATTATTTACTAAATGCGTCTGGCTACTTATTGGATATATATCAGATACCCTTTAGCAATGGATGCTTACTTTTGGATGTCGTCGGCAGGCCGTGTAGAAAATTTGAATATCCCGAAATATGAAGATTTATTCCCCCATGGAAAATCATATTTCCCGAGGGCAACGCCCGCGGGAAATATGATTTTCTGCGGGAATAAATTGTTATTTTTCCCTAAAGTTCATGCAATAAATTGTTTATTATACCGAACAAAAGGTTGTAATTTAGAAAACATCGATTTCTTATCGTTATTCAATTCTAGTAAAGCAATAACGTAGTTAATGTTTACCGGTTTCTTTCTTTGGCAGTTTTCTAATATAAAAAGGATTTGAAACGATTTTTTTAATTACTAAAATTAAAAAAAACGATAAGAAACCGATGTCATTTTTGACTTTTTTATTTTATCATTTTATCGAGCCAATGATGTCATTCATATTTTTAATGAAAGGGAGGGGGCCGAGAAATTCAATATACTTTGAACTTCGAACATTCATAATGCGAGTGGGAAGTTGTACAATAAGCTGAAAAACTGAAGAAAGACTGCAGTAAAATGTAAATTTAGATGAAACATTAACTGCAATCATAGCCATATCGATTAGAAATGTTTTTTTGTCAGATCGTTCATAGTATATTTTATCTCTTACCATCGGTTTTTTTTTTTACAGAGGAGCGCCGTGAGTTTGGCCTGTACACTCATCGCTCCCACACATATCCCCTCTCCAGAAGTGGACTCATCTCATGTACCAGAGCAGGAATCATTGGGAAAGCCCGCATAAGAACACTCAAAATGACACTTGTTATAGGTAAATAATACATAATAGTTACATTGCACTGTGGTATGATTAGTTTTTTAATTGATTTTATGGGTACATTGTACCATTTACCGACAAATCAATGATTAATCATAAACACATTACAAAATTATATGATTTAACAGTATAGAAAGAAAGACAGAAGCTAGCAAATAAAGTCATCGGTGTATGAAGAAAACAATGTAAATATTTAAGATATGGGATCAGGAATTCAAAATAAAAAATTAGAGGAGCACTAATATGGTGTGGAAGAGAAAAAGAATACTGTCATTGTTAGAACTATTTTAACAAGGCCTTGGACTTTGAGTAGAACGTAACTGTCTATTTTCTTATTTCTATGAAATAGACAGGCCAACTGTTTGACACTACTACTCAAAGTCCAAGCTCTTGTTAAAAGGGTTCTATATATTTTATCGTTGGATCTCCTTCAATTTTTTCGACATGTCTGTCTTTAGGGTCATAATAATCTTTAGTAATTTACAATTTATCCCGACTTGCTTTTACAGAGTGTTAATTTTAACACATTTCTAAAGATTACTTTTTCCAGAATCAAGACACTTTAAATCTATTTTCATCTAGACAGTTTTTTGTTCATCTTCAAATACGTTGAAATCAAATTTCTTTGATAGTCAATGCAGTACATTTATATGTATAAAGTACTGGACGATTGGATAAAATTAAAAGTTCTAGAGATTTTTTAAAAATTATTTAGTATTCTTGAATTAATGTCTTAAATATTGGAAATTCTACGCGGCTATTGACATTATAATTTCAAACAACCACCATAGCAAAACTGTGGTTATTTCAAAACTGTAACATCCTGTCTCACAGATCAAAAACTTTCACGGCATACTCTAAAACCTGGCGTGGTCTGGCTTGGCCCCATTGGCCCCACCTGGTCTAAAATTTGGCCTGGCTTCAAATTTTCGCCTGGTCCCAAATTTGGCCTCTTCAAAAACTTTTGGCCTCAATTAAAATTTTTCTTTCTCACAATTTTGAAGATTTTCATTGAATTTTTATTGATTTTTAAATGTTAAAAAGAAAAAAATACTAGTAAATAACACGAGTGACATGACTGATTGAGTTTCAATTGATATATCCATGATAATGCACTACTATTACTTTTGCCTAGTAATGGATAATGCCCAATACTAAAGTAATCAGAGTTAAAATTCAGAGCTGCCCCCCACCCCCCCCCCCACCCTCCACACACACACTTCAAAAAGAAGACGAAATGTAGATATTAGAATAATAAAGTACAACATCGTTTTAAGAGACTGGCCTATTTTGAAGGATCAATAAATATCTCAAACATTTGTAAACTAGTTCATAACATGTAACCTCTATCCCTGTATAATGCACCTTGAAAATTCCAGCTTTCTTACATTACCTGTCAACAAGATCAAACCCAAATTTCCCTCCCCAGCAGAAATTTGATATCAGCCTCCTCTGTCGCTAATCTGCTATATTGGGGTCAGATTCATGCCGTTTAACATATTCACACGGTCTAATTTAATTAATGTTATTGCATCCTTCGATAACTTGATTCAGCCTTGGTCATTAATCATCACCCGCACAGAATAAATATCTGTCATTCAGTCAATTGAAAGGTGACTGAAAAGTTACTGAATGGCATATATGTGCCAATCAGTCGCCTTTCCAGACCTTTCAGATAACATTTAGTTGACAGAATGGCAGAGATTCATCCTGTGCTCTTGTTTAGAGTAGAGTTTCATGCATGTATTGTTTGTATATTTCGGAAACAATTTTTTTCCTATGGGGGAACTTCGATTTCAGAATTTGAACAAAGCAAAACATGTTGTGACCTTAATGTTGTTAGAATAAACAAATTGGTCTCCATGTACGGTGACCATTATTGTTTTCTCACACAAGTATTTGATATAGGTATTGTCCGATCCAGAGAGCAGTTTAATATAAGTATACTGATAAAAAAAACATGCCATGGTAATACATGGCGGCATTGCATTCTTAAAGACTTAAAGTCCAAGCTCTTGTTAAAATGGTTCTATATATTTTATCGTTGGATCTCCTTCAATTTTTTCGACATGTCTGTCTTAAGGGTCATAATAATCTTTAGTAATTTACAATTTATCCCGACTTGCTTTTACGGAGTGTTCATTTTAACACATTTCTAAAGATTACTTTTTCCAGAATCAAGACACTTTAAATCTATGGGGGAAGTTCGATTTTAGGATTTGAACAAAGCAAAACATGTTGTGACCTTAATGTTGGTTAGAATAAACAAATTGGTCTCCATGTACGGTGACCATTATTGTTTTCTCACACAAGTATTTGATATAGGTATTGTCCGATCCAGAGGGCAGTTTAATATAAGTATACTGATAAAAAAAACATGCCATGGTAATACATGGCGGCATTGCATTCTTAAAGACTTTGAAATTTAAAAACAGACTGGATCAAAATATATTATTCAATCACTTATACCGGTAGTTATATGTATATTTCAATAGAACTATAAGACATTAAAAGCCATATAGTGTGATGCTTCATGTGTATTGAACATAAATCAATAGAAAATCAATATTATCATCAAACATGTAAGGAAACTGAGGCCAAAAGAAGATGAGTGAATAAGGCGAGTAGAATGCCCATACAGCGACGGTTGATGTGGTGTTATAAAAATGTCTTCAGATATTAAAAAAAAAACAATATTCATTTTAAAAGCTTCCATATTTATCATATTAGCCATCAATTTCTTTTAAATATTAAAAACGTTTCCTACACTTTGACTTGAAATGTCCATGTACTAACGAAACAGATAAAATAAACACAAAACAAATAAAAAAAACTATTTTTTAGGAAATGAGTGGGTCAACTCTCCATTTTTTTCCATTACTGAACTGAAATGGTTAATCAAAAAGCTTTTATTTTCAAAAGTAAAAAAAATGGAGACAAGACCCACTCTATGTGAAAAAGGAACTTTTTGTATACAAATTCTAATTCTTTCTCTAAAAATTTCTAAGTCCATTTACAGAATAGTAACTATTCATTCTGACAATCTATTAGCATGATCTGATGTAGCGTAGTGGATAAAGCGTATGATTGCACTCTGAGATTATATCGTCGGCGGTTCGAATCCTATTCGGGCCGAAATTATTTTTTTTTTTTACTTTATTTAATCATGCATTTGACAATGCTTTCTCACAGATTAATGTAGTTTCTTTAACAAGATTGATTTTATTTTATATTGATATTTGCAATAAATAAAAGTAAAGAGAAAACACGTCCGTTTTAAAAAGTATATGTAACAAGAATATGTTTCGAATGGGCGGCTTATATTTATACATGTAGTACATGTAAAAGTGAGTAAACAATGGGTTCACCGACTCGATACGGCTGCTGTTTATGTAAAAAGCAAGTAAAGGGGAAGATAAAGCGTCTAGTAAGTAGAGGCCTTGTTAAGATTCTACAAGACAGAGGTGAAAATATCGACAAAAACAGTCAAATTTGCAATCCGTGCAGACTTAAAGTGTCACACAGAACTGCTAAAGAGGTACAGAACAGACCAAAAGCTACTACTAATTCAGTGTCAATTCCTTTTTGTTCTGCGGGAAAATCACATAATAAGTGTGCATTTTGTAGCTCTAAGACAAACCTTAGAGTAATTCCAACGGAAACTAGAATTGATTCATTTGTTTTGTTTGGTTTGCTTGTGCCGGTAGGATGTAAATGTTGTCCAAAACATTTATTAGGAAAAAAACTGAATCCCAATCAAGATATTGATGTGTCCTCTTACAGGAAGAAAACGTCTCTCCTCTCCTCAAATGAGGTATCCGACTTACTTTCAAAAATCAAAACAAGAGCATCATACAATTTGACCAATTTCAAGCTTGATTTTGAACACTTACATGTTGAAGACTATAACACTTTGATAGGAATTTCAAAGGAAAACTTTTTTGATCAAATATCAAATATAACCTCGCTTCGAAACACAAAATGTAGATCAGTAATAAATGCGATCGGCATACTTCTGTTCAAACTGAAATCAGGTCTGTCAAATGGAGTTCTTGTTACATTCTGTGGTATGCGTAGCAGACGTCAGGTAGCTGAAATTGTAAGAACCGCGCGTATTGCAATGTTGAAAGTTTTTGTTCCTTTGAATCTTGGTTTCAATCACACTTCTCGGGAAAGCATCGTTGACCATCACACCACAGACATTTTTAAACAACTCTTTACCGATCCAAATTCCGACACCGTATTTACTGGTTTTAGATGGGACATATATTTACATACAAAAAAGTTCGTCTTACAAGTTCCAACGCCTTACATACTCAATGCATAAAAACCGACCCTTAGTCAAGCCTTTCATCATTACAGCAACAGATTACCACATCGTAGATGTGGTAGGTCCATTCTTTGCAAACGGTCGCAATAATGACGCCTCTATTCTATCTCACATTGTGAAAACAAATGCTGGCAATTTCATGGGTTATATAAAAGATCAAGATGTTTTGATCGTTGACAGAGGTTTTAGGGATTCGGTGCGATTTCTTCAAGAATGTGGCTTACAAATAGAAATGCCGTCATTTCTACCTAAAACTAGAAAACAACATACAACGAAAGAAGCAAATACGTCAAGGTTGGTGACCAAAATTCGGTGGGTTGTCGAGGCAGCTAACGGAAGAATAAAGAAATGGCTATATCTTAATAATGTGGTCCATAACAGTCAAATTCCGTACATAGGAGATTTTGTGCGTATTGTGAGCAGCATGATTAATACATACAGACCGCCACTTAAAACCAGCGACGATGGTGATCTTAGTCTTGGTTATAAAATGCTGATAAAATCTCGAGAAAACGCAAATGCTCTGAAACAATTGAGTACAAAAGACACACACGCATTTAGAGCTAATTCTAAGTCATGGAAAAGAATTGATGCCAATGATGTTGTTGTTGATTTCCCTGTTCTTAGTGAGGATGAAGTTAGAGAGTTAACATTTGGTGTCTATCAAGTCCGGCAAGCAAATTCCTACGTCATAGAGCACACTGAAAACGGCCAGTACCACATAGACGTGTCTGAAATTGAATCAGGATTAATTCATACAAGAATTCAATCTAGACATCGAAACAGTACCCTTTACAATCTGTGGGTAAAGTACACTACCAACAGTGTGTGTGGTTGGTACTGTCAGTGTAAATCTGGTGCCCGCACTGTCGGATGTTGCGCCCACATCTGTAGCGTCATCTGGTATCTTGGGTACTCTCGCCATCAGTGCAATTACGCTGTTAGTGCTAATAAACAATTCATTTCAAACATTGATGATGCATACGAATGCCAAACAGATTCTGATGATTTTTCTAACTAACCATAATATTAAAAGTAAACCGACTTCTTGTATATTGAATATTGTGTTTAGTTTCTATATTCTTGAGCGAGACATGACATAACTTTTGTACCAAACTTTACGAAATCTAAAGCACAGGTAAGTCGAAGTGGAATTTAATACCCGTTTAACTGAACAAGCGAGCATTTATGAATGGGCATTTCACACGGCTTCCACCCCCATCTTCTTTTGTAGAAACCAAATTTGAGGTCAGGCCAATTTTTGAGGCCAGGGCAAAATTTGGGGCCAAGCCAAATTGAGGCCAGGCCATTTTTGAAGCCTGGCCAGTCCAATGGGGGCCCAGGTCAGGCCAGGTTTTAGAGTATGCCCACCTTTCACTGTGCTTTATGTTAGGATAGTCCGACATACCCGCCTATCCTTTAACTAATTAGCTATTTTGCCTCTATCAGTTTTATTTAATATTGTTTTCATATCAGGACACGTATGCTGGGCGGCATGAAATGGTTTGCAGCTGGTCGCTTATTGACGCAAATGACCTAGAAATGAATATATCAATAATACTTCCTTCTACTACGAGATCATTTTTAAAAAGGGGTTCCATTCATGTTAACCTCTCCATTTCTATTTTTCATGTTTTACATTTACATGAATAAAAAAAGGAGATTAAAGAATGCTTGGACGACATATTTACCTATTCTGTTATATTCATGTAGAATTTATTTGTAAATTGGGGTGAACTTTTCACCCCATTTGTAGGTTTGAATAGAAATGTAATACGTTGTTTATAATCGCATATAATGCTCAGACACCACACACAATTAAAGGTACACCAAATTCACATGTAGACGTCGACACATTTTTTAAGATGCTTCCCATTAAATAATATATATTATGTCTGGTAAATAGAGAATATGTTTCGTTAAAAAAAAAAGTCTGATCAATTCTGACATTTCAAAGGCTGACTCTATAACCTTCTATCAATGCGTAAAGCAGACACTGATCATACCTAGCAGCAGGCAGTGGTTTTTATGGCAACGCTTTTCAGCTGATCCTCAATATGTTGTCGATATGTCGACCAGCTGATCCGAGTTCAATTTGATTAATCTAAAACAGCAGGCTCTCTATTAAGGTCCGCTCCGAGGCATTTTTTATCGTCAAATCAATTCTTTAAACAAATTGATATTTAATTTTTGGTTGTTTTTATTGATTATGATCTTATTTATGCACATCAGTTCTCACCCGTTTTGCTTTCTAAGGTAATATACATGTACATGTATAAACGTCTCAATGTTGAATGAATATTGCAAGCATATCTGTGTACATATAATTACAGTAAATTATTTTTCATAAAAGTTTATCTATGAACTTCTTAAATTAACAAAAATAGTATTTTACTCCCGATCAGGAATGCATGTGATCCTACAATGACCAGGACCGAAGTAGACGGTCAAAAACCTTTGCAAAATTTTCACCTGCAAACGCTTTGGGTGTGAAAAAAGGTTTCAGAGAGCCTCCGGTGTTTCAACAACTCAAACATCACAGAATTTACGGATTCATTAAAAATATTTGAAGTGCCAGAAGACATTTCATCGAAATCAAATTGCACACAACTGTCGAAAAGTGAATGGAAAACATGAAGAATATGGGGGAAAAATCATATAAACTATAAAATCCGATAGGTGTAAAATTCTAATAAAAACTGTTAAACTTACAAAAATGTAAATCAACTGCATGTAGTATGACATCTATTAACATCTTATATTTATGTTTAAAGGAAGTAGTATGGAAATAAAACGCATCAAGATGTCAATTACACAAATGGCTAGTTCTTTAAATAGTATTACCATTTAGAAAAAACACACTCCGTCCGTATCTAGAAACTGACTGTCCATAAGTAGATTAATTAACAAAACCCGCGCCGCTTTGTCGTAGTCCGTTAATCGATTACGGCATCACTCCACGGGCCGTCTTTGAGCGCTGATCGATGTCTTTCCTGGCAGAGAGCCTGACATCGTGCTCACGCCGCTGCTGATAGAATTACAGACCGTAACGTTCTACCATCCAGCTATTACACCCCGATTTTCCGTCAGTTGTAAAGAAGCAGGAATGAATTTAAATCACAGGCATAGTTATGGGAGGGAGGGGAGACGTAGAAGGGGTTATAACCCTCCTTCCTACTTTCAGATGTGGGAGAGGGGGCAGTACTATGTTTGTCCCAATTCCCACACCAGTGATAGAAATTATCAGTAATAATTAACAGTGGATTAATTTTAGTAGACACTTTTTGTTTTCTTCTTGAATACAAAACTTCTATTATAGTTCATTATTGTTTTTAATTTGTGCCCCCTACCCTCAAACTTTTAGTTTAAATTTTACGACCACTGTTAATCATCATAAATAACGTGCGAGACTTCCTGCAGCGACGAAATCTAAGTTGTACATGCAACAATCTACTTGAACTGTGAAAATGCATGAATAATAAATGTCCATTGTTAGTTTTATGTAATTAAATCGACCTTCATACTAAGTTTGCTGGGGTGGGTATTTGATTCCTTAGTTAGATAGTTTATCCATTATCGCTGTTTTAAAGACTTTATTTCGTTATATAAAAAAAAAACTAGTTTTGCAATTGAAGTCAATCCTTTTGTTCGTGAAAAACTATATTTATTATCATTAAGGTAGGATGAAAAGGGTTCAGATGCGATGTTCTACTAATTGATAGAAATGATTTTTCGATTACACTGTTGAATTAGTGGTAATAGAGATAAAAACGGTGTAATAAAATGTAGACTCCTACTGATTGCCGACATCTGTCGTAAATACCAGTTTTGATGTCGATTTCTTACGTGACTATAAATCCTACAGACTTCATAAAATATTGGCATTTTCGATAAAGAAATCGTTTAAATCGAACCACTAATGCTCCGCAGCTTATCTTCTTGTGCATTAATACCCCATGAAATGGAACGATATTGCGAAGGAACATTAAATGCACATTAACTCTGTTTCTAACGTAACTCGGTACTTATGTTTCCAAACCAACGTAGAGTTGTCTGGATATTTTAATGATTCGATTAAATATTTCATGTTCTATGATTTTTATAACCAATTGGTCGTTGATCTCCAAAAATTCCTTGAGAAATGTATTGTCAATCTCAACAAAATGAAGAAATATTATATGCACAGAGAAGGGGAACATCTTAATATCTTACCTTAGGAATAAAATCAAACTATTTTTATAGTATTTTAAAAAGAAGTTTATTGATGATTCATTTTAAAATCTTTTTTAAAATAGTAGTCACAATGGGCCGTATTACGTGTCCTATTAATGAATAATATACTTCTTTTTTCAGTGACAGTGTTTGTCCTGTGTTGGACTCCATACTTTTTAATGGTGTCGTGGTTTTGGATCGACCGGTGAGTATCAACTTCATTTGAATATAATCATTTTATTTCCTTAACACTGTCTAAAATATAAATAAAGCAATTAAACCAAACGCAAGGATGTAAAAGTCATGCCAAGGACCGGGAATTTCAACATCCGAAATATTTTAGATTTCTTAAACATGGTGGATTAAAAGTCAAAATATCAGTCTTAAATATCCTGGCATGTAGCATCAGAAGAGGAGGGGGCAGGGTTATTGCAACCAACATTTTTCTTACTTATAAATTTACATATAGAAAATTAAGTTTTAAATTTTAAAGACCAAATATTTTTTAAACATTTAATAATTTTAGAGAAATTAAGAAAATCAATAGTAAAATAGAAGTTTTAGAAATTTTGCATCATCCAACGAATAAGGATGTTGTAAGACTAGCGAATGTTTTGTTTTTGCTTGTAATGTTTCGGATACGTTTGTCCCTCCACCAATCTTTCAAAAACGATGCTATGCATCTGAAATTACAAAACATCTTAACATTGTTGTGTATTTAACCTTAAACCTTAAAAAATACCACCATTCAAAAACAGATTACTTAAATTGTTAGCTGAAAAAAACCTACTCGATCAGTAAGCCAATACAAAGCCACATGAGGCTACGATTTTTATAATACAACCAGTTTATATTACCTATTGTAGAACGCTCAATATAGGTGAAACTATCTTGAGTATACTTTGAATGCGCCTAGCTATATGTTCTTCAAAACTATGATGAAGGTGCAATTTTTACAGTTTTGTACACGTATTTCCCCAACTTTTCCCAATGTTATCGACAATAAGTATTCTTAGTGCTCACAATATTGATATACGATGTAATTAATTTTTCTGTTGACTTTTATTATATTGCGGCCGACTTATTGAGCGCACGTATAGAATTACCATACATTTATCAATTCCTTAGGGCACCATCTTCTATCGCCCTGGCAGAGTAAAATGTTTTAAAAGAAACTAGCTTTGTTTTCTATCTTTTCTTTCACATAAGATACAATGTGTACTTAATTATCTTAACGTTGATGGCAACAGAACCATTATTGTGCCGAGAGCAGTTTTATTCCAAAATAGACAATTTAAGAAAAAGAAAACGTTTGCATCTGACCATTAATAAAAACCAAAAACAGCTGAGCATCCATAATTTACTCTTCAATTAACTACTATGTTTTATTGTAATATAAAGCTTGCCATTAGTGGGTAGGTGTTTTCAACATCTGATCAACGGCAATCTTAATAATAACTATGCCATGAAAGACCTGGGCGATATAATGAATATGACCATTATTAGGGATGGTCTCGTTAGGTCCAACTATAAGTCTACAATTTGGCTTTCCGAATCTCATTCATTTTCAAAACACTGTAAGTTTTCCCGGAATATCATTTAATTGATGTCATTAATAGCCATTTAGCGGTTTCTGTGAGATGCTGATCATATTACCCAGACATCATAAAAGCAATTTTGTTTGTAGTACAAATCATTGACTGCGGAGAGGTTATAAATTTGCAACATTTCTTGCAAAATCAGAAATGATGATCAACTTCGGAAATGGCAAAATACTGATAAAAACTTTGATAATATTTATAGAATATGTTACTTTTTTGCCACTTTTTTCATTTATTCTGCCTTCGTTTTTTCAGGGAATCAGCTAAAAACATCGATACCAAAGTTCAAAGAGGCCTTTTTATTTTCGCTGTCTCCAGTGCGTGTCTTGATCCCATTGTCTATGGTAAGTAGTAGATGGAAATCATTTTCTGAACAGCACTGGTCACGAAAGAGGTAATTAATAAAGGATTAAATGAAGCCAGTGAATGGAACTTGGGGAAAAAAGGGTAACATGTTTAATACACAGTGCCAGAAATTGTGAAGTTATGTTGACTTTGTACATGTATGTTCAAGTTTAACTGTAATTACTACGGTTGGATCATGAGTAGAACGGAAAAAAGTAAATGTTTATGTTATGTCTCTGTTTTCTTGGTTTTGTTATTATATTGATGCATTATTATATAGATTATAAGCATCTACGTTCGACGAAAGCAAACAACAGACTTATGTAAAATTGTTCGCTTCTCTGATTTCCCTCTCCTTCTATAATAAGAAAAAAATCTGACGAAAAGAGAAAATATACATTGAATTCTTTTTAATATAAAATGTTCCCTATAAATTTCTCTATCTTTTTACTTGAGCCTTTTACATAATCTATAAAATAATCGACCATTCATATAAAAAGAATCTTTTATCGAATAGATGGCGTTGCTTATATTTTGGGTCTCTGGGTTTTGATCCTTTATAAGTCGTGTGATCAAATATATGTTCATATACAATAAATGTTTGTATAGGAATGTTCACTGCTGCATTCAGGAAGGAAGCAAGGAGGTGGTTAGGGTGGTTCAAAGATAGGCTGAACAGAATGGGAATATACACAATGACACCGAATACAGCGAGTGAACAAGACAACTTCAAGTAATGGGGCTGGAGAAACGAATTGACTGTACACCGCCTCAGAAACGAATTGACTGTACACCGCCTCATGAATATTCACAAGGAGCCTTTGACCACAGAGATTTTTTGTTGTTACATGTATATGTATCAGTCCAAGAAACAATTCCATGTGTCGGTTAGATATAACGTCATAAATTTTCACAATGATGCGCATTCAAAGTGATTTAAATGTTTTGCGTCTTAAAAAAAATAAGATGAAATATTTTCAATCTATATAAATCGTGCATAATCCATTTAGAATAAGATGCTTTGCATAGTTAAGAATGTATTTTTTATGTTTAATGATAGCGTTTTATTAATACGCTCAAAGCTGAATTAACAATAGTTTCAGAGTAAGTAAATGAGAAGTTATCTGTCACATAAAACCGATTGCTTCTATAACGTGTCGTCGTTTCACAAATGCAAACAAAAATCCAATTCATTGCAGTTTCAGCACAAGATGATCCGATTAGAGAGTAGAGAAATTGAGCCGGTTTTCTCAATAAAACTTTACAGGCTAGGGTGGTGTTATGGGTTTATTTAAGGGACACGTCCTTTTGGCATGGAATTTGATAAAAGAAGGATTAACTGAAATGTTCCGTTTCATATCGAAGCGGTTTGTAATGAAAATGGACCTTTTTTCCATTTCCGGCTGCGTATCAGATGACAACTTTAACCCTGATGAGAAACGTCAGTTATATTTATTCTTGTTTATTCTAGGGAAATAACAATTTATGTGATTTGTTGACACTCAAAGTAAGACTGCATTGGCACTGGTTTATTTTGTACCTACATGTATATCTGTAAAGGTTTGTCCAAACATCTTGTTTTGTACATAACTTTGTTGTTTTTTTTCTTCCATTTTTCGGAGGCTTATAATGTTGAGTGCAGTTTTTGCAAGGACTTATAGTACATGATCAGTAAAGGGAATTGGCATAACTAGTCTAATACCGAGTTAAGGATGACGTTTACTCGGGATTTGAGATCGTTCAATGGCAAGAGTAAAGTTTGTTCTAAACACATTAAATATAGGATATGAATTATATAGACATAACAGTTTATATTCTTTTATCATTTTATCAGACTTTGGCAAAACCTAGGAAGTTATTTGTTCAAATTCTTTTTCCACTAATATTGTTTGGCTTCTCTATTATAACAAAATTTCATATCTCTTATATTTATGTATCTGTAATCCATAAATATGTTCAAATTTTCTGTTGACTTCTTCTTACTTAATATTCTTTTATATAATTGACCTAGTTTTTGAAAGTGAAAATAGCCTTACACTAATTAGTTTACTATTTAGTTCTTGGTTTTGGGTAAACGTCATCCTTAAATGACTCTTTTATCTATTACAGCCATTACAGGTAGGTAATATTGTACATGTTATCTATTTTAGTCACACTTCTGCTGTTTACATATTATCGTTTCATCATTTAATGTCAGGTGCTATTTTTGTTTTGCGTTTGAATAGAAATAATATTAGATTTTAATACACTAGTTTATGAAAAAGGAGATATGAACTTAAAATCTAATGAAATTGTAATAATGATAATCAGTTTTGATAATCATTTTTTTTCTAAAGAATTCATCCAGTATACAAAACATTCCATTTATATATTTCTTCACTTTCTTAATATTAAATGTTTATTCATGTTTTGAGTTGATTGGTAATGAACAATAAAGTTCTACACCAGTTTTATCTTTTTGTAATGATTGTAGACATTACAATGATAATAGTTGTTTCAATGCAGCTATAATACAGAAAAAGTATAAGAGAAAAGATATATGGTAGAAATGTGTTTTTGTTTATGAACTGTTTAATTTCGATAAAAGAATCATGTACAGATTGTTTAATATATAATTGGCAAAATAATGATACGCGAGTTGATGCATGTAATAAGTAAAATATACATTTATTTTTGAGTTTAATAAATTGTCAACAGCTTATCTTACGCTTAGATTCGATTACTATTAATAGAAAAAAGACAAGAATATTGATTTTAAAAATTATAATGATTAAAACGGTAAATTTTTCACTAGTATTGTTACAATGTACATGTATACATGTCTCATCGTTCTTACTCAGTAATTTAGGATCGAATCCAGTGTGTGCTGAATTTTATTCATTCGTCAAAAAAACGAACACTGGTGAATATTTAAAAAGCAGATCTCAAGTACGTTTTATATATGACTCAGATGTGACTAGAATCACTAGTATGTGCTTAGCAAAACAGGATGCCTCGCACACTGAAGAGTTCCGAGCCGTGGAGCTTGTTTGTTGTTTAGAGTTGCAATAATCTGCCCTTAGATATAAATGGATTAATTGATTGACGTTAATTTTACATTAAATGACAACATAACCAGGGACATAATTTGAATGATTTTCACATTTATTGGTAAACAAACGAAAAACAGAAGATCCTTAAGTTTAGTTTGTTAAATTCTTCTCCGTGTCATGAAGGCGCATAAGACCGGTGCATATCTCCGGTTTCTGTGGTGCTAAGCGGATGAGAGTCATCGACTCCCCCTGGATGGGACACTAGTTCATCGCAGGTTAACCCCCAGCATAAGCCGGTACCCAATTTCAGCTGGTTTGACTGAGACAATGTATATAACGTGTCTAAGTGCACAACATACAACATTAAGTGGCCACAGCGGGGTTTGAACCAGCGACCTTTCGGTTACTGACATAACGCACATAACTACTGGGCCGTGTGCTCCACTAAAGTTTAAGAATGAAAAAATGACAAATTAACCTAGTTTCATTAAAATATCTAAAACTAATTAAAAAAACAGATTGTTTTCATAAAGATATGTTGTAGAAATAAAACAAATGTTCATCATCTCGATGCTTTGACTTTTGAAAAACAATCCCGTCATCAATTCCGCATATCTCTGATCAGCTGAAAGCTTCTGTAGGCAATCTCTTAATGAGAAGTTTTCATGGCAAGAAATAGAATGACTATTAAGGAAGCAATAAATGGATTGCTTCAATTGCAACGACCTCGCATCTGATAATTAACTATGCCGTGACAATGCCGAGACCTTGTCCATGTGACTTAATAAATATATTAACTTTGCGATATTTTCCTTTTAATAAAACCTTATAACAAGACCGTAGATTTTTACAATGATGTAACGCATCAAAACAAGCTTTCAAATTGCTTGATTACGAGCGGCAGCCCAGTGAAATACCGTTATTTTGTTAGCACAACATTTAGTTGTCGGTTAAACTTAATGGCCAACAGAGAACTACATGTTCTCATTAAGCTGATATTTGACACAAGCTACTAGTTTAAAACTATCCAATGATGTCTCGAAGATACATGTAGGTGTTAGCACAGAAAAATGATAATCTTACTTGAGAATTGTTAGATTTTTAAAAGATATTAAAAGCCGTCTCTATACTCATATTTCCCTTGGTTGCAGCAATCAGGGTATACAACAAAAATCATTGAAAATGTTGAAGGTGAAGGCCGGTGAAATTTTTAAATTGTATTTTGAAAAAAAAAATCAGATTAAGGGCGCTTGAATATTATCGAAACACAATCAAAGCCCAAAAATGATCCCAAAATGTTTACAACTTTAAGCTTGGGACATGCATTATTTTTCACAAAAAAATTCATTGATAAAAGGCAACAATCTTAGTTTTGAACAAAAGATTATCATATCGTTCTGACATTGTAATATAAAATTATTTCAAACGCTTCCAATTGGCACAAGTAAACCACTATTGAACTCATCATACTAATGAAATGATTAATAACAGACAAATGGGTGATTTCGTCGCTATTACACCCCCACTCCCCACTTTCCAGTTACCGTTATTATATTTGTTAATAATGTAATTAAAGGAAATAAAACAGCACGATTATCGATAGCTTGTTACTTTTTCTGTGTATTTATTTGCTGAAGATAATCAATGAAAGGTATTTGTTAACCGTCATAACACATTAAACCAAGTAATAAATTCCACAAAGGGTTTCTAAATGTTCGAATACCAACCAAATTTTTGCACATGCAGTTAATAAAAAAAAATATTTAAAAAAATGCAACAATCTCCAACCAATTAGTGTAAATAAAAGTATAAACATTAATGCGTTCATCATCAGAGATAATGATGAATCATCACAGATAATGATGAATCATCAGAGATAATAATGAAATTCCGATGGCAACCAAAGTATGCGTAAAATAAGTGCTCATCCAAACTGCCTTACGTGTTTTATTTGGAAGATGTCGCTTTAGGTAAATTGAGGCTTCTCATCATACAGTTGTTCAAACCTCTTGAAAACAGTTGAGACTTCAGTAGCTTCCCCAACCAAACATCTTCTCACTGTTTACGCCTGGATGCATTTAATAGCAACTTGCGCAATTGCCCTGGAATCTTTTAAGTATAATCAATATTTCTTGGAAAACTGTTTACATATATAGCTAGGCCTATCTTATGCATTATTAAAATCAATTGCTAAAGCTCATTTGCTTTATTAAGGTATGGTTAAATTGTTGTTATACTGATCTGAGCTAACACGGTTATATTCCACTTATATGACCATTTAAGCCCGTAGGCTTTTTCTCAAATAATTGTTTGGAATAACGGTCATTAACAATTTGAATGTCAATTATATGAACCATATAACCAAGTGCAGTCTTGTATATATTCACAGAGAAATAACAACGCTTAGCAATTTGAAATTGCCTTTTCGACGCAAGAAGAACAGTACTTTACTCTGTCCCGAGTTTTTAAAACTATCCCGGATAATTATGCCAGTGCCAATTAAAGTGGCAGTCTTACACCCGTCTAAGCTGCATGTTTCGAAAAATTCAAATATTCCACATAGACCTATGCTTAAAGGGTTAATGATCACCTTTGTTTCTTAGGTAAGATATTAACCTTTAAAAAACAATTCCTACAGAAAAACATTTTTTCCGGTAGGATATTTGAAATTTCCTACCGGAATAAAAGAAATTCCTGTAGAAATTTAAATTAAGGTGAGACACACTAAAAACAAAATTGGTTATACACTCTCTAGATAATTGCTATGAGGCCTATGGATTTTTAGGAAACTACATCTAAAGTGGGTGCAAAAATGCCAACTTGGCACCGGCATAATTATCCGATATAATCTGTGAGCATTTTTATAAATATATTGTTAACAAGTACAACACAAATTCGCCATTTATATTCAACTATTCGCATAAAAACCTTTTCCAAATAAAACCTTAAAAAACCCTAATAATTTATCGTTTTAACCTTTACCTTTATTAGAACCAAGCATGCATACTTTCATTTTAGGGTTTTTCGTTTTACAGGAGACCTGTTATCATTTTATTGTAATATGGATGCCGTTTATAAAAGCATAATGATGAATGTATTGAATGACATGCATTAATAATATTATTTGAAAAAATATTTTTCATGAAATTAAAACGTAAAGTATCCAGGATTTTTCTAATCAAAACTACTACGTTTGTCGTTGTTGCTTATTTTTCAGAGGCACCGGCCAATGTTTAACAAAACATCCTTATGTAAACTAAAGTGCTTGAGCAGAAACAAATTTCAAGGACTAAATATCCTGTAAAGTTTGAGCTTTTACATAAGCTTTCTATATAATAAGCAGTCATTTTTGTATCATTCCCTTCTAGGCCCATTCTAGACAAATGTCCCCTTCAAGACGAAACGCAATAAAATCCTGAAGACTTAGCTTAGTAAGCGGCGTTAAACACCGTCCTTGTTTACCATATTAAACTTAAGGTGGATAAAGATCGAAGTTTTGGATGTCGTTTTACCCAAAATATTATCTAAACTATTCCACCTTATGTTTGGACAGCATCTACAACAATACGGGCTAGAAGAAAAATGGTAAAGTGAACTTTCTGAACCAATTTTAAGGGGCTTGGTCACGATTTTAGTCAAATTCTATTTTTCTGTTTCTTTCTTTTTTTATAATTTATTTATGAAATACAAGCATACACACAATTACACCAACAAAATCCACACATAAACACACCAATCACACACTCTCAGGCATATTTTAAATAACAACCTCTATGTACATGCACTTTTATAATGCTAAAGCGGTGGTTACTTGCTTGAAGAAAAAACTTCACAATAAAAGTAAGAAAAAAGAATTATAGCGGTAATGTTAATAATACACAAGAGGAAAAAAAAAAACACACACACACACACATACACACTCCAAAACAGTGAAAAAAGTAATCAGTCAAATATATCTTTCCAAACATCCCACTGTTTTTCAAATTCATGCACTTTGAAAGTTTGAATTGCAGCATATCTTTCAACATTAAAATTTTACCTTTAAATGACCAAGAAAACAAATCAATGTTGGCATCTTGTTCAAAGAAAATAAGTTTTGTTTCATCAAATAATAGAATAAAATTAATAACTTTGTTAAGACATGTCAATGGAAGTTCACCGAATATGATATTTAATACATTGAAACCAATCCTTTCAGAAGTCTTTCTGTAAATATGAAGACTTTTCTGTTTCTTTTTGCAATGTTTTAAGAATGCATTTCTAATGATCAAATGAAATTAGAGAGTCAGTCGTAGAATTATAAGCAAGATACAGGGCTCACAATTCTTTGTCATGTAAACAAGGCTCGTGTCCTTTTTTTGTTTAATTAGGTTCAATATACCAATAAAATATCTTTTTCAAGCTGATTTGTATATCTCCTTATTCATTTTATGCATAAATAAACAGTTCCTAACGTTTAACACATTCGTTTTAGGTCTAAAACTGGAATTTTCGCCTTAACATTCAAAATGTAAACAAAAGCTTTGTTTACGTAGCAAAGAATTGTAAGCTCTGTAGCTTGCTTATAACTCAACGAATGCCACTCAAATTTTGGTTGCCTATTAACAATGCTTTATTGAAGCATTGAAAACATTAAAATTGGAAAAATAATTTTGGACCAAACTCGTGACCATGCCCCTTTAACAAGAAGCGAAGTAGGAGATGGGACATGACTGTAAGGTAGCGCGCTCTTCCTCAATGCCACTGCAGGAGACACTAGTTCCTGACTTCAGTGAGGAGATAGACGACAATCCACTAGCACTAAGAAGACATAAGGAATACACCCACCCACTTACCCACCCACCCCCAAGCCAGACTTTACAAACAATTATACACGTTCCAGATCAATAGTTTTAGGCTGGTCAACTTTTTTTTAATCACCATAAGGGAAGAGTTGTTACATATATAACCTAAACACCTGAGGAAGATCATGTACCCCTTTTTAGGGTGTATTCGTTCAAGCCCTTTCGTCAGACACATATGCACTCGTTGAGTAAGAAAGGATATCATCGTTATCAGAGTACACGTTACATTAGGGAGAGAATTTGCTCTATTGCGTATGTTACATTAGGGAGAGAATTCGACCTGTTGCGTATGTTACTTCGTCTCATAAGCTCAAATCTTAAAATAATCTTAGATATATATCCGAGGAACCATTTAATAGAAAGCATCTGCTTCTGAGAACTAGACCGTTTGCCTAGCCAATTCATTTTGTTTGATTTGGAAGACCTTAGCTCCCATAAAAGTTACGACAGTTCTATGTGCAGGAATGTTCAGCCATGCGATCTATTGGATCTACCGCTTGAGGAAAGTTTTGCAGTCCCTCTGGCCCTTGCTAAAAGGCGGTCAAATTCAGATATTTCAACATATACTTATATAGTACTTAACAGCTTTAAAATCATTTCTGGTATTCCAGCTCCTTTAGTAGTATCACTGTGTAAGTTTGGGTAGGTAATTCTCTGGAGTTTGGAAGTGTTATGTCAACCATTCCCCTTTAATAACAAGTAAACAATATTCTATTTGGCCGTCCTCCAGTTAGGAGATAATGACATTCAATCAGAAGCTGTAGACCTGTGATTATATTGCAGTTTTCACACGATTGAAGAATTATTTCAGCACCATACAGTATGCAGGGTTATTTTCGCCCCGTGTAATTTTCGCCTGTCTACACTTGCAAACAGTTTCGCTCCGTCTTGAATTCGTCCAGACACAGTTGTGTTCAAAAATAGATATATAAGATATTGGAATTTTCCTAGTGTTAAATTCGCCAACTGACAACGAGGGCGAAAGGGGCGAAAATAAAACGATGGCGAATATTTCCCTGTATACAATACCTCATATCTCGATCCATACTGCCAACCAGGTACAACGGAAGTTGAGCTGGCCTAGCCAGACTGCCACGATTACAGAGGAATAATAAGACGGGGAACACTGGTTTTAGACCTACAAGAAACTTAATACTTTTGGAAAAACGACGGGAACTGACTCAGAGTTTTGACGACTATTTTTTCTTTTGGTTTTGAAGAGCTATCCGTCATAGGCGGAATCAGTTAATGTTTAAAAATGGCTTTCGGGATGATATAAGTATAGGATTGGTATTTTGTCATGTATTATTCTATATGTTTGCTGCGGTTTCATACATTTGTTTAAACAAAAGGGTAAATGCTTTCCTAATATGTTGTTGTTTACGTGTATAACCCCCTTCACGATAACGCCGGTACTGTTCAATTGATACACTCTCAAAACTTTTGTTAATAGATAATTAAATGACATACTAGATGAAACAATTAACGTGTATCATATTTCACCAAACTATGTCAATTTGTCCTGCCAAAGAGCAGTACCGTAGTTACCCTGAATTGGTCTTTTGTTTATGAACCATATTTGATGCAACTGTTTGGTGCTAGGATACTGATAGCGTGAATAATACTAACTTGAATCAATATGTGATATGCATTTTAAGCCGATTTGTGTTTTTACGAGGGCTGTCCAATTCCAGATTCTGGCATACGCTATATTAAACCATTTACGGTTTCGTGCTAAAATATCATAATTGTCAATTTGCGGCAAATTCGGTGGTATGAAAAAAAAACCTTAAAGACGTTTTGGCATGTCACAGAAAAATACGAGTTTCGTTTTACAAAGCTTAGGAAAAGGACTTTAAATCTCTCTCTCTCTCTCTCTCTCTCTCTCTCTCTCTCTCTCTCTCCGCAAACACATTTGCTGTCAATTGTGAATATGTTTCGTCGTTTTGTGTAACATGCCAATGGCTTTATTTCTGGTCGAAGCTAAGAGATAGTGAACTCATTTTTGTTCGATGCCGTATTCATTTGTAAATGTAGAGGGATGGTTTTTGACAT
Source organism: Magallana ariakensis (assembly GCA_020458035.1). Classification (NCBI taxonomy): domain Eukaryota; kingdom Metazoa; phylum Mollusca; class Bivalvia; order Ostreida; family Ostreidae; genus Magallana; species Magallana ariakensis. Next base: position 46,833,909 of record CM035816.1, read on the forward strand.
CAATTAAAGCAACCTTGTAATAGCTGATATATGCAACCAGGAGCGATGAATTAGATGACATCTACGTTATCGTTGGATAATAATTCTCAAAGAAGGGTATATACCAATTACATTGCTTAATAAACACCTATCTCTTTTTCATTAATCGGCCAGAACATATAATGTAAATTAATATATACTCATGACACCAATAGTATTTCCATTAATAAGGGCTAAAAGAGTTAATGATCAAGACTAAAACTCTCTCTCTCTCTCTCTCTCTCTCTCTCTCTCTATCTCTCTCTCTAATGAGACTATTATTACACAATAGACATAGCCTCTCATTTAAAGGAATGTTATACCATCTGCATGTCTCTAAAGTGAGACGATGGTTTGATGTACGAAATTTAATTTTTTTCCATTAGTTTTACAAGTATATATATCGAGATACTTCTCAAAGCCAAAGTTAGGTTTTGAAATTCTATACACATGACCTCTGGAAGAACAATACATATCATTAGACCATATTTGAAGAAATTGGTCTTTTAATCTTTGATTTACAGTAGCAGTTAACCATTTCATATCTGAATACTTTGGTTTAATATACGCAAATTAATATGTCTATACTAGCGTTATTAAATTACATACATTTTTATACCACAACATGTTGGTAGTTAACCTTATACATTAATTTGTGAACCATGAACAGATTGTGTCTGTATGAATATTAGATGATGTACGCAAAACGGGGAAGTTGAATTGGGGGGGGGGGTGACAGTCTTTATCTGTAGTACACACAGTATTCACCCACACCCTCGATTGAAATAAAATGAAAAAATGTTTGTAATTTTTTCCAGTCAGCTGCAGCAAAAAGAATTAAGGCCAAGTTCACGAAGCATTGTATCATATTAATGTAAAGTGTTAAGCTTGCGCGGGTTATCAACTAGTACAAGTTAAAATTAGGGAAGTGAATAATATAAACTGTCAGTTATAACTAATACACAAAGTTTACATAAAAATGTATAAATGCATCTATATTGGGAAATCTCATTTACATAAAGGTGTAAACTTCCGTTCTCTCTTTAGCCATTTGTTGCATTCTTAAAGCATCGTTGAAAATGGTAACACATTATAAATTATTTAAAATTATCTTTCTTTGAAAGAGGAATTAACCTTACATTTAAGCAAACCTGAATTCCCCTTATTCAAGGATGCTTTGAGCCAAGACACAGTCGTTTGAGATACTGTATCCACCTGTATCTCAAACGACTGTGTTGTGCGCGGCCAGCGCGCTAGGTTCCGTTCGTCATCGAAAGCAAGATTTTTGTCTTGCCTAGATGGCCGAGTGGTTAGCGCGGTGGCCGCTCACTGCTAGGAGAGTGGGTTCCGGAGGTCGTGAGTTCAAGCCTCGGCCGGGGCGGAGGTGGAGCTCCAGTGGAGCTCCAACAAAGTGAATTTCCTTGTGCTTTATATATATATATATATATATATATATACATTATGCTTAGAGTTGGTGATCAATGATAAAACACAGAAAGTTACAGTGTAAAAATATCCTTAAAGGGACCTGGACACGATTTCAGATGAAAATTTTATTTTTGATTTTTGTGTATTAAATAGTTTACTTGTGTATTTTGAATGATTTACCAAAATTTACTCAATAGAATATGAACTCATTCTCCGTGTCTTTGTCATTAAGTATGTATGTCCAACTCGATATTTGGCTTTCAAATTTTGACAGAGCATTAAAAACATCCATATTGACCATTCTAGACATTAAAAATGAAAAAAATAAATTTTGAAAAAAATTGAGCTCAAATCGTGTCCAAGTCCCTTTAAAAAGAATTAAAAGAGCCTATTTTTAAAATGTTGGAAGCAAAGTTGACAACACGTCGTCAATGTTACATAAGTTTGTGCATAGGTAGGTAGTTATACATACATACATACTAAATGACAAAGAAACGGAGAATGAGTTCGTATTCTATTAATTATACCTCTCTACTTTTATAATGATATTATTATGACCCCCTTCGAAGAAGGAATGCCATATTGCTTTGCTGCTGTATGTCCTTCTATCTGTCTGTCGGTTGGTCGGTCCACCAACAGTTTCCGTTCATTTTTGTCCCAGAGGTTGCATAGACTGAAATGAAATTTGGTATACAGATTTATCATAAGAATATCTATGTCGGGTGCAAAATTGCCACCTTGGCACTGGCATAATTATCCGGCACAGTGTTCTAGGTTAAGTTATGTTTTGGGTACGATCGAGCAATTTTTGACAGCTATGCCCATTGGACTTGGAAAAATTCCAATTATTTGATTTCGGTTCATTAAGGTTTGCACATCCTATAATGTATGTTCAAGGGAGGGGGTATAGAATCATTCTAACAAGAGCTTGGACTTTGGGTAGTTGTATCAAACAGCAATTTGACGTAGGCCTGTCTATTTCCTTACAGGCAGTTCATTGAAATCAACTCGATTTGTCTGGCTTTTGAGGTAAGACTACGCAATCGGTGCATATTTCACTTGAATTCAGCGTCATTTTTCACATGTTTTGACGCAAGTAATAAATATCCATGTCCTACCGAAAGTCCAAGGCAATAAAATGGTTCTAATTGTTTCATAAATTTGTGTAGCACCTTTGTACCATAACATCTGAAACAATAAAATGACACAGTTAAAAGAAATATAATAAAATTAAGTTTTCCAAGTCTACAGTTTTCAATTTATTGTATTGTCGCGCATGCATCCTTATAAAGTATAAAGTTAAGTATAGAGTCAAGTAGGGTTTGCTTAGACAAATTGTGTTTTTGTTTTAAACGCCGTTTTTCCCTTCAAGTTTTAGTACACAGGCAAAAATAAGTCAAAGGGGAATTTGTTTTGCAAACAACATGACAATTACCCTGGTGATAATGTAAAAACAAATTGTGCGACGAGTCCCGAGAATTTTCGAATTAGTAAAAGATATCAAAAAGTCTCCATGTATAGAGATAGAGTGTGTGAAAAAGAAATCATAGAATTGTTTCCATATATTGATAATGACCTATTCAAATTATTTTGCCAATTTATCGAAGAAATGATCAATTTTAAATTGTTTACTGCAGAATTTATGTTGACCTGGAAAACCCCCCAGCTAGGCTTGGAATTGTTGTTACAATACCACGCTCAAGATACTTGTAGTTATCACTTGAAAGTATATTAATTTGAATTGTTTTCACTGACAAGGGTGTATATCAAGAAAATCAGAATTAAGTTATGAATTGCAAATAATCGCCAAATTATACATATTCAAATTATTTTGCCAATATATCGGAGAAATGGTCAATTTAAATAAATTGCTTACTGCGGAACTTATGTTGACCTGAAAAAACAAGTTACTAGACAGTAGTTATCACTTCACAAAATGATTATCACATTGTTAGCACACAACAGGAACGACTTCGCTGGATTTCAACTAACGTTTACTTTTTAAAATGTAGATATTTTCTGTAAGTATGAGGAATCACGTCAATTTCTTGAAAACAATGAAAAGGCGCGAAAATATTAAGGTAATGCATTAGAACCGTTTTAACAAGAGCTTGGACTTTCGGTGGGATGTTACTATCTAGTTTGCTTATCAAAACAAGCTTTCAAATATTGACCTCCTTTCTTCTAATTCGCTCAGAGACGCTCATTAATATTCATAGACTGTCAAAGATCTGCCCTGCTGTGTGAAATTGACGCTGTTTCAACGAAATATACATCCCTGGATGAAGTCAGACGAGTGTCATTGCGTTCAATGCATTCATATCTATTAGCTAATTACTGGACAGTTAACCATGAGTAGACTCCGCCTTCATCAAATTGGAGTTTGTCACGTACTACCCAAAGTCCAAGCTCTTGTTAAAACGGTACTATATGAAATAAAAATGGCTAAAAAATAATCAATGTGGACTTTCACATTACAAAGTATTTCTATTATATCGCTTCTCCAAAAGTTTTGACTTGCCTTTGGCATTTAAGATACAACATAATGTGAAAACTCCCCTATTTATTGTTATCCCAAGATTAAGATTTAGCATGAGAAATGAGATCCGTATTATACACTGTCCTCAGAAACTCACGGATTGTCTTGGATAACCAATCATGAAGCAACTCAGTGATTTTTTCACTTCTCAGGTAAAAGTCGTGTCTAATTTTTCTGATTGACTCCTTCAGTCTTATTAAACGTGTTATTGTCTATGCATGCAACCATTAATTACATGTTTTCTGACATTATTTGTTTAGCTTACCTAAGCTGGAAGCTCAAGTTAGTTTTTCTGATCATCATTTGTCCGGCGTCCGTCTGTCTGTCTGTTAATCTTTTATTGTTTCCATTTTTTCACCAGAAACAATTTGAATCAACTTGGCTCAAAGCATCCTTGAATAAGGGGAATTCAGGTTTGCTTAAATGTAAGGTTAATTCCTCTTTCAAAGAAAGATAATTTTAAATAATTTATAATGTGTTACCATTTTCAACGATGCTTTAAGAATGCAACAAATGGCTAAAGGGAGAACGGAAGTTTACACCTTTATGTAAATGAGATTTCCCAGCACCGTGCGTTTGTGTTAATATTTATTTTCAATATAGATGCATTTATACATTTTTATGTAAACTTTGTGTATTAGTTATAACTGACAGTTTATATTATTCACTTCCCTAATTTTAACTTGTACTAGTTGATAACCCGCGCAAGCTTAACACTTTACATTAATATGATACAATGCTTCGTGAACTTGGCCTTAATTCTTTTTGCTGCAGCTGACTGGAAAAAATTACAAACATTTTTTCATTTTATTTCAATCGAGGGTGTGGGTGAATACTGTGTGTACTACAGATAAAGACTGTCACCCCCCCCCTCCCCAATTCAACTTCCCCGTTTTGCGTACATCATCTAATAATTTTACAGACACAATCTGTTCATGGTTCACAAATTAATGTATAAGGTTTACTACCAACATGTTGTGGTATAAAAATGTATGTAATTTAATAACGCTAGTATATACATATTAATTTGCGTATATTAAACCAAAGTATTCAGATATGAAATGGTTAACTGCTACTGTAAATCAAAGATTAAAAGACCAATTTCTTCAAATATGGTCTAATGATATGTATTGTTCTTCCAGAGGTCATGTGTATAGAATTTTAAAACCTAACTTTGGCTTTGAGAAGTATCTCGATATATATACTTGTAAAACTAAGGGAAAAAAATTAAATTTCGTACATCAAACCATCGTCTCACTTTAGAGACATGCAGATGGTATAACATTCCTTTAAATGAGAGGCTATGTCTATTGTGTAATAATAGTCTCATTAGCGATGAACTTCATTATATTTTAGAATGTTCAGACCTAAAAGAAATAAGAAAAAAATACCTAAACACAAAATATTGGAAAAGACCACATTTTTAAAAGTTTTCTGAACTCATGACCAATTGCAACGGTAAATCACTAAGAAAGTTGTGTGTATTTATTTCAAAAATGTTCCATGCTGTCTGTTCCCCTTAGTTGTTTTCTTATTTTGATCCTTTTATACCATAGTCTTACATAAGTATTGATTCTATAGTATGTCCTTTTTCATACATATCTTTTTCCTGAATGAAAATGTACCGGTATATATGTACCTCTGACGATTTGTATTTATTTGTATTATATATAATTATATGTTCCTCTTGTACCAAATTATTTGGTTTGAGCGAATAAACTGAACTTGAACTTGTCAGATCCAAGGTAACTGCCCATGATTAACTCGCCCTACACTTTCCGCCATGACGTTAATTAGTCAACCCGCGTTCTTGGTTACCCCTTTCTTGACCAAGCACAAAAAGCCATGTACGGCATTATTAGAAAAATACGATTATATAATCTACCTTTTGACTGAGAACTTGAATTTTTCGACAAAATTGTAACTCCTGTCCTGTTATATGGATTTTTAAGTTTGGGGTTTTGAAAATGTTGATATAATCGAACGTTTGCATTTACGATCTTGAAATATATTTTAAACCTTAAATCTAGTGCTCCAAATGTTATGGTGTAAGGAGAAACTGGGCGTTATCCTCTTTTTGTAAGTATTTTTATACATGTAAGAATGATATCATTTTGGGGGAGATTGATATATGGAAATGATAACAAATTGTGTAGAATTGTTTATAAGCATTTGTATATTAGATATACCAACACCAGTCCACCAATCCATGGATACATAATATTTTTAACACAACAGGAATGAGTAATATTTGGATGGATCAAGATTTTTACAGTGTCAAGTGGATAAGTGCTTCAATTAATCAAAAGCTTGAAAATCAGTTTCTTCAAAAATGGTACAGAGATATCAACAACTCTAGTAAAGGAATCAGTTACAGAATGTTTAAAACAACCTTTGTTTGTGAAAAAAATGTATCAATAAATACACTATTTAGAAATATTCTTGTAAAATTTAGAACAAGTAACCATCGTCTTTCGATAGAGATTGGTCCTTGGAATAATTTACAACGCCATGAAAGAATCTACAATCTCTGTAATAATAACCAAATTGGGGACGAATTTCATAATCTGTTAGAATATATGCAATGCATTAGCTTCAATTAGAAACTATTTTAAGCATTTTAGCAAGAAAATACTATTTCCAACTAAATATTGTTAAGTTCAGTAATTAATTGACAAATACCAATTCTTTATTATACAAAAACTATGTATTTTCATTACAAAAATTTATGAGATCTGTTCTCCATTTGCAAAATGAGCCAGCTAGCTCTGCTCATTTAGACTTTGTATATAATTATGTATATATGTTATATATTTATAATGTACCTCTTGTACCATTTACATGGTTTTGAGAGAATAAATAAAGTGAAAAATTGAATTGACAGTTCTATCCATCAAAACTAAAATCGCGCATTTAAGAAACGAATTGGCTCATTTTATTTATTCAACATTTGTCATATCTTAATTTCTATGTATTCCCTAAATAAGTTCCTAGTAAATATATTCACTCTTTACGTAATCATTGAATAGTTTTTCATTGCAAGCATATATTTTGATGCGAATTCCCACTGACTTGGATCCGCCAAAGCGTGTCCACCTCCTGCCTCTCATTTTGGTTTATCGAAAATGAAAGTAGGATTTTAATTTATTTCTCAATAATTACTTATCATGTAAAATTTAATTAAAGTTTACGGACATCAACTCACACATGATGAAATACTAAAGTATCAGTGCTATATTTGGAAGGGATTGCCCGAAGTACGACGAAATATTATACCATTCTGGCCTCCCTTTTAACCGTTAATTGCATATTTGAAGCAGAAGATGCAGATTGAGAGGTGATTTTTTTTTATTAATGACAAATGTAATGCACTATTTCGGTTACATGTAACTCTGTGGTTAGCTTAGATCGTGAAGGACTGATCGGAAGACGGAGACGGTCGTAAAATAATTTTACCGATGAGTTTCAAGCAAAAATTCCAGCTGATTTGACAGTCCTAGAAAAATCCAAGATGGCGGTGATGTGTACCTTGTGTTTTATTACGTAGGGGTTTTCTTTAAATTTTAAATTTTTTTATTACTTATTACGCAGGTTCATGTGAAAAAGATCGTCTCAAAAACTTTATGTCCAGATAAGCTGAAACTTGTGTTGAAGCAACCTCATGTAGTGTTGATTCAAGTTTGATCAAATCATGATCCCTGGGTAGGGTGTGGCCTCAATAGTAGATTAAATTCTTACAATAGGAATAGATAAAACTCTTTAAAAAATCTTCTCCAAAACCATATAACCAAAAGCTAAAACTTGTATGGAAGCATCCATATGGGGTGTAGATTAAAATTTGTTCAAATCATGATCCCCGGTGGTAGAATTGAGCCACAATGGGGGTATCAGATATACATGTAACATTGGAGAAAAAAATTTCTTTACAAGAACCCCGTTGTTATATTTTATGGAAACATCCATAGAAATTGTTATTTTTGAAATTAATATAGATTGGATTTTAAGTTGTTCTAACTAGGACTCATACTTGGGGTCTGCAAGAGGTTAAAAGTCAGCATAGGAATATATCTAACATAGTAAAATGTTAAAGTATCGTCATGTAATGTTGAAGTTCCATCATGTCATGTTGAAGTATCATCATGTATTGAAGCATCATCACGTATGTTGAAGTACCATCACGTAATGTTTAAGTACCATCATGTAATGTTGAAGTATCATCACGTTATGTATAAGTATCATCATGTTATGTTGAAGTATCATCATGGAATGTTGAAGTATCATCATATTATGAATATTATCAACATAAGGAATTGAGGCGTTCCATATATAAATAAACTTGATGCCACATTTGACCAATGAAAATAGTATGATTCATCAACGAATTTCTTCAATAATAGTTTTAAAAAGTGACATAACATTATGAATATATATAATAATATTTTCAATTAATGATAAAGCTTTTATTTCAACCTTAATCGTTCATATATCAAAGTTTCTTCATAACTACATTTCTTCAAGTGTGCGTATTACAATACCATTATTTGTATATTTATTTGTTATCTTCCACTTCAGCAGAAACTTAATTTATAGTGCTCTTCGGCTTTGATAATAAGAAAAACTTGATACATGATAATAAAGCATGAAAATATGTCATCAGAAGTATATTTTACCACGATGAGCAAGTTAAGATATTGTGATATTATAGTTGGGATTTTAGACAATTGTAATGACTTTTATTAAAGTAATCAGTTTTTATAACTCTTTTGAATAGTTTTGCGCTTTAAACCTTTGCTCGCAGCATATCCTGGGTATTATAGATGTATAAAGACGAAAGAAGATTGCCTACGTCCAGTGTCTTAAGTTATTAAAAAATAACGTTATTTTGGGGTAAACTAAAGCGACGAAAACGGAAACATATAACTATCGGAAACATATGACGGCGCGATAATACAAGTGCTTTTAACCTGTTTTAAAAATACATGAACTATTATGGTCAAGAGTTTATTACAAAGAAACCCTGCTGTTTTCAGTTTGATAACAGTCAAATGTAACGTGTCAAACATAAAATTTATCTATTCATTTGCTTGCAATGAAGTGCTTATGAATGCAGAGGTTGATTGTAGTTCGGTCAACAACAGAAGTTTTGAATTCTAGTATTGCCATTATCTTGGTATCGCTGAAAACTTAAGATCCTGTCATCCATCAAACTCAGCTAAATTGACTCGTTAAGTTCGAGATTCCATCATTAAATGTCACTTAAGCATTCAGCTTTATGGTCCTTTTTCTTGCCCCAATTTACCAGCAAGACCAAGACTGTATAGTAAGTAAAAGATTTATTGGAATTTATTGTACAGACTTGTAACCCATATAATAAGAAATTAATATGTTTATAAAAATGCGATACTATTGTACAAAGATCTCTGATGTAGGCTTACAAATATAAGGCAACAACCTCTGTAATTATATTCATAACGAAAGCATTAAAATCGTCTAAGGACTTATTGCTGCTTGTCAACTTTGTTTGTCAAGACTGTTGTGTGAAGACTGGCCAAACTTATTGGTCGATTTTATCTGAGCTCCCGAAACTCCCGAAAAATAACATCATTGCAAATCAAAGTCTATTGCCGGAAACCTAAGACCAGTCATGCATATGCTGATTGACAATGGGCAATGCTGAATTTTTTTTCTCCTTTTTTTTTTTGTTATCATGGTTATTTTAGCTGGCTGTATCACTCATTCGAGAAAGTATCATTACTAAACGCGTAAATGCTTTGCACGCAACTACTATAATCTTGTATGGTTTTTCTTCCAAATTAAAAAAAAGACTTTTGCGTTTCATTGGTGGATATATAAATATCAATATTTACAAAAAGGAGAAAAAAATTAACCATATGTCATCAAACAGATGCGAGACTTAACGTTAGTTTCTAAAGTCATAATATAACTAGGCCTATTACAGATTTTGTACTGCGGGTTTGTGTTTGAGTAAGAATTATGTTAATTAGTCATATCCGAAACGAAATAATACGATGAATGTCGATGAGGTCACAGTGTGCCCTATACTTATTTGAATATTCGTTTATCGGTTGGGTAGCGTGTTCTATCCAAAAGCGCTGACGAATAACCATACGTTGGCAACATTATACAACATGTATAACATATATATTGGGAGTTAGCTTAAGTAAAGAATCAAATAGAACATATTTAGTTTTGTGCTAGATAAGCTATTGGAACTTGTGCATGACTGTTCTTCAGTAAGTCCGATTCTTTAAATGCACGCCGTACATTTGTTTAGCATTGTATGGCAAAGACACACTATAGAATACCAGGTACAATGAATATTACAATTTCACACATATATTATGACAAGTATTTTGACTGAATGTAAAAGAACAGTTCTAGTAATGAAATGTCACAATAAACACAAATATCGAAACTTTGCGTCACAAAAGATGAAAGAAAGCACCTCAATACATAACAACAACCTTAAAGTAAAATCACACAGTGATGTTGGTTTTTTTTTAAAGTTATAATGTAATAGGAGGGTTTGCCTCATCTTCAGTCTTCTCTCTGAAGCTTTTCCTTCGGGATACTCCTCTAGTTGAGGTTGCTGCTGTAGTACCACGTGACTGTAGATGAGTTCTCACCGATCCACGAGATTCCGGAGGATACGACTCTGGATCATATTGTGACAAACGGTTAACGACTACCTGGATCTCACTATCGCTATACTTTTTATCTTCCTTCGTCCAGCTTGGTTCAGGGGATGGCACGGGGTAGCCTCGTGATTCTGGGACTCGGTATTTATCGTATGTAGACAATCTTTTGACAATCGTGCTTACCTCTTTGGGGGAATAAGGAAGATATGATGTAATAGGAAGGTTCTTCTTTATAGGAGGAAAAAATGGTCTCTCATGAAACACGTTTTCAGATCGGGCAGCATACGTTGGATCGTTGGAAGGGTTCCGAACATGGCGACGGATGCGTAAATCTGCTTTTGGTCTTTGCGTTTCATGAATCAGTTTCTGTTTCTTTAGAACTTTTTTGGCGAGCTTCCTTTGAGAGTTGTCGTAAACATACTTTGGCAGAAACTTTTTGGAGACATTTTCGTATATTGTGTTGTACATTCCTACTTCGCTTTTGCATGGCGTAACCTTTTTGTAGTGACATAACTGAGCATAGCTGGACCACCCGATTGGAGCGCAGGTCACCATGATTCCCAAGATTTTCTCAAAAAGAAGCAAAACTTGCTAAGAAAAATATCAAATCACAGGATTTTTCGGTATTGGAACAGTATATTCCGTGACTGCAACAATCATTAATTAATCGTAATCCTCGTTAAACCTTGGACTGCGGTAGGACCAATTACGCACGCAGTCATATTAAATTGCCATCGAAGTGTACACGTTAGGGGTGTTTAGCCGGGTTTAACATTTACATGAACCAACGGATTTGGCAGCATTGTCAAATAGAGTTACATATTCTCTCTCTCTCTCTCTCTCTCTCTCTCTCTCTCTCTCTCTCTCTCTCTCTCTCTCTCTCCAATACTCTGTTAATAGTCTTTATGAATGAATCTTTCATCCAGCTTCGATCTAGCATTCTTTTAAGTTACTTTATATACAAACTATCTTCGTATACGTTACAAAAATGAACAAAAATCGTAAACCTTGACTGCGTTGTGAAACACCATGATTGCAAGGCCCATTTAATAGAAAACGAAATAAAACGCCATTTCCGAGGGTCAACAATGAAGATAAATCCGAAAAAAGGAGCGTTGGAAATCAAACGCATGGTTCGGAACAATCCCGCCACGTTGAGTGATTTATTCTTTGTACATCACTGCAGCCCATTACTTGATTGTGCTATCAAAAAGAATAGATGATATTGTATTTCATGTATTAATCTTAATTTGGTTGCTACAAGATAAATTGAAAAATCAAAACCCACATTTATCACTGATGTTTATTAGAATCATATTTAATTTTTTTTTAAAGCATGGGCCAGGTCAATGAACGGTGTTTATATTATAGAAATATTTCTTCTCCCAATTTTATTTGAAATGTACATGAAAAAAGTGTTGACAGTGTTGACATCTATATTTAAACTGCAGTTCTTAAATCACTTCCCAATTCTCCTGGATTATACAGTGTACCTACAAATGTAGTAGGTTATACGTTAAAGTCGTTATTTTTATGTTACAGTGTGTAACATGAATCTGATCTTATATCCTAGGACTATGATTGGTATAATAAGATATTAAATAAATTAGTAAATTAATGTGTTATTACACATACACATTCAGCTTATGTTCATTATTTCTTTTTTGAATACAAAGATTTCTAGGTCATTCACACGAACAACCGTCACAAGATTATCACTAATCGTATTAGATAAATCTTAAGGGGTGTTAAGCCTTGAGTCTGTTGTACCGTTATTTCATTACATGAGCCAAACGTTTTACGTTGACAAATATTTAGAATGGTGATACTAAAACTCTATATTTCTTTTAAGAGTATATAGAACAATTTTAAGGATTTGTAATATTTGTAATCTTTTACACCAAAAAAAAAAAACTTATAGAAAATACAAAAACCAAAGTTGATACTAAGTATGCATTTATTCTTGACCATACATAACTTTAAAACATTTACTACTAAATGACAATGCAAATTCAACAAAAAGAAACAAAAATTGAAAAAAAAAATTAAGTACAAACTTGAGTTTTATTTGAAAATAATAGCTCTTTTAGTTATTTTAATGGCAGCTCAAAAATTTCAGTATTGTTTACCAGTAAGAATAATGCTCAAACTGGTGTCTGCAGAATGTCTGTTATTTTATATTATGCTTTATGGGACAGATATTTATATTAAGCTTTATCAAGATGGTATACCCTCTATTTAATTAAGTCGGTTATGTGACTGCATAGATTGAAGACATGACTATGTATAGAAACATCCCAGTCTTCAAGGCTCCAATAAAAGAAACCGAAGTTTGTAGCCGTTTTATTGCAATCTGATGTCATTACAGCGTATAAAAATGTTGATGACAAAGCCTGAAGCAGTTTTCAAACGTCTGAGCTGAGAGAAATTATTATATTTACAACACTCTCCGTCAATATCACGTACATCATACAAAAGGCCTAGTATCACAAACTCCCAGTTCGAACACACAGCGATGCAAACGATCGGCTTGCAATATCCATAAATTCTCGTATTACATATTCGATATCCTTCAAGTCAGCGCTTGTTTTTTCCAGTCTTTTATACGTCTGACGGCCGAAGAGTCCCCGCGGGATTCTGGAGGATGCTTTTGTTGGTCGAAGTCCGAGAGCCGATCTACGATGCCGCTCACTTCCCGGTGCGTGTATAACTTCCCGCGCCGTTTGTTTTGTGGTGTAATTTTGGCATACCCTTTGGATTCTGGTATTCTTGCAAAATCACACATTGTCAATCGAAGAACAATACGGTCAATATCATCCGAAGTATAGCTGGAGTCGGTGGTGATGCACGTGGTTCTGCCGACAGGTGGCAGATAAAGCTGTCGTTTGTGCATCAGCTGGTTTGTCGTGGCTGCAGCAGTGGACACTGAGGAATCATAATTTGGCTTATAAGACACTAAATCCAAGTCAGAAGAATCCGTATTATTCCAGCGGGATTGTCGCTGTTTCTCGTGCAGTCTTCTTTGTCTTGCTAAAATTCTTTTGGCTATTCGCACATTTTCCTCTTCGTCGCGACTTCCTTTCGGTAATAAACTTTTTTTCACCTTTTTATGAAGATTGAGAAAAAGCCCATCATCTCGGTCGTGAACAACCGCTTTATAGTGCATTGCACGACGTGATGTTGACCAGCCCGTGGGTGCACGAGACGCCATTTTTAGTTTTGACAAACTGTAGGTGTTCGTGTATTAGGATAGATTTCGTTTAGTTTTTAAAATCCATGGGTGGATTAATAAAACATGTACGAATAAAAACATTAATCGCATCTAGCCAGAGAGATTAGTAGGGTTACGTACGTAAATAGATCGATGTTATGCAAGGGAAAACAATCGTTACCAAAATAATAACGTTATATATTTTATTTATAATAAGTTTTGATTTGGATGATATGGGGGAAATCTTCAATTAAAACAAAAAAAAAACAGAGGAACTGGTACCTGTATCCGGACGAGTGAAAGATGTAGTTATTTGCGATTTATCCATCCTTTATAGGTGGTCTTTTATTACAATATCAAGAATAATTATCTTCTTAACCTTTATAAATCATTGTGCATTATATTATATTATATTAATTATAGATTTGACAATAAATACCTGAGAAAAGATTGAATAGTCTGATTAATATTATCAATTTATGTATTGGGGGCGGACTCATCCCAAGTAATATCCAGCGTAATATTCTTATACCTTCAATTTCACTCTTAATTGCCTTATTTCAATTTCAATTTTTACATACTCCCAAAGGGGGGGGGGGGCAACTCCATGATAATTCGATTTTTTATTTTATGATAATTTAAGAGAAATGTTTGCTGCGAAAAAAAGTTTGGGGGGGGGGCCTCCCCGATGCTACGTACCTGGATAGACATTGAACAGAATGGAGAAAAAATTCAGGATGAGAAATGAGAAAGCCTACACTCAATAAATATGACGCCGCTGCGCAATGTTTTTAACATGATATAATCGCAAAATATCTCAAGGAATAACGGAAACCATCTTGTAAAATATTAAAACTTGTCACTTTTGAATAATAAATGGTGGAATATTTATTACATTTGATATGTCGGATTTTGACCTGCATCTGCAAGGTATAATACTGCTGATCAATTGATGTTTATCACAGCAATGTCTAAATCATTCAGAATGTCCGTTAATGCAAAACAAAGTTTTCCAGTGCTCAGGTTCTCCAGATAAACTGTTGTCACATGATGACACCTATAATTGTTGCCATTTGTAGGATAGTCGGGAGATCTGACTTTGCAAAGAATCATAATTTGAAAATTATTCCAGGTTTATAGTAAATGTTTCAACACGCATTTCCGAAGCTGACAGTTCATCTTGTACACCTGCAGAAACACATTCGTCCGTAATGTCAAAATAATTCTATCAGCCATGAAATCTTTGATTTATCTGTTTTTAGCGGTTATTGAAATCATCTATGATTAAGTAATCCATGAATATCTTAGATCTCAAGGTTACCTCTCTTGCAATTTCGTTACAACAATTTCCTGTTTAACAGTTGGCATTTATATTTGAAACAGTTATTGATACATTAAGATGCTATCGCGACATTTTAAATAATTCAATCGGTCAGGAAAACTGGGTCTCTCTCTCTCTCTCTCTCTCTCTCTCTCTCTCTCTCTCTCTCTCTCTCTCTCTCTCTCTCTCTCTCTCATTGTGGACAGTGTGGATCCGAATAGACTCTTTATAGTAACATTATACAGTACTTTCGTGTATTTCTTTTACAATTTTATGTTATGAAACGGTATGTAATTTTAATGATATGCTATGAGATAATATGCAATGCTATTGGATCTTTATGCTATGTTATGTTTATTACAATTCGTTCTAAATGAAAAATTATTTTAGTGAATGCTCAGAAATATTTTTAAAAATGATAGAAATGTTAGAAAATATTTTTTATCAAAATCAATTAAATCTTTTAAAAGAAAAAAAGCATTAAAAACAAAGAAATTATGTTGTATGCTATGTGTGGTATGCTATGATGAATGAGAAGCAATTGTATGCAATGAGCTCGATATTTGTATGCTATGGTATAGGATTTAGATCATATGTTATGCTTTGGTGTATGTTGGAAAAGATATGCTTGAATTGACTGTACCTGTAATATACGAAAAAGAAGTTTAGATGATCAGTTAACACTTTTTTTCACAATAATCAATTACAATTGATATATCTGCTCTTCTGGTACACTATGAATTATTTCTTGAAAACATTAAATACTTTATACATGCAGAACTTTTTTGTTTAGTCGTAGCATTCATACATACACGCACGCGCGACGCGCGCGGACTTCTCTCGATGACAATGAACTTTATTCTCAATAACAAAGCAAAACATTTTGTGACCTTTGATGTTGGTAAGAATAAACAAATATTGGCCTCTTCCATTTGTTGATAAAAGACGAGTTACATAGATATTGTCCAATCCTAAGAGCAGTTTTATATAAATATTTAAATACATTGCAAAAACAATATGCCATGGTTATACAATGGCAGGGCAAAATCACATTCTTAAGTTCTTCAGAATTTAAAACAGACTGAATAAAATTCTATTAGAATGGATTACTTGACATACTTTTAGTCATAAGTATAAATTGTTAGTACTATATTTTCAATTGTAACTATTATTCTTGATAGACTTTCACTTTAAGACACTAAAGCCACCAAGTGAGATGTTTAATGTGCATTGAAAATAAATCAATAAAAAATCCATAAAATCATATGTAAAGAAATATAAAAATAAATTTGAGGCCAAAATTGTTTGTAGAGGCCAAATTTGAGGCCAGACCAATTTTTGAGGCCAGGCCAAAATTTGGGGCCAGGCCAATTTTGAGGCCAAAAGTGAGGCCAGGCCAACTTTGAGGCCAGGCCAGGCCAAAGGGGCCAGGCCAGGCCAGGCCAGGTTTTAGAGTATGCCTGTTTACAGTGTACAGAAATTATATACAAAGAACCTGGGGGAATAAGCCGAGGCATATGCCCACAAGTGGCCACAACCCTATCACTAGGATGTTTCAAATGACAATCACGCATATAGTATGATATGTGTATTAACTTCAAATATTTTTATTCCTGTGCTTACATTTCTCCATAGAATTTATTATGTGCGTGTGCATCGAATAAAGAATTCCAATCTTTTGTCTTAAAGTCCATAATCTGTACCCCCTTAACAAAGAAACATGTTTATGTTTAAAAATAATACTAAAGATAACTGATTTAGCAGTTAACTAACAATCCATAAAATTATTAAGTGAATGTGTTTTATTCATAATAGCGCAATTTTACTTTCTTTACATCAAAAGAGGTTTTCGAATTTAAACAAAGTAAACAAAGATATAAAAAAAATATTTACAACACGGAATCGAGCACCTACTTCAACATACTTATGTTCCAAGAACTCCTCGCTAACCGCTACACCACAGATTCACATGCTTGAATCCATTTAAATAAGAAACTCAATTTAGTATTGCGCAAACATTATTCGGTCTTGGCCATTTGATGATCATCTTGAATATTGACGGAAGAAAACTTGCTTTTTACCATAGAGTGGGTCTTGGTACCATTTTTTTGAAAATTGAAAAAGATAGACATTTACATGTTTTATCAGTATACGTTCTTTAAAAAATGGTATGATGACCCACTCTATAAAAATCTATAGTCTGAACATCCGATTTCATTAGCATTTTGCTGCTTATTTAGCATATACGTATTTTGATGTCTTAATATCAATTAAATTTAAAGTCAATTTTTGAAGGTTTTGGCAATACTGAATGTAAATGATTACATATGTTTAATAAATGTAACAAAAGTGATATTTGTAAGAAAAAAAAATTGTGGGGTTTTCAAATGGACTTAAGTGGTTTTATGCCCCGGCTTATTCCCCCACGTTCTTACATTGTGAAGAAGGATAAGTGCATTAACCAAGAGAGTATTTCAGTATCTCTCTCCTTCTACATCTTAAGACAAAGGAATAGAGTAGCTCTGTGTTATTTGTTCCCGAAGACAAGAATAATTTACTTTTGAATTTGAACACTGTTCGTTATCACCACATGGCATTGTGAAATCTTTAATGTGTGTCTGTTTATTTCTGTTAATTTCAATTTTTGTAAAAACCATGTTAAGCCCATGTAACCTTTATGTTACAAATGACGTTAATTCTACATAATTATTATCACTCAGGTATAATGAGACTAATGACATCATTTGTAGCATGTACGTTGGCTATCCTTAAAGATAAAATATGTCTTAAAGAGTTATTTGTCAATATTTGAGGAAAATCAAATTGGAAAATAATTAAAGATTTTACTACCAGGAACATAATTATATGTTTTTGTGAAGTGCTGTCATCTAATGGTTCTTAGTGCGTTTTCACGTTCACTTACATGTAGCAAGTTGATCAATAAATAAACAAAAGCTCCAGGCGGATTCGAACTCATGATCTGCGGTTCAGAAGCCCAATACTTTAACCACTGAGCTACGACGATATACAGCCCAATCGAACGATATAAACTAGCGCACGTTTTTCTGCGCAATAAATATACAATTTTTTCAATGGGCGGCACTGTAGCTCCCAAGTCGTCCATTCGAATTTTTTCAGACCGGGAGCTACAGACCTGCAGCTAGGTCTGGAGGGAATATGAATAGTGGAAAGAAAAAAGTATTTAACCACTGATAAGGAAACTCATGATCACGGCGCACAAGATTCGACTTTGTAAAGAAAACTATAAATTCTTCTTAAAATTATTCAATCTCTTTACATTACAGCTGCTTGGTCCGATTTTATATCCAATTTTATGTACGCTTTAAAATGACGATTTTGTTAAGTATGTGCACATCAATATGCATTGCAACAATTTTTACAGACAATTAAGCCATATTGATACAAAGCATTTGTTTAGAAAACAAGCTTTAATTAAAAGGGTACCGCTACGAAAGACGAATAAGGCCACATAAAAATATTTTAATCTCGTAATTACGAGATCTTTTTTCGAAATTACGAAAAAAGATATCGTTATTACGAGTTAATTATCTCGTTATTACGAGAAAATATCTTGTAATTTCGACTTTATTATTTCGTTATTACACGAAAAGATCTCGTTATAACGAGTTTATTATCTCGTTATTACGAGAAAAAATCTCGTAATTACGAGAAAAGATCTCGTAATTAGGAGTAAATTATCTCGTTATTACGAAAAAAGATCTCGTTATTACGAGAAAAGATCTCGTAATTACGAGAAAAGATCTCGTAATTAGGAGTAAATTATCTCGTTATTACGAAAAAAGATCTCGTTATTACGAGAAAATGTTTTGTTATTACGTGAAAAGATTTATATATAAAATGGTGCGTTTCATTGTTTTAAAGAAAAGTATTAATGCAATAGTCTCTATGTAATAAAATACAAAAAATATGTCCTCGGAAAAGTAGGAGGCAATAATAAGACAACTGACTCCAGTCAGATCTTGCTACGCAAACAACTATTGGATTAAATTAATGACTATTCTTAGTTTATATCGGTGTTTAATGTTGAACTTCATATATTAAAGACGACACGTTCCTCAATTTTATATAACTTTTTCCAGGAATTTGTTTTTGATTAACTACTGCTTTGACAAGCTTTCTTGCAAAAAAAATTAGGATACCTTACCAGGCATTTGTGCAAGATACTAGAGTATGCAATTTCCTATAGAATCATATTGAAAATACAATTAAATTGCCGATATAAAAATTTTTATATATATAGATATTATTTTAATTTAAAACTTTTTTAAAATGATAAAAAAAAAAATAATTTTATTTGGAATATTATCAGGCCGTTAAAAATTTGAAAAAATAATTATCATTTCATCAGATGCTCGAGGAACGTGTCGTCTGACCTTAAGACGATCTATATACATGTAGATGTCAGAGCATCGCACTAATATGATTCTATATTAATAAATAGTACTTATATCAATTTATTTGTACTTTTTAGCTTAGAACTCAAGAAATCTGATTCTGTTCTTGTAGCTAGATATAAAGCCGAATCGTGATCTAACTATTTCAAATCAATTTGTCCGTCTATAAATATACACATTCGACATTTAAGGCATTTTACAGCAGTACAAAAACAATTTGATCTAATAATTCGAATTGTAGTTTTGTGTCTTTTTCGCTATCATGAGCTGAAAGATCAAGTGAGCTTTTCTGATCAAAATGTGTCCGTTGTCGTCGTTGTTGTTGGCGTTGTTGTAAACTTTTCACATTTTCATATTCTTCTTTAGAACCACTGGGCCAATTTTAACCAAACTTGGCACACAATACTGGGTGACGGGGATTCAATTTTGTTCAAATGAAGGGCCACACCCTCTTTAAAAGGGAGGTAATTTAGAATCATTAAAAATTTGTTGGTATTTTTACAAAATCTTCTTCTCAAAAACTATTAGGCCAGAAAGGCTTAAACTTGTGTAGAAGCATCCTCAGGTAGTGAAGATTCAATTTGTTTAAATCATGATCCCTGGGGGTAGGTTGAGGCCCGGTGGGGGTCAAATTTTTACATTGGAAAATATTGAGAAAAATATTTAAAAATCTATTTCTCAAAAAACATTCGGCCAGAAAGAAACTTGTGTGGAAGCATCCTCAGATAGTTAAGATTCAAGTTTGTTCATATCATGATCCCCGGGGTATGATGGGGCCACATTGGAGGGGGGGGGGGGCTCGAATTTTTACATAGGAAGATATAGAGAAAATCTTTAAAAATCTTCTTCTCAAAAATCTTTCGGCCAGAAAAGCTTAAACTTGTGTGGAAGCATCCTTAGAAAATGTAGATTCAAATTTGTTCAAATCATGATCCCCGGGGTATGATGGAGCCACATTGGGGGTGGGGAAATAGTATAGTATAGTCTGGAAAAGTATTCGGTCCAAAAAGCAGTAACTTGTGTGAAAGCACAGGTTAGGCAGATTAAAGTTTTATCAAACCATGAATCTTTCGAGAAAAGTGGGGGGGGGGCTAAAACAACAAAATAGGCTTGATATTTACCATAAAAATATGTGGATATAAATCGGCAGATTTTTTAAAAAAGTTATTGCAAGATCTACTGTACTTTGTTGTTAAGATATTTTGATTTTGATACTGTAATGCTGATTTGATCAGAGTTAAGGCTATTGTTGTTCAGGTGAGCGATGATCTTTTACTAGGACCCCTACCAGCGGGCGCCGTATATTGATCAGTCTGTCCATCCGTCTGTCCATCTGAGATAACTTGACTGGAACATATTTTCTCTCTCAATTTGACTCACACTTCACCCCAGAGTGCCTGTGTGTATATGGTGTACAGTGACTCTATGCCAAGATCTAATAAATTCAATTGCAAAGTCGAAGCAAAATCTTTATCCGGATCATATATTTCCCCCCCTAGGCCAAGTATAGTTTATACTTCACCTACTGTGTGCCTTACGATAAAAGGTGTGCAGTGACCTTAAAAACGCTTCTAGGTCAAGGTCATATAAAACTACATTAAATAAAAATTTCCATATCATATAGTCTCTCCTTTTAGCCCTATCTGGCGCATACTTCACTCAAACAAAGGGTTAGTTGTGACCTTAAACTATATTTCTAGGTCAAACGTGATGGTCATAGCTTATATCTTTAAAATCGAAAAAAGGGATAATAAATTTTTTTCCATTGACTCAGTTTTGCTAAGATTAATTTAAACTAAAAATGGATGGTTAAGAGGTTTATTTTGAGTTTGAATTAAAGTTCAATGCAAACTGGAAAAGAACATAGTTCACTTGTGGTCAAAATCGTCCCCGTCTCAAAATTTTATCATATGTTTTCCAAACATAGTCTAGGAAACGCCCTTTGAGAATCAGCTTAATTTTATATCCTAGCATTTATAGTTTTCAGTATAGAGCTGTTGAAAAATACCATTGTTTTTCTTGTCAGGTGCACCAGAAACGTCATGACGTCATTATTCTTTATGATAACGTCGCATGCATACAAATTGCGCAGTATGTATACTAGAGACACGGCATTACTTTTTCATTCTGCATTCATTTTGAATTTGCGTATATACATTGTTCTTCAAAAATCTTCAGAAAAAATCATTTCAGATAACTTTGATAGAAAATACCGGTAGACAATTCTATCTTGTGATGCATTCAGTCCTTTCGGGTTTTACGGATCATACGCGTTTCAGTTATGTTTCTCTTTCGGTGAGATTATCGATGTGCATATTATATACAAAAAAAAATCTTGATCCCTCTCATTTCCGCCTTACGTATTCAACTTATAATTTCCAGTTTAAATTACATGTCAAATTATTTAAGCGATATTAGAAATTTCTTTTTGTAGTAAATGTTAACCCTTATCGTATAATACCATAAGAATTATATTACAGAAAGTAGCGCTTTCGTCACACCGGTGTACCAGGGCACCGATTTTTACATACATTCACCTATTCTTGAATCAAACCTCAATATTTTTTTCTCGAAATAATATTCTCGATCCAAAGAATATAGTATCGTTTATTATCACAGTTAAACTGAATATTATGTTTGTTTTGGTCTATTCCGGCGATTACGGCATGCCTTTTCCCCGCATTAAAATATCCTACTACAGAAAGCATAAAATACATTTCACATCGACAGGTACGATGTGTGAACTTTGAACTGATTTAACTATTTTTTTCTACATATTTACATCTAAATAAATTTAAATAAACAATTTAAAGGCATGAATCTTACACTAAAAGTATTTAAATTTAAAATACAAAGCATGAAATTATTTCACGTTTTTTTATGGTCCAATTACCTTGATTTGAGAAAATCACGATGAACAGCTAGTTTTTCACATATTTGAAAAATTGATGTACATTGTAGAACCATACTTGGCGAATTATACCATGTATTACTTGTTATCGTATCTTCGACATCTTCAATTGGTATAATGTCTAAAGTCGCTAAGCAACGGAGACGCGGAAGTGCATAATGTAGATTGTGCATGCAATAAGACAAGATTTTCGGACACATAGTTAGTCTTTCTTTCATGTTTAATATTTTTAATACACATACTTTTAATATTTAAATGTTATTTACATTTTAAGTATGATTTATACTTATCCGATTTATTTATCTAACGTTATTATTGATACACGATAACGTTATATTGACGTTATCAGAATAAGGTTTTTAAAAAAGAAACATGGTCCGCACAATATCACCATCACGATTTTTTGCATACACCTCAAAATAAGTAAGTTGTTCAATATGACAAAATTTGGCGATGGTGATTTCATGCGGACCTATCCAAATTTCCAAAACATTCACAGCATTTCGTGTATTTTTCCGGAAATATGCATTCCTACGGCATTTTATCGCAATTTATTTAGCATATACACTTGGGCAATCACAAGTACTTATACATTTTTGATAACAGGTAAAACCAGAAAGTATTTATATATGCACAAATATTTGTTCTGACAACTTTGAAATTTTACCCTATCCGAGGGCCAAAATAAGTCACAAGTGAACCAAGTTCTTTTTAAGTCATATGTAAAGGTCAAAGCAAGTCTTCTGAAATGCTTTTACCATCCCAATGAGGTCTAGTTTTGTATTGAAATCCAAGGTTTTTCTGGCGTAGAAAAAATAGTGAAAAGATATTTTCTGTCAAAAAAAGACGGAAGGACTAATAATATGAAAATACATAGAAGTACATATTCTTGCTCAGATTATCATTACAACAACATATGAACTGTTATAATGACACCATTGTAGGTATGGAGGTATGTTTAATCCTTAGAAATAAAAAAGAAGCCAATCCCCTTTTCCAACACTGTTAAATCAATACAGTAACTGATATTACGAGAATATTATACTCGATCAGCTAATTTCAACGGAAACAAGTATTTTTATTGTGCAAAGTTAAAACATTGATTCAGTAAAGTGACTGAGTTTGTGGGAATTTCAAATTGAAAAGTGTCACTGACTTCCATGCACACGCATAATTCAGAATGCAATAATTCTAAAAGTGGAAGTTTAGATCCTTGAGAAATTTATCTACTGGGAGTCCTCGCGATCACAGGGCTCTTACAACCCAGGTCAATACCCTCCCAGAAAAACCTTGACCGTTTATTGTAAAGTCTGTCGGACAAAGAAATATCTAGAAAATCTAGAGATGTCTTTAATGATAGGTACTCTTAGAATGATTGGGATCACTCTCTAACACAGAATATATTTGTATGACATTGTGAAAGTGTACCCTGTATTGAAAATGATTCTAAAATGATGAAAGATTTACAAAACGAAAAAATCGAAAAAATCTACAATCATGTAATACCAGTATTCTAGATCTCTTACAACATATAACTGTACTATCGGGTATCTGTAATACACTTAGAAGGGAATTATTAACATATTTATAAAAAATAAAAAAGACCGGCGTGTATGTTTTCAAGTGATACATAAGAATGTAATTGGATAATAGTAGCCAAATTATGTCTTCGAAGGATTGAATAGCTGTAACTATAGGTAAAGCGGGGTAATTAATAAAAACATTTGAGGCGTTTTTATTGCTAACACATGTGAATACATGATCCTTTAATCATCAGGTGTATCAATATTAAAGCAAAAGATATCAGAATTTAAAACATAAATGCCACTTCGGTCCATTTTATAGGAAAATACAAATATTACAATTTTTAATGATTTGGGATGCTAATTTGCAATTTTATTGTGCATCAAAAACATTACAGTCATGTATATATAAGCGCACTGTTTTATACATTTATATCTCTGCCAGATTTTATCGAGTCAAACTGTTATCTACCAACAAACCGCTATACGTGTAAAATTCATTTAACAAAACGAAAGTACAATCAGTACTTATGACTTATCCGAGTTGGATCTTCCGATACGTTTTAGTCATTCGTAATGTTTTTCTTAAAAAGATAAAACAGAGAGTTGTTTGAGGTAGTCTTTTGACTAAAATCAAAATATTGTATGGACAAATAGTTCAGGAATACAATGGACACTTTGAAATCAGTAAAATTAATCTAATGCTGAAAGTGTTGTGTCTTTTGTTGCACACGTTTTGATTTATATTTCTCAACGCCGAAAATATTTTCATCCAAAAATTCCACCTAATGTATGCAAGGCAAGTTTGGAAATCGTAATTAGTTATATTTGACTTACATTTTCACTTGCACCGGTATAGCTCGAGTTACCAAAGTTAATCTTTCAAGACCCCCACAGATGCCTCCTCCCCCGCAACGCCCGCACGAACCACCCCCGCCTCCACCACCCCCTTCTACTGTACAATGCGGTGACGAGCGATCATCGCCAAAACCAGTATTCTTATGTTAACACCAGCAATGTAGCATTTCAAGAACAGAGAAGAGTATCAAAATGTGTGACTAAATGAAACTGTAATCAAAGCGCTTTGTTTTTTGAAATTTATATCTAATTTTGATTATAGATTAATAAATGACTTATGTTACTTTGATTTTATTTAAAACAATATTTGATGGAAGAAATATGATTGATGCAATAAATTATGTACTTAATTACGCATTCCTTTTTAAGGGGTTGGTTGGTCAACAGGTTACCCATCATACATGTATCTACAAAAATAAAATCATATCTAGATTGTTAAGCATCATCTATTATTTTGTCGAAAGTTCCAAACATTTGAGCTTAAAATTTGGATATTTTCGTCTATTTACATGTACATATAATTTGAAAGCTCTCCTTTCAAATGCAATTAAAATAGTTTTCAAATGATCATAACCAATTAGCACTCATAATCTTGCCTTCGTTTTAAAACAAAACTATAAAACTTGTAATATACTGATATAATTTGCATCTTATTTGGTTTTTTTTTCTTGAAATTGTTCTTTTTTATTATGTATTGATATCCAATGAGTTTCCTCATAGCTTAAGAACGATTTCTGGTGTAGTTCCTGATGCTCTGTCATATATAGAGGGGGGTTTAAAACTTACAATATATATAAATATATAGATAATCTTGCTTGGATTCACAATCACGGACACTATACAACGTAATACCACCAATTTAAAACCATGATATCTAATAAATAAGGCATGTTAATCCTAAAATTAAAAATTAAATCATCCCAACCTTCAGTTAAAATAAAAACATGTTTATTTCAAAAGTGAAGTAATTACATTTTCCCATTTTGAATATGCTTTTCATGTACATTTCAGGTAGGATAAACATGCACTAAAATATTGGTTTAAAGTATTAATTTTACAAATGCTAATTTCTGTATTATTAATTTTTTTATTTTTTCATCCTGTAAAGATGGTATGGGACATATGTCGATATAAATGTGGATTAAAGTACATTAAAATATAAATACTTTACCCGGTTTAGAATTTTCAAATTCCACAATATTTAACCAAAAAACTGCGTTTTAAATGTTTTTGGAAAGGTAACATTTTAAAATACCCTGTTGGATTCAAGCTCATGATCTACAGATTCGTAGAGAAACCTCTAACTCACTGCGCTACGCTGTTAGGTGTTTATTATGGGAAAGAAACTATTTATAAAGTTACACTTTATTTTATTGTTTATGTCTTTTTTTATGTCACAACATGAAGGTGTCCCATACTACCTTAAAACGATGTTAAGGTGAATAGAACGAATTTGTAGGAATTCTATAGGGAATTGTGTCACTGACTTTGTGATGGCGGAGTTCAACATCTCCATTACGTAATTCGGAATGCAGTTATTCTAAAAGCGGTTTGATCTTATAGAAATATTATCATCGGGAGCTCATCGTGCGTACACTTATGACACTTACAACTTAGGTCGATACTACCCAGAAAAAAATCCTTGACCGTTTATAGCGAAGTCCGTTGGTGAAATTAATACATGTATCGAGAAAATCTAAAGATATCTTTAATAATAGGCAACTACTGCACTGTAGCAAGCTCTAATGATACAGTGTCCACTAATGAGATAAAGTTGCATTAGTGGTCAGACTTCTGACCGTAAAGGATATAATTTTATCATTAACGAACTACCTAACCATCCACGAATGATACAACTTCAAAGTTATATCATTAAGGGTCAACATTCACGTCCACCAATGATAGAAGAAAAAAACCCGCAAAATAAGTATACATCGTTGACCTTTAATGATATAATTTTAATTGCATTATAGGACAAACTTCGACCGTCAATGATACAATTAAAAATAATATTAAACTATCTTTGATTTTGCATGTACCCCTGTTTATTTTTCTTTGACTAACATGAGTGTTAGACAGAATTTTTAGATTGTACTTTGCATTCCTGGTTCTTTTTATTTGATAAGATTTAATTAATCTTTAGATGGAAGCTAATAAGATTCATGAAAGTTTTTCCTTCAATAAAATTATTCAACCTTAAAGGTTGTTTTTTATGTTGCTCAAGTTCGTATAACTCTTCTTTTTTTAGAGAATCGGCTCGTGTTGTCGCCTTTACTGCTATTTAAAATGAGCATCTGATATTATTTTACCTTAAATATCCATATATGAGGTATCTAGAACCAGCTGGCCATTAACAGTAAAGACAATGTTGTAAACAAAAACTATATATATTTTTAATTCACTTCTTTCTCTTGACATTAGAAATAAACACTTTCTATAATAAATCATTGTTACTCAAAATAGGAGCAACGTATGCAGGCAAAAAGTCGTGTTTCCTATTAGCATGTACCTATGACTGTAGTAACCTCTAATGATACATCCCCTAATGATATAAAGTTTCATTAGTGGGCAGAATCGTAACCATAAATGATTTAATTTCATCATTAAAGTACTAAGTACTATATAACCTTCCATTATTGATGCACTTTCAGGTGCGGTTCCAGGATTTTTTTTTTCATGGAGGAAGGGGGGGGGGTCGAACCTTTTCACAAAAGTATAATTACAGTCAGTTCATTTTTCTTATAAATCGTTATATAGAGATTTTTGTTTTTATCTTTGCAAATTCCAGAGGGGCGTCAGAATAATTATGACCACTAATGCAACTTTATATCATTAATGATACTGTATCATTCGAGGTTGCTACACTGCGCTCTTTGTATGATAAGGGGTCACCGTATAGCAAAGGAAAATATTTGTATGACAAAGTAAAACGGCACCTGTGATTGCAAAACGGTAGTTTGACACTACACAAGATAGCTTGAGAACGATTTCTACGTAAATGATAAGAAAATAATGGATGGGAAAAAATTCCAACACCATTCAACATTTTCTACAGCATATTTTATTTTAAAAAATGTAGTCTTTTTTATTATGTATATGGTATGCATACAGATTGATAGTTGCGAAATTCGATTATGTTGGCATATCGTTACTAAAATTTGCTGAACTCAATTCTTATCACAAGAAAATATGCGCTAACATTTCCAAGGATAAAGCGAGGCAATCCAAATTAATTTTGCAAACGATGTTGTGGTCCTGAAAGATAGCCAATTTTTATATGTCGCATGCTGTGCATATTAAGGGGGCTGGGGTAAAAAAAAATGTCTCCAAAATTCACCAAATTTGCAAAATGTTTCATATAATCTTAATTTACATTTTAATGTGAAAGATCTCATCACAATCATCGTTAATTTTATCATTTATTGCATATGAAGAAATTGGAGATTATGTAAAATAAAATTATGGAAAATATATGAATATGAATAAAGGCAAAAAACATACCAATACCATCACAAAAAATTAACACAATAACAAAAACTTAACATTATTTGTAATAAAGAAAAATATCATAATTTTACCAAGAATATATATGTTACAAAAATGCAAATATGTAAAAAAAAAAATAAATAACCCTAATAACCCTTGGTTTACCATCGACTCTTTAAATAATGCTTCAATACCATCATATCCATTTCTTTCAAGAGACAATTTCAGTACGATGTAAGAGTTATAGAACATTAAAGTGAAAATCTGTTTTGTGAAGCGATAAAAACGCTTTAAAATGGCAGCCACCCTCCAGCCTCGTTAATGTATAATTTTGAAACCATCAGTTTAATCAATGACATAGACAATATCATTAGTGATATATTTTTCGAATAGATCTGTAAGGTATTTATTTTTAAATCTATATTTTTACCTTTAAATTCCACCTCACAAAACGAATGTACAGCCATTACATATAGCTTATTATGCTTCAGTGCCTGGATAATTGGTTATTCCAAACTCTTAGCCAGGCGATGTGTTTCTTCGGAACTCTGTAACTAGAATTTCCTCAGTTCCTTTTCAGCACAAATACCTTTAATTAACTCTTTATAAAGCCTATCACCAATTTCTGAAAAAAATTACTAGTCAAAACCTGTAAAATTTTTACATACTGGTGAGATTTTGACCCTTTTATATTTTGTTAATTTTTCATGATTTTCAGCTTTTTAGACCTCACCCAGATATTTCCCTGCTAAAGGTTGACCTTCCGTACCGTGTACATGTTGCACCATCACATGTCAGAAACTTACCGGTATATAGTTTACTATGTCCCATCCACCTACTTTTCGTGTTACTAGTATTTTACCTCCCGTCTTCACTGTGTAAAGTCAACACAACTGTCTTAGCCACAGGTTTCGCATTTTACCTCTGATTCTCATGTACCTAACATATGGGGCCTACATATTGTATGTCAATTTCAACAAGAGACATCCTTCTAACTAATGATAATCATTAGAAATCATTTCATTAATTTAAGGTGGATCACTACACCTTGTAATATTTTCTCAAATCAGCCGAAAATTACTTGATTATGATCGATATCAGTGAAATAGGCAAAAAATGAGCAATTTTGGATGAAAAATTACATTTTCGAAAATTTACTTCATTAAACATGAACAGAGCTCCAGGCGGATTCGAACTCATGCTCTGCGGTTCAGAAGCCCAATATTTAACCACTGAGTTACGACGGTATACAAACGATTCGAACGATATAAACAGTTTAACAAAACATATAAATCGCCATGTTGTGACGTAGTGTCTTAAAAAGTATAAGTCTGGGTGAAGTGAGGTACCTTTAGTAACACTCTAAGCCTTCAAGTACAGCAACTCTCAATTTTACAGAAAAATTTGAGGGTACTTTATCCGAAACTGTTCCTTGCTACCTTAGCCATATGTGAACGTTGGAAAGGGGGGAGGGGTCACATACAGTAATGTGTTGGATTATCATCATGACCAAAAAATCATCACTTTGGATTAAAACAAATATATATTCATATCGCTTGAATATTTACTGGAGGAACTTAATCGCCGAAGCGGGGTGTGACACCTTTTTCGATCAACTGGGCGATTTCATTCATCTTGAAAAGGGTACATATCTCGCGAGTCTTACTAAATGTACATTAAACAATTGCTAGTCAAGCGTGTATGTTAATTCGATAGATATCTTCCAAAACATTAAATCCAAAGTATAATATAGGTAGTTGTTACAAAACAAATGTCTTAAAAAATGACCACCTCCCCATGGATCTATGCCGTCAAACAATCTCAGCAGTTGCGTTTATGGTAAAGCAGGACTTCGCGCCATATTATATCTCATTCATATTTTTGTGCGCGCCGATTAGTGGACGAGTCCAAATTGAGATCATAAAATTACTTCGTGTGTATACATCACAGGAACGTAGCATCGAAGGGGGGGGGGGGGCTTCCCCCTCCACACCACTTTTTTACGGCAAACAATTTTCTTAACTTTACATGAAAAATGACAATAAACCGTCAACCATCTCAAAAATCCATAAAACGAAATACAAATTCAAAGCAGAGGAACACGGACCTCCAAAAAGATATATGTAGGATCAGGTGCCTAGGAGGAGTGAGCATCCTCTGCTGACCGGTTACACCCGCCGTGTCGTAATCGAGAAAAAAAGTCCGTAGACTTTTAGGTGATTAAATATAGTCTAACAATTAGTATGAAAAACTGTTTTGATTTGAACATGATTTTTTTTAGTTCAAACCAAAAGACGAGGCTTATATTGTTACGACATACATGTACTTAAACATTAAGAAAGAGAACACAAAGGGTCAGAATCTGCAAATATATCTGTGATAGAAACATGGCAATGCTTTAATACATTGAAGGAGCTGTTGTTTTTATACCAAAACTGGGAATCTGTTGACTGTACATATGACATATCTTTAATATCCCTAAGGACCATCCGAGGGACACCAAGTGAACTCCTAAAGTTTGTGTTCCTTAAAGAATCTGAGGAGTGACGCCTTATTATACTCTGCGACGCGTCTGCCAGTATGGTAGTGTTATATGTCGTACTGCTCATGAAAGAGTGAGTATCGAACGACAAGTATCCTCGGGGACAGACTGTCCACCAGCAGAGATACATGTTCGGTGGTTAAAATGAAAAAAAATGACAATAACAAACGGTCAACCATCTCAAAAATCCATAAAACGAAATATATATTCAAAGCAGAGCAACACGGACTTCCAAAAAGATAGAAGTATGATCAGGTGCCTAGGAGAAGTGGGTATCATCTGCTGACCGGTCACACCTGCCGTGTGCTCTTGGTTGTAATCGGGAAAAATTAGACAATTAGGTGATTAATTATGGTCTAACAATTAGTATGAAAAACGTCAGTCAGCATGCGACCCAGTGGAAGATTGTATTTGCTGACAAGGTCGTTGTATCGATCATAGAACTAACAAAATAATGACTTCAAATGAGTCTGTTGATATTCCTTTTATCAACTTGTTTGTCAGTAGCTTGCCTCGCCTTGGAAACTGTTCATACGGAGAGCATGCCATTGCGTATCGAATTAACTGAGAGACAAAAATACCATATGCAGGTGATGAAGGTATATTGCTACATAAGTAAGGAAAGTTGACTATAGAAAAATTGAAGTCATCGCGTTACTCATAAAGTTTTGTTGTTAGGTTTCCATCAATGTCCATTTCCAGTAAAATATCCAAATATGAAAAAGATGACGCAGACTATGTAGTATCTTTTATTTCAAGTTCACTGGGATATCTCGAGTCGACGTACATGTAAGTATTGAAATAACAATTGTTAATTGATAATACGTAGTCGATATACCTGAATGTTGAGTTGAAGGCCACAGCGAGTGATTTATTTTTTTTTCCACGTACAAGTTTTTGAATAGATTCTGCGTCATATGGAAATATCAAGGATTTGCCACCCTCCATTTTTGTCGGAGAATGTAATAAATGAAACTGAAAACAATGAATTCTAATTGAATTAAATTGAAGTTACAATTAGGATTTTATTTTATGATTTTGAGAATTCACCCTTTTTTAATTGCTTGTCAAGATGTTTTGGATAAAGCTGCCAACACACTTTAAAATGATGCTTCTTTTTTTAATATTCTTGCCTATTTCCTATGGATTGATTGTTTTTAAAAATATACCTTTGCTTTGTATCTTAGAGTAACAAATACAATTTAAAAATTTGACTCTTTTATCTTCCACTTTCACGCTTACATGCAATTATTTGATATATGTACATACCTGAAATAATTTTCAATTAATGAAATGATTTATATTCAAGGGAGATACATGTACATGCACTAGTTAGAAGAAAAGACTGAAATTTTTTTCTTGAAACTGCAAGCTCCGTTAACGAATGTATGATCAGCAAAGAAAATTAAAATGCATTTCATATATGATAGCCTAATTGATACATGCATGCTTCCATTGAATACTTTTGTTTAGTCAGGCAAGCTTTTGGGAAAGCTATTACTTGTTGGCATTTCCAATGTACAACTAAACCTTATTGTCATTTGTCTTTTATTAGTGAAAACCAAAATTCAAATTCCTTGTTTCGAAAACAAAGCTAAAGCATTGTTTTTAAATCCCTTGAGTCTGTGTCCGTTGCGTACGACGTCCGTTAACAGTTTTACCTTCTTCAAAACTACAAGACCAATTGTTACAATTTTAGGTCACCTCGTTCATTTGGGTTACGTAATGCCATTGGTCTTCATCCGGCGTCGTGCGTAGTGAGTCGTCCCTTAATAAATTAACATTTTGCTGGAAATCGACAAGTCCATTTGTTACCAATTTTGCTTTGAAGCACGTCCAGGATAAGAGGAAGATAAATTGTGAAAAATATGACTACAACACCTCTAATGCTTGTTAGGGTTTAGTTTTTTTTGTGTATTTCCGTATTTGCAATTTACTTTGGAAGTGTTTTGACGCAATATTTTTATTAGATTACTGTTGGGTTTGCGTCTTCAATTTGGGAAATGCCCATTTATAGAGTTTCTTGAGCAGCTTTCAATAACTAGAGGTCTTCATACAGAAAAGTTAGCTCCACTCTAGTTTTGAAAAAAAATATACACTTTTAAATACACTGTTAATAGTATGTCCCAAGTAATTGATTCTGTCACTTTTTGACAATCTTTAAGAAAAATTAACATTCCTTTAAATTAAGTACAATCAGAATCTGTATAATGGGGACAATTTAAGATTACTTCTTTTGACACATCCGCATGTTTTACCTGGTAAAAATCGCAGGAACTGGAGATTTGTTGAACATTTAGCAGAAGGTAAGGGTATGGACGGATACTCTTCTTTATTAAAAAACGTTTAGTGTCATATAAATACAGGTTTTTATATTTATAATTGCATTGATTATTTTTCGAATTTCATACCGGTATTACGAATCTCGAATGAGCCTTCGGGGCTTTCGTAATATTACCAGATATATATTTGGCCTTCAATCTCCACAAGCTATGAATACTACGAATTCATTAACACTGTAGGAACCTTATGTAACAAATAAATTACATTGTTCAAGTTCTTGTGCCACTTCTACAGAATTTGTCTCTTGTTCAACGATAGCATCTGCTCGCAAACCTACAGTTCGAAGGGATCATAAACACTATATAGACAATTGAATGCCGTCTTTCGAATTCTTTTCAGTTGATAACCTTGTAGCGTTAGAAATATTGTTTAAAAAGAAAAAAATAGATTGTATGTATGTAAAGTCATGAATTTAAATGGCATTTTAGAGGATATAAAGCGGGATTTCCCGGTTAAAATGCTTTAGATATATACACAAGCAATACTTTTATCAGTAGGCGAGTTCACTTATTATGAAGTGCCCCGACTTCTTTATTGGGTACTTGATCTTTTTAGTTTCACTTGTTGAACGCTCTTCAGTGTCTGGTTTTCCTCCACAAAATATTCCTCAGGAGTCCTCAAAGTCCCATGCCGACATCAACTTTTATGGGATTTTTCTTTCAACGCATCAATTTCTGTTGAAACATAATTTTGTCAATGGGACTGGCAAACTTGTGAGCGAGGTATTAAGTGAATTTTTTGGAACAGGTAAGCAGACATGACTATTAATTATTATTATACTTTCATGTTAAATACTGAAATCTGATTGGTTTAGACGAAATTGACAATTCCTTCTCATACCCTCAGCGTTAGCAACACACTTGGCAACGGGCCTATAGAACAAATTGTTACATGCGCGTAAATTATGCGCGTACGGTTCTCCGTAGAACTCAGGTCTTTTCTATATAAAAGCAGTAAATTTGCTATAAAATTAAGACATTCAGTAAATAAAATAAATAGTGCCTGTTTTGGAGGGTACCAGTTGAAATTAACACCCCTCGAAAACCATTGTCAACCTCCGCTTCGCGTCGGTTGACAATGGTTTTCTCGGAGTGTTAATTTCAACTGGTACCCTCCCAAACAGGCACTATTCTTATAATGTTATTAAAAGTATGTCTTTATTTTAAAAAAATCATGAAATCCACAAAACAGAAAACAAACATTCCCAACCAAACAATTTAACTATAAATATATTGCAATGACTTTTCTTTTATTTAATCCTTTTTTCAATCCTTTCTCTAAAATCTT
Source organism: Magallana ariakensis (assembly GCA_020458035.1). NCBI lineage: Eukaryota > Metazoa > Mollusca > Bivalvia > Ostreida > Ostreidae > Magallana > Magallana ariakensis. The sequence continues at coordinate 46,868,471 of CM035816.1, forward strand.
TACCTTGATTTGTGAACAAAACATAATATTTTAAAGTCATAGTTGAATGCACGCAGAGATAAAAAATGTTTGTTTTGTAAGTATATCTGCAAGTGTATTGAAAGTAAATAAGTTTTTTTTTTCGCCGAACAACTTTTTCGGGGGAACAATTACCTAAACAACATATCAACTTTCAATATATAATATTATTTCAGACCGAGACTCTTATACCAACTTTCAACAAAACATACAAAAAATAACGGATCACCAGAATAATATTCAGATGGAGTTGGCCAGTTTTGCCCATTACCATGTCAACGGAGAACAAATACTTACAGGTAAACCCGAAGTCTGTGTAGTTTATTGATTCCAGTTTAATTATAAACAAACAAAAATTAATTATGAAAAAAACTTTTCAAATCACATTTTCTTTTAAACTGTAATGCTGAGAAGGTGTTCCTTCTCAATTTAAAAAATATAACTTTGGAAGTGACTAATAATCAGTTGCAAAAATCAATCATATCCCTTTACAGACAAGAAATGGGTCTTTTGTGATTCTTTTTTCATGCAAAGGAAGAAAATTCTTTAAAGCCCTTAAACTACATTATATCACTGTTTGGGGTTTTTTCTAACCAACACGGAAGTAAAGTAAAATATTTTTGATCGTTAAAAAACCAGCGCGCTTGCCTAACTGTTCTTATATTGAGCTGCCATGGTCAGTTTTGCATTTAAGCCGAACACAAATAGCCACTACTCCATTTTACCTTAGTAATCATAACCTGATTAAAAAATCATCATGTAAAAAGATGTAGCTTTTATCTGGGTGTTTACTGTGTCTTTGTTCCAAAACTAAAGGAGGGAGTGAAATACCAAAATATCTATGCAAGATTTATAAAGTAAATACCAGTATACATATATAAAGCATTGTTTTAATCAAGAACCAATTTGAAAGTTAAATGTATGCTTTTGGTTTTAAAAATAGACCCATTTCTTTCAAAATTTATAAATTGAAATTTCTACCGTTATTTTTATTTTGTATATTTATTTATTAGCTCATAATCATGTACGATCTTTACGGAAAAGTTTGATTGACTTGGCACAGTCCAGGCCAGATATCGATATTCTTAGAGAAAGAGTAGGACAGTGTCTTTACACCCTCCAACAATTCTACAGCAATACGAACTGGGTAGAACTACACGGAGACACAATCATTAAAGAGTTTGGTATGTTAAACTAAGCAAAACGTTAGTTACATAAAATGTACCAAAATGGTTTTTAATTTCATGGTGTTCAAGGTTTTTATGATGATCTACCTACCTTCTTAGTCTTAGTACTCCTCCACTTGTTTCTGACTTGAGCCACCTTTATGTTGATCTGCTTTCATATAACTATTTTAAATATTAAAATATTTATAAAAGATTTTTTTTCAGAACGAGGAGAGTTGTTCTGTACAATCTTTTTTCACCCTTTAATGTTTGTCGTCTTATAATAGCGAAAACTGTTGTTTTGAAATATAGATATAGTAGATGGATTTGAAAAAAAAAATTATGATTATGATAATTCAAAATTTGTCATTACTATTAATTTTGCACGAACATCAAAAAAAGTTTATTACTGCAAACTTTTGACCTTTCATCAAGTAGTCTTCCAACGCAAGAGATAAATTATTAAATGCAGTCGAATTTAGTTCTTATTTGTTTTGCCTAAGCTATTTTTATATACTCGCCGTTATTTTATTTTTGATTTATATTTTTGCAAACAAGAAACAAAGAACAGATTTATCGGTTTATTTATTACGTACATTAAATGATTTGTCGGTTATTTTTACTATAATAACTAATTACAACACTGTAATCCAAAATACTTTCTCATAGTTTAGGTATCTATGGAACACTTTCGATCAGATCACTTTCGGTTTCTATTTTCACTTTAGGTATCTCTGCGAGACTTTCGGTTTCTATCAGTGATATTTACGATGAACCATGCATTGATTGTCCGACAGACTTGGCAAGGTTCGTATTTAAAAACAAAATATTAATGATATGTTCATCCAGTATCAAATAAATACCTTTTAAGACCATGCAGGGAGGGCATATTATTGGAGTGGCAGTATCAGATAAATCAATAATGATTTGTGCTTGCAAAGCTGAAGCACGGTGACTGATCATTTTTCGGAGTTAAGAAATTAATGACACAGAAATTAACAATCTGTACGTACATAAAATAATAGAAGTTTAAAATTTATGACTCAGTTAAATCATAAAATACAAAAAATCAATTAGTTTCAATTCATGACTGATAGAACTTTAAATAAACCACATCTATGTTGTTGGTAGTGTACCTGTTCAGAAACCGTTCTTTCCTTATCTCAAGTACATACGCTTTTGTGTGTTTACATAATAAAAGGTATTGATTGCATATAGAACTCACGACTCAATAAAGGACTAGCAGCGCATTAGTTTGTTTTAAAACAGTAGCATGCAATCTAAACTTGATCATAAATATATATTTCTTAGTGGAAAAATTCCTCTATTATAATTGTTCAGTTGGTTTAATGTGAAGTGAGACGCATTAAAACATAATTATGTGTAAGAAGAAATATAAAGTTAATATAATTATTTTAACATTCATAATAATTGTCAATAAAATTTTGTTTTTAAACACATATCAAGATAAAGACTGTCATAAATAAAACACCAACCTTTCTTAAAATCGTAATTTTGCTACGCAGTTTAACAAGAAAACATAAATGGAAAAGATAAATTATGTATTTCAGCCTTTAGTTTTTTTAATGAATGTCACAGAATTGAGGTATTATACATTCCCCGTTAACTGATAATTCATTAGAATGCCATACTATGTTAAATCGTATAAACACAATTGTCACTTACATCAAAATAACACAATGGAAACTCTAAGCTGTACACTAAAGAGCAACGCTAAGGTTTGCATTTAAAAATTATGAAGGAAGATCATGGGAGTTGAATATACTAGGTTTCACAATCCATACAGACAGAATTATGCAAATTTTGATGATTCTAGATACCACCTTCTATGTTTCTCTGGATATCTTTTTTGGGGCTGCACTTTGAGGCTTTACTTTTTATTTAGTTTACAAAGTGGTCTTTGTAAGAACAATACTAGAACCACTAGATTAACCAGTGGATACAAGTCTAAACAAGATGTATCCAAGCCTCCCAGCAATAATCAGGGTATAGGCAAATGTAGCCACGGCTCCCAAGACGATACCAGCAGACTTAACTCAGCGACTGGAGGAATTTATAAAGGAAGGTCATCCTGGGCGCATGCTCCTCATTTTCATCTCCACAACGAGGCTTTTGAAGCTGCTAAATTGGCTACAATCTACTTTCTTTCTGATGAAAGTAAGAAATTGTGCTCTAAATGTTGTTAACATACAAGAAAATAAGAGTGTTCATTACAGACAAATAAAAAAACAAAAGCATACATATAGCGTACACTAACCTAATATTGATCATATTTTAATCAATATCGTTTGTTTGATTGCATAAAATAAAACTAATCTCAACTGTTCAATGACCCTACCAATAAATGCTTTTAAGCTTTGTTTTGAAACATAGTTTAGATAAAACTTTACTTCGCATAATTGTACTATTTCTATATAACTATAATTGACATCAGACAGCGATTTAGTCAGAGGTAAAACAAGAAAAATGGCTGGTAATTTGTAAGATTGTTAAGGGTAATATACATCAAGAGTAGAGAAAACTTTACGGATTTAATGTTTTGCCAAATTTTACCATAACACAGCATTTTACAGAAAATAAACAATCGACAAAAATATAACCGTAATACCAACTTTTCAGTGCTTTCTTCGTTGTCAATTATCAATGTTGATTAGTTTGCTCCATCATTAAATAAGCCGTAGTAGAATACGTGATACAAAGCGCCTGACAACAATGAATGGTTGTAAAAAAGATAATAAATATCTTAAAGAATTTCAAAAGAATAAAATCAAAATTGCATACTTTATCTTCTAGAAGATTTCCATTTTACAAAAGACAAGCTTACTTATTATTATGCGCGAATGTTCCTATATTGATATGAGACAATTGGTTTTTTCAGACAATGGTCTTTTCAGTCACCTTGGAATTTACCTAACAAAAGAGGTATTCCAGATAAAATCTAAAAAGGAAAACAAGGAAGTTAAGGACTATTCGATTACGTTTGTGATTGATGTAACGGGATCGATGAGTGACAACATAGCCGCTGTAATACAAGGGGCGGCAACTTTTGTAGACCAAATTAGACAATCGGAACGCATACCTGAAAAATATATCCTCGTAACATTCAGTGACCCAGGTTTGTTTATTAAACGTTCAACAAAATATTTTACCATCATTTCCCCGTTAAAAATTATTTCATTATCACATTTATATACAGATAACATAAATGTATAAATATTAATAAAGTAGAGTTCAATAAAGGTTAAACAGAAACCATAAACATTAATTTTCAAAGATCTTTAGGAACCTCAACCATTGATATGACTTTGTGAGGTATAGAAAATAAAAACGGTCAAAGACTGTTATTTGTGAATGTTTTTTAATATTTATATATCCGTCATAACGTTTTTGGTCAGAAAGGGGCCACGATTTGAAAAAGGGGGGTTCAAATTTACACAAACAAGCTTTCGTACAACATATAAGATATCATTCGGTAGAACTATGGTAAAACGCAATATTTATGAGATTAATTTCTATGAATTCAGTCGATCTTGAAAATAGCCGAGTAACAAACGACGCGGACGAGATGATAAGTTGGATAAACAGCCTTACTGTTCACAGTGGTGGTGATTGTCCAGAGTACAGCCTCTCTGGACTAATTACAGGTAACACAAATCAACCAAAGTTTACCTCTACATATTCAAAGACGTTTCAAAGTACAAACCTCTGGACTAATTACAAGTAACAACAATTCCAGAAATTAGACCTCAGTATAGTATATATTTAGAAACGTTTTATTGTTTAATTTGTTTTTACCGTATTAAGCACATTTTTGTAATGCTTGAAACCAAAACTTTGTCCTTACAATATGCTTCTAAATGTAACGTTCTGAAAAAATGATACGAACTTAAAGTTGGTATAAACGAATAACTTTGGCAATGAAATACAAAGAGAAACAGTGATGATCTTTTGCATATTTATACAAAATGTATTTGATTGACGTTTGTGGTAGAACGGCGCATGTGCACAAACTCACATTAATAGGATGGCAAATATATATCCTGTTAACAACAAAAAATCTTGCACCATCAAGTGATGTTAGATATTTAAAAATAGAGCTTTTATTATCAAAATCGGTGAATGAATAGATAAATATATAAGTAATTAGATTAATTAGATTGATTAGTGAATAAATTGAATTTTATCATATGTAGAAAGTTTACAACTTATATTTGTTTATAATAAATATGTATTTATTGCCACAAAATTATCCGTAAATGAAGTTTCTTCTCAACACTGTACAACCATTCTGGGTACTTTTGTGTAATTAAGTGTTGATAAATCTATTTGATGTCAAATGTTATATGCTATCCGGTGGGTATGACATTATTTGAAAAAAAAAATGATTGAATTAAATTTCATTCAATTTCTGTCACTAGGTGCAACACTCTCGAATCACAACTCAACCATATACATTTATACGGACGCACCTGCTAAAGATGAATCAAGAGAGACGGAAGTCATCGAGAATCTACAGAGAAAAAACATAACGCCGAAATTTCGTCTGAGGCCTGAATGCGCAGTACGTCGAAAACGTGACACAGGTATGTTGTCTCTTTATTTTTTTAAATTTAACGAGGCTGGGGGGTGGCTGCCATTTTAACGCGTACACAAAAAAGATTTTCACTTTAATGTTCTATAACTCTTACATTGTACTGAATTTGTCTTTTGAAAGAAATGGATATGATGGTATTGAAACATTATTTAAAGAGTCAATTGATGGTAAACCAAGGGTTACAAGATGCCAAAAAATAATTTCGGCGGTTTTTCAGCATTTTCTAACTTTTCAAAGGGAGGTAACTTGTAAAACTCCAACTATTTTGTTCAAATATTTTCCTTTTATTTATTTTTTTTAAATTTCACCATCGAAATTTTTTTTTAATACTCAATCTTTATTGCACATGTATTGATTATTATTATGTTAAAATTTGGAAATAATCTTGTGGCTACTTTTTTTTGTTTTACATATTTGCATTTTTGTGACATATATATTTTTGGTAAAATTGTGATATTTTTCTTTATAACAAATAATGTTAAGTTTTTATCATTTTGTTAATTTTTGTGATGTTTTTGGTATGTTTTTGCCTTTTATATTTCATATATTTTTCATAATTTCTTTTTACATAACGTGCAATTTCTTCAGATGCAATAAATGATAAAATTAACGATGATTGTGATGTGGTCTTTCACATTAAAATGTAAATTAAGATTATGTGAAACATTTCTGCAAATTTCGTGAATTTTGGAGAAATTTTTTTTTGCCCCCCCCCCCCCTCGCCTCCTTCAAAGATAATTTCACAACTACTATGATAAAGGTTCGCAAATAAATGTTGAATATAATTTCTTAGTATTATTATTTTAAATAGATAGATACAAACGCCAGTCAAGCGTCTATGATAATATAGCTCAAGCCACGGGTGGGGACGTGGAAAGATTTTCATCATCTGCAGAACTTGCTGATAAGGTCCAAGAAGACTTAATGGTAATCTTATTTTTTTTTTCTTCTTATGAAAATGAATACGTTAGATTATGTTATTATAACGTAGCTTAAAATGAAGCTTAAATTGCAGATGAATTAAAATTGAATGAATGAAACAAAATATCTTGCTTAATTGTTGAGTTAGAGCATTCAAATTTTAGAATAAGATGTATCTTGTCTAGCTGTACAAAATTGCCTCCGTATGCATTTATTTTTCTTTATCTTATCGTTTTTTGAAATACTGGTTCTCAAAATTGAGAAAAGAGGGATAAAGGAACAAAAAATTAAAATAACCCTAGAAATTTTGATAAGACACAAAGATACTGTTAAGATAGAATTAGTTAACATACATTCTAAGTTTTGAAAAAAACTATTGCGTACTTCCGGTTTTATAATTCGATGAAAATTTTCTATGGTGTTTCAATGTTAATTTAATTCACACGTCGTTTGTTTTCTCAAAAACTTTACAAGTGAATATAATAACACACACAATGCGCAATCCGGAAAAGGTTTTGGGTAGACATTTCGAAAAAATAAGGGATCTCCTGGGGCCACGTAGAATATAGCACTTTAGCTGTAACTATTTTATTTTTCGTCCGATTTTTTAATTTTTTTTTCGGTTTATAGTTTTAATTAAAGAGATTCAAAAATCATGGTCCATGGGTCTATTTCTTGACTTTTTATTTTATAGGGGTTTTAAACGCCTAAATATCACAACTTTTAAAAAACTCAAAATTTTATCTAGAAAGAAAAAAATATTTCGCTTTGCTCGGAGAATGCACATAATAAATACTCCAGGCATACCAAGTTAAGTGTCCAATAAATGAATACCTATTTTAATATGATTTTTGAAACTATTCTTTAAGAATTTAAAAGTATACCTACTTATAGATTTCTGGAGTTATCTTTCTTAGACGTCGCATTCCTTATTTAGGCAACTGGTTTTCCCAAGAATTTGGGGGGGGGGGAAGTTAGATATGATTTCTTCTGACATTTTAAATGAAAAAGGGAATAGGGGCTGTCGAAAACCCTTACTTTTTATTAAAGACAAAAAAAAATCTAGTTTGAAATTGAATTTGCTAAATTGAATTAATAAGTTTGAAAATAAATTCGTGTAGTCGTTTTATGCATTCAAATTCAACTCTACGTTGAATACCTTAAGGTAATAGTCCATACGTCACAAAACAACGTATGACGTAATTCACGCGTTATTACGTCTTGCCCGTGCCCGATCTTTACTCTATACGCTTAGCAACGAACATAAATATATTTTCCCTAAAATACTGTTTTAGATTTAAATAATTATAAGTTGAAGAAAAATTACTTCATTTTTTAGAACAGTCTTTAAAACCAGGAAAAATATATGTTTTGTTTTGAAAGCATATCAGGTAATTAGCGTTTTCCGCATATGTGACTGCAATGTCTGAATACCGATCTCGATCCATAATACTTACCGATATTAAAAAAAAACATCTTTTGGGATTTATATAATACAGATTGATCAACAGTTTGTTCTTATAATGTTTTCTATTTAACAAAACTCTAAATATACTTTTCAGAGAGATGAAATGATAAAACTATGCACAATTTTCTTTTTACGGAACTTTTTTCAAAATATATATTTTAATGAATTTTACCAAAAATACACCAATTGTGATCCAAAAAAAGCCGGTCCTTTGGGTAATTTTATTTTCTATTGATGAAGGGACTTAAGGGGTAAACATTATCACTATTTCAGAGAATTCTGTAGGTAAATACATTTATACGAGATTAAATTATCTTTGAAAATTTGTTTCATTTAATCTCATTTGTAAACAAATTTATCTATATTTTAATTAATAAGCATGTGTAACATTAAAGTATTTGTTTTAAAAAATAAATTCCATCATTTTACATAGGATATCAGTCAAAAATGATGTTCTGAAAGTCAAATTTCAGGCTGAGGCCAATATTCTTCATGTATGAAAAAAGCACCATTTTCCGTAATTGGTTCTATTTATATCAACAAGCCTAGCTATTATAATACCGATGAACCAGTTGT